>CM056199.1:125447538-126102538 GCA_029692085.1 Gymnothorax javanicus
CTCGGTTTACCTGTGCGGCGGCTGTTTATGCCTTGTACTCTCTGTGATTCACTTCTGACTGGACCGTCCCTCATTACGATTTTGGCTTTGTCTTGGATTTGTTTGCATCTGTGTATCGAACCTTTTTTGCCCGACCACGAGTTTTGTGTTTGCTGCCCTGTTTACGACTTGGATTACGCCCCTGGGATTCAGATTTTTGGATTGTGGACTCTGTACCATTGCTTCCTGCCCTGTGGGGGTTCACCCCCTTCCTTAATAAAACTCAAGTTTGCTGCATTGCTTGGTTCTCGCGTCTGGTTCCTGAGCGTAACGTCACAAAATGCTGTAATTGAAGCAAGGGGTGGCCACTCTAGATGACACTTTCTCTCAAAGAATTTTTTTTGTTTTTACTATATATTATGTTATTCTCATCTGTATAATCCAATATTACTTGAAATACACACTTGAACAGCACTTAGTTATCGTCATTTTGTTAAGTGTATAATCATCACTGCACACTACTGTACATACAAAGTTTTCATTATAAAGTTTTCAGCGTAAAACTTTTCTGTAATGAATTGTATGTTCAACGCACTCTGTTCCATCACAAGATGAAAAGGATAATTGAACTATATGAATGCTGTCCTCGGATGACTGCAGGGCATGTCTTCGAAACAACAGCTTTCTCTCCATAGGCATGGTTCATAGTTTGGCTTAGTAGATATACAACATGAAAGGGTAAAAAAAAAATCAACAAGAGAATTAGCCAGGACTCCAGGACTGTTCCCAGCAATTTTTGGTCATAAGGTGACCAATATCAATAACACTCCTTCTGTACGTATGCACTTAAAACAATCACGCAAAGTAGGTAGTTCCTAATTAATAAAAACTAATTGATACACGGCCATGAATAGTAACCATATAATCATTCTTTACACAAGCGAGTGATGAATAGTCAGATCCGTTTTGTGTCATGCAATTACATTCAAGCTAAGAATTGCAGTTGTGTTGTGAGCTTTTATTCTATATGTCATGCATGAGCATTTCTGTCAAATGTAGCACAGGAGTGTAAATAACTGATCTAAACAAGAAATGGATCTGAATAAGACAATGAACTGCTTGTTAAAATCCTACGATCACAAGTGTGGGTGGAACCAACCTCAGCATATGCAGAGGGCCCCCAGGACCAGCAGGAGGGACCACTGATGCACACCGGTAGTTCTCAGCGTCGGCCCTCGGGGCCCACCAGTGTATTCAAGTTTTTGTTTCAACCACAGTTGCAATCTCATAATTTTAACAAGGTCTTCATTTTTTCTTAATTACACAAAAATCACTTTTATAAGGATTATTAACCCTTTCAAGCCACATTCTGTCAGAAATAGCGATGCATGCCGTGAACAGTTCCATATTCAGGCTGAGGTATATCTCATTTTTTTATTGCATAAAAAGAGTATAAATTCTCAATGATGAAATTAAAGAATCAACTGGTTTCTGCTTGGCGAAAGCATGGACACATGGTCGCTGAAAAAATTGCCATTTGACAGTTAATGACAAATGACAAAAGACAAGGCAAAGAGCAACAAGCCATTCCTGTATTGTGTAAAAGGGAAAAAGCGGTTGTATGCTGCCCTATGTAGGACCCTCTTGATTGACATCTTCTTTAATCTGGTCAGTTAAAAATGTGTTTGCAAATGTTTGCAATAAAGCAGTTTTATCTGACCTTTTGTAGACCCATAGCTATTTCAAACAATGTTGTTAAAAAGGTAAATAATGAAACATGAAGATGAGTGAATTAAGAAAAAAATTAAAATAGTGATTTTAGTTGCGGTTGGAACGAAAACCAGCGCACACGGGGAATCTCCAGGACCAACTTTGAGAACCAGTGGATTACACCATGAGAGGGAAAAATGATCAGAAAAACATTCTTATCATATGATGTTCAAGTATATCTGGGCAAAAGTTGATTGATGTTAAATGCAGACACACCTCTCCAATTGACAATGGATTCGACCGTGCATTAAAGGACGCTGGCAGCAAAGGGACAGATGATTGACAGATGTGTTTGATCTACATTGTACCTGCTGGTACCTGATGAAGTCTCGTTCAGAGTAAAATTATTTTGTAGGATGTGGAAGGGAACAATGAGCAAGTTATACAATAGTTTTTTTTTATCATGGAACATATGCTCTCAGATGTTTTCATACATTTTTTTCTGAATTGGTACAACTGAGAGGGAAAGGTGAAATTTTTATTTCAGCTTGTCTTTATTGTGCCTTTTCAATGAAAACAATTTTCTTTATTTCTATTTTTTTAAAAAGAGGCCTTTTAATGCCAGCACTTGGTTTCATATTGATTTCTCTTGTTTGTGCCTGAAGCAGAACAGTGGCTGCCCATTTAGTGCTGGCAGTAATTCATCTGAACACAGCTAGCTGCTAAACTCTGCATTCTCACCAGGTGGTGACTCCAGTTTGTGCCCGATGCGTTCATTCACTCAGAGGCTCTTTAATGCTCTGTGCTGTGAGATATTGAGGGTATAATCCTGAGTGGCAGTGTGTAGGGACCATAGAAGCTTTAACACGGACGTATACTGTGCTGCGTCTGAAAGGATGTATCCAAGTTGGCACTGATGGCGGGTGTGAAGTGTGAGATGACTGCGTCCCTCAGTTCCACGTACGTCTGGATGCTGGAACTGACTCTTCTCTTTCTCTCTCTCTCTCTCTCTCTCTCCTTCTCTCACTCTCTCTCTCGCTGCCAGCTCTACTGTGACTCAAATGGATGTCTGCCCACGGTACACCAGAGCAGCTGGGGTAGGCTGGTCACGTGTGTGTGTGTGTGTGTGTGTGTGTGTGTGTTCTTGTACATGCTACAAAATGAGAACCAGAATTTTTTTTTTCTTCCTGCGGAGTGGGGACATTATTTGTAAGTGAGGATATTTTCAAAATGCAAAGGCACAGTGTGACTTGTTAGTTAAGGTGGGGAATAAGGTTAGAATTAGGGATAGGTTAAGGTTAGGGTAAGGGTTTGGGGTAAGGTTAGAATTAGGGATAGGTTAAGGTTAGAGTAAGGGTTTGGGGTAAGGTTAGAATTAGGGATAGGTTAAGGTTAGGGTAAGGGTTTGGGGTAAGGTTAGAATTAGGGATAGGTTAAGGTTAGGGTAAGGGTTTGGGTTAAGGTTACAATTAGGATAGGTTAAGGTTAGAGTAAGGGTTTGGGGTAAGGTTAGAATTAGGGATAGGTTAAGGTTAGAGTAAGGTTTTGGTTAATTTTAGAATTAGGGATAGGTTAAGGTTAGGGTAAGGGTTTGGGGTAAGGTTAGAATTAGGGATAGGTTAAGGTTAGAGTAAGGTTTTGGTTAATTTTAGAATTAGGGATAGGTTAAGGTTAGGGTAAGGGTTTGGGTTAAGGTTAGGGTAAGGGTTTGGGTTAAGGTTACAATTAGGGATAGGTTAAGGTTAGAGTAAGGGTTTGGGGTAAGGTTAGAATTAGGGATAGGTTAAGGTTAGAGTAAGGGTTTGGTTAATTTTAGAATTAGGGATAGGTTAAGGTTAGGGTAAGGGTTTGGGTTAAGGTTACAATTAGGGATAGGTTACGGTTAGAGTAAGGGTTTGGGGTAAGGTTAGAATTAGGGATAGGTTAAGGTTAGGGTAAGGGTTTGGGTTAGGCATACATTGCTTTTTGTTAAGTTTAGGGAAAGGCTGTAGAGACACAGGAAGAATGAATGGAAGTCAATGTAATGTCCTCACAAAGATAGAAGTACAATGATGCGCGATGTGCGTGTGTGTGTGTGTGTGCCTGAATATGTGTGAGTCTGTGTGAGAGAGTGTATGTGTCCGCAAGCACGTGCCTGTATGCCTGCATGTGTGGGTGAATGAATGTGAGTGTATGTTTCAGTGTGTAAGTGAATATGTCTGAAGATGTGTGGATGTGAGACTGTGTGAGTGCTTGCATGTGTGTTCACACACATATACACACTTTCAGTCTCTCAATAGGCTACTCAATTCTCTGTCGCTGAGAGAGCAAGCCATTTGTCGGGCTGACTGAATCACTGCTGGTTGACATTCTGTCTTTCCTGTCATCCTGCAGAAGGTTCCAGAGTTATTCCTGGTACTTTCAGCAGTAAATAACCTTGAACTGCCTTTAAACTTCCTCCTATTTTACCATCTCAGTGATTCCAAAAAAAGTCATTGTACGCGCTCCTCATGATGTCATAATACAGGGTACCACTCTCACTTAATAGCGATGCGCGGGCAATCATTGCCTGGGGACAACATTAAAAACTACAGGGAATCATTAATGAATAATTTGTCATTTAGACATCATACTCTGGGACTGCTGTGTCTTTGTTTTAAAAAGACTTGGACAGTTGCGGGTATTCAAGGGTCGAGTTCATTTTTATCGGACATAATCTATTGCCTTAAGAAGAATGCATTTATCTTAAACTACTGCAGTGCCCGTTTGCCACGTGCGGTCCAGAATGGGCCGATTGCTTGACCTACGGTATTACTGCTTGCTGCTTTTTCGAGAACCGCCCAGCCAAACAACTTCGCACTCGACACTGCACTTCCCAGGGTCCTCGGCAAGACTACCGCCAAGCTTGAAGTCGATCGGATGAACGGTTGTCGAGAAAATCGGAGGACAGACAAATATACTCATAGATGGAGACTCCGTCCATTTCACTGAGATTATGCTGGCCCCCTCACTTCATCATGCTCATTTAATGTTTTTGATCCTGGCTTTACACTTAAAAACTCTCTCATTTTGACCTAATCCAGGACATTTTACCTCATGTTCTTACTCAGTACGGTTTGTTTGGATTCTGTATTTGGTCAGTGGAGGAAGGTATGTCAGTGGGAAGATCAAGAACAGGGTATAGAAGCCATTTTTATGCACCAGAATGAAGCCATTCTTTCATTATGACAAAGCTCTGAGAATTCCTCAGCAAATATGTCAATTATCATTATTTTGAGTTCAGTGTATCTGACAAGGAGACAATGCAGGAAATGGGTCTTGTTTTTGTCTGGCTGATACATCCTCTGCTCTTTCCTGCTGCACTAATACAATGTGGCAGGAGAGAATCTGTCTCAGCCATTTATAAATTACAATTAATTATGCCATAGTTCCCTGAATATTGCAAATGTAAACTCTTCAAAGACGCTTTATGCTCTCTTGCGGCCAGCAATATACAGTACCTTGTTTATGATGCAACACGCCTACAAAACCAATATCTGATTTCATCCCTGTTTCCTAACTATTGGCTCGTAAAATTTTTTATCCCACTTCAGACAGAGTATTTACATGGCATTGGTCGAAAGCAGTCACGTGGAAACCCTGTATATTCCCATATTACGTCTCCAAGACCCATACACGGTGTGCGAGCAGATTATCTCCCTTAGCGTCTCTGGAGCAGCAGAAATGGCATGCGTGTGGAAAAAAAGGTCTTCAGTGGGATAAATTTGTTACAAAGTTTGTTAGAGGGCCAATACGGAAATATATGGGGTCAGTAAATGTCATATTGGGCGAGGCGTGTGCCATTTACAGACCCCATATATATCTGTATTGGCTCTCTAACAAACTGTGGAACTTATAGTATTTCTCATTTATCACTTTTTCAGATTTTCTTGCCTGTATGCGCATCTACATGTTTTATACGCAGTTGTGCGTGTGTAAGCGAGTGTGTACGTGTGTGTGTCCGCGCTAGTGAGAATGTGATTGTCACACATGAGTGATGAGTGAGAATCACGTTTTCATTTTTTTTCTTTTTTTAATGATTTAGGACTTCTTGCTGAGGACACTTTCAAGAAAATTTATTAGTCATCAAAAAATGGACCCTACAATTCTTTTTAAGTTCACTGAAATGTTGTTTGCTGATAAGATTTTTTTGTCATGTAATGCTGCTGTAGAAAAAGGCCACATTATAAGCAGTGCTTCCCTAAAAAACACTAAGTGTACAACACCGGTCCCCATCAGATGTAACAGGGCACTTTTTTCTATTTGTGTACCCTGTTAAATTGCCAGAGTTAATTGCCAGTGTAAATGGGTTGGCACCAAATATTCTCTGTCATGTTAATTTAACACCCAATATTTCACTCTGCAGGTCACAAAATATTGAGCTTCACTGGTTTTATAACTTTATTCTTAGGAGGGCATTGAGAAGTTTTTGGATAGCGAGAGACAACATGAAAAACAAAAAGAAGAGCAATCAATAAAAAAAGGAAACTGTTTGTGTTTGGTGATTTACAGTAGTGTGTTGTGATGATTAGACACTTAATAAATGAAGATAAATCAGAAACCAAGTACTATTCAAGTATTTATTTCATGTAATATTGGATTATACAGGGTGTATCAAAAAAAAAGTCCCACTTTGAAAAATTGCCCTAAAATTAATATTCTAAAATTTTTTGAAAATCCTTTTACATAGGTTGATAGACACATACTCAACATGTCAAGCATGAGTTGGCACAGGCTAGTTACATAAATTACGATACATCTGTTTTGCGCGAGAAAGTGCTGGGATGAAAACAGGATCTGACACCATAGGTATGGTAGGTGTGCCCTTTGTTTATCACAAATAGCCATTACTGTCAGTCCTCCATGTCCACCATTTCTGTCCTGGCAGATTTGGGCCCTCCTCAGCATATCGTACACTGCACGGCGGATCAAAGCTCTGTCCCTTCTGAGAACACTGACTTCTGCCGTTATGCGTTCTTCAAGGTCATCCAGGTCCCTAGGTGGAGTAACGTACCGTTATGCGGTTTGTGTTTGGATTTGTTTTTCTTGTGCACTCCCCTGCCTTTCCCCTGTCATCACCATCCACCAAGTCCTGCCTCTCAGACCACACCCTTCAAGCCCTGCCTTCACCAGTCCCAGAGCCACCTCATCATTCAAATCAACCAACCAGAACCCGCCACCTCCTTTAAAAGACCTGGACTGTTTGCTCTTCAGGAGATTTGCTTTTTTTTCAAATGCCATTTTGTCTCTTGTGATCCAGTGTCTTAGTTGTGTTAACCATTATATGTTCCATTGTTGTTATGTACCCTGCCAAGCCTTGGGACAGGTAAGACTGGGAGCTCCTATACATATGCCCGTAGGCTATGTTAATGTATAGGCACACTAGTCTTTAGGGGTGGTTGCCAACCGATGTATGTTATTGCTAGATAGAGTAGTTAGGCTTTTGTTTTTAACATTAGTGTAGAAACTCTTGGTGTTAGTTAGCTTGTTTTTGGTTATTTTGGCAACATCCAGCGTCCTTTGACTCTGGTAGTGTGTGTCTTGACTGTCTTTGTGTATCCTACCTCTGTATGTCCAGCCACAATCAGTAAACACTTGAGCACTAGTTGCTGCATTGTTTGTGTTTTATTATTATTTTTACTGTTTTCCCTCCTATTACTCATTTTAACACCTTCTAGCCCATTCCACCACAACCAGTTACCCACCCCATGCACCCCTAGGTCCATGGGGTTGTAGCACATACACTTTTGACTTAAGATGATCCCACAAGAAAAAGTCAAGAGGGGTTAAGTTCGGTGACCCCGGGGGCCATTCCACGTTGCTGTGTAGGGCAATCACTCGTTCTTCAAACAGTTCTGTAAGTTGCACTGGAATGTGTCGAGGGATGTGCTGAGATCAAGGAAGTGCAAACACCTGGTGTTGCACCATTCTGGGGACATCCATTCATTGATTACATAACATGACATAACAGGACTGTTAGCCACCTGAGAGCGAAGGGTTTGTGCAATTTCCTGAGAATTTCTAGGACATTTAAGGGCATACCTAATGTTGCTTCTCATGGTCTCAGATCCTGTTTTCATCCCAGCACTTTTTCACGCAAAACAGATGTATCGCAATTTACGTAACTAGCCTGTGCTCACTCATGCGTGACATGTTGAGTATGTAAAGTTGCACAAGAAAGCACTTAACCATCGTCTATCGACCTGTGTAAAAGGATTTTCAAAAAATTATACAATATTAATTTTAGGGCAATTTTTCAAAGTGGGACTTTTTTTTTTTTTTGATACACCCTGTACAGATGAAAGTAAGTAAACAGATAACAATATATAGTAAAAACAAAAATTATGTCTTTTTGAGAGAAAGTCAGTATCTAGTGTGGCCAGCCTTTGCTTTGATCACAGCATTTAATCTTTCACTCGTAGTTTTCATGTATTTTTTTTATCTCCTCGCTCGCTACGCCATTCCATATGGTTTGCAGTTCATTCCAAAGAGATTCTTTCGATGTTGCAACAGATTTGCTCAATCGCATTAAGGTCTGGACTTTGAGCAGGCCAAGTCATAACTTTTATATCACCAGATGTTTCATTCCGACTGAGAGAATCCTTGCACAACTTAGAAGTGTGTTTAGGGTCATTATCTTGTAGAAAATGAAATCCCAGACCAATCAGTCTCTTTCCACATGGCAATGCGTGCCTCACAAGGATGCTGTGATCCTCCATTTGATTCATAATTCTGTTGATTTTTAATGAGATCACTGGCTCCTTTCGAGCTGACTGAACCCCAAACCATAATATTACCAGCTCTATGTTTTAATGAAGGGGTTAAACAGTCATTCTTGAAATGTTCTCCAACTCTACGGCGCACGTAAGTTCTGTGTTTGGATGAGAAATTTTTGAATTTTGATTCATCAGTCCAAAGGACTTGTTCCCAGTCCACTGGTGTCCAATCCTTGAATTTCTTGGCAAACTCAAGTCCTTTTTTTTGATGTTGCCAACTCTTGGCAGCAACTCAACCAATCAGACCATTTCACACAGGTGACTGGAAATAGTAGATCTCGATACTGTCATCACTTCACTTCTAGCACTATTAATGTCATCACAGATTTATTGTGCTTACAACTATTTTTTTTTTACTTGTCATACACAGATAACAAACACCAGAGGCACTTAACTTCTGTTTTGCACCTCTATTGCCACTAGTTATCAGCGAGCCGGTTTCTTTGAAACGCTTGATGGAGTTTCTCACAGAGCCGTAGCTGCATTTAACTTCTTCAGAGATTTTTATAAGTGACCAACCAGCATCATGTAAGGCCACAATGCGGCTACGAACAATCTCAGAGAGCTCCTTCTGTTCTGCCATCATGTTTAACACCGTAACACTGCTCTAAGTTCATGTCACCTTATATTCTAGAACAACTGACCATCTGAGGTAATTTTTCAGAATAAAGTCTCCTCAAACCAGTTTAACAAATTTTTCAGCATCAATAATCATGAAATGAGCCAACAAACATGCATTCAGGCTACGCAAGAGTTATAAAAATAAAATTTGCGACACCTTTCAAATGTTATTTAAAAAAAATTGATGTTTTCAGTGTTTTTGTTTACTACCCATATTTTTACCTCAATATAATTGCGGGAATTAATTTTTGTTTTCATTGGCTGCAATAGTATTTTTTCTATACATTTTCACTAAAAAAATTATAAAGAAGTAATATACTAGGACCCCTTTTAGATGAGAGTGGCGGTGTTTAATCATCACTATACACTACTGTAAATCTTCTGCTCACTGCACAGATCCACATCTCTGCTGTGTTCTCAAGGAATTTCCAGCTGCTTTTTTCTGCAGTTGCTCATTATCAAATTGCCTTCCCCATCAGTAATAGGTCACCAGTGTGACCTCTGATTGGGAGTATAAACAGTCATTAGCTGATGAACAGCTGGTAAAGAAGTGTGTTATAGATAAGGGCATGTACATTCCTGATTGGATTGACGGTAGAGAACTGTCTGTTTTCCTGCTTGGATTAAAATACATACTTTTCTAATTGATTTGTATCATAATGAGATGAGCCTGATAGCTCGTTTATAGCTGTGCGTTTGAGGGTGCATGCAGTACAATACAGTCTGTCGGACATCAGCTTTGAGCATTTGCTCAGAATACTCCATGGTTCGGTACAGATTTATCAAGAGAGGTTTGCCATAATTGAAGAAAGTGCGTTTGATGTTTCACTGACACAAGTCTGATGGATTTTTATTGGAGAAATTGAGGCTTGTCATGTTTGATTTCAATGAGACTGGTCAGGCATTCTGAGTTGGATCCTTGAGTGTTCATGTATTTACTAATTAATTAATTTATTGCTGCTACAGCATTTAGTTGAAGCTTTCATCAAAAGCAGCTGATGGTCAGATAATTAAACTCTGGCAGGAAAGAAGCAAAATTCTCCCCTCATTGACTGTCCCTGCATGAACTCAAAACTGTAGAGTTATTTGGGAGGTCCCTGTTCCAGTCACTTGGAGGTAAAAATGAGGGCCATCCCTCCTGGAGCAGTTTGGAGTGATGATCTACCTCAAGAGTCCAACAGGCACACAGTGGCCATAAGCGATCAAGCAAACGAAGAGAATTGGAGAGGAGAGGAATTGGGGATCTGGAAGTGCTCATTCATTCTTCTCCAAATGCGGCAATGACTGTCTGTGGACTTATCAGTTAAAGACAGCCAGCCTGTATCCTGGGGGGAGAGGATATGATGACAGTTCTGCAGCGTTGTGGTCGCAATGTGTGCAGCACTTTCAAACTGCGGCAGAATGGAGGGGGGATAAAACCCTAGGAGTCATAGCAGGAGAGAGACATTATATAACTGAGTACACACATCATTTTTGTCCTGCCAGGTGAGAATACATCTCCCTCCTGACTGAAGGACCTTGGTGACGTTTTGCAATCTTCGTCAGCCGCACCTCACACGCTATCTCATCTGATGTACGCTGAGTATTCTTGTCGCTGCCAAACCAGTGACCTCTGCTGTCATCGACTGAAGGAAATAAAGCCTGAAAAAAAAAATGTTTTTCATTTTCAGTGGCGATCCTCTTGTACAAATTACAAACTCGCCCGAGGCGTTCGAGGTGCGACGAGACTGCTGGGTCACACCATCGATTTTTAAGAGCTAACTGTAATGACGGACGGTGGAGGGTGATCACATACATACAGCTGTTGACTTACGTTGAGTCACCTGTGCTATCCAAACCAGCAGACAGGACACAGCGGAGAGCAGTACTGAGAGTAATATATTACTGAAATTACAGTAATATTATTGCTTTTATGCCTAAACAATATAACTAATTACTATTAAAATTCGGATAATATTATTACAGTTTCTATATTTGGTAATATATTAATCTGCCTTCAGTAAGCTTTCATTTTGCTCTAATTTACCTCATCAATTTTGGTGTAAAACCAGATGCTCACCAGGATAGCACACTGAACATTAATTTCTTGTAATGAAATCAGAGATATGGCAGATATCGCTTCTTAATTTATTCAGTGAAAATGGCAAGGACATTCTTGATCATAGCCAGAAACTCTAAATGACACCTGAAAAAATATTAGGAATATTAATACTGCAACAATTGTGAAACCTATGACAAAAACTTTTCATGTTCTTGATGAATGATGGCTATGGAATATTCATGACAGTTTTGTTCTGTTCCAATTTCCTGCAATTTCCTAGTTCCTTCTTGCTTCATTTCAGGGTGTTCTGTATTGGAATCTCAACAGTTACTCAAAGTCATGTAATATATTGCAATGAATAAAAAGAAATGTTGCAATAAGTTTATTTGACAGTAATATTATTTTTTGCAACTAACTTGCCCAACACTGACGATGCATAATTGTTTTTATGCAATTTATTTACACAAGAGGCTACAGTGTAATCTTCTATTACATCATGGATTTTTTTTTTTTTTTTTGTAGCTCTCGTGATGTTCTTTGCATGCTTGAACATTGTATGATAAAATTAAAATAAAAACTAAAGATTTAAGACAATAGTAGGTCTAATTAATTTTTGTCCACAAAATGAAACTTGTGTCATTACAGGCTACAGCTATAAAGGCTGCAACTTGTCAGTTATGTAAGCATACATGGACCAAGTGGAGATTCATTTAAAAGTAACTTTAAAGTAATGTAGAAAGTTATTAGATACTGCAATAAAGAGTAACCTCCCCAACTCCAGCAGAGAGACAGAATCTGATGTGACTCACCCAGGCAAACTCAGCACTGGGTGAGTGCAGGTGAGCCTGAAATCACAGAGCATTCATGAATGTTCTAGCGTCGCCAGACACGGACAGTAATCGCTGTCATTATGAAGAAGAATTGACTCACCATCAACATTCCAACAACCTGGAACTGTGGACAATAGAGGAAGAAATAACCCATATAGCAAAATTGGTTTGGCCCACATAATGCACTTCCACAGCCCAGTTCTGGCCCACATACGGCAAGAATAACAGCCCTTTTGTGACCCAGAATTGGTTTGCCAGAGCCGGCCCACACATCTGCCAGCACAGGGCCAGCTGTCGGCACAATCGGCCCACATGTGCCATGCCATCACATAAACAATGCCATCATTGCCAGACCTGGCCCACATGCGGGTAACCATACCACTTGCCATGCCAGCAGTCGCCCAGCAGTGCCGGCTTGATGCCGGATCCAGGCCAGACCCGTCTGCTATGTGGGAATTTTACTTAGTTTCATTTTGTTCGGTGCCTTAATTCTCAAAAGGAGAAAGCATTTGAGGGCAAACGTCAGGTATACGAATACAAGGCAGTACTTGTCTGGGAAATGCAATTCTCTCATTTGAGAAATGAGCTTAAAAGATGTGGAGTTTTAGTCTAATGTTATACTTAATACATCAGACTGCTACCGAGCAATTTTGATCAATTGTCAGTCATTGCAAGAAGTTTGAATCACAGATCAATAAATCATCAACCAATGTCTCCCATTGAGAGATTGACCTTTAACCTAAGGCAGCTATAACATATACAGTTAGGAGGGAAACACCGGAACAACTCTTAAGGCAAAGGACAGATGTATTCATGGGCATAAAAACTGAGCTACTTACAAATCTGACATTGCAACCATTTACCATAAAGACTATTACTCTAACTCAGATACTGTAGCTAAATTGTGACAGCCATGCTGCCCCGCATAGGATTTCATTTTGGTTGCATAGCTTTTAATAAAAGCTGTGACAACAAAAACTAATTATGCCAGCTAATACATATTACGATAGAAACATGTAATCCATGATATCAAACATTTCTCACGCTCGTGCAAACACCCACATCTCCATCATCCATGAAAAAGAAAATCGAAAGAATGCGAAGGATAGATAATCTCCATTTAATCTGGTCAGCAAACTTTGTCTTCTAAATTTCTTTGCCTTGCAAGCCTTTGTTTTGAGATGATGTGGTGAAGATTTCTCAGTAATCAGCTTTGCAAACAAATTTGTTGACTGCATGCAAAGCTTTGTGGGTGGACAGATTTGGGTTGGAGAGGTATTGCCAGTGGGGCAGGTAATTACAATATTGCTTTGCATTGTTTGCAAAAAAAAAGGGGGGGGGGATGGGGGGGCACTTGTTTCATTTTAGCCATCATTTGGATTTGATGTAGCTCTAGATACAGATGCTTGGGTGTCTATGTGGGGCTTAATGGATTGAAAAGTTCAAAATGTCAGCTTTGATGGATTCTTGGGCCATACTGAAACATGGGTTGTGCGATTTTTTTAGTCGAAATCACATTCCAAATCTAGGCTTTATGAGTCATTCACTTTTTTTAATCTATTTCCTTCGCACTACGTCATGTATTCTTTAATTAGGTGTACATTCTTACGACTTGCCACATGGTGTGTTACAACTTGCCCCACCAGCTGACACAATGTACACGTTTCCATTATTGCTCCTGAAATCAGCCTCAAAGCATAAACCTGCACAATTTTAACAAAAAGCACAAACTCATGAGGTGTCTTCAAGGAATTTTTTGTCAATTTATGCCCTGTTTTAGCCAAGTTATTTCTAGTTGGTTATTACAGCAGCTTGAGCACATTATCATGACAACTAGACCAACAGAGGGGTCAAAGTTCATTTCATCTCAAGCCCCTGCGACATCCTCGGACACTGGAGCAGGGACTTCAAGGATGAGAGTCACTCAAAGTATAAACCAAATGTCACTCCAACCAAGAAACATCCACAGCTTGTCGTTGGTCGCTGTGACATTCTGTTGCCAGTCTGGAGACTAGCCTTTAGAGGGGGAATGAGGCAGAAAAAAGCCTATCATTGAATTACAATAGGCAGGTAGATTAAGGTGAAATGAGCACCTCGAGCCATTAGCTGCTAATGCACGAGCACTTCTGTCATTAGTAGTTAATGAAAGTGCACCTCATGACCGCAGTGTTATCAGTCGCTCCCAATAGAAAGTGACTTTGGGGGTTTGTTCTCAGAGCGAAAGAATAGAACATGAAGAATTATGTGCTTTGTGCCCTGGACCTTGGCATGTGGCAGTTAACGTGCGTGGTTTGGGTCTCTGCCTCCTATTGCTCTGGTGGAAGGCTGGAGGAGTCTCTTATCTTCACTGGGTGACAAAGTGATCAATCTGCTTTCCCTACACACAGCAGCATGGGTGCAAGAAGGTGGGTGCTGAGGGTGAGGGTGAGCACCCCCTGTTGGCAGGGAGTATGAGCACACAGACAACGTGTAAACATTAACAACTTTAAAATATGCAGCCTCTTTACAACAATTTGTAATACATTTCCTGTAAGAAGGTATTGAAACGTAGCCTAAATATTATTTTATTCGATATAAATAAATTAATTTCTCCAACCTGACAACAATCGTCATCATGTCAGGTCAAAGTGGAAAAGGTTGAGTGTAGACAGCACATAGGGGGATTTTGGTGGTTGCCGGAGGAGCTAAACAATGTCGCAGAAGAGAATCACGGTGTGATTTGACAGATCGTTTCAATGAGGTTTGTTTGAAAATGGCAATGATTGCATTGTGTTAAAGAAACCGACCTCATTCTTTGCTTTATCTGCACAACCTCAGTGACAATTTGTTTGCTAAAGGGGGATTTAGCAACTGGGAAAAGGCAAAAGAAAGAACTTGGTCAGCATGAGTTGTCAGACCTGCACTCTGATTCATTACGTGTGTTAGCGATGCTTTATTAACTCCAGTCAGTGCTATGTTTTGGGAGTTTGCAGCTAGGAATCAACATTCTGCTAGGACAGTGTTGTAACATTTATTCAGATCGGCTAAATTCCTGACCCATGAAGGAATACCGCTCAGAGGGCACAGTCATCGTGACACGTACCGCAGCAACTTGTGTGAGAGAATGCACTCATTACCGAAAACTCGAGAATGGCTTTCACGTAGCTACCCGCTGTAAAAAGATGTAAAAAAAAAAAAAATCACCGGTTTGGGAGAATTTTAAGAATGCTGATAATGATCCCAAAGGGAACGATTATTTTCGCCTTTTATGGGATTAGTCTGCTGCCTGGAGGTTGGCGGAACTGACAAGCTACATTCATTAAGGATAGTTGATAGACTTAAAAATTACATCATTTAATGCGATGAATCGCTTTATTCAAATGGAGGATTTTGTCCGAGGATTATTTGTTTATTTTTGGGGCTGACGACCTCCTGTAGCTCATAAAACGGCGCATAATAGCTCGGCATACAAAGTCACGTCCTTCTGCGCTAATGTTTTATAGGGCACGACAGGAAGATGTTTCTGTTTTAAATGTAAAAAATGCTTAAAGGGAGATGGAATTCAGAGAAAGGGAAATAATTCCGTATCCAACCTCAACTTTTTTAAGCTTTTTATCTTCCAGAACAATTTTAAAAGGGGGCTCGCCATTATATTTTTTATTTTTGAGAAGGGGGTACTTGTCATCCCTATAATTACGTGGGCGTTTTCAATGTAGTCTGTCGGTGGTTTCTTGGTCATTTCCTCATTAATAATTTCCAAATCATTATATGATTATGTATTGGTCTTGTTAATTCAAATAATAAATGGTTTGATTGTGAATCAGGCGATATCAAACTGGGAGGGGTTGTGAGCCATCATGTGTGACACAGGCAAATCCCGGCAGCATTACCAGGAGTTGGGGTTGAAGAGGTTGAAACAAATAAGGCAACAAGCATGATAGCTTTTTAAATGACACATGCGTACAAAACAAAGGAACTCATTGGGATAAAACATAGAAAAAAATACAGGCCCCAGGACAAAAAAAAGATTATAAATTTTCATTTTTTGTAATCGGTTATGATTTATATGGCAAGTATTCTTTTATTCCAGTACTCGTTTGCACCCTTAGATGCTATGACTGCTGTTGCAAAGACCAACATTGTCATAACGCCCTCATGCAGCGCTATAAAAAAAAAATGACGTCACTCTTCTACTTTCGGTTGGCAGCCCCCCCCAATTCAAACATCTTCCTGCGCGCCTGCACAGCAGTGTTATTTTAAGGCAAACTGCTCTATGAAAAAAAAAACTTTTCAGTGCATAAAAAACAGTTTTTCTATTTATTTTATGCATGCCCTTGATCTCCAATCGCTTCTTCTTTTTTAGCCATTTATTGCGTCAATGATTTTGAAGAGCACACGTGTAAACCAGGGGCGGCGTTAGACCTGGGCTAATACCCCTCCCTTTATTGACAATAATTAGTCCTGGCTAATTCTAGATGGTTTTCCTTTATTAACACGTTTTCAAATTCAAGAATAATCAAGTGGCAATTGAAGACACGGCTTCTCTCCCCCATGCGATATAAAAGCGACAAAATAATGGGCTACATTCAGTACAGAAAAATAATTTAATTGTAATTAGGTCTTTGCACCGGCACTCGGTGACGGTATTTCAGAACTCTTCAGCGAATGAAGGTAATTTTGGTGACTAGTACGTGGTTTCATCCGTTTACATTTTCCAATCAGACAGCTGTCTATCTTTTACAGTGAGTTGCGTGACCGTGCTGCAAAAACAGGTGAAGGCCTACGTACTTGTCGCCGAAATTACCTTCATTCGCTGAAGAGTTCTGAAATGCCATTGCCGAGTGCCGGTGCATAGACCTAATAATAATTAAATTATTTTTCTGTACTGAATGTAGCACATTATTTTGTCGCTTTTATATCGCATGGGGGAGAGAAGCCGTGTCTTCAACTGCCACTTGATTATTCTTGAATTGGAAAACGTGTTAATAAAGGAAAACAATCTAGAATTAGGGAGGACTAATTGTTGTCAATAAAGGGAGGGATATTAGCCCCAGAATTTTCAGGTCTAGCTCCGCGCCTGGTGTAAACTTAATTTTCTGGAGGATTAAATGTTTATGCCATGGTTTCTGCCTAAATGTGGCTTTCAGCAATACTGACTTTGACTAGATCACTGTGTACCGGCATTTAGTTTGTTTGTTTGCCTGTCATTGGACATATACTAAGAGGCATTAAAAACGCAACAAACAACAATATACTTGTACAAAGTTTTGTGCAAATAACGTAAAAAGGCAAAAAGAAATACAATGACATTCAAAGTAGAGAATTAGCTTGCAAATAGTGAATTCTAACAAATGGATTAGTCGGTAGACCGCATGCCGACAAAAATAGTCTGATACATGAGCCACTTGCCAAATGTGGCATTGCTCAACATCATGTCTTTTCACAAACATGAAGTTTTTAAGACAGGATTTTTATAGCCAGGGGTAATGTTGAGCAATGCATACAACATGTCTCTGCTCACGCTCCTTTCTGTGGATCATTTGGCGAGTGGCTCATGTATCAGACTATTGTTGTCACCATGTGGTCTGGCAACTTACCCATTTGATAGAATTCACTATTTGCACGCTAATACTCTACTTTAAATGGCTTTGTATTTATTTTCTCTGTATTACATTATTCGTACAAAATTTTGTACATTGTTGCTTGTTGCGTTTTAATGCCTCTTAGGTAATTTTCCCTCCTGAGTTGGAGTTAATGTGTAAGTTATGGTTATCGATGAGTCCTGAAAGTCCTCCCAGAGCTGAATCTGCTGCACAAGGAATGTTTTGACCACCGCATACATTTATTGAGTTTAATGAATAATGAGTGATAATTTATCGGTGATTTAACAATTTTAAAAAATTATAGTAGTTTGGTCTCAGTGAAGTTTTTGAAAATCCTACCTCAGACGTACAGAGCCCAGTTTCATTCCGACGGGTCATGTAGTGACTCTAACTGACCAAGCATGGATATACGACGCAAAAGGGCACCTTTGACATCCTTATTGGATGCCAGTTTAAAACAAACCCTACCCCCTAACCCCTAGCCCTTAACCTTAAATTAAACCCTAACCCTAAGCGTCAAATAAGGACACCAAAAGCCTCCTTCTGTGTTGTACCATATATCGACGCTTGGTCAGGTAGCATCACTATATGATGAGTCGGAATGAGAATGTTTTGTCCTACAAGTTCAATGCCAAGGTTGCACTGGAATGCTATGTGCTAACTGGCGCAGAGAAAGTTTGCCTACCCTCTTCACAATTGGCTGAATATGTTATACCACAGAGACACCCAACCTGTAATGATTTGGTAATTAGAGTACAGGCTCAACCAGTGCATCATGGTCATTAGGCAACTGTGGCCTGTTAGCGCTATGCAAGACAGGGAACTTAGAGAGGGGAATGATGCCTGTTGATGAGCTGGGTAGGCAGGACTGCTGCAGAGATTTGCATGCCACAGTGGGCTTCCAGCAAGCTAATGAGCATGTTAGTGCGGATGGCTCTGGTGTCACTATCGTTCTCTTGTGTATGCTCACATTACCTTGAAGTTTAACTACCTGTCAAGATAAAACCAGTGAGATTCATGATTTCCACAAAGGTAAATTGACTTGAGGAGAGAATACTTGACTTTTCTGGGGTTTTTACATCCATCTGCCCTTACTTGCTTGTTACCTCGCCCGCAACAGAGTCAGCGGGACGAGATATTGTAATCGGTGCCGTTTGTTTGTTTGGTCTGTTTGTGTGTCCATGTGTTAATGTAACGTCTACGCAGTTGGACTGATTGCCTTCAAATGTTCACAGTAGGTGGGCGCTGGTCCGTAGATTACCTAATCGGGTCCAGGTTTAGGTGAAGGTCATAGGAAATGCCAAAATGCTTTTTTTGAGATACCTTCCTTTAAATTCATGTCATTGATTTCAAATCCAATGTCAAAATGTGGATCTTTCAACTGGGTTTCCAACCATATGCTGCATGACGGGGTAGCTTTGATAGTCTCCGTAGCGGATGGGGGCTAAATGTCAGGGGAGCCGAGGTCTTTGATGAAAATAATATATTTTCCATTATAACTCAAAAATGGTTGCAGATAGACAGATGTTCACTATTATGACCAATAGGAACTCTGATATGGGCTTTTATTTGACACCATGACCTTTGAATTTGAGTGACCATGAAAGGTCAAACTGAAGGTCATGGATTTTTGGAGGACTGTAAGTTGAAAATGGTTGAGGTCACACTTGCAAAATTGAGTCAGTATGAAAAGCAATGAAATAAGTGCTGGCGGGCGAGGTTTGTTTTGCATGGCAACAGTTGTTTATTTTTTGATAAAGGCTCCATTATGAACCTAAAAATAGTTTTGTGTAATATGTGAATTACCATTCCAATCAGGCGAGTGTAGATTTTTTGTCTTGCAGAAGGGTAGTAAGATGGCTGTCTCTGCAGAACCTGGCTCCCCCTAGTTATGTGAAGCCTTCCAACATCCACTGTGGTATGATTCATCTCTAGAGGCTGTGTGATCTGAGCAGCCATCGACCGACACCTACCGGTGTCTAAGCTGGCTTCAAGCTTATAACAGATGGTGTTTGTCATCAGTCGTACCCATTTTTATTCCCTTAAAATGGGTCTCGGCTGCAATGGTGACATGTTTTGATCTCTCTGAAGATGTAGTCTCTGCTGATGCTCCACCAGAAGGGGACTGCAGTTCCCTCACACCTGTTTGTTAGCCGCCTTTGACCATGTTGGGATCTGTGATCCCTCAACCGATGCAGGGGAGCTGAGAATAGTCTCCCCCCGATAAGCCAACACTCGAACGAATGAAGTAGCTCCATCCAACTGTTTCAAGTATCTTCAAAATGACATATTAGATTTTTGTCCAATTTAATTAATCAGATTGATTTTAAGTCACTACACTCAGCTGTGTGGAACTGTTTCACTTTTATGACTGATATCATCTGAAAAACTACTTGCAGAATTTTATTTCTGAGAGTGAGCTTAGTTGCTTTTGCATGCAGTCTATTGTGTAAGTATTAGTAAGGGAGGTTAAAGACAGGCTGGAGAATGCTTTTATTGGATTTAGAGCCCCAAATACATTTAGAAAATTGTATTGTCATTAAACCATAGACTAATGTGTGTCCTATATACACATTTTATATTCACTCTTGATCCGGCTTTTGGCCATTTTGTTTCCTGAGTTGCCATGGGCAACAGAAACAAAAGACTTGTACAACTTGTCAAATGGTTTCAATGGATTAGAAAATGTGCTTGACAAAACTGACTTTCTGACGCCTAAGGGTGTCTGTTATCTCATAAATGGAACTAGTCCAAAACTGCGCATGAGTACTCTTTTTTTGCTTTGGACAGTTCCTAACTCCAAAATGATTTGCGTGGCAGCCATGATGTGTGTTCTAATTCTCTACATGTAAAGGAAACGTGCTTCAATGCTTCTTAACTTATCACCTTTAGCATAGGGTACACGGAACCATCCTTTACAAAAAGAAAGGAGATAACAACATCCCACAATGCTGTGCGGCAACAATATTTAGAGCAATGGCCATTCATCCGGCCAATCACGAAAACAAACTAATATGACGGGCGAGAGACACATTGCCTACTTTAAGTGCATTCGAATTCTCTTCTTAGTGTGGTTGTCTTCCTAAGCCGTCATGAATTCCCCTTCATGCCTTTCCTTTACCTCAAGACGCTTTCCATCGAGGTTACGGAAAAGTGGTTAGGAGTTAGACGATAGGACATAATTTTTTGACTATTTGAACGCAGCCTAAGACTTGCTTTCCTGGAGTTTCTGATGGGATATTCCATAAGTTATTGCGAAAGGCAGCAACAAATGTTTTGCAAAGTATGTGCTTTTGAAAAAATCGAATTTTTAAAAGTTTATCTTTGATTTACTGCCTATTTGGGTTTGTTTGACTGACAGGCTGAAGCAGACATGGCCTAGTTGGATCAGAACAACACAGACATAAGAATGAGGGGTTTTTCTTTGCATCCTGAAAATTGTGGTGGAGTGACAGAAGGCAAAGGGCCTGAAAGCCCATTATGACAAATTGCTTTTCCCACCAGCTTCTCCACTTCGGTTGACTCGTACCACCTGGTCAGCAGGGCTCCCTATATAAAAATATTGCAGCGAGCTACATCAGCCTTCCGTTAACTAGCACATAGCGCAATGTAATAACACGTCACGCACCGCACTGGGCCCTGAGCACAGTGCATTTGCAGGTCATGCTGCTTTGCTATAGGTCAGTGCAAGTCCGGTCTTCTCTGTGACTGATATTTTTGCCTCTGCCTAAAACTGAAATGAGGAAATAAAGTTTGTCGTTAGGCAAGCCAGTTGGATACCTCGTCATGCTTAGAAACCTAATGGCATTCCTTCGGCCAAAAACGCTTTCCTTTCTATTGATCCGTCAAGGGTTTCAGAAAAACTGTCCAGCCTCCTTTTGTGGATCCAATTTGAGAGGATGGGCATCAAAATGAAAGAGGAAATAACTCACTTTTGTTTTCAAATAATGGTTCTCAGCACACTTGATGTAGTGAGCGATTAGTCACTGCTTAACCCTTTGAGCGCTGAATACATTTTCAAGGAATTAAAAATGTAGTGGTCCAGGGCTGTTGAAAACCTATCATGTGGCAACTTGTTTAAAAGAGCTCCCCTGCGGGAGCTCTTTTAAACAAGTTGCCACCTGATAGGTTTTCAACAGCATCTGATTTGGATATCTTACATCATTGGGCAACTATAGTTGCCTATGGCGCTGAAAGGGTCAACGTTAGCTGTAAGCTTAGTTTTTTGTTGCGCTTTGCCGTCTGGCCTTCTCTTTACCTCTAGCTGTTCTCATAATGTCTCCCCTCGTTTTACCCGCTGGCCATGCCGCGCCTGTGCGTGATTGCCCAAGTGTTCGTAGTGAAATCTGATAAGCATGCCCCGTATTAATTCAAAAAAGACATAACGTTTCTAGTGTTTCGTGATTAACACAACATTATTGTTGATTTCTAATCAAGCTATTGCAATCAAGTAACTGACTGCAGTTGTTGATTCCCGAAGAGTTTTTTTTTTGTACATTTGGGTTCCCCCAGGTACATTAGAAATGACAGTACTTTTTATTCATGGTGCCTTTTTTTTTAGGGGACCATTATCTCTCGGACAAATGGCTTTGTAAGTGTTCATCATAAATCACACGTATTCAGTTGCCTCCCTAATGCAGGTGTCGGCGAGTTTTTGGCATCCAGCATTTACTATAGGTGAGTTGTGACTGTGAAAGTCAAGGCAGTCATTATATGGCTGGAAAGTCCTAGAACAGTTAGACTCAAAGGCCATACATTACTCTGACTAAAATCAACTTCTTGGAGCAGGATTAATGGCACTGGCGAGCTCAGTAATCATGACGGACCTGGTGGGCAAGGTAAGAGCACTACAGTTGATGTCCTAATAATTCTCACCATCATGAAGAAAAGCTCAAGCGACTGTTCAACAGATAAGACGTTCACTTTAAATGGATGGTACAGATGCGTTCTTGACTGCTGGCTGCTGAAGACGTCACAAACAGAAATACAGAGGCTGCACTGCAAGGTGTCAACCACTAGTAATCTAAATAAACAATATACTGAAAACAGCTTACTGCATTCTGAAAAGAGATCTTGGGGAAAGTTGAGTCTAAAATGATTGGTCTAAAACATACAAAAAACCCTTTTTATAAAAGCTGAGAGTCCAGACTTTAAGCAGATTGACACACTGTTCGATTGCTGATTTTAAATTTTCTAGCGTAGTGAAAACAAAAAAGTATTTGTCCCAAACATTATGGAGCCTAGTCTGAACGCTCATTCCTGTGGAGAGTTTACTCTTGACCGTGTCCAATTTTTAAGATAACAAGAGTGCTGCATCAGCACAACATCCCCCGCCGCAGTCGCAACTGCGATATGCGCATCGTCGGTCTGTCTGCAGCATACGTTCAGTGTTTCAGGGATGTCCTATGAGATGCAGGAGGAGTTGATTTCACCAGCCAAGTTCCTTCCGATACAGACAGACGGACGGATGGACTGCACGACGACATAATCCTCCTTTTGGGCTGTCACCTGGCAGGGGATAAAATGGAGGAGAAGAAGAGAAAATCTTGGCAACATCTTTCAGACGCTGTGGGACTGAAAAGTACATGAGTAGTTGTTTGAATTCTTCTTTGTTGCTGCTTAGTGATAATATCAAATTAATTCTTGCCCCAGGATTTAAACAAGACACATCATTTCTCCAGGGAGGATTGCTAAGTATTACGGCATTTACTACTGTTATTTCCTCAATTTCCCACATCTCTTAACATAAGAAATTTTCACACTTTCCAATGCATAACAGGTGCTGCGCATGGTAAAAGTTTGTGAATTGTACTGGATCTTTAAAGGCGTTCTGTGCTGGAGTGGTAAGTTGATACATCCATCCATTATGTGAGGGTCTTAGTCCTGGCTTAGTGAGGGAGGGGGCTAGAGTCGAAAGCAGGGATCTTCAAATCTGGACCTCGAATCCAAATTCAGTCCAGGTTTTCTTTTATCCCAGGTAAGTAAATGAACATTTAGCGCCCCTGATTGGCCAGGCTGTCTTCAAACCTGACTCCCAGGTAAAGGGAGGGTGGAAAACCAGAAGTTCTCGGTTGGACCTCGAGGACCGTGATTCGAGGACCAGGGGCCTAAAGCATTCAGTGAGGGGCGAGCTGGCATCAGTACACCTCAGGGAGTTTGCTACTCATCTTACAGCACATCCGTTCACACACCATTTTCTCGCACAATCATACCTTTCAGTCTCAAATTTGTCAAAAATTCATGCTCTTGGAGAGTGGGAGGAGACCAGAGTACCGAGAATTAACCCACATAAACAGAAGATCAGCAAAACACCACTCCGGAGGGCCTGGTCCAGATTTCCAGATTTAAACCCTTTTCCTGCTTTCTGTGAGGCAGGAAAGCTAACCGCTGCATCACCGTGCCACCCCTAGTGCCCTGTCATACTACAAAATAATTATGCACTTTTGTGCTTATTCGGCTGTCACTTGTGTGAATTCCTTTTGTGTCTCCAATTCAGCAACTTGCGCGTCTACTTGGTGTATGTCTCGTGTGATTGGTTTACGTTGTGTGCGTCTCCCCTCCCCCAGCTGCATCTCGTTACTTGGATAGCCAGATGACGGGTATTTAAGCCCTGTTTTCAAGCGAGTTGCTAGGTTGTAATGTGCTTTTGTGTGCATAGAGGCAGTCAGTGTTCTTGAATAAACTCTTTGTCTTTGTTTAATGCAATTTGCACCTAAGTAACAGCAGTTCTTGAATTCTATTCTCGCAACTTAGTTAATTCAAACAAGCCTCCGATCCTAAGCAGGGTCGAGGATTGGGACAGCGTTCTTCTCAAGCTCTCCAATTGTGTTCCTGTGTCCAGTTTGTAAGAAACAAGCTCCCAATCCTTCTATGGTTTTCAGGGTTGTAACTAAACTCCCCTCAAGCTAACTTCCCCTCCTGCGGGACAGTTTGGTGCCACAAAGTCTGCACAACAGCTGGCTGTAGTCCCTGAGGCCACTGACCAGTGACTGCAAACTGAAGCTTTGTCTGTAAGATGTGTTCTGAACTGTTATCATTATTATCATTATAAGGGGTTCCTTCTCCATCTCTTCTGCAACGGTTCCGTCCCCTTCATTATTGTATCTGCTGTCAATAAATAAACTACCTGTTGGATTTTACACAGCCTCTGCACTTGGTTACTGATCTAGACTCTGGACCGCAATTTAGGCGCTGGCAACCTCTGGTTTTGCACACATTTTTACAGATATATGACCAATAATTCTACTTCTAAGATGCGCTCAGGATGTTTGACACTCTTAAAGTTTATAACTACAACAAGAGCAATCAGAGAGCGCAGCACCTCCGCCACGCCAAGGCAACTCTGTGCATTAGTTATTTTTGTTGGCTGATGTAGGGTGTTGTTGCATTCTACCGCCAGGTGGCAGCAAAACCCAAAAGCACGCCAATTGGAAACCCAGCCCATTGGAAAGACTTCAAATCTCTGCCTGCATAGCTGTATTTGAACTTTGGCCCATATCTCAGCTGTACTTTGGCCTAGATATGGCAAAATTTAATCACTAGTTCCTCTTGTGCTACTCTAAGATCCTGCAAAGTTTGGTTAAAATCTATGTGGCCAATTTTGAGATATCCCTCTAACAGACAAACAGACAGACAAACAGATAAACGCCGGCAAAAACATACACTTCCTTGGCGCAGGTGAATGAACAGCTTCCACCTACTGATTCAATACATTCCTATGGGAGCTAACCAGTGGCACAAAATGCCCGTTCACTGGGGCTACCATGTATGCCCACGGCGTTTCTCAGCACAGGAGCTTGAGTTTTGGGGACTTACAGGCTCCAGAGTTAGTGCACAGGGTCTCTGAAAGGGCAAAAATGAATAGGAATGATGACTGAATTGAGACCATCCTCTGTGTAGGCTATGGTCCACAGAGCGTAATTAGTTCAGTGCAAAAAGAAATTTTGTCATTTAAAAGACTGTCCAAAATGTAATTTCTCTATGGTAATGTCACACTCATGAATGCACTTCATTTTTAGAATATGTACGCTATTTGGCACCAGAGGCTTAAATAATAATAAACTGCAATTTCTCAGGTAATTGCTTGTGAGTTTTGGCTGGAATTTTCTTCCCTGGTGCCCTTGAATAGTAACATGACCAGCAGGGAACGATCTTGTTTTAGCGGAGCATTTTTAGCCCGCTCGCTAAAGCACAATGAAATGAAACAGCAAGCCTACAGGACTCATTCATTAGCTACCCCTGAGATGTATAAAAAAAAAAGCTGTAAAATGAAAAACACATAGAAACAGCAAGCAGGGATCGAGACAGAGGGAGAGACTGCCTGTAGATGCACAGCTACTGCAAGGTTAGACCTGGTACCTGATGTGCCTTTAAAAAATGGCTGTTGGGAAATAGGATGAGATCAGATGTTCCGCGGTACAATTTGTCAACATTCAGACGTGGCCTACAAGTCAAGCTGCTTGCACACTGGACGCTAAACAAATTTTTCGCACGACAGATTACATTCAGTCAATGCAAAGGCACTTTGTATTGACTTTTAATGTAATCTGTCGTGCAAAAAATTTGTTTTGCGTCCGGAGTGCAAGCAGCTTCATTCTTAAATTAATAAATTAAAGTGCGAAAATACAATAGTTTCACAACCTTGTCCGCGCAGTTCTGCACATCCTTGCTCGTATCACAGCCAGTGAAAGCAGGAGAGAGACTTATTTAGCAGAATCACTTGGTCTCCAGCAGTGAGCACAGCAAGCTCAAGCAAATGTGAAGTGTTTGGCAGCTTTAGTGCGGTTTCTTTAGTGACTTGCACACCAGTGGCAAGACTTGCTCCTGTGCCGGGACTGAGTTACGCTGTTCATCGAATATTCAACCACTAGCTCATGTCTGTTGGGAACATTTCTGTTATTCTGTAGTTGTAAGCATATTTTGAACTGAATCCCAGAGCGAGATTGTTGTTTGTTTTGGCCAATTTCAGGAAGAAATATTTGCAAGCAGTGTTAATGAGTATGTGCATACCAATATGACACTACTTTCACTGGTTTTTCTGATTTATGCATATTACTTGTCAAAAGAGTAGAAACACTCTCGCGTTATTGTACTCTGTTTATGGAGAACCGAGCATTTTAACTTCTGTAAATAAGCTTCAGATGGCTTAAGGTAAGATGTAAATAAAAGCTAAAAAGAAACAATGATCAGTTATGGCACAGGGTTGTGCCCTACATTTTGGAGATCAAATTTAGAAAAATAAACACAGTCCATCAGCAAGCACACCACCATTTAACCGGCTTATGCCAAGTGGCTGCAGCTAGGCTGGTGTGGGCTGGGTTAGCACTTAGATTGGAGGCCACCATGGAAAAGTAAACTGCAGCTGGAAGAGGTATTTTTGGGCCTATTCATGGTGGTCCTCCCTCTGGTCAAATAAACCCTGATGCCTCAGTGCAGTGATGAGCGGAGTGATGGGGATCCTGTGCAGTAGGAGATGCTGTGTTTCAGTAGGAATCATTAAACCACAGTCCGGACTCACTGTGGTCATTGAAGATCACCATGTCACTCCTTGACTACAGAGGAGGGTTCCTCGATGTCCTGGGAACATTCTCAACTGGGCTCTTTCAACAGGCTACCCATTCATCTCCCTGATTTAATCGGCTATGAAAACTGTCCTCTCCCTCTCTTCTTTCACTGATGTGTGGTGATGTTCTGGCGCAAAAAGGCTGCCATGCATCATCCAGCTGGGTGCTACACATCGTTGGAGGTGAGGTGAGATTCCTCCAAATCACTGCAAAGCACTTAGAGCACCCATGACAAAGTGCTACATACTAAAAGTGATCATGCAGGATAAGTCTGCATCAATTTTCTATGAGCCTTTCGCCTTTAAAACGAATGAGTAGACCCAAACCATGCCCGGAAAATGAACAGAAGTGTCTGCATTTGTTATATGGAATTTATTAAAGTTTATTTGTTTTAATATGCCCCTCATCTGTATCTATTTTGTTTACTTTTGAAGGACTCTGCCTGGCATCTTAATAGACTCAGAGATAGTCATGGCCCAATTTAAATGTGTAGCCCTGAGGCAGGCTGCTGTGATGGCAGTGAATGCAGCTCTAGAATAGGAGGTCACCATTATGTTCAAGGGGGAGGTGATTCAAGGGCTGAGGCAGGAGACCAAACCACAGAGACACCTGACAGGAGCTCAGGAAAATACCTTTTATTTGACAAAGTACAAAATGGCAAACTGGGTAAGGGACGGCGAAGGAACACTCAGGAGGGTAAACACTGGTACTTCACATGGGGACTGAACAGCAAGTATAAACAAACAAGGCAGGTGATGTGATTCAGAGCACGAAAACACCTGACACTAATGATGCCGATATTAGGGGAAAACAAAGAGAGAAACACCAGCAGCAACTCAGAGAAACTGGGGGTCACTAAAGCGGGGAGGAACAGACGGGGAAACAAAAATCATACGATCTAACATGACTGAACTCACACAAAAAAAAGATAAACCAGAGTAACACAAGACAGAAACACACAAAGCAGGAGACCAGAAAGCGAACCGGACAGACAAGGTGATCAACAGCACACCAGAGTACAAAGAATAACCCCAGGAATCCGCAGGGGAGGACCATCCATACAGGAGCGAGAAGACCAAACCAAGCAAGCATAGAATAAAGGGTGTAAATACTGTGGGGGAGTGAGCTGAGCTAATGGGACAGGTCAAACGGATAATAGAATAACTGGGAACAATAATCAGGTGATAAAACAGACAAATGAGGAAGGCAAAAGAGGGGTGATTTAAGAAACAGGCGCCCCCTGGTGAACAAAACTGGCAAAATGCCACCGGGAACATGAAGGCAGTCAAATAATTCTAGATCAGGGGTGTCCAATCTTATCCATAAAGGGCCCGTGTGGGTGCAGGTTTTTGCTTTATCCCAGTGCCCCACCACCTGATGCCACTAATTAACTAATCAGGGGTTTCAGTCAAGACCTTGATGAGTAGAATCAGTGTGTTAGCGTCAGGGTGTAACAAAAACCAGCACCCACACTGGCCCTTTGTGGGTTAGATTGGACACCCCTGTTCTAGATTATCTGGCACACAAAAAATTTTGACTATCTTAAACTGTTGTTTCACCAAACACTGATCTCAATTGAAGGTCCCTGGCATTAAAATAATGTCAAATGATATTGCCTCTGAAGAACGGAACACAGCTGAAGATCCATTCATGTTATAGTGGCTTAAAACAAGTGGCTGAAAAATTTAATTTTGATTTCTGTATTTTTCAACTATACAGCATCTTTATGAGTTTTTCTCCCCTGAAGCGTTCGGGTTTATTGGATTCACGCAGCCAGGGACTGAAGGCTTTCACAGAGTGCCATTATTATTGCATTACAGAACACATTTTTACGAATAAGTGAGTCTCAGCAATGAAAAGCCGTAATGTACTACCAAAGAAATTATACCATGCACTATTCATTAAGGCGCTTTTTTTGCCATAAGACTGCCTTCATCTATTGACACCTACCAAACCTTGAGCCTGTGGATTATTACAATTTAACATTGTTTCCTCTGATCAATTTCATTGAAATTTATTGATTTTTATGTTGTAAAAGCAGGATTTTTGGTTGCCCGTTGGCTGGGGCTTGTATGTTCTCGTGAGCCTTTTCATTTCCCTCATACTGAGACGGTGCGGTGCTGACAGCAACTATGAGCTTTCTGCACTCAGGGCCGTATCTTGGAGCCATAGTATGCCACTTAAAATGGTGAACATATTCTGTGGTGATTCATGGGAATGTGAAGGCAAAGTCAGTGAGGACCCTGATCCATTTGCTCAATAATGTCAGAGCAGAGGGAGAAATTCCAGCTTCATAAATGAAAAGAGCCCCCATCTGTATTTTGTTCCAATGATTGGGATTTGCAGATTAGCACAGTTATTCAACTTGGCTCAGCCAGGAGGTAGAACTACTTATTGAAGTCAGCTGGCTGACTTCATGGGTGGAAAACAGCATATGGCAAGACTTCCACACCCCGAACCCTGGACTTCCCTGCTCTGCGCGAGTCTGAGGCACGCTGGGAAGCAGTTATGCAAACGATAATTACCTTGCCAACCAAGGGAACTACAGACCTGAACAAATGCAAAACTAGCATCTGGTGTGGCATACTGATGTCTGTTTGGCTGGGGCGTTTGCATTTTGATGTCACGGTGAACTAGAAATGATCACAGTGTGAAAGCCAGCTCTGGGTGTTTATATGCTTTAAATGGTTGTTAAGAACATATTGTTGTTTTGTTTACATTATGCGACCATTTACTGATGTTTTTCCTGAGACTGAAGAGCACAGCTGGTCACGCGATAGCTCCTTGCTCACACGCTCTGACCTTCTTACACACTGGTCATCTGCCGTGGTATTGCTGGCCGAGTCGGAGGCCAGTCTGTGCGGAAGTGTGGAGCAGATGCCCTGACTTTGTGAGCCCAGTCGGATGTTATGGAGAGAGGCTGCCTGCCCAGTTGGAGCTGTGCTAGAGAAGCTGCCAGTTCTGAAATATCCTGAAAATAGTCAGGATGCCTGCAGCCTTCTTAGGGGGAAAATGGGATGTAGAGAGAGAGAGAAAGAGAGCATGTGAGAGAGAGAGAGAGAGAGAGAGAGAGAGAGAGCAAAAAGAGTTCCAAACTGACATCTATTTCCCCTCTCAGCGCAAGCTATCCTTCCTCAAATTCTGCTCACGTTCACGTTCAAAGAGCAAGCACAACCATTTTTACATCATCTCAGTATTCTCAACCAATCCAAATTCACCATTCCCATATCGTGTCCTTCGCTCTCCACCCACCCCCTTCCTACAGCTTCCAAAGGTCCTAAAAATGAGCAGTGAGGTATCACCTATCCCTAATCCCCCACTGCCACAGCAGTATGGTTGTACAAGAACCGCAATGTAATGCGTCTGTCACAGATTAATATATTGCTGCTATATATCTTATCCCAGAGTCTCTGGGCAGAACATACATGGTGACGTAAATATGTTTTCTTATGGCCGGCAAGGTGCTCGCATGATTGCCGTGTCACAAGCCGTAACATTTTTATTGGGTAAAAAACCTTTATGTGCTCTTGATTTAATAACAAATACACATTTGAGACATAAAAATATGTCACAGAGACAGCAGACATCAATATTGCAGCCAGTAGAGTGAAATTCTGCACATTTCCCATGGACACTTATATACTAATACGACTTAACTCCGAGACCTTGGATGTGCAAAATAATAAAAAGTGTAATGGTACATATAACCACATAAATGATTATTCTCCCCTGCCACAAAGTGGTGCGGAGGATATAGGATTGGGTTCCGTCCGTCCGTCCTTCCATGTCTGTCTGTCGCGATTTCGATGGACATAAGCTTCCTGAAAAATTATGAGAGATACATGATTCTAATTTTGCATGCTTGCTCAACCAGTCATGATCCAGTTTGGCTTTGAAAATCAATGTCGCAGCTTTTTTATTAATGGAGTTATGGCCCTTGGATCGAAACGTCTCACTTTGTGCAGAGCATCTAATGAAGACAAACTTTCTTAGAAAGTAATGTAGACAAATTATTGAAACTTTGCACATTGATTAATTGCTCTTACGGCTCTTGATCGTGGCGGGGGATAGTGATGATCGTGTCGTCTTGTTATATTTGACTTGCAGCCCATGGTTCCCAATCATGGGCTTCTGCAATACCACTCAAAAGTTTTAAATTACTTGTGATTTACATCAATTAAATGGGAAAAATTGCATCATAGTAATGACCCAAAAGGTAAATTTCTGCAGAAAATTAAAAGGAAAGGAATGAAAATGAGGGGTAATTACAAAATATTGATCACCCGATTTAAACCGCATAGAGATGTTACAGGATAACCAGGATAGTGAAGATTGTGAAGTGCGCCCATCTTTGACGACTAACCTATGGGTCATAGCGCAGTTATTTAGGGAACTCCTTTGACAATGATACCCAAGTAAAATTAATATCCCGCATGCCTACAATTTGCAAAGCCATTCATCTCACTGTGGCTACTTTGATAAGAAATCAATAAAATAACTTTTTCATCAGTTGAAAACCTCTTTGCCTCCAAATGCTTGAAATAAATTAAACATCTTCACGTATATTTTGCTGTTCATTGCAAATAATTTACTATTAAAGTTCTTCCTCTTTTTTTAATCTCTTTTATCTATTGAAGTAAATGTCCAGAAATACTTTCCAACTGACAAGCAATTCCAAACTTTTGAGCTGCGTTGCATATCTATTCTTTAAACATTCATCATAGCCCACTGGTCTAATGCTAAAAGGACACTGAACAGCTGCATTGTTTTTTTGTTTTTTTGTTTTTTTTTACTGGAACCAGGTCATGAACACAGCTGTGTCCCACCGTGCGCTTGTAAGCATTAACTTGCAAATGCGACCATGTGTAATTAACCACTAATAGCATTGTGGTTACACAGCAAGCGAGCAAGTGCAGTGATGAAATTAGGTTTGTTATAACAGCTTTGGAGCTCACTGCTACGGGGCCTTCCAGAACATGGCATGCTCAGCGCAGAAAGCTTTGCAAACAAAAAAATACATAAATAACAGTTTTGAAATGAAGCCTTTTAATTCTTTTAAATGTTGCAAACAATATTCTTAGCTGGTTTTCGGTCCGGGAAACCGGGGAGATTATTCATCAGATAACTTTCTTTCTCAATGACAGTAAACAAATTGAAAGACACAGATCTTGAAAAAAATTTTTTAAACCCCGTGGGGTAATTTGTCCTCTGCATTTGACCCATCCTATAGCCAGGAGCAGTGGGCAGCCACAGAGCAGCACCCGGGGACTAACTCCAGTTCTAAAGCCAGTTCCTTGGTCAGGGGCACTGGTAGGTAGCAGTGTTCCTGTAATGCATGTTTTTCTGGGTGGATGAAACCAGAGGACTAGGAGGAAACCCACGTGAACATGGGGAGAACATGCAAACTCCACACAGAAAGACCCCAGGCCGGATTTGAACCCACGACCTTCTTGCTGTGAGGTAGTAGTGCTAACCACTGTGCCACCATGCCGCCCATGTTTGAGCGTGCATGCATGTACGCACGCATGTGTTCAAGTGTGTAAGCAGATAATGAGCAAAAAAACTTAATGACAATTTCATTCCGAAGAAGAACAGGTCTAAGAGCACGTCCACTAAGCAATTTCAAACCCTGCCAGTAAACGTGAGCGTATCATCCCCTGAACAATAACTTCACAAACAGAAAACATAATCTAACCGCATAAACGACCATGGGAGGGCACAATTTTTCAGCAAAACCATAGTATCTATTCGTTAGCACCATTTTAAATGCAGTTTTCCAGCTTAAATTCATCTCCCCACTGTGCAACATAATGTATGGACGCACTCAGTGAAAAGATGACAAAAACTCAGAAAAGTGTTTTGCTAAAGCAGAATAGGCCTGTACTCAGCACTAATTGAGTGCATTTGTTCCCTCAGTTGTTCCTACAATTATCTTCTGTACAACTCGAAAATTACAGTAATATGCTTCATTGCTTTCCCTATGCCACAGTTGTAGCTGTTTTTACAGAAATGGAAGACCGGTATTTGACTGCGTGGGGCACTCGTCGAGCGGGTGACGTGGAGTTTAGGCATTCTCCCTCAGTTCGCATAGGTTTCCTCAGGGTTGTCTATGTTCCAAACCTGGTCTAGGTCTGGTGGCCACTGGTAAATGAATTAATGAGGGACGGGTGGGGTGGGGGGCTAAACCGTAATAGAAATTAGCTGCACACTGAATAGTAGCTTCGGTCTCCTCACACTTCCTAACCAAAGTTAAAGAGATCTTTCAGCTAGTATTTAAAGGTTTGCCGAGCATGCGGCAGCTTTAAACACTTAACCCCTGAATGCTCAGTCCACGAGCGAAGCAGTGACGTGCTGTCAGAGGTCAGTTAGGGTAGGCAGAATCCTCACCGTTAAACAAACGATAACTCTGTCACTTTACTTGATTAGCAATCTCAGGATTGATTAACTAATTTACAAGACTAAAGGGCAGAATGGCGGGCCAGTTCCATCCACGACATTATTGCTCAGTGCATCGAACTCAAAATGCTCACGAGACAGCAAGCTTGTTCATATTTGCTTAGAGGGAGCTAACGCAATGCCATTAACAAATATTAAAACCTTTCTTAAGTAGCGTTCAATGTGTGGTCAATATGTTTACGATAATATTCCCCCCCCCCTTAATCATGTACTTTTTAATGCCATTTTTAAAAAATAGGGAGTTTATTTTCAGTCTTCTTTCATAATCTGATAAACAAAAGATCAAAACAATATACGGAATTACCGAGAGAGTTGAGATTTTTTCCTAATTAATTATTAAGATTTACTTCCTTGCAGTCTCGAATCAAAGCATAAAGGTAAATTTATCTTTTTGTCACTATCATCGCTTAAAAATTACAGGCTCAATTGACCAGAAAAAAGGTCAAATTGATTGATTGACAATCAGGCATAGTAGGCTACATGGAAACAGGTTGACAAAATCTAGTGATAAAAAAAGGAGAGGTCACTGCCTATCCTGACCGCACGTCCCTGGAGCAAAGAATGCGAGAGCGAATATTGTACCCCCGATGGAAACAAGTTTTCACCCGGGGTCGCCATCATGTAATGATAAAGGTTAAATAACAAAGCAAAACAACAAAGAAGTGTTCCAATGGGAGGGTCAGGTGATCCAACAGGGAACACTCTAGCTAAACAGAGTTAGCAAACAGTGTGCGGTGGAGAAAAACGAGAGGGGATGTAAGATTCCCGAATCAAGGTCTAACACAGAAAATTCACTAGGTGACCAGACTGAAGGGCAGAGGCAAGAATCAAATGGGACAAAGCCAAGGATCAACAACAAAAATCCAATCAAAGCAAGAAAAGTGCACGGCAAAAATCAAAAGTCAAGGGAAAACCAGCCAAAAACATGTCCAACACCAAGGGCAACAAAAGGGCACAGTCTGCAAATTCCAAGCGCGAGGTTGAAAAGCAAGTCTGAGTTCGAATCATCAAAATTTTATGTCCTATTGGCTAATTCCTAACCACTGTTCTTTCTTTGGTGGAAAACATCCTGATGTTAAGGAAAAGTGTGAAGGGGAATTCATAATGGCTTAGGAACAGACCACCGCACTAATAAGAGAATCTGAATGCGCTTACTAGGCGACATAATCATGCGTCACTTGCCTGCCGTGTTTGTTTGTTTGTTTTCGTGATCGGCCGGATGGTTAGTCGTCGCTTTAACCCAGTGGGCACTCAACGTCATTTCAACATTGAAATGAAGTTGATATTTGGTCATGACGTCAGAATGTGACATCATTTCAACGTTGTTGTGCCCACTGGGAAGTATTGCTGCTGCAAAATTGTGGGATAGTGTTATCTTCTTTCATAGAGGATGGTTGAGTGTAGCCCATGCTACAGGTGATAAATTAGGAAGCGCTGAAGTCGTAACACATGCATGTGAAGGTAGTTGCACCATCATTGCATTCTGGTATTCAGCCCCTTCACCACTCTGACCAGGCAAAAAGCAGGTTACATAACAGAGGGACTGTGCTCAGGGACCCCTTCTCAAATGTAAAACTAATGCAGACACCTCACATTGTGCATCATTTCCAATGACCTCTTATTAAAGCACACGAGCAGATCAGCAAGGCTCACACTGAAGTCGCTGTGCTCGCCATCTGTTCATCTCCCTCTCTCTCTCTCTCTCTCTCTCTCTCTCTCTCTCTCTCTGTCTCTGTCCACACTGGTGCCACCTCCAGATACCCTCATATCAGCACTGGAGCTGACGGATGATCCGCCAGTGTCCCCCTCCGCCCCTGTACTGCCTCGCCGTCTTATCTATAAACTGTAGATTTCCTCACAGATACGGCAGGCCCGACATCCTAATTTGGAAGGCTGATTTCTGCAACTGTGGAAGCCTGCAGCGGTTCTGAAGCTCGCTTCATCTGTATGCACAGCACTGTGTGCGCTGCGAGGCCAGGGGGGGATATGGAAAAATTGATGGGCTGTCTGTCTAATGCACCCCCCGTTTCCCATCTGTCTAATGCATGTCCCCCCCTCCCTGCAGTACCTTGCATGCAGCAACAGCCGAGCAATATGTCCCTTGATTCAAAAAGTTAATCTAATTGATCATCGGGTTATATCACAGGTAGTGTCAGAAATTGGTTTTGTGCCGCTGGCTGCTGGCCATTCGTGATCCCGGGGGCAAATATGTCTTGAGGTTTTCCATCGCCTCGAGTATTCTGATCCCCATGTGGTATAAAATATATGGCAGAATATATGGCAACATGCTGTAAATATAGTCAAGTAAAATTGTGTTTATACACAATTGCGTAAACTTATAGAAGATTTTACGACAATGTTTTCATTTTAATTTGCATAGAGTTTGTACCTTTCAGAGTATAGTAATACCATGTACTCAAGTATTTTGAAAGAGCTGTTAAATATTTAAATATGGGCAGACTACACACTGCCACTTCCTAATATAGCCATTATATTTTCTCAAGATTTCTGCATATTGGGCAACGTATTGAAATAGCTTTAGTCAATTTAATCCTCTTTCTGAACTTGACTAATAGCCTTTCCTACTGTCATTTAAGATAGTTCAGAGAAAATCAGCAGTTTTGTTTTGTTCATGGCGTCTGTCTTCTATTGAACTCCTTGAAGCAAATAGTGCCATTATTTCTCTGTCTTGGAATGCAGATGATCTTTGTCATCCTGTCAGTTTATTGTTTTTTCATCTTTTTATGTCATGCTGTTCCACCAATAATATAGTCATCGACCAATCTCAAGGGAGAATGTCTGAGTGTCTGAATCTTTCCTGATTTATTTGACTGCATAACTGAGTAAAATACAGCCAACTGGGACATGGTAGAAGACACGCAATACCACACACGTTCCCTTCATTTTCGCTGGCGTGACATGTTTCCAATAGACATGGCTGAGGTGAGACTTTGGGCTGTTTGTTCTTCGGCAGGCTATTGAGTGGAGGATGTCCTGTTGTTTCCTGTCCAGGTTTTTCACCGCTGATTCCCCGAATGTGTGTCTTCACTCCCAGCGCCTCGTGATGCACCGGTGCGCTCAGTGCCCCTGCAACACGCGGACTTGTCCACTCGACGGTCCGCCATTTCTGTGAATCTGTGAAGCGAGCGTGAGTCAGCATTCTGACAGCATTCTTATTGCGCCGCCGCAACTCCCAACGCCTCTTCGAGCCTCCGCTGCCTCCCGAAATGCCTGTCTCCTCCTCCCTTTGTGAAACCGAATCATGTCTGTATGAAGCATTCGCTGTGTGCTGAGCGGCTCAGCCCAGGGAGATGGCAGATTCTCTGACAGACATCTTGCTTTCTTGTCTTTAGCACCTTTGCTAGCACAGCAACTTTTATTTCACGGCGCAGTGCAAAATTTGAGCAGCTGCCTGGTATTGTCATGCTTAAGGCAGGCTATCAACACAGTGCTGCAGTCCCTGACTTGCTGAGGGAGCAGGTAGTGCACAGCTGAAGGGGTGTTGGCCTACTAACTGAAGTGGGGTTGAACTAATGAGAGATACTGGCTCTTAACCAACTGCTGCTGCCAATGGTTTTGATTGATGTGCTGAGACAGCCCAAGCGACAAAACCAAATGACCATTCCTGTCCTTAATGATTTGTGACCTTAAGCAGAGGAAAATGAATGCATCATTAATTTGAGTAATATGTATGTCAAAAAATATTTAGTAATAGTTATGCAGTGCGAACAATTGCTGACTTTTATCACGGGATCTGGAACACAGACAGAGACTCCCAATAACCAGACTCAAATCAGCTATGTGCAGTACATGCTGTGCGTGACAGCATGAATGTTCCAGTGCTAATGAATTCTGAATCTCACAAATCAATTTATCCTTGAAACTACAAGCTAAATGTGCGAGAAGCTGAACAGCCGAACAGTATATTATCCCTGAATTTTTATCACAAAAGCTGTAAATGATCAATAGTATTGCTTTGGTCTAATCCAATCAAGTCACTCTCAATCTATAGTCCATCAGCTGTATTAGCCTCGGCTACGATTCTTACCCCTGAGGCCTGGTTCAGGCCGAGTTGTCTGTCTGTGGTCTTCCATCATGTGCCGCCTCGTAGGCGAAGATGAAGCATTACAGCCCCAATATTTTCTTGTCAACAAAACCAGTATGCGCATTCCCGCATATCCACGCTCAAAACAAAAACTATTGATTCAAGGGAAAACAAATGAGCACCTCTGACTTTTTTGTTTGGTGGATATATTGTTTAAACTCACACCCAATACTTACCCAAGTCCTGAGGAGGGTCCTGGGCAGGATTTGGCCCCCTACACTGAACATTACAAATACAACGAAGTATCTACAGTTAAATGTAAGTGTAATATGTATTATGACTTTTTATGTTTGTTTGGCTCAATATGTCTGCACGTTGGATTTGCAGTGAGTGCCGAGTGACTGCGGATAGCACATACTGCCTGTAGCTGACTGCCTGTCCTACCTCTGACTGCACATAAAGCAAGGAGTTGCACAGAGTCAATGGGATGTGGCTCACAGTAGCACATTATACAGTGTAACATTTTTTGTTATTTCGGTTTCGTTGGCAGAGTCGATCATCTGATCTAAATCCAACTGAATATGCATTTTAAATACTGAAGAGGAGACAAAAAGTCCCTGAAAAACAAGCAAGAACTGATGATAGCTGCAGTACGGGCCCGGTACAACTTCATCATGGAAGACACCCAGTAACCGGCTGCTGCTGACGTCTATAACTCACAAACTTCAAGTAGTCGTAGCATGCAAAGGATAAAAGACCCAACATAATAAATGATTACTGTATGCATTATGTTATACCATCCAATGTCTTAATGCGCCAAAAAATGAGGGAAGGTTATGCACTAAAGGTCCTCTCATTTCTAAAGGGTTAATCCAATATGGATGAAAGCGTCCTCAAATTAAAGAGAACAGTCTGCACTCAAAACTTAATTGTACCCTTTCAACCTCTGAGAGATAGAGTACAGAACCAAAATAAGAAATGTGTCACAGGCCAATAAATTATGGTACTCACTGTATATTCACAAGCGTTGCCTGAGTGGTAATTGGTGACCAGTGTATAGGCTTAACTCTTCGATTCAACTCAGTGGATTTTGTGAATCAGTAAAATTTATGATTAAAATGAAAAGCAAGAATTCACACAGATGAAGCCACATAGGAATAGCTGCTTTATTAGGAGATAAATGAGCAAGAAAGTGCCAGACCTGAATGTATTGTGGTTTAGCACTTGGTAATTGTTGTTGTGGAGGTAATCGTACTGTGAAACCAGATTATTGTGCGTTTGGATTCCAACTGGAGCGCTGCAATTTAATTGTGGGAAATTGTACTAATACTGTGCATCTTTTCCATAAGTGCTGTACTTGAAGCAGGTAGAGAAAGGAATGCTAGGTATGCTTATTCCCCGTTATTTAGGGACTCCCCATGCATTTCCAACCAAGAATGTATTATAAAGACCACAACCCATGGACTACCTTAGAGACCCCACCCAGCAGAGCTGGCCGTTAACCTCGAACAGGTCTTCGGTTCATTCCAATCAGAAGATGGGGCTAAAATCCAACTTACCCTTTCACTGGTCTCCAGCAGGGGTCCTCCTTTTCTGTATTCATGGACCCCATCAACGTGGTCCAGGGGATGAGCCATTGCTCCTCGAGAAACTTCTGGATTGAGTACCACTGGAAAAGTCAGACTTGAGGCCTTACTGAGGGGACGTGCCCTTAGTGCCCTCTGTGAAAGGATGTCTCACTCACTGCGACACATTACCGAAGGTTAGCATTTGGGTGCCAGTTCTCTCCTGAATTCACGTAAAGCTTCGGCTGCGGGTCGGACAGAACTTGTTTGTTTTCACAGCCAACTCATTGGTATGTGTTTCTCATCTTCGCCATATGTTGACAAATGAGGTGCCCTTGAATCAGGGTGTCTGGGTCGTACTTAAGGAAAACAAAGTCTGTGGTGCTTCTGAGAGGGGATTTACATTTTATAGTGCTTTTCTTGATTATCTCACTCACATTGTGTGATAAAATATGTTTGATTGGCCAGCCATACTTTCAGACCATCACGCAATATTAATCAATACATGTACAGATTACTAAACAAAATAATAGCCAATAAATCTACTTCCAAGTGAATTAAAACTGATTTTTGAATGTTTACTGTGGAGTTCTCATCAATATGGTGCATCCCCACTGCAGTACAGCTAAAGAAAAAATACTGATGACTTGGGTAGGGTAACGAAAACTCCATTCAAGGGTCTTACTTCATTCACACAAATTTGAGGACCTCAACATTCCCTCTGCAGAAGGGGTGTCCACGCCTGGTCTGAGAATACATCATGGCGCTTTGGTTTGTGGTCACAACTTAAATGATCACATAAAACAGCCGATTGCACACGTAATTTACTTGGTTTACACTCTGGGGCCTGAATAGGCCTCAGAGTGTAAACCAGAAAAAAAAAAAAAAGGCTTTTGGCATCTTTATTTGAGGCCAGTTTAAAACAAACCCTACTCCGTAACCCAAACCATAATCGTAAGTGTCAAATTACAATGCCAAAAGCCTCTTTTGCGTCATATATTGACGTTTACTGTAAGTCGCTTTGGATAAAAGCGTCTGCTAAATAAATTTAATGTAATGTAAAATAAATGTAATGGTCAGGTAGTGTCGCTATATGACACGTCGGGATGAGACTGTGTTGAAGAGACACACCAATGTGGCCTCACCATTGAAACATTGCTGCCTCTGCTTTCTGCAGTCTAGCGACCGCAGCCGTGCTATTTTGTTTATGCGCGGCGCCTTTAACTCTTTATAAACCCATGGTGTACCCACCATCCTGAAAGCTGGGCCATAATCAGAGATTAGCAGAAGAATTTTCAAGCTTTGTCACTATTTTTCCACTGATGTTTGGCATATCGCATAATTGACAGGAAGCACTACTCTAGTGCACTGAATCTCAAACTCAGTCCTGCCACCCCACCTTGTATGCAGGTTTTTGTTCAGACCACAGTTGCAATCCTAGGATTTTAATAAGCTGCTGATTTGTCTTAATTAGGAGCATTTATGTTTCGTTTGAGTTTGAGATCCACAGCTCTAGTGTAACATAAAATTGTCACGTTTTCCTTTTGCTGTTATCTGCATGTCCCCTGCTAATTGCTTCATTAAGTGAATCATTATTTCGTTATCTCCCCAATTCCCACGTGCATTCCTAATGCCCTCTCCTGCATGTGTGTGTGTGTTATTGTCGCTCGTTGTTTCTGTATATCAGTTCCCCAGTTTTTGATGTCTGTTGCAAGATTATCTTTGTACTCCTTATGACTTCCTCACATTTTGTATTCCTTGCTCCTGGCTGCAGCCTTCACATTTCTGCCCACCTCCTTGTTTTATTCCGGTTCCCCATATCCTTTGCTTTGCTGAATCCAAATGTCTTCACCGCTTTTCAGACTTGCGGGCTTTGCGGGTGCATTTCCAGGACATATGCTAGTTCCAGGGGCCGTCTGAACCCACAATTCATCCATTTCACAAGGGGCCTCAAGCGGAGTTACTGCAAACTTTTATGCTGAACCCAAATAACCGGACTCCACCGCTATTATCAATGTAATGTGCAAATTAGTCAGCCTAAATGCATAGTTATTTCCAGACACTGATTTAGTTTTACGTTTTAGGGGGTTGTACCAAAGACATAAGTGAGGCTTGAAGTCTAGACCCATTTGCATATTTAAGCTTGTAACCCTGCACTCTTATTTAGAGACTTAATCGAATGAGACAGAGCAATTCAGTCAACGCCACGCTACATAACATTAAAGTTGAACAGGACCGAGTCTGATAGTCCAGAGTGCGGAAGTTTGGATTCAACATTCGTCCATTCTACTCCAGTCTCCACCATCACCTTCCCCATTCTACTCCAGTCTCCACCATCACCTTCCCCATTCAACTCTACTCTCTACCTTCACCTTCCTCATTCTACTCCAGTCTCCATCATCACCTTCCCCATTCCACTCCACTCTCTACCATCACCTTCCTTGCCTTCCCCATTCCACTCCAGTCTCCACCATCACCTTCCCCATTCTACTCCAGTCTCCACCATCACCTTCCCCATTCTACTCCAGTCTCCATCATCACCTTCCCCATTCAACTCCACTCTCTACCATCACCTTCCTTGCCTTCCCCATTCTACTCCAGTCTCCACCATCACCTTCCCCCTTTCCCTTTCTCTAGTCTCCGCCATCACCTTCCTTGCCTTCCCCATTCTACTCCAGTCTCCACCATCACCTTCCTCGCCTTCCGCATTATACTCCAGTCTCTGCCATCACCTTCCTGGCCTTCCGCATTCTACTCCAGTCTTCGCCATTACCTTCCTCACCTACCCCATTCTACTGCAGTCTCCATCATCACCTTCCCCATTTTACTGCAGTCTCCATCATCACCTTCCTCGCCTTCCTCATTCCATTCTACTCCAGTCTCCATCATCACCTTCCTCGCCTTCCCCATTCTACTCCAGTCTCCACCATCACCTTCCTCGCCTTCCCCATTCTACTCCAGTCTCCACTATCACCTTCCACGCCTTCCGCATTTTACTCCAGACTCCACCATCACCTTCCTCGCTTTCCCCATTCTACTCCAGTCTCCACCATCACCTTCCTCGCCTTCCCCATTCTACTCTAGTCTCCACCATCACCTTCCCCATTCTACTGCAGACTCCACCATCACCTTCCTCGCCTTCCCCATTCTACTCCAGTCTCCGCCATCACCTTCCTTGCCTTCTGCATTCTACTCCAGACTCCACTATCACCTTCCTCGCCTTCCCCATTCTACTCCAGACTCCACCATCACCTTCCTCGCCTTCCCCATTCTACTCCAGTCTCCACCATCACCTTCCTTGCCTTCTGCATTCTACTCTAGTCTCCACCATCACCTTCCTCACCTTCCCCATTCTACTCCAGTCTCCGCCATCACCTTCCTCGTCTTTCCGCATTCTACTCCAGTCTCCACCATCACCTTCCTTGCCTTCCCCATTCTACTCCAGTCTCCACCATCACCTTCCTCGTCTTCCACATTCTACTCCAGTCTCCACCATCACCTTCCTCGCCTTCCACATTCTACTCCAGTCTCCGCCATCACCTTCCTCGTCTTCCGCATTCTACTCCAGTCTCCATCATCACCTTCCTTGCCTTCCCCATTCTACTCCAGTCTCCACCATCACCTTCCTCGCGTTCCCCATTCTACTCCAGTCTCCGCCATCACCTTCCTCACCTTCCCCATTCTACTCCAGTCTCCGCCATCACCTTCCTCGCCTTCCCCATTCTACTGCAGACTCCACCATCACCTTCCTCACCTTCCCCATTCCTCCTTGGATTATTGTGGAAATATTTTTTGTTGCATCATTTATGTATAAATCCTGAAATGCATCTGACAATCCTTGTGTGTTCTTTCATTCATTATGACACTGATTTGACATCATATTGCACTGCTTTCCTGGCAGTGACCTCTCCAGTTACTGTGCCTGTCTACAGTGCCTTGACCCCTACTTGTCCCCGGACCACAGGAAATGACAAATTGAATATTCAGTTCCCAGTACGGTATGCTGAATTTGACAAATAGGAAAGTACAAATTGTACAAAAATATCTGCCGAAACCTCCTGTTCTAATCTTGAATAACAGTTCATACCTCTAATCCCATTCAATATTGCTGCTGATACACCTAATACAGTACATTAAATGGAAAAAAAAATGATTAATGGGTGGTATGTCTGATTTAATCTAGTTCAGATGATTACAATTGGTATCTGAGTTTTAATCAGATTAATTTTTTTTTTAATTAAGTGATTTAAATTAAGCTGTTAAACACATGAAACCTGAAAACCTTGCAGTGGTCAGGGCACATAAATGGCCTTGGTTGTTTAGCGTTTCTCTTCAAATATAGACTTTGCAGTTGATGGTTTAATTATATATGCTAATTAAATTCTGTAAAATGTGTCAAAGATATTAATTTAAGTCCAAAGGTGCACTCATCGGTTACAGAGAGCATTACTGTTTATGGCTGAGAGTGGAAATTGTATAGGAAGCACATTTTTATGGCACTTAATTCAGATTCAATCTTGCCCATTTTCTAATTACATTTGCTAATGAAAAACCAGTAGGAAAATTGGTCTCTAATCAGCTCCTATCGATTAGCTAGAAAGATGGGTGAGAGTTTTTTTAGAAGGTAAAATACGGAGTTGCTCACTGTAATTATCTCTCCTGAGACAGGTATAATTTGCTGCGGCTTCAATTTGCAGGGAGTCAAATGTCTGCCAATACGTAATAACTTTTTATGACTCAAGTAGACATGATACAAGCGTCATTAGAAAAAGTGGTATCCACGGCATTGGCATTTTGATGACGTTCTACAACGTACATGTAGCAATTAAAACTGATGTGCACTCGCTGGGCACTTCATTAGGTACACCTGGCTTGTAGTAGGTTGGACCCCCTTTTGCCTTCAGAATTGCCTTAATTCCTCATTTCATAGATTCAACAAGGTGCTGGAAACATTCCTCAAATATTTTGGTCCATATCGACATGGTAGCATCATGCAGTTGCTGCATTTTTGTCGGCTGCGGATCCTTGATGCGAATCTCCTGTTCCACCACCACATCCCAAAGGTGCTGTTTTGGATTAAGATGTAGTGACTGTGGAGGGCACTTGAGTTCAGTGAACACATTATCGTGTTCAAGAAACCAGCTTGAAATGATTTGAGCTTTGTGTCATGGCGTGTCATCCTGCTGGAAAATCAGTACACTGTGGTCGTAAAGACGTGGACATGGTCGGCAGCAATACTTGTACAAGGCTGTGGCATTTAAACGATGCTCAGTTGGTACTAAGGGGCCCAAAGTGCGCCAAGAAAATATCTCCCGCGCCATTACACCACCACCAGCAGCCTGTACTGTTGATAGAAGGCAGGATGGATCCATAGTTGGCTGGAGCTGATGAAATCTCTAGCAGAATCCTGAAAAGCATTGCTACTGTAATTGCTGAACCCCTTGTTCATTGCATCAGTTTATCTTTACTTTCCGGAACAGTGCCAAAAATGGCAAAAATTGTGCGAGTCACACTGGTCTTCAAATCTGGCGATGAAAATAATTTGTGTAACAATCGTCCAATTTCTATCTTGCCAACTCTGTCCAAGATTCTGGAAAGAGTAGTTTATAATAGACTAAATAGCTACCCAGACAAGTTAAACATCATTGTGCCATCCCAGTATGGTTTCAGGAAAAACAGTACTACCTGCATGGCAGTACTTGACCTAATTGAAAAGACCAATGATGCCATCAGTAAAGGGTATTGTGGCATTAGCATTTTTCTGGATTTATCAGAAGCATTTGACACTATATCTCAACATCCTAATTAATAAGTTGCACCACTATGGCATTCGAGGCCTGGCGCTCGATTGGTTTAGAAGTTATTTGCTAGGGAGACACCAGTATGTTTATATAAATAACTTCAATTCATTAAACAAATCCATCAAATACAGAGTTCCGCAGGGTTCAATTTTGGGGCCGCGTCTCTTCATCTTGTTTATAAATGACTTTGTTAATTCCTCGTGCGTACTGCATAAAGTATTGTTTGCTGATGACACCAATTTGTTTCTGTCTCACAAGAATCCAAGAGAGCTTTCTTTGCGGGTTTTTGAGGCTTGCCCAGTACAATTACCTCCAGAATGCTTGTATAATTTATTAAATTGCTCACAAGCTAAATCATAAATTATGTGACCTCATCCCAATCAGCCTTCCTCTGCACACTTATGACACTAGAGAAAAACACCTAATCAATGGGAAAAAACAAAAGTTAAAATGCACTGGTCTCAGTATCCTGTGCAGAGGACCGCAAATCTGGAATGAGCTTGATGCTAAACTAAAAATGTCACATTCTGTCTCCATCTTTAAGAAAAATCTACGAAAGCAGCTTCTATCCACATATAATTAGTTACTGCTTATGAAGTGTTTTGTTCATGGATGAGACAATCGGTGCTCTGATGCTATCTCTATTCATTAATACTGTCTTGACCTGTATGTCTTGGGGTCCGATGAGTGCCTGAAGTCTTATAGTAACTTATCTGAATATATACATGCATATAACAATAAATAAATAATAGTAATAAAAATAAATAAATTAAAAAATTAAATAAAGTTAAATAAATTAATAAGACTTGATGCTTGTGTTCCAGTCTAGATTGTTGCCCCATATATGCACAATATTTTCCTTCAATGAAAGCATTTACTGAGAATTTATTTACATACGTGTATATACGGATCAAGATACTCTTGCACTAATGAATTGTAATCGAGTCACTGGACAACTGTTTTAGTTTTTAGTTTTTTTCGTTACTACTTTTTCTTTCTACTGCCTATGGACCACTGAAGCGTCTTAAAATGCTGGGATTGTCCGTTGAATGTCTGTCTGTATGTTATGTTCATGGATATTCCAGCCAGTATGCTGTCTGTCGTTACTATGTCTGAGAGAAATTGGGCCCCCTCTTAAAAGCTTTAAATAGCTTCCTTGGGGTGACCCTTTCACACATCCAGCCATTGTGTACTAAATCTTATCATATATTTTGTAATGATGATATGTGAATAAAAATGAAAATGAAATGAATGAAAAAAAATGGTTTCATTTTCTTAACACCAAATTCTGACCCTACCATCCGAATGTCGCAGCAGAAATTGAGACTCATCAGACCAGGCAACGTTTTTCCAATTTTCTATTGTCCAATTTTGGTGAGTCCGTGAGAAATGTAGCCTCAGTTTCCTGTTCTTTGCTGACACGAGTGGCACCCGCTGTGGTCTTCTGCTGCTCTAGCCCATCTGCTTCAAGATTCGACATGTTGTGCGTTCAGAGATGCTCCTCTGCAGACCTCGGTTGTAACGAGTGGTTACTGGAGCTACTGTTGCTTTTTTATCAGCGTGAATCAGCCTGGCCATTCTCCTCTGACCTTTACCATCAACAAAGCATTTTCGCCCGCAGAGCAGCCGCTCACTGGATATTTTCTCTTTCTCGGACCATTCTCTGTGAACCCCCAAAGATGGTTGCACGTGAAAATCCCAGTAGATCAACAGTTGGTGAAATAATCAGACCAGCCCGTCTGGCACAAACAACCATACCACGTTCAAAGTCCCTTAAATCAGATTTCTACCCCCATTCTTATGCTCAGTTTGAACTTCAGCAGATCTTCTTGACCATGTCCATATGCCTAAATGCATTGAATTGCTGCTATGAGATTGGGTGATTAGATATTTGTGTTAGTGAGCAGTTGAATTGGTGTACCTAATGTAGTGGCCGGTGAATGTATATTAACACCAATAGTGTCCAAATGAGATCCAAACCTTTGCACCTTCCTCCTGGAGTCACGTGTGAGCCATCAGTGGAACAGCAGGGCTCCACTCCAGTACACGGTGGTGTTTTCAGTCAACTCAAGGGTTGGGCTAACTGAAGCAGGGCTCACCTCATATGGCAGGAGCTTGAGGTAACTTGATGACAAGCACGGTGATGTCCTCACGGTGGTTTCTGAAGATGAGCAGATTTGCCGGGCCGTGGCATGACTGTTGCAAATGAGGGGGAATCGAGTGATGGCAAGGGCATCTACGGGGTGTTAAAGTTGCAGGCTGGAGAACTTGAGCTGCGAGACTGTTTGGGCATCAATGAAGTTTCTGTCCGCTTGAGAGTCTAACAGGATGGAAACCGTCTGCAGGAGGCTAGGAGTCTGGGTCATAGTAGCTGGCAGTGAACGGACGTCAGGGGAGTTGGCAGTGTGGGTAACACCCCTTGTAATCCCGTGGCAAAGGTTAAATGCTGGCTTTTCACAGGCACAATGCACAAAGTGCCCGGAATTCCAACAGCACAAGCAGGAGTGTGTCTGCAAGCCTGCTGTATCGCTCTGCAGGGTCATGTGTGGTCAGCCGGCATGGGTTCTGGCGGTTCAGGCAGGTGTCACGAATCAGAGAACCTGCCAGCGTGACAGAGGAGGAAGGCCTCCTATCCCATCTCCTTCAGAAGGTCCTCTGTGGCAAGTCAATAGTCAATGGTTGATTCAAATGACCATTTCAAGCGGGGTGTCAAAGCTGTTTGGAAGTTCACGTGTCAGGAGCTCACTTTTTAAATCTTCAGCCATACCTTGGAGGAGTGCTTTATACTGGCCCTCGAGGTTTCAACTCATGGTGGCAAACGGAGTGCAGAAGTCAATGGTGTTATCCAAAAGGGTGTTACTTCCTTAGCAAATCTCTATTATTTCTCAGACCACCTTGCAACCAAGCCTGGAATGGTTGAAAACCCGTTTCATCTCTTTGGTGAAACAGAGGAGGTAGGATCAGACAGAAGATTGGGCACCTCATGTCATGGTCATCCATTTACGGCAGTGGTCTTCAACGTCGTTCCTAGGGACCTACTGTGTATGCTGGATTTTGTTCCAGGCACAATTGTAATCACAGGAATTTAACAAGCCGTTAATTCTAAAGCGCATTTAATGTTTAGAGCAGTTATTTGCCCTCTTAACTCACAAGTTAACAGAAATATCTATGTTTGCCATCAAGATGAAAAAAAACCATACCCACATTGCAATGTATTGGAAATAACAGCATAAAATGAGAGAAAACAATGGAACCAATCAAATTAAAGATTTAGTTGGTTCCTAATTGGTGAAAACTAATTGGCACATCATGACAAATTTATTTCAAAGTAAGTTTCAAAGTATCTCTATTGTCCCTTACTGGGAAATTGGTTTGGTTTTAACAAGCAAATGATAAAGTCAAACCAGTTTTGTGTTTTGTTAATCTAATTAAGTTCACCTGAAATTTAGTGAAAGAACTTGAAACAGTTGTGTCCAGCAGCCTAATTTTGGGTTTACTGATTTCCTCAGTGTCTAATTTCATTTGTTTGAAATGTTATATTACTTGAAATTTCTTGCAGTATAGAAATAAACACACAATCTTCTAGGGTATTTTATTCTTCATAGCATGTATGGATGTGACTATGTAACATTTGGCTAAAGAGGGTAATCAACAACTCCAAATAAGAAAAACACCTAATTACGACATTAAAAGCTTGTTAAAATCCTGTGATTACAATCGTGGTTGGGACAAAAACCAGCACACACAGTGGGTCCCCAGGAAGGACGTTGAAGACCACTGATTTACGGGCTCTGACAGTGAGGAGGTTCAGGATGTACGAGACTGTAGCTTGGTCCAAGGCAAAGATTGACTGTTGGAATTCGAAAATGAGGGGACACTGGAACAGCTCGGAGCAACAGTGCATAGCCAGTGCTGTGCTTCAGTGAAGGCAGGTTTGGCCCCTGAGTTGAAGGGCAGAGACTCACTCACTGGTGCCGCAGATGTGGTTTCTGGCTGGGGCTACATTTGCTGGAGTTGGCTCTTTAGCGCACTCATGCTAGCAGTGAAGGTCTCTGGAGACTTGCTGACCTACTCTAGCTGGGCTTGGTGACAACCTAGAAGCGCCCCCTGGTGATCCAGTACAGTTCAGGGTTCTGGCTGCTGTCGACTGGGAAAATATTGGCAAATTTGCATTGGTACAGTGAGCTAAGGACTGAGGAGCATATGTTGTGAAAATAGATTGAAGTTAATTAGAAAAAGAAAGCATTGTCAGACAGGCAGAAGTCAACACAAGGCGGGCGAGATGCTGTGTTCAACAGAAATTCAAAACATAGTCGCAGATCAGGCCGGCTTGAACAGACAGAAGGGTGGAATTTCATAAAATTAAAACTAGGACTGAGCAGAGTCAAACGCCAAGTAACCTGGCAGACAGAAAAGACTCATGCACACCGGAGAGAAAAGCACAATGATGAATTTGCTGAGAGACAGAGAAACAGGGGAATAAGCGCACATGGACAAATGAACAAAAAATGGTGGAAAAAAAACAGAAGGGCTTGGGAAATAAAAAATAGGAGCACAGAGGCACGAGACAATAATTATTGAAATCAAGCAACGAGACAAAACCAAAACTGACTCAGACAGCTTACATGCGGAGAAGCCAATTAAAAGACGCCGCAAACACGACCCGTTAAAAAGGAAGGCTTAGCAGAAGCAGGTGGACACAGGAAACAAAGACAAACACAGAGCCGAACATTAAAACGAGGACAAATGAGGGAAACTAAAAAAATAGTGGCAAAGCCACTGCACCCACTTGGCCGAACATGGCCAAAATGGAACGCCCCCTATTGGCCAAAGTATCGGTCCGATTCAGCTGAAAATCGAACTTGGTCTAGACCTTATGACCATACTTACACATATGAAATATGAAGAGGATCGGTCAAAAACTGAGGACGCTAGAGCGCAGACAAGCCAAAAGTTTACGCATGCGCGGACGCACGCACGACAGACCACCAGTAAAGACCCCGAGCATAGCATAAGCCCCTTGGGCCTTTCAGCTAAGCAGGCTAAAAATGACAGACTACAGATTCCTGACATCTTAAGTGTTTATTTTGTCATTCATCTTATTTTTGTCCTTTATACAGACTCAAGGGGGACAGCCATCAAAACTGTCTATTTTCATTAAAAAATGTCTCCCGGCAACTGCTTGTCTGTGGGTCAGCTTTTACTGGGAGGGGATCCCAACACAGAAATTGATGCAGTAAAACACCTGGTACGCACACATCATACATGCTACTTTTTATTACCCCCTGAGCATACAATGCAGGGGGATATAGTCATCAGTATGTCTGTCCGTCCATCTGTAATCATTTTGTTCCTGGAGCACAACTCGAATACCATTTAATATTTTTTAACAAAACTTGCTGTGCATATTAATGAGGTCCTAGACTGGTGCCTCTTCATATTTTAGTATCTCTGAGATTTGGTTGTGGGGGCTGGGAGGATTTGTCATCTTCTGATGACTCTTTGTTATTATTTGTTCAGGGTAGATTAAGCTGTGTAGGAGAAATTTGGGGCCTTTTTTTTCTGGAAAATATTACAATTGGATAAAATAATAATTTGGTATGAATATGTTCCATTTTTGGTTAATATTTACCAACGCTCAGTTGAAATTGTGTTTGCTACACCTTTCTCACACTGTATAATACCCCCATTTTCCTTTAAATTTTAACAGCCTGAATTCAACTAGGAGATGGAAATTTTCCTTAGAAATTCTGATCCATGTTGTCATGATAGCATCACGCAGTTGCTACATATACTGGACAAAGAAAGTTAGGGATCACCCAACTTTTCAATATTAAAATATGATATGGAAAAAAATACAAACTATCACATATTTCATATTCAAAATTTGGGGTGATCCCTAACTTTATTTGTCCAGTATATTTGTCAGCTGGACATTGCTGAGATTGTCCCTCTCTACAGCGGCCCTGTGGTGCGCTATTGAACTGAAATCTGGTGACTGGAAGCAGCTATTAGAAGACAGGTGGACTGCGGTCCTAAAGGGATACACATGGTCAACAACAATACTCACATAGGCTGGGTATTTAAATGAAGCTCAGTTGGTATTAAGTAGCGTACTTTGCGCCAGAAAAATATTCCCCTCACCACTACACCACCAGCAGACAGAGCTGTTGAAACTAGGAAGGAATCTATGTAACCATGTTGTTTACACCAAAATTCTGACCCTGTTGTCTGCAAGTTGCCGCTGAAATCAAGATTCCTCAGACTAGGCAACGTTTTTGCAATGTTCTGCAGTGCAGATAAAGGGGTGATCTGGAGTTAAATGAAAAATGACACCAGGAAACAACTCAGAATTAATCTAAAGAGGTATATGTCATAACCACCAAAAAAGATACAAGTTGGCATTTTTCTGTTTATGCGGTTGCCATGGTAACCAAGCAAGCTCATTAAATATGCAGAAAACTTCTGGCACCAATTCCTCTATAACTCAATGATAGAATTCAGTTTTTCTTTCATCATTTAAAAGCCATTGCTTATCCAAATGCAATGACATAGCCATTCTTTGCCCAATTTATCAGTTTTGTGATTTTGGGACATTTTACTCAATTTTTGAAATTATTTTGCGCAGAATCTGACGAATACTCAAAATATTCAAAGTATGTAACAGATAGGCAAAATTTCCCTATGTCATTGCATTTCTAATGAAGTAAAGTACCTGCAGCCCAAATTTCATTGATTTTCAATGATAAATAAAAAAGTTATGGCTGCCACAAACATGAGAAACGTGGAAAAAGTAATACCTTAGGAAATCAATGGAAAATGCATTAGACCGCATTGAAAAGTTGAGTTCAGTCTTAGTCTGTGGCTTACACCCATTTTTCAGACTGTATTATCTGATTATTCAAATGTTTATCACTTTCCTGGAGTGAAAAGCATAAATTTCATCATCACAGTTGCTTTTAAATCATGATTTTATGGCAAAATTCAGTTTTTAATTCTCGTAGCAATCAGTGATTATTAAAGGTGGGTTATTATAGAATATTTTTATTCAAAAAAAATTTTTGGAAAAATAATCAAATTTTGCCCATTTAACCCCAGATCACCCCTTAAGTGAACCTTAGTGCACTGTAGCCTCAGAATCCTGCTCTTAGCTGACTGCAGTGGAACCTGGCGCAGTCCTCTGCCAATGTTATCCATCCCCTTCAAAGTTCAACATGTTGTGCATTCAGAGATGTTCTTTTGCACAGATCTGTTCGTTTGTCGTAATGCACGGTTATTTCAGTCATTGTCACTCTCCCATTCTCCTTTGACCTCTCTCACTAACAAGGCAATTTCACCCACGGTAAAACTGTTCTTTGTTTTTTGTAAACTTTAGAGATTACTGTGTGTAATAATCCCAGGAGATCAGCAGTCTCTGAGATAGTGAAACCACCCCTTCGAGCAGAAATGGGCATTTCACACTGAAAGCCCCCTGGGTCACATTTCTTCCCCATTCTGATGTTTGACCTGAATAATGGCCAAATTTCTTGACCATGTCTGCAAGCTTTTACATACTGAGTTGCTGCCATATGATTGGTTAATTAGATATTTATATGAATAAGCAGTTGCACATTTGTACTAAATAAACTGGCTAATCAGAGTATATTTTATATAATTTGTCCAAACTCCAAAGAGCCAGTTATTGTATCCTTCACCTGGGCCAAAATGTCAAATCCGTGCTGCTTTGCAGTAATTAATGTTAAGTTTATCCAGTATGAGCTGAACATCTGTCCAATACAAATCATTGGACAAAGGCTAAATAAATTTGAGGATGAACACAACAAATGCAGATAACTCTGTTCTTTCTCCTAGCATGGCTTGGGTTTGCTTGGTCGCTTAAAAATGGAAAGGTTTTTGTAATTCTCGTTGTTTACCTTTATATCCTGTATCAGATAAAGCATTCCAACCATGATGGGAGTGGCCTCTTCCAGGATGACAATTGCCCAAGTCACTGGGCACAAGGAGTCACTGAATTTTATGACTGAAAATTATCCTCAGCATACGTCACCGCCTTCAGTCACCAGATTTCAAACAAACTGAACTCGTCTGGGAGATTAAGGAACAACCTGTTGTATAGCGCTCTCCGTCACCTTCATCAAGCCACAAAATGAGGGAATATCTCTTGGAAGAAAGGTACTCCATCCCTCCAGTAAAGCTTTACACTTCCAGACTCTATGGAAAGGTGAGTTTAGCTGATCTGACAGCTTGTGGCGGCCCAACACCTTGCTAAGGCAGCATGTTGATTTTTCCATTAATTTGCCTCCCGTCTGTAGATGAAATATGCAATAATCAGTTGGATCATGAGAAATCTGTGTGCAAACAGCTGCTCTTGCAAAGGCTGAGGAGGTGGCGATTACCTTCATGTCACTCACTGCCTGTTCCTCCAGGAAGCATGGGATTGAAGATCTGCGCCATACAACATATCAAACGGTTTCACATTAAATTTCAGTATTTCCCATGGCATTTGCCCAGAGTGAAAAAGAATGAATTTTATATTTCAGAAACCTACCAAATAACTATTCACAGACATGATTTTACATATACAGTAGTTCACCTTGTCTTAAATTTACCCACAGTACACCATGTAAAGAAAGTAATTAAATGAATGAAACATTCATGTAAACTATACGCATTGCTCATATTTTCATATCATAAACAATTTATATGATAGAATGCTTTATGAACTCCAAATGTAAAAGAAAAAAATGTTGCCCAGAATTACATTTTTCTATTATCTCTACCAAGCAACATAATCTATTTACATCTTTGACATTTATCTTTCACCTCATTCCATTTTAAATAAACATGTCATGTCAGTTTTAGCCGTGCCTCTGCTAGTTCAGCGGAAATTCTGTCTGGCACCATGAAAAATTTAATTATGCTGCACTTAATACATGGAAAGCTTATCTTGAGACAAAATGCCTCACTCAAACAAAAAAAAAAAAAAAGGAAAAGTAGTGAGCTCAAGGGATTAAGATAAACTGGCACAAATGAAATATCTTACCATTGGGAAAAGGCATGGATCTGTCGTTATATGCACTCCGTGTTTCAGTTTGTGATGTGGACAGTAGGTACCAGCAGGTCCATACCTAAATGCTGAGTGTGTTTGTACCATAATTACAGGAACTGTGGAAATCAGCCTGTGTCAGGCCCTTGACCATCATTGTCCTGACTAATACTCTTAATAAAGTTCCATACTGATTATTTTAGCAAGTGTATGATTTGGCCAATATGGTTTGATTGTTTTCTTATTTTTCAGCTTTATAATGGAAATCTGAGCCTAATGTCAAAGCCTTGTTTGGTCATGTTGACAAAAACCCTGAAGCACATTGCAACAGCATTCAAAAGAATATCAAAACTTGATGCTGAAAGTTCACTTGTATCAACACTCAGGAGGCAGTTGAATCCTATCAGAATCTCATCCGCAGAAACACCTGTGAAACCATCTGCCGAGCATTATGGTTTGAAATTGGGGAGTATGTATGAGTGATGGAGTTGTCTCTAAATAGTGAAGCCAAATTTTAAATCACAATGACGGTAAAGTGAGAGTCTGCACTATATGCATGTATTAAGGGGCGGGGTGTGGACCCAGGTGCTGACGCACAGAAACAAAGGGACTTAAATGCGCTGGGACAGTAAGTGACAACGGAAAACATAAGTGGGAGCGAGGCTGGGAATAAACATGGAGAGCGAGACAGTAATAGAAACATTGAATCCATTGACGAAACCGAAAATGATGCAGACAGCCGGATTATGTGGAAACTAATTAATAGAAATGATGGACATGACATACAAAAAGGAAAAGTGAACAGAAGCATGTGGAGACGTGAAATGGAGAAAAGCAAAGTATGAAAGCAAAATGAAAGAAAGAAACAGATGCAACAAAAAAAGCACAGGCTAACAAAAAGAAAGGCCAGGCGAACACAGAACAACAGCTCCTGGACAATTAACTAATTAACTGAAGCAGACGGGCACTAATAACAGAGAGGAAAGGTAAAAACAGAAATGGAATTTTAAAAAGGAGTAAACTGCTAAATTCAGAAATAAAATGAATGTCTTTGTCCCAAACATGGCTATACTGTCGCTAACTATTTCAGAATAATACACTGTAGCTTATAATACCTGTCATTCAAAATAAACAAGTCATTTTTATTGTGTTTTTAATTGACACGGACCATTTTTGCATTTTTTTTCTTTTTTTTGTGATTGTGGAAAATGTACAGTGGTTTTTTTTTTTTGCTGACTGAACCAGCTTTACAGTGGTTGATATAGTAACTTTTCCTCTAATGCAAGAAAGAAGACAGTCAACACCTAAACTAACTTCAGAACTGTTTATACAGTGTCGAGGGTGAAGGCAAAAGAATTTCTGACTTTCACTGGGTTTAATCCAAATTAAAACCATAATTATCCATTTTACACCGGGCTGGTATTCTTTCCATGATAGCAATGGTATCACACCACATCAGGACACAACACTAATGATAAAGGTAATTTTACATTACTGATATACATGTTAGACCACTCAAAGCCTAATGTCTCTGATCCGGCAAGTTCTGAATAACTCAAAGTTAATTTGCTTTCTTTGGGGTTAAGGAACAAGTCCTCCAGTGGACCAGCCATTCTCAAGCAGGTTGTCTGTCCTGAGAAACCAAATATCCTTGATTGCACCCTAAAAAACTGCAGGGCCCAATCAACAGTGAAAACAAAAACTTCAGCAACAGTTTCAAAAACACCTTTTTTTATTTTTTATTTTTTAGGCGACATGAAAATAAACTGTCTATTCATGGTGCTTTCTTGCCACGAAAGTTCCCTCTAACGGTCAGCGGTGCCGGCGCCGGTCATTCTGACCCGCGCAAAACACGGTGTCACTTTATAAACCCAACATGTTCTAATGAGTGCTATAAACTATAAGACAGGACAAAGAGGTTTTTTATCTCATTAAATACAAACGTCCACGAGTGTCACCTTCCAAGCAGGTCTTCTCGTTGTGACGACTTAGACTCCCGTTCCCTGCATTTTCTGAGCGAGCAAGTTAGTATCTACTGAAAGCGGTTGAATACTGCACGACTGAATTTGTTTCACTCAGTGTAATGTTTTGTCTGTGTGCCACAGAATAACATCACCTTTCCCCACAGGATAATGTGCAAATTCTGGACTTTAGGCTCTCAATAAATGCTAAAATTCAAGTGGACCGCGCTGCTGTGCTGCTATTTAGCCTATTAATAAAAATTGGCATAACCTGAAACGTTATTTCAAAGTAGGCCTGCGCGTGCTATTTCATTATTGTTGTGAGTTATACATAGCGATTCAAGTCAAGCCTACTCTTGAAATGATTATAAGAGCTTCACTTTTGTTTAACCAGAGGCACTCAGAGTGCAAACCTCCACCAAGGCGGCACAGTCGAAATCTTGCTGAGTGAACATGGCTCATAAGAAATTTAAGAATAGGTTCCATCCCTGATGCAAGACCAATCAACACACAAGATTTGAGTGATATCACTGGGAGCGAAGTTCAGTTATTGCGTATCATAGGATTTCAAGATGGCTGCCCTGGCAGCCATATTGTTTGACTGATCGCGGTCAAAATCAATAGGGTCCATCCCTGATGTAATAGCAACCCACCCACAAAATTTTCAGAGATATCCATTCATCACTTTTTGAGTTATCTTGCACACAAACAGACAGACAGACAAACCAACGCCGGCGAAAACGTAACCTCCTTGGCGGAGGTAATTACGCATGAGGCTTCTTGTGGTAGAATATTTCCTTTCATTTGGGACATGTAAACGGTAAAAAAACAAATTTATCAGTTGTGAAGGCACTGTAAAAGCTATGCTGATAAGATTAATTAGCATAGATTTGGATCGCAGTTGTAGCTATATGCTCATCACATTAGTGATGCGCAAGTGAAAAGTGGCGGTGGGTGCATCTCTTGTCATACTGGACAGGCCATCTCCGTAATCAGCCTCATTGGGCAAGTTATAGTATCCCATCCCTGTTGTACATAATGGCGTCACACATGCACAGTGTAGTACAGGCTATTGCTTTGTTGATTTTTAGAGGCAGCTATTTGATTATTCAGTCTGTCATCCTTCAACCACTCCCACGCACACACAGACGCACTTTTACACACTTGCATGAACATTTATTGGGATGACTTAACTGTCTGTGCGAGGAACCTAAATAGGCTACTGCTTAGAAAAAAGGAAATCCACATTCCATTTAGCCGACTATTTAATTCTAATGAGAAGCGCGATCAATGTAAATTATGATAATCAGTAGCTGGTCACCGCTCTGATTCAAGCTCCTCCGCCTGTTTCACGCGCTGATATCACATATTCTCAGCCCACCTGGTCATGATCAGGAGCGATAACGTAACAGCAGACTTGCTGCACCAGTTGACTGACTCATGCATCTGATTCTGGGCTGTGTTTGTATGTTTTCTAAATCATACTATGGGTTAATTCTGTCATGAAAAGAATTGTTAGTGGATCGGTAACAGGGAACCAGTTTCTTTTGAACGTGCTGTATTTGTGAATGTGTATTCGTTTCGGTCCTGAGAACAGAAATCGCTTGGAACAATATTGGGAGCGAAGCAGCACATTTTTTCCGCTGATTTCTCTTGAATCTGACCAGCAGTGCACACCGTAAATAGCCATCTCTCTGAAGATGTGAGCGGGAGAATCCGGTTGTCGGCTGTTGGGGCGAGTGTAAAGGTGGAGTCTCGTTTAGTGAACCAAAATACCTCTTCAACTTCGGAAATGGAAATAATGAAAACTGACAAGGGACATTCAAATTGATGGGAGTAGCGGGGAGAATGCGACTGCAGTTGGATGGTTTGGGCTGGAACTGGGGCATCGAACACGCAGAATACACATGGACGTGTTGTCGGAGAAAGCGATCAGTTTAACCTTCGGTGGCGATGGAACCATGGCCAAAACTGCTAGAAAGGCGAATTGACATTTTCATTTTACCATAATTGTTTCACCAAAATCAAGTGTTGCACGTTGCCATTGACACCTTGACAACATTTCTCCTCTAACAGTGTTGCGTAGCGACGGAATTAATCTTTTTTGAAGGTTACCTTAACAGGTAAGTTTTGAATGAATACTGCTGTTTTACATTTATAGAATTTCATAATTTTACTTCACCGCTGTTCATTAATATTTGATGCTCTGAGTAAGAGGGTGGCGGCATTTAAACGTGTCCCACGGACACAAAATTCTCCGAAGGTATTTCACCTGTTGTATTGAAATAAATCATTTTCCGTAACCTTTAGTCTGAAGGTCAGCCGAATTTCAGAAGAATTTTCCAGGTGTCCGTGGATCATAATGTTGTGTTTTTGAATTGTACATTTCCGCGTTTTTTTGTTTTTTTTTGTGGAGTGATGAAACTTGTGTCACTCCCGAACGCATTGCTAGTAAACAGCCGGTTTTCTTTGCTGGTTCAGCACAATCGACTGATATATTTTCTTACATGTTATCTCATTGTTTCTCGGTACAATTTAAATACACGCGGTCCCTATTTGTTTATGGGGTCTTACGTAAATCCATTTGATGGGGGTCGGGGGGTGTATTGCAAAAGGCACATCTTGAATGGCTGCTTGCTAACTTTCACTAGACTTGTTGAAGGTCAGTGCATTTTGTCCCAGTTGTGTACTAAAGCACTGTTATTGCGTTTTCCCCAATACGCTTCCGTCAAATAAAATGACAACTAATTTTTCATGATCCCTAATGTTGTGAATAATTATTCTGAGAAAAAAATGGCACTTCTGTCAACGCAACTCTGCCCGGCATTTCATTGAAGTTGGCAAATTACTTCTGTGAGTAAAGAGGCAGTGAGAGAGAGGTGGAGGGGGGAGGGAGGGGGTCCGAGTCTTTTTTCACGAAAGAGTGTCGTGGCTTGGCGCATGAGCCTGAACTTGAGTGTTGGAGCGATACGGGGCCGCGGGGACGGGGCTCCCTCTCTTCATTTGGCGCGTTCTAATGAGCCCGGTCTCACATGTGGTAGAACATGGGTACGTGCGAATACTTGTTCCTCCACGCCGCTCAGTCATTAACCTCAAGGTCCCCGGTGCCGATGCTGTACTGGAAGAGTCCCAAATTCGATAAGACAGTTGGGGAGAGCCGTCCGGCGGACAACCTGCCGCTCCCGAGAATCTCCCCTCTAGATGGACATGGAGGTCACCGATCCGCTTAAGACGGAGCGCGAGGAGCCGTGTTCCCCCGATGAACTGGCGGGGGAGGCTCGGACTGTTGAGCCGGTCATGCTGCAGTATCCCTCGGAGTACGATGCGTACGGGTAAGCACATCACAGCGCACAGGTCGGAGTTGCGCGAGAATAGCATGTGCTGCGCGCAATTGAGACGGGGACTCTGTATTCCTCCCACTCACACGGCGAGACGCTTCCGTCTTACCTTATCTGAGCAACGACATGAGTCTGGATGCTTTGCCAGTGAATAACAGTTGTTGTTGTTTTTCTATCTATTCTGCCCCCCCCGGCTTTATTTTCAACCTGGTAGTCGCATAATGAGGCGCTGACTGTTTGCGGCAGTTGCGGTTCAATGTGAGTGTGTTGGCTTCAAGGAGATTGCCTACTTAAGAACTTGATTTATGAGAAACCGTCATGGGATTGGCTATAGTTTAGTTCAGGATCCTCTGTGGACGGAGAGGTCTTTTTCTATTATTTTGCGTTCGGATACTGATTGCGTAAGCTTATTAGGTTACTGCGCTTGGATTCACATAATTTTCCCCGTCTAGTCTTATTTATATGATGCAAGAAGTGGTTTTAATTGGGGTCTGCTGCAGAAAGCACTAAAGCTGATTATGCATTTCCTTCGCTCGCGAGGAAGGGATAAATTTTCTCGTCCAAACACACAGCGGTGTGATTTATTTTGTTGTATTGGCATGCTGCAGGTAGGGAGTTATGTCTTGCCGTACTGGAGCGAGGTGAAAAGAGTGTGTCAAAATGGGGACTAGATCAGTGTTCGGGACCCATTAAGCTGGGGCGCAAATGCATGCACACAGGACAGTCCCTGGTCTCTGTGATTACCCTAGAGTTTGGATACATGCCTCTGTATACTCAGTGTGTGTTCAGTGCTACTCCTGTGGATAAATTGAGTGGCGGTAAAATATTATTGGCTGCCATGCTGGCCCTTGCCATTGCACAACAAATATATTTTCTGAACTGAGCCAATAATCACAGCATAAAAGACAATGATTTTCTAAAAAATCTGTCCAAGCCATCCTTGATAAGAACACCTGCGCAATGGCAAACTATAAACCTAAACAAGTCAATTGGAAATGCCATCTTGTTATTTTTTACTTTTAAATATTTTTATATATTTTTTTCTACTCAGGAATAAGTATGCTTTCTCTCCTGTCTCAGTGACTGCTTTGACATTTTCTACGATATATTGGGGCACTGACTTTGCATTTATTTCAATTGAAATGTTGAGAAAATTTCCATATGAGTGATACTGACTAGTGAACAGTATGTAGAAGCACTGCTGTAGAGACACAATCAATACACTGTTAAAATGAAAAAGTTGATTCAACTTTTTTTAAAAAAAAGTAAGGCACTTACCTGCAAAGCACTTTTGAGTTGGCTCAAATTCAGGTTCCAAGCAGGTTCCGAGTTCGTATTAGTTTGCTCAACTTGAGTTTTTGAGTTTGCACAGGCTCGAAAATGATTTGCAGATAGTTGCCTTACTGTTTTACATTTTATATTTTACAGTATTTGGCTAATTTTAAGTAGTCAGGGGTTGTGAACACCTTCTGTAAGCCTGGAGCAGGGAATCTGCTTATAAAATCATCAAATAATTAAATCTTAAATTCCAATCCCAATCCAGCCCTGGTTTGCTTCTCTCCCTGCTAATTAATTAATAAACTGGAGAATTTGTGCTTCTGTTTGGCGAGACTTTACCACTGAATCTCAGGTGACGAGAGGTGGAAAATCAGCTGTTCTCAGACTTCACAGACCGTGATTTTATGATCTCTGGTCTTGAGGAATGTATTTGACATTTGAGCAAGTGTAAGTTGAGCGAGCTGTGTGGGAGTCTGAGGCTGAATTTGCCATTTGAAAGCACTTTACTCTCACCTGTGGCTCGGGACTACAAAAGGTCGATGCGAGCTTGTGCTTTTTTCAGCCTGAACTGAATATATGACATTTCTTTTCAAAAACAAATGGCTGCCTTATACTCTCCAGGTATCTGAAGGACAGTAAATCAAAACTCAAAGGTAGAGAAACCATTTGGCCATCTGCACTCCAGTAAATATTGTATGTTTGCTTTCAAGTGGTTTGTTTTGGCAAGTGTGGGGCTGTAGTTGCCATTTGTTTGAAATTACCTATTTTATGTTCAGATTATTTCTTGCGGTGCCTCTGATTAATAACTTAAAATGCTCAGCTGTTTTCTTGGATTATAAATTGCCATAAATTGTTAATCATGGCATCTCAGGTGGAAAGCCCATGTGTAGCAGTGCCACAATTATTTGTTGAAACTTGTCATGAGAATTTATTTCCCGAAAAGCATTTCTTTAAATAAAGCAGTAAACTGAAGCGGGTGAAAATAACTTTTGATGCATTATCTGAATGTTATCACAGTTCCACTCTGTGTGGACTTATGTACACTGCATACAAAAAATGAATAATAATTTTAAGTCTCTTTTGATAACATTGAACTGCTTTTGGTCAGTTGGCCTTTGTAAGAGCTCTAATAATTCTCACATCCAGACGTTCAGCACTATTAAAATACTTAGTCTCTGAGCTGACCTTTCTTACCTATACTTTGTTCTTTGCTTTAGCTGGGTGTATTTTGACTTTCAAATGCCCTTGTTACTGATTTATCAGTCTGATTGCAAAATCCCACATTTTCAAAGCCCTGTCAATTTATAATGTCTACAAGACATCTTAACTCCTCGGCATTAATAATGTACAGTGACAGGTGATCAAAAAACAAGTGATTGAGTGCACCAATGGCTTTAGTCCATTAACCTAGAGACAATGTTTTTGTAATATTAGTCTGGGGCCAGGATTGCTTGCATCTGAAAGTGTTGATTTGACCGATGCATTATCATACTCATGACAGGAATAATGAAACAAACCGTGTGCTAATGATCAGTGAGCCTTTATGGGGCAGAGTTTCTCCTGTGCTTGCCGAATGAAGAACCGTCGGCAGGATTTTGCACTGAGGGGTGTCTCTAAGGCAGGGAGCTGTGAAGGGCATGATGCTGATGAGTTGGACGTTGGCTGTTTGCTAATGCCCTGCGCAGTCCCCATGGCCTGTGGACGTGGACGTAATAAAAATGCTTCTGTCCTGATAATAGAAGGCCTGTCTTGAGATAGCACTGCTGTCATAATGAACCACTGGTTGCCCGGGACAGTCTCTTCATCCACATTGACTTGCCTGATGTGAACCCTGTGTTAGCCATTTGCAATCAGGGTGACTGGTTTTCCTATTAAATGTTTAACAGAACTACAGCACTATGTACTAAGGCTACACTATGCCGTATTCTTATCAAAGCAATACAGGGATAAGCATTCACTCACTCACACATACCAATGGGACATTTAGAATCTCCAGTCAGCCTGGGCCCGGTAAGGCTCATTGGACTGTTAGAGACTGGAGAATCCATATAAACATGGTGAGAATCGAAGCCGAATCTGAGCCCTCTTCTTGCTGTGAAGCAATAGCGATACCCACGGCTCCGCCATGCCGATAGAACGGAAGCATGCCTTCGTGTCTCGCTGGGTCGGTGGTAAAGTTGAAAATGGATGGGGAATAATATATGATGAGGTATGCCGTTCTGTTCTTTTCTCAGACCAGGTGAGCTGTCATCTGATCTGCAGTACCAAATCATCTTGTTTATACTTCCCACTCATGCCCACACAGTCCACAGCACTATTCTTCTTTTTGATGCAGACAAACCTATAAATAATTGACCCTGCATTGTGTTCAAATTGATTTGTTTGGCAGAAGTCTTGCTAGGCTTGGTTGTTAAAATGATCATGCTATAACCTATTGTCAAACTCTGCAGTGTTCTGGTGGTCAGGTACACAATATAATTTTTAGAAATACAACCTTGAGTCATAAGCTGACATTTTTACGTCATTCTGAGCAACAGACTGTAAACAGCCCCAGAGGCAGTTGCACAGTTGGCAGCTTTGTCAGCATTTGTTGGGATCTGTACCCAGATCTGTACCCAACCTGAACAGAAACAGCAAGCTGTTGATGAGCTGGAAAACATCCCTACCTACAAGAAACTTATTTTATGTTGAGAAAATGTATAATTTAGACAAAATAAGAGCAAACCCATCATTACTTTGCGCAGTATCTAGCTGACTGTGTGAGATATTGGAGCCTGTCACTCAAATAAATTTACCTAATAATCATAGAGCCTGAGCAATTAATTTTTTTTTTTTTTTTTTAAGTTTGATTCAATTTTTATTTGGTTATGGAAAAATCACTGGTTTCAAATAAGTTTTTTTTTTTTTTTTTTTTTTTCCCCCCCCACCAGGAACTAATGATAGCAAATTATTGGGATTTATATGTTAAACACTATGTTTTAAAAAGATTTCCAATTTTATGCATATTGTGCAGTCAATTTAAATTTTTTTATATGAGTTTATAATTCATCTCCTTATTATATACAATTTGGTCTGGGAGTATTGACATTTTCTTCATGATAGTCTGGCTGTCAGGCAGTCATTGCCATCAAACAGTGCTTACCAGGCACAGGCCAGTTGTTAGGTACGGTTCTGGAACCAGACGCGAGAGTCGAGCAGTGAAGGTAAAATGGGATTTTATTGGAAAGGGGGCGAACCCCCGCAGAGCAGGAGGCGACAGTACAAAGTCCACAATCCAAAGAACACAATCCCAGGGACAAAATCCAAAAGTCGAAAAACCAGGGCAGCAAATCACAGTAATCGTGGTCGGGCAAAAACAGGTTCGGTACACAGGCACAGGATTGACAGAGAAGCAAAAGCCAAAATCCAGAGGGCGAAATCCAAACCGTTACCAGGGCAGCAAACACAAAAACTCGTAGTCGGGCAAAAAAGGGTTCGAAAACAGATGCAGACAAAAGTACAAAAGAGCAGAGCCAAAAATCGTAAGTCGGGCAGTCCAGTCAGAAGATTAACACTATGAATACAAGGCAAAAGATAGCAGCACAGGTAAACAAGAGGAAACATTCTGACGGGGAACTGCAGTGAGAAGACAGCTTAAATACACTCAAGGGAAGTCACATGCTATGATTAGGATCAGGTGATGAGGATCAGACTAATTACAAAGGAGGGAACATGAGGGAGAACCTAATCACATGAAATTGGCAAAAGCCAAAACGCGGACAGGGAACACGAGACAACCTATGACAAAACATACAGCTCCAGTTAGGGAGTTCTAATGTGCACAGATAATGAGAGGTAGGACAGAGTGGAGCAGGTGCAGAGGATCTGCTGAATTGCAGCAAAGACTAAGTGCAGGCAAGAGGCGGAGACTAGAACAGGGCGAGTGCTGAGAGCTTGTTAATCAATTAGTAAGTGCAGCTATACAATCCCTAGTGCTCGTTAGTAAGTTAGTATTATATACAATGTTAGTTTGGGTTAGTAACTTTAACGAAAACAACAAACTGTTAGTATTGGTTAGTAATATAGAAAAAGAGAGGCGAAGGAAGCAAACGAGATTGAAGGAATGTTTGAAACCCAGAAACCATGAAATCACCTAAGCATGTGACACGCAGGACTGGGGAGAAGCAGTAACTTAACAAGAGACCAGACAGGGGAGACAAAGTGCAATGCAGGGCATGAACAAAGACATGGACCGAATCTAACAGAATAGTGGATTGGGAATGGCAAAAAACGAAAACATGGCAAAGTACAAAAACGAAACCGAACATGGCAAAACCTAACAGACATAATCATAAACATAACAGGGAGTGGCAGAATCATAACAAACATGGCAGAATCATGACAGAACAGATTAGAATCATAACACCAGTTCTGTGTTACAGCTCACTGTTTCTGCAGTCCCAGACACCTATAAGCAATAAGTGTTTAATTCTTGATGAAATCATTAAAGCAATTTAGAGGCAAATATGATACTCTGCTTTGTAAAAACAGTTTATTAAAAGTGGTGTTTTGGAACAGTTACAGTATGTGTTGTTGAGTGCAGTCTCAGATTACATCATACCTCTTTGGAACAGCTCCATTATCTTTTGTGTCGGGTACTGGTAATAAACATGAGGATAACATGAGTGACCAATGAATTGCCTGAGTTCTGTTTACAAACTTACATAACTCGCATATTCATAAGTGCAATGAATTATGGTCCTTTGAGTTACTGTGGCGCTGTGTGAGCTGCTGAGACAGATGCAGTTAAACCAATAAAATTTCTGCTTGACTTACTCTGAAAAACTACAATTTAAGATGGTGCATTCAGCTGGGATTAAAAACATCTTATCTGAATCAAGACAGTTCAAATAATTGAACCATATTTCAATCAGTTAATGACTGAAATACAGAAATAACTATGGAATTATGGTTAATTGCTCTGCACTATGTTACTTGTGTGAACATGCTTCTATATTTTTTCCCGTGATTTTGGCATTGATTTTACTTTCACTGAATCAAACATAAACAAGTGCTCATACAAGCTGCATACCTATTCCTAGCCCTAACTGTCCACTGCTGCAAGGATGATATTTCCTGGGTGATGAGTAGATCTGTGGCTGTGAATCTGAGAAAGTCAGTCCCCGATATTCATCTTTCTCTCTGTCACGACCTCAGATAAGTGTTGTTTTTTTTTCGCAGAGTATTAACCACTCCATCACCAACTGAAAAGGGGAGACGATTAAACTGTTTTCTCTGTGATGTATACATTTTAGTGATATTGTTCATAGTGTTGGATCATTATGATGGCGGGAAATGAGTAGACTGAAGAAAACGAAGGCCACTCAGAGTCAGTGTTTTTATTGTCCCCTGCCGGGCGAAAGCCCAAAAGGGGGATTATGTCGTTGTGACGTCTGTCTGTCCGTTCATCCGCCTGTCAGTATCAGAAGGTACTTGGCTGGTGAAATCAACTCCTGCTACAATTTTCATAGGACATCCCCGAAACTTCACACATACACTACCAGTCAAAAGTTTTTGCACACCCCAATATTTTCTGTAATCGTTACAATTTTTTATATTTTGTTCTTGTATTATAGTCTTATATTGGTTCTATAATAGAAAGGTAGGAAAACTGAAGCCCAATGTATAAACCATGTATATAACAAAACAAATTAAGTAAAACCAGGATCAGACATTTTCTCAGTATGTAAGCAGATCAGTAATGATGGTCTAATCCCGTGCTTCTCAAACCTCTCCTGGAGGACCTCCTGTCCTGCATGTGTTAGATCTCTCCCTGCTCCAGCTCAGGTGAGTCACATGATCTACTCATTATCAAGCAGCTGATCATTTCACCTGTGCTGGATTCCTTGTGGATTTCTCTTGTAAATTTATTATTTGTAATATACAAGTATTGGGTTCCAATGATTTCTTCGTTGTAAACTTACATGTAAGATAAAGACTTGACAAGATCTTGGGGTGTGCAAAAACTTTTGACTGGTAGTGTATGGTGCTGATAAACTGATGATACGCATACTACAGCCGCATCTCCGCCAGGTGATGTTGCGCTCTCAGAGCACTCTTGTAGGCTTGGCAACTTCTAATTGCCATTTTACGACCAATCTCCTTGAGTGTACTGAACAGAGGTTTTATAGAAAGAATGGCCCAGACCAATTGGTTGAGAATACTCTTAAAAAAGAAGGGTAAAAATATCTTCAGACTACTGTAGCTGAAAAGAAGCTGTGCGATATGGAATGTTGTGGAACATCTCAAACCTTTCTACTATATGTTTAATTGTATGTGGAGAAGGAGGGCTGAGTGCAGTGCATGTTCTCCTCAGGTTAAGTTGTTTTTTTGTTGGTATTCTTGATGTAATATTTTGTTTGTTGCTAACACACCTGAGTCTGCCACAGTGTTGCTGGAGGTATGAAGCTGAAAGATTAAGTTAAAAACTTATTGTAATAGGCTACCGCTGTTTATTGCTGGAAGAGGTCTGAATGAGTTTACACTTCTCCAACATGAGTCACGTCACTCTTTCGTAGGAGGCGCATGCAAGCTTCTGAATCAGAGATGTTTCATGAAAAAGTGTCTTACTCTCTATCTGGTAAAACACATCTTCATTGATTCTTTGCCGTTGGCAATAATCAGAAATAGAGAAATTTAATGAAACATTTCCGCCGGAGTTTTCTTCAAATCGTTGTCATCCTCCTGCAAGCTGGAGGATGTGTTTCCACAGGCAGTGTTTCCCTGTGTTGCAGCAGAGTCTGCCCTTCCCAGAGAAGTTCGAAGTACCTCCAAGCAGCCAGCTTGCTCTGTTAGAGATTTACCTCGACACCGATAATGCCTGTTCGCCTTTCATGCAGCATGTCCTGAAACGTGTGATTGAAACAATAACAGTAGAGATATCTAGCAAAAGTACGTCATAAAGAAAGTCTGTTAGTCAGAGTGCCGTCCCAGATCGATTGAAGGAAAGATACACGGTGAGGCTTCAATCTTTTCCACAAAGAACATTCACACACCATTCACATCTCCTAGCAATTCAGAGTCTTTACTTAGCATGACATGCATGTCTTTACACTGCGGGAGGAAAACTGGCGTACTCAGAGGAAACCCACGCAAACACGGAGGGAACATGCAAACTCCACACCCCACCGTGCCACGCATAAGGAATGTATACTCATCTGAATCAAGTCAACTTGCTCGAATGGCGATTGTGAATATTTAGAGCTGCCATTGCTCTTTCAGTATTGTGGAATAATGTTTTTTTTTTTTAAATTTGTGTAGCAAAGCCTAATGTGCAATGCGTTATTTGATTTAAATGATTATATTATTATTATTCAAAGACAATCAGACTGCACTTGTGGTATTAAAAGAATATCAACTGAATATGTAAAAGAGATTTTTCTCTCCATGTATCCATATTGGTGTGATCAAACTGGTGGTGCTGTCGATGGTGACAGGCGTGCTGTAATATATATATTTAATACCTTCAGTCTCAACCGGCGCTCACTGCCAGTAGTTTTTTGATCGCAAAATATTAAAATAGTAGTTTTTGATAACAAAAAATTTGATTTTTGGTTTTTTGAGGTATGTTATCGAAGCATACAATCTAGTTTTCAGATGGTTTACGTAGAGATAAAAATACAAATACTGCCATTTCTACACTAATTGGATGTATATTCAAATAAAATGAACCCTATTTTATCAGCGTGTTGCATCATGATGCCTTATGCTGTAACCAGAGAAACGTCAGAAATATCCCATCTGTGGTATGTGACCCGTTCCTCGACCTTTGGATTGAGAAGCACAGCTTCAAGCAGGAAGCTGTAGCACTGCAGCAGAGCCAAGTGTTTTCCTATTAGCTCACTGCCTGGATGGTTCATATCCTCCGCCATTCCAGATACACGATGAGAATAATTTAATGTCTTATGGTAAATTAACTTGAGGTGTAATGGCAATTGTAACACGGAGACCAACAACAAGGAAGTTAATCTGTTATCTGCATCAGAGATTTGAATATAAGCACGCGCAAGGATATGCTGTTTCACCCAATGGTATTTGGCAGGAGTCCCTTGTACAGTTTATTTAAGACAGTTGTCTATTTTATTACTGGGCTGTCTTTGTCTGGCTCAGCGCGAGAGATCCAGCCTTTTCAGTACGACAGTACTCCTCGCACTTAATTTTATCACTCTTGTGTCTTGACCTTTATTTTGCGGAATTGCCACTCCAATATCGCAGCTGGCGCTGCAATACAGTATTGAAAATAATCCATGCTGGCATTTTTATTGCTGCTGTAATTCAAATGAGTGCAACAAATGATGCTGAATATATGTGTGATTATTACCAGAATTAATCTGATAGCGGTTGAACTCGTATGTGAGTAGCATCCGTCTGCATTTTTATTTCAGGGTGACCCATGCTTTTTAGAAAAGCATTTTCAGTTTAATGTTGCACGTGTAAGCTCATATGTTCCCCTAATACATACACTCTTTTTTATGAATGAATATTAATTTTGGGGGCTGAGCCTGAATTCGCTTAAATTTTTTATGAAGATTTCGTCCTCATGTTCTTAAAATGTGAGATATTTTAGTTTAGGCTCACAACACTTTGTTTTCTTAATGTGTTAAATAATTGCTGAAGAAAGTAGATTTTTTTGTGTAATTAGCATTTTAAGCAACAGATAAAGCACTCTCGCAAACATTACTTTGCAGTTTAGAGACAAGTCTTTCAATTCTATTATCTCGATGTAAGTTCCTCACTTCAACACTCATTCTCTGCTTCAGGGTGTTCTTCATGCGATCTCAATTTCTAGGAAATTTTCAGCATAACAGTTCTTATAAAAAGGTTCTAGTAAAAAGTGAGTGTATTGTTGGCTCTAAAACATGCTGTTATACCCTTTGGGAATGAGCGAGCTCAGTCCTGGGGTAAAACAGGGGAATGATCAAAGAGCCAAGGACATGTTCTGTGTGCAGTGTGGTGGAACCTTCTCACACACTCCCTTCCTCCGTGTTTCGCTCTCCCTCTCCCTCCCACTCCCTCCCTTTTCCCTGTGGTTCGGCAGGGCGAAGATGCCTTTCCACCACGTGACGGCAGGGCTGCTGTACAAGGGGAACTACCTGAGCAGCTCGCTGTCTGAAGGGAGCGACAGTGACCAGCTGGCCAACATCTCTGCTGAGGAGCTCAGGGGTGAGTGCTATGTGCAGCACCCAAATATACACTGCAAGCCTCCAGTGTTACCTGCTCTTATATCATAAATGTGTGTGCACGCACCAAGGCCTGACCAAAAGGCTCTTCTTCTTCTCTGTGCATCATATCCGCTCATGACCCTTGCTATTTATATCCGCCAATGACGCTGGTGCCACTTCTTGTATCAGTGGAAGCGATGCGTGAGCCACACATTTGTGCACAGGTGGGGCTGGGCAGCCCAGATGCTGTAGTAATGCCGACAGCCCTCTGGTGTCACTTGACACGTCTCGCGGTCCTCCTCTGTTGAATGGTGTAATGTTTTTGTTCAGTCATCCTGGCACAGGTGGCCTGCCAGACCGATATATGAAGTCCCAGATGCTCAAGATAGTTGGGCTTTTTGTACCGTTTCAGGAGGTCTTTGCTGAAGTCCTTATAGCGCCTCATTTGTCGACTAGAAGCCTATTTTGCATTGCTACAGGTTTCGTGGCAGAGGGTCAGACATGCAAAAAGTCTGTCCTATCCAGCAAAGATGCACTGTAAAAAAAAAAGTTGTTTTAACTTAAAAAAGTTTGTGCCTGGGCTGCCTTGAAATTTTAAGTTAACTGAACTTAAGATGACAAGTTGAGGTAGTTCTCAAAGTATCATCTTAAATTCAGCAAACTAAAATTTTTTTGTGCTTTTTAGCCACTGCTGCCTCCATGCAGATGGAGTTGGTCATGGAGAATGAGGCTGATCTTCCTCTGACAGGCTGGAGATCTTTTGCAGGCATTAGATATGGAAAGCCTCCAAGTTTGTGAAATGCCTCCTGTATGAGGTCCATATTTTTGCCCCACAGAGCAGACTGGAGTTTGATATCGCATTGTATATAACCTTGGTGCTGACCTTCTGGTTTTTGTCTTGAAAAACTCATCTGCAAATGTGCCCAAAGGCTGACGAGGGTCTGTTGATTTGGGTTTTTGTTTCAGTGTTGTGGGAGCAGTCTGAGGAAAGTGTTGAGCCAGGACAGCGATCTGAGTCAATACTTTGAGTAAAACAACATTGATTTTTTTTTAAGCTGGAGGGTGAAGGTCTTTGTATAATGAATTGTGCCTTGACTTTAGTTTTTTGAATGTTGACCTGGAGACAAAAGGGTTGGTATAGGCCCGAAATTGTGTTCAGAGCTTGGTGCATAGACTCTAGGCCATGTGCTGAGGCAGTGCCGTCATCTGCATATTGCAGTTTGGCGGGTCTTTGTCTTTGTATGGGCCGGGAGCCGTTGGATATTGAAATGACCTCCGTTAAGGTGCTACTCCAAATGAGCTCTATCTTCGTATACCATAGCATGGTGGGTGATGTCTGACAGAAACTGAACAACACCGGTGCCAAGACACAGCCTTGCTTCACCAAAACATTGAGCTTGAAGGACTCTGACTGGAGTTCTCCTGTGAGGAATCTGGCTTGCATCCCATCATGCATTTTCTGCAGGATGGACAGGAACCTGGGTGGTACCCTGAGTTTGGGGAGATGTTTCAGGTTCATCTCGCAGTTTACAGTATCAAATGGCTTTGATGACGTTGATGAAAGCTATGCACAGGTCCATGCTCTGCTCTCTGCTCCTCTCTAGTAGCTGCTGGAAGACAAAGATCATGTCGGTAGCGGAGCTATACTCCCAGAAACCACATTGTGTTCCCGGGAGAGTGCTTTCATAAATGTGCTCCAGCAGTCTTTTCCCCTCATAATTGTAAATGACCATAAATTTTGCATCCCTCCAATGTTGTGGAAAGATCTATGAAGTCCACATGTTTGTGATCTAGAAGTTTTGGTGGCATGAGAGGACGTACCCGTATGTTCAGAACCTGCACTTTTGTTGTTCATTCAGCCCATAATGACTTGGCAGGTTTCTACAAACTGTGGAATAGTAGCAAGATGTAGGATGGTTACAAGATCTGGATCTTTATTAAGGATATGAAGATCGATCAAGTTGGTGTGGCTGAGGAGAGTCTCAAAGTGATCCACTAAAAGGTTAAGGATGCGGTGATAGTTCTTGAGCAGACTGCCCCTAGCTGCTGATCCTACAGGGGCAAAAGATTGCTTCCTGGGGTCTTATACGGTTTTCACGGAATCAAAGAAGCCCCAGGTTTTACTGAGGTCTGCAAAGTTTTGTATACTGGACAAAGTTAGGGATCACCCAACTTTTCAATATTAAAATATGATATGGAAAAAAAATACAAACTATCAAATATTTCAAATTCAAAATTTGGGGTGATCCCTAACTTTATTTGTCCAGTATATTTTTTGTGCCTTCTGCACCCATGGAACATGCTGGGTCGTAGGTCTTGCTTCAAGAAAAGTGGACTCCAGGTAGGCGGATCCAGGCTTGGAAAAGATAGCTTTGCAGAAATTATTGTATTTCAAAAGAGTCCTGGTGTCATTTCCTTGACAGACTAAGTGCATCGGAGGCTACACCATTAATAGCTGTGTGCAGAGCTGACCAGTCGGTGGACTCCTTCGGAACAAGATCAAGGTCTCTTACGAGGACCTGTCAGAGGTTTCCTGTGGAGGGATAGTTGAGTGCTGCACAGTTGAGTTTTCTGTTTTTGGCTGTCCTTGGGCAATGGGGTTGAACAACCATGTGGAGTCTGGATCTGACCATAGGAGAAAAACCATGAGGAGTTTAGATCTGATCATTATATGATCGGCCCAACATTAAGTCCCACACATGACTCATGTGATGAGAACATTACGGCTGTCCTTCTAGTGGACAATGATGTAATCCAGGGGGTGCCAGTGTTTCGAGTGGGGGTGTTTTCTGGCAGTTTTCAGCCTCTTTGTCATCAGGAAGATGGTAATGGTGATGACCAGCAGCGTTTCACTCAGAGGGAGGAGGGAGTCCATTGTTGTTCATTTTCCCACTGCATGCTCCAGGATTCCAGGACTTTACTCCATTGCTGTGAGGTTACGCTCAGGAACCAGACACGAGAACCAAGCAATGCAGCAAACTTGAGTTTTATTAAGGAAGGGGGTGAACCCCCACAGGGCAGGAAGCAATGGTACAGAGTCCACAATCCAAAAATCAGAATCCCAGGGGCGTAATCCAAATCGTAAACAGGGCCGCAAACACAATACTCGTGGTCGGGCAAAAAGGGTTCGATACACAGATGCAGACAAATCCAAGACAAAGCCAAAATCAGAATCAGGGACGGTCCAGTCAGAAAAGAATCACAAAGAATACAAGGCAAAAACAAGCATAGCACAAGGGAAACGTTCTGACAGGGAATGGCTGTGAACAGACTGCTTAAATACACGTGAGGGAAGTCACATGCTATGATTGGGAACAGGTGAAGTGGATCAGACTAATTAACAAGGGAGCAGACACGAGGGAGAACCTAACCACATGAAATTGGCAAAAGCCAAAACGCGGACAGGGATCACAAGACAGCCTATTGACGAACATACGGCTCCGGTTAGGGAGTTCTAACGTGCACAGATAATGAGAGGCAGAACAGAGTTAAACAGGTGCGGAGGATCCGCTGAAACGCAGCAAAGTAGATTGAGTAAAGACAAGGGGCGGAGACTAGAATAGGGCGAGTGCTGAGAGCTCGTTAGTCAATTAATAAAGTGCGGCTATACAATCCCTAGTGCTCGTTAGTAAGTTAGCACTATAAACAATGTTAGCTCTGGTTAGTAAATTTTACTAAAATAACAAACTGTTAGTAATGTTAGTAATGATAGAACATCAAAGCGAAGGAAGCAAACGAGATTTAGAAGGAATAATTGAAAACCCAGAAACCATGAAATCACCCGAAAGTGTGGCACACAATACTGGGGCAAAGAGCTGTCACATGACATGAGACCAGACAGGGGAGACAAAGTGCAATGCATGGCAAGATACAAAACAATGACCGGAATCTAACAGAGGGAATGAACTATGGCAGAAATACAGGCAAAACAGAAACAAAAACATGGCATGGATCAAGACATAAGCAAAACATGAACAGAACATGGCAGAATCATAACAATTGCAGATGCTCTGTGTCCAGCATCAGCGCATAAGCAGTGATGAGGGGGGCAAAGCGTTCCTTTGTAAGGGCAAAGCGCCACGTTTTCAGGTTTTCATTAATGTCAGTGGGAGACTGTGAGTTTTGCTGCTGCAGTTAGGTGTTTACAGTGAAGACGTGACTTTTGGGGACCCCTCTCCAGAAGAAGGTGTACCCTGTGTCTTTGAGGGAGTCCTGTCCCTGTGGCTTGGTCTCGCTGACTGTTGCAGTATTATGCTTCACAAGCTCAAGGCCATCTGGAATTGGGGGAGCAGAATATTTTTGGACCACATTTTTCCAGTCCTTTCCTCCCCGGGGTGAACAGTGTGGGGCTGCTCAGATGCAACAGAAGCTGCTGAGGAGATATGCTGCTCCATCTCAATGACTATCACTCCATTTCCACTTGTGTGCATGGATTGTCCTGTCATTCCCAGCCACATCCTTGGCCTGCAACTGCAGCCATTTGGTGTGGCCATAGGGCAGGCCAGGACTTACAATACACAACCCTGGGCTCAACCCCAGGGGCCCGCCCCACCAAGGGCCCCGTAAAAAGGTGGTCCCACCTGGGGACCGGGGTTGACCAAATTGCACTTGCATATTATCCGCTCTCTGCTGCTTTTGTAAATGCACTGTAAAAGCATGCATGGACACACCAAGGCCTGAACAAACGGTTTTCACATGCACTCAAATTTGCATGCAAACAGCAAGACCTGACCAAAAGTCTCTTGCATACACGCAAATGTGCATACATACACCGAGTCCTGACCAGAAGGCTTTTATGTACACACAAACGTGCATGGGCACTCTAATGCCAGGTCAAAAATCTCTTGCATACACGTGCGCATAAATGTGCACGTGTACACCGAAGCCTGACCAGAAGGCTTTTATATACACACAAATGTGCGTGCACACACTAAGGCTTAATCAAATGTCCCTTGTATACACATACACACAAACATGCGTGCGCATACTATGGCCAGACCAAAAAGCTCTACACAATCATACACAAACGCGCATACGTTCAGGCGCACATCGAGGCCTGACAAAAAGGCTTTTGCAGACACATACACAATCGTCCTGAAGGAGCTTACATACACATACAGAAGCATGCATGCACAAACCAAGACCTGACCATAAGGATCTTGCACACTCATACTTAACTGATGTGCACACCCATAGAATTGGAAACGAACTTGCATGTTCACAGAAAACACGCACACACGTTGGCACACGGTGTATACAGTTTAAAAAGCTCATGTGTACACATACTGCGCTCACACTGACACTTCCACATATACATGCCCACTGGCACCGACACACATGCACATGCAGTCTTGTATGCACACACACACGCACACACACACATATATCACACTTGCCAAAATGATTCATTAGCTTTTGAGGAACTTCCACATGCATGCAGCAAATGTTCTGTACAAGATCCTGTCTAGAAGATGTTCAGCGGTGTTTACGAGAAAACATTTGTGCCCTACTGAAGAATGCTGATCAACAATGTAGGCTCAAGGGACATCCGACTATATAGTTAATGTGGCAGAATAGATTGGGCAGTACAAGCCGCAAATATTAATGTGGCGAGGAAATGTCATTTAGCCCCTTGCGATGTGGTTACACAGTGCTGCATCAGTAATTTTGTCCTCGGGATTGTTGCCATCATTACTTCAGAACTGCAGTGTTTGTTTTCATTAATCAAAACATTTGGGGAAATGTCTATAAAACACAAAGGGTAGCTTACAGAAATGGGGGAGCGTGAAGAAATGTGAACCAGTTATTCGCCCTTTCCATTTGGCATGGTCGTTGAACAGGTAGCGGTGAGATATCTTGGGAGGTGCATAAGTTCAGGTCCCACTGGACTGGCTGTCTTCATGGGAACCAAAGCAGTTAGAATAGCCTCTTCACCTGTAGTGATGTTGCCATGGAGAAGCCCCCCCACACCCCCAAGTGCTCATATAAACTCCATCTCCCATGAGCCTTCCCGCTCTACGGATAGACGATGGTCCGCAGGGAAAACGCACCAGCTGTAGAAGCACCAGGGCTCGCGGTCACGCACGCCTTTACGTGCAGGATGTGGCGCGAAGGAGTGCAATCTGTGCTGCGAGGCAAGTGTGGCGTTCCCACGCACTGCTTCACAGCTCTTCCACTGCATCCTGCCCGGTGATCAGCGAGCTGCAGCCTCTCCATTGGCTGGAAATAATAAGCCCGTCAGATTCCAGCAACAGCCCGTTCGTTCATCATTGAAACACGACGTAGAACTCCCTGCTTTTAAATCAGTAAGCTCTAATACAATAAAGCAGTGCAACTCGTAGATTGTGAATTATGCAATTTCTTACCTCTTTTCAAGATGTCCTGATGCTGCAATGTAAGATGAACTACACTGCCTCAAGTAAAATTGTTGTCATTGGCCATAAATCATTTCACTGACAGCATTGGAGAAAAAGTCAGCGTAGACCATGGGAAAGAGGGCCATCGATACAAATATAGGGTGCTGCAGTGCAGTCTTGCCCGTAAATTTGAATGTCATGGTTGTTAGAGAAACTGAGGGTTGATATGGGATCAGAAGGTTTTTGGTGGCTGCATAACAGCTTGGCTGCAGTTTGCAAGCTGCACTGCATCTCAATGAGCATTTTCATAACTACCCAGCCGTACTTTATACTGCGAGCGGCCCATGAGAAGCAGTCGGATTCTACAGCCAACATGCTCTGGAATAAGGGCGAATGCTTTAGTGTGGTGTAATGCAACTAACATACTAAATGCTATTCAGGAAAATGTATATATTTTAAATTTGCGAATATAAGTGCTTGTATAAATAAGCCTTTTAAAAATGTTTTTTATTAATAAATCTTTAAAAATGTACAGAATACATTTATTTGAAGTTGGAAGAGTGTGTTTAAACAAGTTTTAATAGTTGCACAACATTTACAGGGTTTTAGTACAGTTTTAGACTGTATTTGCAATTTCACCAGCCAAAAAATGTCAGGTGGCGCAACCAGAAGTTTCTTGGAAAAAAACACACTTCCCTCTTTTTTTTCTAAATGAATTTTTTAGTAAGTATACCTGAGAGTGTCTACTCGGCCTAAAACATTACTATTTTGTAATTGAGCTGGGTATTAAAAGTAACTTATGGATTCTTTATTGTAGGGGGCAGGTATTTTGGTTTTGCAAACAATTTAAGAACAATTAAACTATTAAACTTTGTTTATTTGAAAGGTTTTCAATATAAAATTATGCCCCCATATTAATATTATATTAATTCATATTTTAAATTACATATTTAATACAACCCCAATTCTGAAATTGTTGGGACGAAGTGTAAATTGTGAATAAAATCAAAATGCAATGACTTTCAGATCACATGAGCCAATATGTTATTTACAATAGAACATAGATAACATTTCAAATGTAGAAACTGAGATATTTTACATTTTTATCCACAAAATGAGCTTATTTCAAGTTTGATGGCTGCAACAGGTCTCAAAAAAGTTGGGACACAGGCAAAAAAGGGCTGAAAAAGCAATTAATAAGAGAATCAGCTGAAAGAACATTTAGCAAGTAATTAAGTTAACTGGCATCAGATGTGTAACATGATTGGCTATAAAAGGAATGTCTTAGAGAGGCTGAGTCTCTCAGAAGTAAAGATGGCCAGAGGCTCTCCAACTTGTGAAGGCTTGCGTAAAAAAATTGTGGAATACTTTAAAAACAATGTTCCTCAACGTCAACTTGCAAAGGCTTTGATGGTCTCATCATCGACAGTCCATAACATCATGAAAAGATTCAGAGAAACTGGAAAAATCTCTGTGTGTAAGGGACAAGGCCAAAGACCTTTACTGGATGCCCATGATCTTCGGGCCCTCAGACGCCAATGCATCACTCACCAGCATGATTCTGTCATTGACATTACTAAATGGGCCCAGGAATACTTCAAGAAACCACTGTCTGTAAACACAGTCCGCCGTGCCATCCACAGATGCCACCTAAAACTCTATCATACAAAAAGGAAGCAATTGTTGAGCATGATCCTTAAGTGCCGCTGTGTTCTGTGGGCCTAGGCTCATTTAAAATGGACTGTAGCAAAGTGGCAAAGTGTCCTGTGGTCAGACGAGTCCAAATTTGACATTCTTCTTGGAAATCATGGGTGTCGCGTCCTCCAGGCTAAAGAGGAGAAAAACCACCCCTCCTGTTATCAGCGTTCAGTTCGAAAGTCAGCATCTCTGATGGTATGGGGATGCATTAGTGCATATGGTGTGGGACACTTGCATGTTTTAAAAAGCACCATGAATGCTGAAAGGTATATAAAGGTTTTAGAGCAACATATGTTCCCCTCCAGATGACATCTATTCCAGGGAAGGCCTTGTGTATTTCAGCAGGACAATGCAAAACCACATACTGCAGCTATTACAACAGCATGGCTTAGTAGTAGAAGAGTCCGTGTGCTGAACTGGCCAGCCTGCAGTCCTGATCTTTCACCGATTGAGAACATTTGGCGCATAATTAAACGAAAAGTCCTTCAAAGGAGACCCAAAACTCTCCAGCAGCTGGAAACCTGTATTAAACAAGAGTGGGATCAAATTCCAATGGCTAAACTCAAGAAACTTGTCTCCTCAATGCCCAGACGCCTCCACTCTGTGTTAACAAGAAGAGGGGATGCTACACTATGGTAAACAGGCCCCTGTCCCAACTTTTTTGAGACCTGTGGCAGCCATCAAATTTGAAATGAGCTCATTTTGTGGATAAAATTGTAAAATTTCTCAGTTTCAACATTGGCTGTGTTATCTCTGTTCTATTGTAAATAAAATACTGGCTGGTGTGATTTGAAAGTCATTGCGTTTTGATTTTATTCACAATTTACACTTTGTCCCAACTATTTCGGAATTGGGATTGTACATTTCACATAGTGTTAACTTGCTCGGACGGTTGCGCCACCTGACATGTTGAGGGTTTGAGATGGCAAAACATAAAATATATTTCATTTTTATGATAAAGTGGAAATATGTTCAAATTATACAGGTTTTATAGAATAAAATGATGTTTATTATGAATCATTTAAAATTATTTTAAACCAAAGTAGTGCACTCGGACAATGTCACGTCATTGACCCATTTGATAAATTAATTCTACTATCTAAGTAAGTAACTCCATATTTTACCATATATCAGTATTTGCTTAATGGACTGTACCTGCCTGTGTGCAGTGAAGAAATGAGGAAGGCTTCGAGGTCTGGGCAGAGGGAATTCAGATGGAACAGGATCTAAGACTCCTGCATGAAGCTCTGATGAGTGTGTATGACTCCTGTGGTCACTCTGCTGAAGCGGTTTAAGAAATGTCTCATTAATGTAAGGATTAAAAGAGTTGTGGATTTCAGCCGTGTGTCAGTTCTGGCCCTGGTGTGCTGGAGTGCAGGACGCGGCACCTCTATAGTGTCAGGGGAGCAGTTTTTTCAGTGGGGTTGAACGAGAGATAACTGCTGTGGCCTCTTGTTTCATGTAAAATGGGTGCTAGTAAGGGCAGGAGCACAATGCTGTCCCAGCAGTGCCTTAATGAAGCACATCTCCGCAGAGCAGCCTGTGATCACAGGAGGTCGTCTCTCAGGGAAGCCGCTAATAATGCCGCTGTGCGATGGAGAATGGCAGCACACGCTTGCTAGATTAGGCTTTTCCCACTTTTTGGCTTTTTTTTTCCTCTACATTTCGCCTAATTTGTGGATTTGTGTTACAGCTTTGCCTTGTTGCGAGAGGTGAATCGGGATTTGTGTTTAACCCTTTAAAACCCACAATTCTTTTTTAATTTAGCCTTATTGATGTTACCAGATGAAAAGCTTATAACAGACAGACTGTACGACTGAAATGCAAGTATGAGATCTCATTTGAAAGGCAAAACCCTCTAGTTAATTTGCTCATGTCACTTGGGCTAAGAGATGAGCCACACCTCATTAGTTAGCTGAAACAAAGAGCATAAAGGATTTTTTTTATTTTTTATTTATTTTTTCTTGCTGCAGTCTGGTGAGATTTATCTGGTTAATTTATCAAATTAGGAGTACTCCTTAGTTGTGGAGTTACGGACAGTGAATTGTTTTTTTTTTTTTTTTAATTCCAGCTGGTATTGAATACTGTCCTGTCATTTAAGAATAATATAAGTGGTGTAATGCAACATGACCTTTACACCTGCAGTATAATGTGTCCTTGGTACAGTGCTAAGAAACAGTTTTTACTCCTTTCCTGGTTTCTTCTATGTTTGCATATTGATGGCACTTTCAGATTTTCAAACAAGATTTACAGTAAGATTAAAAAAAAGCATAAACACAAAATAGTCTTTAAACAATCATTTCATTTATTGAAGGATGCAAATTATCCAGCTCCAACTGACCCTGCTTGAAGAAATAATTACCCTCTTAGATATTCAATCAGCTACTTCACCCAATTTAATTGATAATTGGGATAAATTAGATTAGACACGCCCAGGCTTGATTACTGCCAGACCTGTTTAATCTCAAAATCAATTAACTGGAACCATGAACTAGGTTTTAAGCCCACATTCAGCAGCACATTCTGTCACCGTTAAAATAAAATCCAGAGGAGATGATGATTAAGAAAGTGATTGAAATGTGTTGGCCTTGAAAGGGTTGCAAAGCCATTTAAAATGCTCTGGGAGTCCAGTGAGCCACAGTGACAGCCGTTATCGCCAAATGGAGAAAAACTACATGGAAAAAAACTTCAAACTTGAAACAGTGCTGAATCATCCCAGGATTGGCTGCTGCATCAGAATTCTTTCAAGAGTGCATTGACCACTCTTCTAGATAGTTACGAAGGAAAACCAAAATTGAAAAACATCTCAGTGGATGCATCTCAAAGCGTAGGCTGCAGCCTTCGAAGGCTGCATTTTTAGGGGTCGTCACTTAATTCCATCTGCCAAACGAAATGATGTCATGTCAATCTCTGTTAAACAGCTTTGGTTTAAGCGAGTCATCTCTGGTTTCCCTCACCCCAATCTTAACTCTAATCCCTAACCCTAAACCTAGCCCCAAACTTAACCCTCACCCAATATTTTAACCTTATCCCAAATCCTAACAGTCAGTTTGACAGATTGAAGTAGGAGATGACCCCTAAAAATGCAGCCTTCGAAGGATGCAGCCTACGCTTTGAGATGCACCCAGTAACTGCTTGCCCTAACCCTTTGAACCCTGCACTGTATAAAGTGGTCGTGACCCCCGCCTACACCAAAAGACAGCTTAATTAAAGCAACCCTGCTAAATAAAGTTGGACAGAATTCCTCTGCAGCGATGTAAAATCTGATCTCAAGTTATCTTAAAGGTGCTATGTGCAAGTTTTTTTTTTTTTTTTTTTTTACATATATTAACCCTCTTATTATGTTCAAACAAATAAACCATTTTTGGTTTGAGGTCAGTTTGATCCCGGCAATATAATAAGATGTTCATAAATGAAAGTGTTACCAAATCTTCTCTCAGCTCATTTATGCCTTTCTACTGACCATTTTAATAGCCAAGTAAAAAAAAGTAAAAACACGACTCCCCCATCCTCCCCTTATACATCAAGTATTCATTTTGCATGATTATTGTGGAATGAATGAGACCAAATGTGAAATAAGTGAGAGATTAATTTGAAAATGCCCTCAGTAACACTTCAAAAACAAAATCAAAATGATGGTTTTATATCATAATAGATCCTGGGGTCAAAATGACCCAAAAAAGACTGATGCTTACAAGGTGGGTACAAGACATAAAATAGTTTTTCTTTAGCTAATTTTATATTTTTCCTATGAAGTTAGGGAAAAAATGTATGGGTAAAAGTATGTTAACCATGTTTTAGAGACCGTGAACACTGAATCTGGTCAAACTTATCCCAAACATCATAGAATGGTGAATCGCTTTAAATTACCGTTATGTGAAAGGACTGTAATGTAACTTTAAAAAATTGTGCTTTCCCGACTTCTTCGGTTGTCTATTTATTTGAATTTTGCGCCAAAATCCAAAAAAAAAAAAAAGTGATGTTATGCGTGCTCCCGAGTAGGGCTGCAGTAAACGATTATTTTAGTAATCAAGTATTCTATCGAATATTCTGACGATTAATCGAGTAATCTAATAAATAATAGTGCGTGCTTGGTCAATTATTTTATTAAATCACCTTTGTTTCATTGTTTTATTCAAGTAATATTCAAAAGAGAAAATAAGACAGGTCTCTTAAATGAAAAGTCAATTTTTTAATTTTTTTGAGTATGCTTTTATTTATACTGTTAAGCTTTTATTTTTTTCTCTTGCTCAGATATTGCTTTTTTTGCTTATTATTATTATTTTTTTTTTTTTTTTATTGGTGCTGATCTCACTTTTAAAATAAGCTAAAGCCATGGTGTTTCAGGTCAAAACATTTATTTATAATTATAATTATATAATATAATTATATATAATTATAATTTATAATTTTCTTTTATTAACAATCTAAAATGGGTCAATCGACCCCTAAAACTGGCAATATCAAACTGTTCATATTTCATATGATTCATCCCACTGCAATCAAAAAGAGTACACCATCACACTTTTTTCCCCTCTGATAACCTGCAGCGCCTGACAAGCTGCAAGTTATCAGAAGTAAAGGGCAGAAAGAGACAAGAGTGTGTGCGACCAAACTAATTACAACAATAATGAATAAATTGACTGCAGGGTTTTATTTTCTGTGGCTTATTAATTTCTTGAACAAAACTTCACTTATGTAGGGACACAAAACCACCAAAATGATTTACGTCTTTGGCCAGTCATTAAACATTGCCTTAACTAATTCGCGGTCTTTAATAGCCTTAATCAGGGCCAAACAAAAAATTAATTCATGTGAAATGCAACTGCTAACATTTGTTACCTTGTGTCGGTTGCACACTGTGAACTGAGTGCGCAGACTGAATGTTTTCGGCCTAAGTGCGGCAGCATTGACGAAGTGCTTTTGAGGCAAGCTCATTCCGTTTTACAGCAGACACTGCACTATATTTTTTTCAACGTGTCGTGAAAATCATTGGACTTTTTCTGTCTTTTTCGCTGCGGTGTCTTGTTTTTCCTCGCAATTTACTTTTTTCCCATCCTCCGTGATTTTTGTAGTTCGCGCTCGCACCCATCCCATTCACGGTACAGCTACCGTATTGAAGCGCATATAAGCGCAACACCTACAAGTGAATATGCGCCTGTAGTCTCGTACAGGCGCACGCGCTTATAATTGAGACCAACTGCATTTTTCCCCGATCAAAACCATTTTCACATACGGGCACTTCCCAGACAATTTTGAATTACGGTTGAACAAAGTGGATTTCAATTTAAATCAGGTATCGGTGGCTGTGCTCCACAGCGTCTCGGGGAAGCGCATTTCTATTGGAGGATGCCGTTCCCGTGAGCACAGATGCTGTTGTCAGCCGACAAAACTTCAACATGTTGCGCACATGGGGATCACATGATATATAGCTGTACGAACTAGAGGGGATACATCCACTCAAGATTTACATTTTTTATTTGCCGAACAGCTACGGGTCTCTATCAGACTCTGAAAACAGTGTATAACTGTGAAAAATGTACAAAGCTGTTTTTAACATTTTTGTGCACCTTTTAGTGAATAATGAGGGTGCGCCTATATTCGAACATGGGCGTATGCGCCTATGTGTGAGACAACTTATTTTTTAACAACGATACGAAAATATGCATCGTTTAACTTATTAGGCCACACGCTTTTATGCGCATCAATACGGTACAGCCCGAAACAGAGGTACTGTGCCACAGAAATATGCGTCCGTCTGAAAGAGTGTTGTGTTCCGGATTTACACGAAGCCTCGAAACATATAATTTGCCTCGATTCATTTTATTAATCGAGTTACTCGATTTATTCGAGGAATCGTTTCAGCCTTACTCCCGAGTGTCTTGCCTGCGTCTCTCCTGCTCCCCGCTAGTAACTAGCCTGCAGCACTAGCTAACATTAGCTTAAAAATGGAGTGGACTAATGTCAACAAACTATTGGTGGCAGTAGCAGTGAAACTAGAGGGCTGTAAGAGAGTGCATTCCTCTGCCAGTAGGTTTTGATTCAGTAGCACTTACTGTATAAGCTGCAGAATCCGGATATGTATCCGGATCGGTCTGGAAATGTAATCACCACCCACTCATATAGTCCAATGTCCCATAAAATTTCATGGTAATTCCTTGAATAGTTTTTGATTAATCCTGCTGTCAAACACACACTCACACAGGCGTGCAAATGATCACAATACCTCCTGGCAGAGGTAATAACAATGGTTGGCTGTGACTTTACATGAATTTATTAGTTCATAATTTTTTTCTCAGATAAGGCCAGAAACGTCTATTCATTAGTACAGGTTACGTTACTTTCAGAGGTCGCGTTAACCGAATATTTTCCGTCATTGACAAATTTTTTTTAACAATGACGGAATATTTTGAAGGCCGTCCGTCATTTTGACAGAATGTAATTCACACCTCCGTCCAATTGGTGGTGGGTGTGATATTGTCTCGAGCATTGTTTTTGATCTGTATGATCCTGTATTCCTCATATTAGGGATGCTCCGATCAGGTTTTATGCTGCCGATCACCGATACCGATCAGCCAAGAGTGCCGATCACTGCCGATCACCGATATTGATCACATGGATTGGCTTTAAATTTTTCGATTTAGTTATGAGTGCTACTGACTACATGATCTGGAAAAAAGGAACCATAAAATCATCTTAATTTAGACAAAAACATATTTTTACTAACTTCTTCAAGAGAAAAAATATAAAAACCTTGCAGGCACAATGCAGCAACTATTCAGTCAAAAGGACAACTGAAAAACACTTAAATTTACCTGCTTTCAGTAACACAATCTTTAACAGATTAAAAACATTAAAGGGAAAGTTCACCCAGAAATGAAAATTCACTCATCATCTACTCCAGGGTTCGAATTTGGATTTTTTGACTGGGTGTGCATGGTGCACCCAGATTTTGAAAATGGGTGCACTCGTGCGTGTTTAGGTGCGCAGTCTAAAACTTGCTTAATTCAATTAAAAAAAGCTACTTTGCAGCAGTACAAAATGAATAAACAAATATTCTTAAACTCATATTCTTTGATATGCCGCAGGACTTCTGTAAATTTGCAGTGGTGCAACAGGTTAGGGTTATTGGTGGGATAAGATTTTATTAAAATCACGCTGTATATAAGAAAAATAATGGAAAAAAATTCTTAAAAAAAGGAAGAAATCGGTAAAACTGAGTGTACTATTGTTATTTATCACAGTCAGATAATATTCAATCTATAATTTAATTTCACTTTGTTTGACTTGGCCGAGAAACTAAAGTAATTTTCCACAACTCCATCATAGGACCTCTCTGGCCTCAACAGCAGCAACAGTGCTGCTTTTTGCAGTTTTTATATTTTTACATTCTTCATAACTTGATAATTAAGACCCTCTCCTCCTAGATTATATTTAATCTAGAATATTTTTTTTTGTAAGATTTTATTAATCATCCAGCAGCCACTTACATTACATCCAACGAGTAACTGCATGCATCAACCAACGTGAATGGATCTTCAAACATGAATCTCAATTACAATTTCCCAAGTGTCTACCCGAGTATGCGCGTGCATAATTTAAAGTGTCCACCCAATCAGTGTAAAACGTCGTTTATTTCTCCCGTTAGGCCGCAGTCCCATTGGATAGAATCGTGGTCTGTGGTGGCGGCGCCCCCTGGTGCCGCGGAGGGCAGATAATCCCACAAACTCCCTGATCCTGGATCAGGGAAAGTCTTTGATGAGAAATATATACTGGACAAAGAAAGTTAGGGATCACTCTGATTTTTAATATTGAAATATGATATGGAACATAATTTGAACTATCAAATATTTCAAATTCGAAAATTGGGGTGATCCCTAATTTTCTTTGTCCAGTATACATTACGCGATCAACAATTTTAACACATACTCGGCCTCAGACCAAACATGTTCCACAGTCTTGTAGTCCCATCGATTTTGTTATTCGTTCTCGGTGATCGGCAATGAAAGGCATTGATCGGCATACGCCAATCACATACTTTTTCACGGAAATCGGCCGATAACTATCGGTAGCCGATCGATCGGAGCACCACTACCTCATATTTTTGTAATATGATCATGTGCTCTTCATTTGTAAAATATGCTGCTCTGCTGCTGGTAGACGATTGGTCATATGCTACAAACGCCGTCTCTGTTATGTGAGCACGCAGATATCTGGGTCGGGAAAGCCCCGGTTGACATAATGAGTTGATAAGCAGCTTCGAAGGACCGCTTAGTGAGACTGCGGTTGTTAGGCTTAGTGAGGCCCAGCAATAACTGAAAGCATTGTTCATTTGCGCACTGTTACTGTGTGGGGGGAGAAATCATTTGTGATGTTTTATAAAGTTCAACAGCAGTAAGTTCGAAAATCCACGCAGTGCTGTATGAATCACTGTCGGCATCAGCTAATGGGTAATCTATAAATTATTCTGTTTATTTCATTTAAAAAATAAACGATTACCATTTTAAAAAATAAAATTACAATGACAGATAATAATTGATTATGACGGAATTTTTATGCCCCTGTGCATCACAATGATGGACAATCAGAAAGTATAACGCAACCTCTGGTTACTTTGTGAATTTTATGAGCTTTATCTCCAGTTAAAAGTCACTCATCTCACCCTTATCATCTGTTTACCACAGACATTAGTTTAGGATTAAGTTACGTAGTCTCAACCCACTGCCAGACCCAATGAATATTTTTAACGCTAGTTGACGATAAAAAAATGTCTACTCAATTATGTTTAAATCATAAGCGCATTGATTCCGCAAAATTAGAGTTGTCATCGAAGCCATCACATCAATAGTGAAGTTTGGCAACACGTTTTACTTATAATATTCCATCTAGTTTACTAACTGTTTGCATTGTAATCCAGAAAATATACCTGTTGTCTATTTAGACAAACAGTGATTGATAAAAATGGCTGGCAAACTAACGCAGACAGTGCTATCATATAAATGCAGTCACGATATTATGCCATAGTAACAAGAATGAATAACTATAACATCACGAGCATATGTTGTGCTAGCTAGTCATATAATGGTTAGTAAATCACACTAAAAAATGGAACAGTAATCATACTATGATAGCAGTGTAACTTTAATTAGCTTACTCAGCTGCCTCATCTGTCAAGGTCTGTCTTGTGTGGGAGTGCAAGTGCAGGAAACAGAATTCTGACTGCAGTTTTAACGGCCACTGGTGTCAGTGCTGACAATTTCTGAAAGATGCACATAACATCTTTGAGTGATTAGTTGCAGTTTTGGCTATGATGGGTGGCACAACCAGTTATTAAGGGGGACAATTACCACAAACAACTTCCTAAAAGGTTGCCACATTATAGAAAAATGCAAATAAAATCTAAAAGAAGTGATTTTGTTCAGAACTCTTTAATATTGAAAACACTACAATACAACACAGTATTTCATGTTTTTACAAGTGAATTCAATTGTTTCTTGAAAATATAAGCTTATTTCTTATCTGGCGACTGGAACAAACTGCAAAACATTTGGGCAGGGCCAATTTAGGATAAACAATGACGTGACAAGTTGCAGTAATAAGGTGATGTTAAGCAAATTAGGTTAAACAGATGAGCTGATTGTGTATAGTAGAAAAGGAGCCTTCAAAAAAGGCCTATTCTCCCAAAAGCAAAGACTGATTAAGGCTCTCGCCAATTTGCTGACAGATGGGTAAACTTGTTATCCATCACTCCACAGAATAATTTTCCCCAAAGACAAAGCAGAATGATTGTGGGTATTTGACCCTCGACCATGCGTAATATAATTTTAAAATATAAGGAATCTGGTTGAATCTTGGAGTGTAAAGGGCAAAGGAAGGCCAAAAACCAGATCTGACTGCGCATGATCTCACATCCCTCAGACGTCACTGTCCTAAGAGCAGTCGCCGAAAAAAAGCCCCATATAATGGATAAACCATAGCCTTGGAATTACTAAGGTAAAATTTCCAGTCCGTGCCATTCACTGCTGCATGCACAGATGTAAGTTAAAGCTTTACTATACAAAATCAAAGCCATTCGTTGCTGGACTTGGTGTCATTTGAGATGGACAGTAGCACAGTGGAAGTCTGCTGTGCGGTCCGATAAATCAACATGTTAGTGGTTTCTGAAAAAAACACCTATGTTTTCCAGCCAGAAGATGACAAGAACAAGCCAAGCTGTTAGCAGCGTCAGGTCCAAAAGCCAGTATCTGTCATAGTATGGGTGCGTACACATGGCATGGGTGACTTGCATACCTGCGAGGGCACCATTAATGAAGAATGATTCTAAACAATACCAGTCAAAGGTTTGGACATATCCGAATTTTTCTTACAACACGTCAAAAAAAGAAATAAGCACCCTTTATTTTGCAAAACAGATCTAATTCTAATCTAAATTCATCAAACTAACCAGTGTTTGTTGTCACATTTGCTGAGCATGCTCAAATTTTTTAAAATTTTTTATTTTCATTTCTTTTTTTTCTTTTTTTTTTTTACGAGGGCTGTAATGTGTTTGCAACTGCGCAGCTGTCTAAGTTCCCGAAGTTGTGCTGCATTTGTGGTTTGTTTCTCACTGACCTTTTTGCCTAATAAGTCCCAAAACAGCTAGACTTTATTCGGCCATTGGAAAATGAAAGGAGTTTGTTTGTTTGTTTACTTTGCGAAATATGGCTTCTCTGAGAGTTCCAAAATTTTGGGCACTATTTAAACAAGAAAATTATTCTCTTTGAACTTCTGACTGTTCACCTCTAACGAGATTCCATCTGAGATTATATAGAGAACTTCAGCCTTAAAATTTCTCTAAAATCAGCGCTGTGACATTATCAAAGTGTGTCTAAACTTTCTCGATGTCGTCTGTTCAATGGCCTTCCCTGCAATAGAACAGCAACCCCATTCTACACTAATTCCAAGTTTTTGCTGGCACGAGCAGCGAGTGTGGGTGCCAGATTGACCTGCCTGCAGACCTGATATGACTCAGATTGAGAGTGTATGGTATGTTATTATGTGAAATATATGGCAAAGAAAGCTCTGAAGACCTGCATCATGGAGGATTCAGGGAAAATTCCGCATGCTAGGGTTGATCAGCTCGTGTCTTCAGTGCCGAATCCCTCAATGAGTGTAATTTAAAGACAATGGGCCTCATTCACCAATATCTTCTTAAGAATTTTCATAAATTTTTTCTTAAGAAACTTCCTAAGAACAATCTACACCGGACTCACGACACGTTCTCAAGCAGCAAAATAGTTCGCACCTGTGTTCTTAACAATGGTGAATCCCATGTCTTCTTAATTGAAAGCGCATGCCAGTTTTTTCATATTACCATAGGAACGCCCCACAATTTTCCGTATAAGGACATCGGATCTTAGGGCCGTGTGCAAGGAAAGAGGATGGCGAAGAGACGTGCAGACTGTGGGCAACAGGCCACAAAGAGAAAAAAAAACTTTAGTAAAGCGGAGATAGAAATACCACTGCAAGAAGTAAACACAAACCAACAGAATTTATTTACCAGCGTAACCAGTGGCTATTCAGTCACCAACAAAGGTGATATTTGGAAAGATATCGCCTTGTCTGTCAATGCTGTGTCTGGAGAACAACGCACATATGAAAAAGTGAAAAAAAATGGTTTGATTTAAAATCTGAGGCCAAAAAAAACATATGTAGGTATAAGAAGCATGTGTTGATTACTGGAGGGGGGCAGGGAGGCCCTGAATTATCAGAGTTTGACCTGCGCATCAGTGCCATTATTGGCCAGACGACGCTCTCAGGTGTGCCATCTGCGGAGCAGCTAGATACCGGCCAGGGCCCATACCACCCTCTTCTCCAAGGCCATCTCCAACCAGGGAAAGAGAAGGTATGTTTTTCCTGATATATTTACATTTACACAACACAACCTAACTGGAAATTGTAACTTTTTGTATCATATTTTGGTCTTCAAAACCGACGCCTCCTGAAAGTTCTCAACTGGCATCCTCTGAAAGGCTAGTTTTTTCTTTTTTGTTTGTGCAGTGCACCAAACTGAGACCATGAAGTGCGCTGTAATGATTCGATATTTTTGGTTGTATAACTTTTTTTTTTTTTTTTTACAGATTCCAGGCAACTCCTTGAGGGGGAAGAGGACTCCGCTCAGCCCTCCACCTCTACCTCTGTGCGTGCAGCCCCCAGAACCCGTCCAACTGCACGTGTTTTATCTGATGCTGTCTTGGATAACCAAGAATGGATTTTGCAGAGTCTCATTCAGATTGCGTCTACCCTCACCACAATATCAGAAACACTTAAAGAAATAAATGCACATTTGCAAAAATAAAGGAACACTACATCCCTGGCATTTCAAGCGTTTTATTCATGTATAGCCTGCTTTCTAATAAAATGTTTCACAGCTCACAACCGAGAAATTAAGTTCTGTCTAATTTCAACAGCAGCTCTGTTCTCTGGTCCTAGCAGTGGATCTGGATTCAGCCCTTGCTGTGGTGGCTGAGGTGAAGTGGAACGCCACGTTTCATTGCCATGTTGTGCAAGACACAGCAGGCCATGATGATTCTGCGAACCTATAAAACTATGCCAAATGAAAGGTCAGAATTCCCAGAAAAGTTTCCAAATCAAAATAAAACGAATAAGGTCACTAATGTGTCTAACTCACCTTTTCTGGTTTGTACAGCAGCTTGCCGCCTGCTGGATCCAAACACATCCAGTGTCCTTTTAGAATCCCGATGGTTTGCTCTATGGTGGAGCAGGTGCGTGCATGCCTCTGGTTGTATGCCGTCTCTTGGGGAGTCTGGGGATTCACCAGTGGCGTCATCAACCAAGGTGTGAGGGCGTACCCTCGATCTCTTATCAAACGATTAAGTATACGCCTAATAGGAGTTATGACAAAAGAAACCCACTGTAACTGGTGTCTGATGCTTACCAATGATCCATGCATCTCCAGCAGCGCCTTGTTCGAGGCGCATACTCACTGAACTGTTTTGCAATATATAGGAGTCATGCGCACCTCCTGGGAAGTGGGAGACCACATTCAAGAGATGGTACTCGGAGTCGCAGATGAGTTGCATGTTGATGGAATGGTACTGTTTGCGGTTGAGATAGGGGAATGGGCCTGGTGAGGGTGCCTTGATGCGCACGTGAGTGCAGTCTATTGCCCTGCTGATATTGGGCAGACCAGCAATAGCATAGAACCCTCTCTTGACTGGCAGCTGTTCTTGCGCCCTATAAGGGAAGGCAGTGTATTGTGGGGCCAGCTGAATTATTCCATTTACAACTCGTGGGAGAGCGTGGCTGATGGATGGCTGTGATATGCCCACCCGATATGGCAACTCCCGCTGAAATGTCCCAGTGGCTAAAGAGCCCAAGGTGGAAAATACTTGCACATGTGGGGGTACTGGATTGGACCGTCGGGTATGGCTTTGCAATGCAGGTTCTAAAATGTCGCATAATTCCATCAACAACGGTCTTGGTAGCCTAAACCTTGATATTAGGTATTCATCATTTTCTGCAAATAAATTGAAATGATCTTCAAACATGCACTCCCTTCTCAAAGCGCGATTGGCAAGTTCTTCAAGAATAGAGTGATCAATCACTGAACAAGGCTGGATTTTATCAACCATGATTGCGGATTTAAAAAATAAATAAATAAATAAATAAAAATTTATAATTATAAGCTACTTAAAAAAAGACCAATACACTATATTCAAATACTATAATTTTATGACTTATAACGAACAAAACTGCTATAACTGATCATTTGCGTGTGCATACGACTGGTCTGGGGAGTTCGTACATTCTGTTCTTAGTTAAGAACAAATTCCAGATAAGAAAACATTAGTGAATGTCAAATTCTTCGTAAAAAGTGCGTAAGTGGGGTTTAAGAACGGATTTGTTCGTAAGAATGGTTGGCGAATGAGGCCCATAGTGAACCGTAGTGAACAACCGTGCCAGCTTTTTTGGACTCTGCTGCAGTCATAACATTGTCCATTTCTGATAAGCAATTAAATTCATGTTAGAATATGAAATAATGTCTTGTCGTACTTTTTTTCAATATAGTAGAAGGTAAATGGTCTTTTTAAATCTGTTCTTTTTATTTTTTATCTGAGGCTGTGATACAAAAATCTCCCCGTGGTGCAGCCTGGGAAACGCTTTTTGAATCAGGATATTAATCTGATACTGCCAGTAAGCCAATCTGTATACTTACCTACACAATCTAATGATGAAGATGCCTGCCAGATCCCGACAGCGACACAAGCACCTGCCCCTCTCTGGACCTGCACTGTCACTCCTCTCAATTAACATTGAAGGATTCTCCAGATGCAAGGCAGACATATTGGCAACGATGACCAATCGTTTTGACATATTGTGCATGCAGGAAACCCACATCGGCCCTGCACAACACCGACCTGTCATCCCTGGAATGAAACTAGTTGCAGAAATCGGACACAGACAGTATGGATCAGCTGTTTTCAGCCGACCAAACCTCAAGATTGAGGAAGTCTGGACGCACACCACAGAAGGGCACAGGGAAACCATCACGGTTTCCCTTCCAAATGCCTCTGTCACATCAGTGTACAAACCACCTCCAACCCCCTTTCTGCACACAGAACTACCAGAAAGACGCAAGAGGAAATTCCACATCAGCACCGGCGACTTCAATGCCCATGGTACATCATGGGGTTATGAGAGCAACAACCAAGACGGAGATGAAGTTGAAACCTGGCTCGAGTTCAAACACCTGACCCTAATCCATAACGCTAAACTACCCAAATCTTTCCACAGCGCCAGATGGAAACGAGGTCGCAACCCAGACCTTTCCTGCCTGAGCAGTGAAATTGCCTCCAGAACTGTGAAGGAAGTCCTGGATCTCATCACTGCCATCACTGTTGGATCTGCACTCCAAGCAACAACCGTCCCATTCTGGCGGAAAGCTGACTGGCTGTCATTCCAACAGGAGATTGAGCATTTCATATCCCACACACCACCACACCCCAATAACTACACCAACTTCACAGACTTGGTAAAAAGGTCAGCCAGATGCCACACACCCAGAGGATGTCAGACACCAGTATATTCCTGGGCTATCAGAAACATCCAGCAAGCTGCTGAGAGCCTACCATGAGGAATACAATAAGGACCCTTTCTCCTCTACCGCCATGGAACTTGGAGAGACCCTGATCAGTGAAGTTGGGGAAGAACAAAGAAAAGTCTGGAAGGAGATGATAGAAAACACCAACATGACAAACAACAGCAGGAAGGTATGGGCTACAATCCGCCACCTTGGCAAAGACTACTGCACATCTCCCATAATCACAACAGTCACAGCCAACTCTGTAGCATCTCAACTGGTGGCCAATGGCTGAAGCCAAAACCGCCGCCGACCCACAGGAGAACACCGCCGTACAGTGGTATCAGACCAACCACAACCAGCCAGCTCTCTCACCAAACCCTTCGACATAGAAGAACTCAAAACTGCTGTGGGAAAGTTAAAACCTGGAAAAGCAGCAGGGATTGATGACATACTGGCAGAAATGTTACAGCACCTGGGACCTAACGCAAAAACCTGGCTTCTGGAGATGCTGAACACATGTATGGCACAGAAAACCATCTCTTCTGCCTGGAGAAAGGCCGAAGTTGTTGCAATACGCACACCCGGCAAAGATCTATCATCCCCAAAAAGCTACCGGCTCATTTCACTCCTCTGCATCACCTACAAGCTCTATGAGAGGCTGCTACTCCAACCCCTCAGACCACTCATAGACACCGAGCTGGTTTCCGCCCCGGCCGCTCCTGTGCTGGACAGCTACTCAACCTCACTCAACGCATTGAGGATGGGTTTGAAGACAAAGTAATAACTGGAGCAGCATTCATAGATCTGTCTGCAGCCTACGGTACTGTCCAACACCGCACAATGGTCAGGAAACTACTGGACATGACTGGTGACCTGAACCTGTGTGAAGTGGTCAAGAGCCTCCTCAACAACAGGCACTTCTAAGTCCAGTTGAATGACTAGAAGAGCAAATGGAAAGCCCAAAAGAATGGCCTAAGACAAGGTAGCGTACTGGCCCCTCTCCTTTTCAATATATACGCAAACGACCAGCCACTAACCCCAGAATGCCAGCGCTTCATCTACGCAGATGACCTCTGCATCACCATCCAACAAGGAGACTTCCAGAAGATCGAGTCTGTCCTTGAAAGTGCCCTCCAAGACAGGTCACACTACTACAATAAGAACCACCTGAAACCCAACCCATCAAAAACCCAACTATGCAGTTTCCACCTGAGAAACCGAAATGCCAAGAAAGAACTGAGCGTCACTTGGGATGGCCACAAACTCTCCAACAACCCACACCCCACGTATCTTGGAGTTACACTAGATAGGGCACTCTCCTTTAAGAAACACCTGCAGAACACCAAAGCCAAGATCAACACCCGCAATAACATCCTGCACAAACTAGCGAGCTCCAAGTGGGGCGCAAACCCACCAACAGTCCCTGCAACTGCCATGGCACAGTGCTTCTCCACAGCAGAGTACGCCTGCTCAAGCTGGAGCCGATCACGCCACATCCAACTGGTCGACACAGCCCTAAATGACACCTGCCGCATCATCACGGGATGTGTCAAGACAACACCTATCCTGTGCCTTTATGCGCTGGCCGGCATCTCTCCCCTGCACATCAGATGATTAGCTATTTCTCGAGATGAGTGGAGAACGCAGGAGACAGACATCAGACACCCCTTGCATGGCCATGTCGCACCTTAACGCAGGCTTTGGTCCACAGCCAGCTTTGTGCACACAGTACTGCCTCTCCAGACAACCAAACAAGAAGCAAGGACCATCACCTGGGAAGATGAGTGGCAAACCTATGACACACGAGCTCTTGAATGGTTGGCCAGAGGAATTACACCCACCGAAAGCCTCGCTAGTGGCTACGACCTTGGCTGGACAACCTGGAAGTTACTAAATAGACTGCACAGGGAACAGAGGAGGTGCAAAGCACTGATGAAAGCCAGGAACTACACAAAAGAAGACACGTGCAGCTGTGCGTCGCTGCAGACAATGTCCCACCTACTGGAATGTGCAGATGCCCCCAGGTGCAGCCCAGAAGACCTGGCAGAACCTACTCCATCAGCTATGGCCTGTGCCCGATACTGGCAGAACAACTTTTGAGATTGCTACGGACTCAAAGAATTTTATCTGCATTTTGAATGATGTGCCAACTGTTTTGAAAATGGTGTTGTATTGGGATTTAGGTGTTGGATAATGTTTTCCTTCAATAAATGGAATGATAAAGTTCATAAGTTTTCTTCATTTTGTATTTCCACGTTTTCCATGTCTCGTGATTTTTTTCTATGATTATCTGAAAATCTTTAGGCAGAATAATATGCAAATTTACCAAAACTGGGGTGGGGGGGGGGGGGGCATACTTATTTACAGTGTTGTGTATGCTTTAAAAATACTGTCTTTGCTTAAGATCAAGAAAAAATGAGACCAAAAGACTGAAGCGCAAATAGTCCAACCTTATGTAACCGTACTTCATTAACTTGTGCAAAATAATTAATAGTTTCAATTTGCCTTCATTTGAACAATAATTAAACTTAATTTGTTGTTCTATGTGCCTTATAGTGAAAAACCAATGAGAAGAGAAAGTGTATCCTCAGGTACCAGCTGGCAAATTCAATGTTTTGAATTATTAATGAACTATAAGATTAGCATACATGTTAATTGTAATAATGGTTGGCACTGTAATAAAGATATGCTATATCAGATGGGGCAATTTATTATAATGGCTTTTGCTGTTTTTCCCTACAGAGAGGAGCAGTTCACAAGAAAAAAAATCAATTGGTATTTGTAGACTGTTTCACAGTTTTTACCGATGAAACAAAGGTTGAAGAAAACAAGAGTGATGTTTGAGACAGTTGCACTAATCTTCAACGACCACTTTTTGGACATTTGATGGACACTTGATGCCTTTTCCCTTTTAGAAATGTTTTTTTTTTTCATTCTATGCCGCTTGCTCTGGTTTTCAAAATTTTTTATCTGTGCACTTTAGGGCGATCTTTCATCGCAGTTGGTAAAGGAACCTGGACCTTAGTTATTTTTTCTTGAATCCTTTTTAACAAGAGAAATTCGATCAACTGCTGCTCTTTCTGTTATGTGTGGGAGACCCAGTAAATCATGCCACAGTAAGCTTTAGATGTTCAGGATTAGAGATATGTTTAGGAAGGAAAGAGGGCAATGCATCAATTATTAAATAATTTACCAAGACTTGCAAGCAAGTTACGGCAGTAGTGCTTATCTCTTTCATTGTCCATACAGAAACACTGGTCACTGTTTTTAATTAACCTTGGTTAGGAACTTGAATGCTTTATGAGAGTATCAGGCCAGTTTGCATGTGCTCACTCAGAACGTAAATGCACATTAACGAATTGGAAGGATTCCTACATTTGCAGCCATCTTCCTCATACCCTCATAGATTTGGCTCTGTTCCCTCCGCCAAGAAGGTTATGTTGCTCTTGCTTTTTAATCTGCCTCTTTGTTTTTGTCATGTCAAGTTTTTTATTGTGCCGTTTTCCTGTTTTGCTTTTATGCTTTGTCTTTTAACTGTTGCTTTTAAGTGCGTGCACTTTATGTTGTCTTTATTTATTTATTTATTTATTTACTTCTGTTGGCTTTTATATGTTGATTCTTTTATTGATTGTGATTTTGTTTCACAGATTTTTTGATTTTATAGATGTTTTAGTTTCCCCATTTTGTTCTTTGCCAATTATCATTGTACAGCACTTTGGTTCAACATTTGTTGTTTTTGTCATGGTTTAGGCGTGCGTTTGTTTGTTGGCCCTTTCTTTGTTCTATCGTCCGGGACGATATGGAGTTTCTTTTCCATCGAATTCCTGGCCCAGCTGGCTGATTGAGCTGGGGCGGAGTTTTCCGGACTCTATATATATGGCCGGGGGTTTCGCCACGCCTATCGCTAGAGTTTCTGATTGTTTCTAGCACTTCGGCCGGAGAAAATCTCTAGTCTGATTTCCTAGCAATTTGTTATATTCTATTTATTGTTAGGAATTGCTTCTTTTAGAAATTTTCTCTCTTCTCTCTTGTTGTTTTTTCTCTGCACTGCTTCCGTGTTGCAGACATTTATTCGTCCTTGGAAGCGTGAGCTTTTACCGGAGGTGTGTACCTCCTTTTGTGTTTGTCTCTTATCTGGGCTGCTCTCAGCTCTCTCTCTCACTGGTTGCGGCACCGGGCATCCTATCACCGCCCATCACAGTTTTAAATGTGCTTTATAAATAAACTTGACTTGACTTTTCCCGGCGTTGGTTTGTCTGTCTGTCTGTCTGTTTGTGAACAAGATAAACTCAAAAGGTAATGAACAGATATCTCTGAAATTTTGTGGGTGGGTTGCTATTACGTCAAGGATGGACCGTATTGATTTTGACCACGTTCGGTCAAACAAGTGGTGTGGCAGAGGTATGCGCTCTCCCGAGTGCCCTTCTAGTTTGATGCACAGACTTGTATTTTTAGTACTTATGTGGATGTTGGGGGGGGGCAGGTGTGGGTGATAAATTGATTTCACCCGGAACATACATTATTTTTACCTTTAATTGATAAGTGCATGGAAGAAGCATGATGACGTGTTGCAGATTGCTGTTAATTACAGGTGTAGAGATAAAGTAAAATTCAAAAGTTGAGGGGTAGTAGCACAGCATGTAGCAAAATGTGTTTGAAATGGAATAATGGTAACGAGGTTCATTTGGTGACTTGCAGCTTTCAATTGGGAATGTTTACATGCATGTTAGATGATACATGTAGGAATGAAACAGGACTCAAAAACATTACTCATAGCCCCAAAAGTAATGCTGAAGTTTGCTGATCAGCAGTTTCTTGTTCACTTAACTCAGTGGTTCTCAACGTCGGTCCTGGGGACCCCATGTGTGTGCTGGCTTTTGTTCCAACCACAGTTGCAATTGTAGAACTTTAACAAGCTGTGACTGTCTTAATTAGGTGCTTTTCGTGTTCAGAGTTGTTTATATATCTCTTTAGTCAAATGTTACATAGGAACATCCATACATGCAATGAAGAATAAAACACCCTTGAAGATAGTATGTTTATTGCAATACTGAAAGTAATGTCAAGTAACAACATGTCAAACAGATCAAATTATACACTGAGGAAATCAATAAACCCCAGATTAGGCTGCTGGACACAACTGTTTCAAGTTCTTTCAAAAAGCTTCAGGTGAACTTAATCAGATCAACATAACACAAAACTGGTCTGTTTGTGGACTACATTTGTCATGATGAGCCAAGTAGTTTTCACTAATTAGGAGCCAACTACATCATTAATTTGATTGGTTACATTGTTTTCTCTCCTTTTATGCTGTTATTTCCAATATACTGCAATGTGCGAATGCTATTTTTGAAATTCTTGATGGCAAATAGATATTTCTGTTAAGTTGTGAGTTAAGAGGGCAAATAACTGCTCTAAACATTAAATGCACATAATTAAAACAAATTACCAGCTTGTTGAAATCCTACGATTGCAATTGTGGTTGGAACAAAAGCCAGCACACACATGGGGTCCCCAGGACTGACGTTGAGAACCACTGACTTAAAGCTGTAGTATACGATTTGAAAGTTTGATCATTATTAATAACCTCATTTAGATGGTGGATATGGTCCTATAGTACAATCTACACAATGTGAAGAGAAAAAAACGAAAAAAATCCATTCACTCTAGTGGCAGCAAAGCTGCAGAGACGTTGACCAATGTAAGCCATCCGGCCGGATGGCTTACATTGGTTAACGTCTCTCTCCTACTCTCATCCAATCCCCTCGCTCTATTTGACACTCCCCCAAGAGCTTGCTCTGATTCCCCGTGCTCCGTGTTCCGCCACGTCCCCGCCCCCTTCCGCGCTATAAACTGCCCGCCGGCTTGTTGCTCTGGTAGAGGGGGTGTGTCTGGGAGTCCCCACGCGGACGGCCACACGTGCTCGGTGGGAAGGATCAGGGAGCACAGAGGGGAGGGGTGTGTGTGTGGGGGCAGGATGCTTTTTTCAAATTTTTCTCAACGTCTCAATCTTTCGCAACTGATTCTCAGATCGTATACTATAGCTTTAACTGACATTGAAATGTAAGATACTGTGCAAGAAAGCTAACGAGGGAGAGCAGATTCTAGATGTGGAATTTCCACTTGCAGTCTGTTGCTGTCCCAACATTCTCAAATAAGTAGGAGTCAATTCTGCATAACCAAATCATAACCTTGCTGAAACAGCTAAATAAATCAAACTGCCATTTCCAAAACACTGGAAGTGTCAAAATAACAAAAGTAAAGTCATAAAGTTACGTGTAGTCTTGCTTTGAACAATGTGGCATCAGTTTATGTTTTATATTTCATAATTTAGTACAGTATATACATTTTTTTATATGGGACAGACTGTGTTCCCAGTTTTCTGTCATAAATAATGATAATAAAAAAACATTGATAAAATTTTCTTGATATGCTCAAACATTGGTATTTATTAATGGGATGTATCCAATATTTAACGGTGAGCCCAAGCTTATAATACAATCTCTGCTCTTATTGAAATGGAAGAAACAATAGCCTCTCTCTGTCAGCTGCTTTGCTCACACAGCCCATGATTCGAAAAAAGATTAAGCCCGGATCAGAGACTGCTCTTCTCTGCTCCAAGCATATTTTAATTTGCGGTACATTTATGAGATTTTAACAACTTTAAATGAATTCTCTGCAGATGTAGTATCTGGCTGGAATATTGACTCCAATTAATTTTTTTTTTTCAAGTGATGACTTCGAGGACCCAGCGTGATATGTAATGACTTGGACTGTGTCACAAACCAACTGTTTAAAAAGATATTCTGGAGCATAAAATTATCTACAGTAGCCCTTCAGAAGTAGCACGAGGGACTCTGAAGCCAATTCACTGTGATAATGTGGCTAGGAGACTAGGAATTAGGTTGTCTGATCTTTTTAAAAGTGTCAGTATAAACAGCATTTGTAATAATTGTAGTTTCTCAAATCCACTGTTCTTTCATTATTTTTTTTTTACCTGATACCATTGGAGAGATTCTACTTCATTATTAGAACACGCCAGATCAAAAAGTCCATATCACTTATTGCGACTGTGATATTATTTTGTTTCAGCCGTCTTCAAACAATGGCCCTGCCAAATTTTACCTCACTGTTGTCACATTCAGTGTATTTACTGTTCACTGCTCAGCTTGAGCAGGTTCTAGAAAGTGTACATTTTCTTTTCTTGTTTGACACAAGCACGAAAAGAGTATTTTGCAGCATTTGAGAAGTGAACTTGGTGTAATTATTATACTGAGCGTGAGCGTTGACTTTGTCACAGCAATGAGACTGTCAATTCTATAACCGCCCTCGCTGGTGCGTGAGTCTGTATGAGGCTGTTATGTATCCCGTCTGTTTGTTGCTTTGTGTGCTTCTGTTGGTTCTCAGCGAAGGAAAATACCACGGTTATGGAAAAAGCCCAACTAACATTCAGTAATAACAAAAGCATTGATACTCAGAGGTAATAAGTTATCTGTACATGGCTGTGGTGCAGTCATTTCCACTGCTGGAGTTAATAAGTTTTTGTTTTGTTTAAATAATGACCACTAGCTGAAGTGTTGTCAAAAAGTAAAAAGACTTAAGAGTTCTTTCTTTTTTTAAAACCTATGTTCTTGCCAATTGCTGTCTGTCTGTAGAAACAAAAGCCCTTGGTAACCTCACCTTTCAATGATTAATGATTTAAATTTGTGGCGGTTTACTTTGCCTGATTGGCAAAAGTTGCAAAGATTAAGGGGTAAAATGACTCTCAGATTTATTTTTGATAGTATATTAGACTATTGTACATTGCATCACAAAGAGATGAGAACTTTTCCTCTGCTTCTAAACGATAATGTAAAACGTCAATATGTCTTTCAAATATTCTGAACTCATGTAACTCAGCACAGATTTGAGTAAATTAGTTTGCAATTAAGCAATGAGCCACAAGAGACCATGCAATATTGTAAAAATAGTCACGGCTAAGGGGTGTAGGGAACACGACACGCAGTGGAGTGTCATTGCAAGGATGGCAATAACCCGAATAAATGCAAAAAAGATCCCAAAACTTTCACTGACTTCCATTTCTCTCTTTTGCATTTTTTCACACTGCTCAATAAATGCTAAACAAGAGATGGAAGAGACATACTGGATAAATCATCTCTATGAACTGAGGAAATACTGATGTCACTTTCAGAGTCTTCTCTTCTTCTCTTCTAGATTATAAATCCTCTGGTAGGAATAATACGAAGTCCCATGCCTCTGAATCGCTGTAAAACATTTTTCCCCATTTTGATTACTAATAATTGCGGGTAAAAAGATCGAAATTTTGAGTGTAGCTATGCCAGGTGATCATGCAAACATAATCTATAAGGCTTGTTCTGAATGGCCAAGATGGGATAGCGACCAACTGAAACATAAAACAAATGTTTTGATTGGTCTAAACATGGCTACTAAGAGTGTCATATCGCACTCTTAGAAGGTAAATGGTTATTCAGTAAATACATTTTTTGATTTTTAATCAAGCAAATTTAAACAGGAACTACTTGTGAGCAATAGCGCAATAAAAGTTGAGGTTACTGAAGGCCCTCTAAACATTTGACAGCATACCACTGGTTCTTCTACATTACATTTATTTTCATTTAAACAGAAGTGGTTTCTTTTAATGTAACCTCAATTCAACAGTCCTCCATTTCATATTTTTGGATGCAATTTGCTTTCTGCCTTTTCGGTCAAGGATGCCATTCCCTGCAGACATTCCAGTGACTCCACACATAGCGTAATAATCTTTTTTTTTTTTTTAAAGAGAAGATTATGCACTTTAAAGGTGTCTGACTGTGAATTACTGCACTTTTCTAGTTGTTAAATGACAAAGAATTAAATGGCCCAATAACACTGTGCTCTCCTCTAAGAGCTTCATGCTGACAGGATTTAGGGCTTTAGGGAGTGCAGTGTGTGGACTTTATTATGCTCTTAGTGGACTACAACATGCCTGCTTTGCGATTTCCTCCTAGGAACTGAAGTCAGTGAAATCCTTCTCTTTAATTCTCCTTTTGAAAATGGCTTTGATTCTTTTAAGATGGTTGTTAAAGTTATTGTTCCAATGATAAACAGCTAGGGTTCTTTTAGATTGTTAGGTCTCTCTGTGAGACGGTTTTGTCTTCTCTCCGTGGGATGGCTAGGTTTCTATAGGATGGTAAACAGTTGTCAGTCAATATAGGATGGTAAGGTCTATTTTACATTTTGCTCCCCAGTAGCAGCAACTGTGTCTGAAAAGCTGGTGGTGAAATAACCAATCTCTGTGAGCAAAGCACAGATAAAATAGTGGAGATGATGCTGTTTCCCGCCGTGGTTGAACTCTGAAAGGGCAGCTCTCACAAGCCAAAGAAAATTGGGAACAGAAGTTGTTAGCTGGAGAAGATCATAATCACTGGATACACCAGGCAGTCCAAGCCTTGGGTCTAAGATATACTGCACCTGGGAGTGGTTTTGACTTCACACACTAAACAGTATGTTACTGGCCCTAAAAGTGCCATTAAGTTGGTGTGTTCCTCATAGGTCTCGCTAGACATCTCTTTTGGGGACAATATGTTGTGTGTGTTGTCTTTTGCAGAGAAACTGAGCTTGAGAGAGAAGCCACAGAGGGATGCATTAATGGCAAAACATATTTAGAGTGGGACCAAGCCTGAGAAAATCAGAAATGGGAACTGAGAGAGACGGTGAAAAATTCAGAGGGCTCACGGATCCAATGTGAATCCTTTAACAGCACAAAATCAGTACCGGCACCTTCTGAAATACGAAACATGGCGCACAGTGACCTCCTTTTGGAAATTAGCTGAGCTCAGCTACAATGAATTTCCTGTTTGCTCTTTTGTTTTGGCAGAAATCCGGGAGGCATTCAGGGTTCTGGATCGCGATGGGAACGGATTCATATCCAAGCAGGAGCTGGGCATGGCCATGCGCTCGCTGGGTTATATGCCCAGTGAGGTCGAGCTGGCCATCATCATGCAGAGGCTGGACATGGATGGTGAGTCCTTCCCTCTAAGTGTGCGTGGTGTGTGTTATTATTTAAAGACATCAATTTTTATCTATAAAATTGAACGTGTAATTTTTAATTCTGCTGCCTCCCAGTGAAGTCCTCTGAGCTAAATAGTTTGAGCATCAACTGTGCAATGATAAATATAATGCCTTCCAGGAGAAACTGAGCATAAAATTTGATTACTGAGGGCCATGCATGTTTTCAAGACTGTGTGGGCACAAATGCAGCAGCGTGCCGGTGTAAGTTGTGCATTTAGTCTCCTGCAAACTCAATTTTTCACCTGCCTCAGTGTTCAGTGCCTCAGTGTATCTATCACTGTCTGCAGGAAACAGGTCCGACGCCTCAGTTGGGGTTTTTGTTAATAGAGGTGTTTAGCGCTGCATTAGTTCGGTGTTCATTCTTGCGTTCGTTTTTTAAACCAATACAAGCCAGGTTTAAGCTCATTTGCCGCCCTATTGTGTTTTGGTGTGTTACTAATGCATTTAGATTTAGGTTTTATCACGTTGCTGCATCGCTTATGGTAGATTGTTTTTATACAAACCTCTAAGTGTCTGCTCGCTTTTTACACTAATATGCAATCATACTGTGCACAGCACGAATGCTGAAACAAGCCCAGTCCCATCTCAAAGCATCATAAAGTGACGCTACCTGACCAAGTGTCGATATACGACGCAAAAGGATGCTTTTGTCATCCTTATTTGACGCCAGTTTAAAGTGAACCCTACCCTCTAACCCCTAACCCTTAACCAAAACCCTAAGCCTGGCATCAAATAAAGACGCTAAAAGCCTCCTTTTGCGCGGTATATCGACACTTGGTCAGTCAGCATCACTATATAGGGCGGCATGGTGATGCAGTGGTTAGCACTGCCACTTCACAGCAAGAATTCGAGTGGGTTCGAGTCCGGTCTGGAGCCTTTCTGTGTGGAGTTTGCATGTTCTCCCCGTGTTCACGTGGGTTTCCTCCGGGTACTCCGGTTTCCCCCACCCAGAAAAACATGCATCATTGGAACACTCCTGCCAGTACTCCTGACCAAGGAACTGGCTTTAGAGCTGGAGTTGGTCCCCGGGCGCTGCTCTGTGGCTGCCCACTGCTCCTAACTATAGGATGGGTTACATGCAGAGGACAAATTACCCCACGGGGTTCAATAAAATGTATCTCTTATCTCCCTATATGATGAGTCGCAAAGAGAATGTGTGGCTGAAACACTAATTGTTTTGGGAAGTTTTTCATAAGGATGGGAGCTCTTCTTTAGACTGAATATAAGCAACGAGTGAACGGAGTATAATCTATGCTTAACGCCACTGGGATTCTGTTGATGTGAAACGCAGTGGCTTTGGCTGTCCCTGTACTCAGGGTGTACACCTGGATGCCTGTTTAAATGGACTGTGCGTGATTTCTCTAATGGCCTTTGTCTACAGTTCATTTGCTCATTCGCTGCTCTCGTCAACAAGCTTGCCGTCAATGAAATAAAAACTGAACTACAAACTTGGGAAATGTCAGCAGTTTATGTTTCCATTTAATAAATCAGCCTGACATTTGGCACCTTCTCTCATTTTTAGAGAAACTCGTGTGCCTGTAAAATAAAATTTAAAAAAAGCAAGTAATAAGTGTTGTAACAGGGAGAGGCAAGTAAAGGTTGCTCTGCTGGATTCAAACTACTGACATCACAGCTTGCAGTGACCTTGTGGACGGTGCACTACAGGCTACGCCGGGACACTTGCATTTTAAATATCATCTGAGGTGAGAGTGGTGTGGAGGGAGATGCATTCACTCTCATTTCAGGGAAGTGCATGTTTGGCCCTGTACCATGCTGCGTCAGACACACAGATTGTGTTCTCTCGGTTGCTTATTTGATTCTTGAGAGGACACTGCTTTTGTACTGGTTAGCATGGTGCTTAATTGTCCAAATGGCCGCAGCAGGTTGGTTGCTGCATTTTTAGGCATTTACAGAAAAACAGCTCCTGCTGACTGTCTCTAATACAACATAATCGACATTACAGTGAAGCCTGTCCAGATTTAATTAAATGGGCCCTGCACTTTCGCACATAAACTTTCCATGAAATGCTATATTTTGATGACCATGTAGTTTATACCTGGATGTGAAATGTGTTGTATTGAAATAGCTGATAAAGATTCACCTCAGTGGCCCTCACATTGTTGCTGAAATGGAGAGTTCTACCGCAGGCTTGTTCCAGGGAGGCAGCCTTTTAGTCCTCCTCACACTGAAATGTGTTGAAAACATAAACAACCTTCTGTTTGGGATTGAACGGTGAGTCTTGAGTATACTGCATTCATATGCTATAAGCAGCTCTCTGAGAGGGATGCATTTTTCTTCCCCTGAAAGTTTTCTGTCGCCAGCTAATATCACAGCAATGAGAAAGAGTCCACTATTTGTATTCAGCGCATATTCAGTTATAACAGTTTCACCTCCTGCGCTGCGCTGATGTGGCTTTTAATAGACCAGGAAGACAGTTCAGCTCCCCAAATAGACTTATGGCAACTGAAGTACAAAAGTGTTCGTTCTGAAATGTCTCGAGAGTTAAATAATGGCATAGTTTTCAGACTGTTGGTCAAAAGGCCATTAAATCTGTACTTAACAGACCCTACAAATTAGTGAATGGCATACAAGTTGGAAAATAACAAATCAAAAAATAAGTTTGAATTCAGTTGCGATGATCTGGTGTTGGCTGTTTTTTTGGTCCACAATTACCAACTAATATCCAGCATAACATTTCAGGGTAAAAACTAGACTTTAAAGGTGCATTGACTGAATAAATAAAATAATGTTCTGTGTTCTCTATTCAAAGCACTACTGTTTGTCTGCTGAGCGAAGCAGTTTGAAGTCTGTTCATGGTTTGTGTGGCTACTGTCTCCGAATATGCAGGAGAGTGACAGTCAGCGCCTGCTGTTTCACGTGAGCCACTAGCTAGATGAGAACACCTGTTGTTTTTGGTGGCTTGCGCCGACTGATTGATATTTTATCGACATACTCTAGCAACATCATCGCCTCTTGCCATCTGCAGTGGGCATCTGGTTTGGATTTATGTGACCACTGATTGGGCAATGAGCGCAGTTACTAATTGGGTACGCAGCCATGTATTGATATTGTGGACTTATTGTTGGCAGGTATCATGTGCGTAATAAGGGAAATAGAACTAGTGTATACTAAAGAATTAGCCCCGAGAAGCAGTGGGTTACAGTGATTTTATAACGGCGGAGGGGCGTTCTAAGGCACGACGCGCTGCGGAGTGCCTTAGTGCCCCTCCGCCGTTATAAAATCACTGTAACCCACGGCTTCAAGGGGCTTATTGCTTTTATAAAACTGTTACCCTACATATAGCCCATTAAATAAACACACAAGAAAAAAAATCAACAATTTATTGGTAATAATGCAAAAATAAAATTGAGAACTATTTGTTCTTTCACCAAGCAAGATTGAGTGGACAGAATGGTTGGCAAGCAACACAGACGCTAAGATTGCTTTTTCATCTAGCGCCATTATCATGTCACATCAGGCTATTTGGGCTCGTTAATGTAGATATACTATGAAAGCAGGCTATTTGGAATGTCTCCTTCAGTCTCCCGAAAGCTCCGTTGAATAATTTTACATTTGTTTCGGTTTCGGTTTTAGAGTTTCCTGTTCTCAACTCGCGCCGATCGGCCATATCATGACAACCAGCAGTGAGAGTAGGGAACAAGATTGACTTTTGTCCTCCACACTTGCAGGTGTCCAGGAAAATATGTTGAATTGGGCATTAGTTTGCTAGCCAGCTTGTCAACTAGCTAGCGTTCAATGCAATGGATGTGGTTACCCTGCATATAGACCATAAAATAAACACACAAGAAAAAAAATCAACAATTTATCGCTAATACTGAAGCAGCGAGCTAGTTAGCAACATCGCTAGCAACCTAAAGTGATATCGAACTCTATAATGCTATAGCTAGCTAGGTAGATAGCCAACTGGTTAGCGGGTTAAAAGGCTAAACTTCGCTAACACTGAAATAGCGAGCTAAATGTCTTGAAACAAATGTAAGCTAACGAGTCAGTTGAGTGCAGAGTAGTTGGTTGCTAGGCCAGGCGCACAGGGATATTTTGTGCTGCGGTCTGCCTCAGAATACAGTGGGTTACACTGATTTTATACCGGCATGGAACCCGGCTCTGCCAATCACATTGAAGGATGGGAAGCACCCGTTTTATAATCAATTTTATGCTATCAGCATCAAGCTACATTTCTGTAGCCTCTGATGTAGCCGTGACATTGAGCATTGTGCAATGTATTAACCCTCAGAACTGGAAATTGCTTTCTTAGTCATGCCAGCTTTGGAGATGCTCTAGTCAGGCTATTTCGCATGAATGTTGCATTTGAGTTTAATGGAAGAAGTCTGAATTGTTAAATTGATGAATAGTTTAAGTAGGTAAGTTTTAGATTGAATGTGATTTAAATGGAGAAGCTACCCAAGGGTTTAATGCACGTCTGTTGGCTCGGTTTCGCTAATCCATTTCTTATTTGTTTTTCGCTTTGCACTGCAATTACAAGCTGGCTCACTACCGAGGAAACGTAGTTCGGGAAATTGGGATTCCGGCATGCACAAATTGGTCAATGTCAAAAAAAGGATGTAAATGACCTTCCATAGTTATGTAGAAAAGTTGAACTTTTGTACCTTATCCTAGCCCCTCTTGATCTGAAGAAGTTCCTGCGAGAGTTAAGACATTAATGGCCACTACGTATCAGCTAGTGCCAGTGAAATGAAAGGTATAGAGGAATTAGCAGCTCCTGTTATGGCTTTTATAGATCAATGCTGTTGAGGCTGTTGGATCTTAGCAACACATGAATCTGCAGGTACAGAGCTCTCAGTGAGTAGGATGAGCTGTACTGGTGATTTATAGGTCAGTGATTCTTCTCTGGATTGATCTAAAAAAATCTAATCCCTGAGGTGCACAGTGCTGTAGTGCTGGTATTTATGCGCACTAGGGACTTGCTGTGAAGGCCTGTGCTATCATTGAAATTCACGTGAAGGATTGAATAGCGTAGGTTTCTGTGGATTTACTTTGATCACTCAATTTGCTTTGTTTAGAGGCGGTCATTTATTTTTTTGTTTATTTCAATCCCCATAGCTATGCTCTCGTCATAAATTATCTCATCATTAGCCAAGCAGCCGAAAGGAGCATTAATTGCATGATAGTGAATCACTGGTTGTCGAGAATAGTGTGGGCTTTTTATTTTGTAATCTAATTCCTCTTTAAGTCCTGCAATATTTTTAATCATTTTTCTTTGCAGTGATATGAGAGCATTAAGAATGGTATTACAACAGACCTGGTGAAAATGATAGGCACTATAAATGTATACCTCCATTTCAGTCTTTTATTCAGTACAGTGCAAACGTCTTGGGCACATTTAAAGCAATTTCATTAGGCAAATATGCTTGCAAAAATAATGAAATTAAAGGTTTCTAATAACAGAAAAATATACTATACAGAGCTGTAAACTGTCAAAAACTATTTCAGACAAATATTTGGTCTGGCTATGCTTTGCCTAAAAATTAACAACACTGTCCTGCCATGCTATAGTTTTATAAGATGATTGGATTTTTGCTTTTTCCAAGCAGAGTGGAAAACTTGCCACCGTTCTTCTGCAGACTGACTGTCTCGTTTGCATCTCTATCTCCAAGTAATTTCAGATAGCCATGATGATTATGACATCAGGGCTCTGTCAAGACTATAAAATCTGTATCAACTTTTTTTAATGGCATACTACAAACATTTATTTATCGGACAGATTTTTTAAATTAGCATTGGGATATAAAAATATTCTTTTTATCTTCAGCAACACCAATGTAGAAAACAAAAAGTAAACATCTAAACATGGATTTAAATAAAAAAAATGGAGAGTGCCTACGACTTTCGCACAGTAGTGTAGTTTTATGCACCCCTGCAAACTTGCTTTGTTGTTTGTCTACTGTTTTTGTTTAATGGTTTTCACTGAAAAGGTAAATACATAATGCCGGGCCCTATTTTAACAATATCAGCACACGTTCTGAAGCGCATGGCAGAAGTGCATTAAGGGCAGGTCCAGATCCATTTTCGCTAGTCTACCGAGGGGTTATCTGGGTGCAAAGTAAGGCGTGTGGTTCAAAGGATTGTACTTCATCTCTTATTAGTCATGCGTGTTTTGGGCGTAACATGAAATAAACCAATCAGTGTCATCTCCAATTCCCTTCAAAAGCCAGGTGCACTTCCTTTGTGGCAAATTACTATTATAGGGGTGGATTTGCCAAGCAGGAAAAACCGTTCTCTGTAGAGGGAACGGGTCTGCTCGTGCACAAAATGCAAGCACGCGAGCAAAACACTTTTGAAATTATGGAAACCTGATCACTGTAATCTCCACAAATGTGATTAAAATATTTTTGCGTATTGTTCAAAATTATTTCAATCATATCCAGATGGGAAAAAAAATTATCATGTGAATCCCGGAGTCCCTTTTGATTGTGTGCATATAAAACAAGCAAACGAACTGAAGAAAAGTTTTAATTCAGGGTTGCGAGTAAAAAGATATTTATTATTTGTGGGCAAGGCACAACTAGGGGGGCAAGCGAGTACTCAAGTAAACGAGTACTCACCAAATAAATCATGACTGGTAACAATAAATGGTAATTGATTATAATTTTATAGTCCTATATTTTTTTCTACATTTTATCATACTGAGTTCCCTGAGTTACGTATGCCATGTGTTATTTCAAAAAAAGCTTTTATGCTTGTTGCTGTTTTTGTTTTAAAACTGCAACTCCCGGTGATGCTGCCTTTACAGGATTTTCAGTGGAGTGCCGTATATAGATGCCTTCAACGCATAATTGATCTCAAGTTGTTCCTTTTTACATTGCCAGATTAACAATCAAACAATTTACTCACCAAATATTTGAGACAAATAGGCTACTTAAGGCTATTTTTACAGTATTAAGAAATTATCAAATTAAGAAATGACCGTGAGACCACGGATAGGCTACATCGAAAACGTACATGCAATACACGCGATATTTTAAGGATGAAAATTATACATGTAATTAATCCAAAACTTACCCTGAATTCCGTTTTTAGCATTTTTTTTCCGTTCAAAATGGGAAAGGTCCTCTCAGACGTGTCGAACCCTCTGAGACTTTAGCGCACTCATAAACCTAGCTAACGATTTTATGAGCTACTGGATGTCATCACCCTTAAAACAATAAAAAATTCTCAGACGAAATCCTCAATTTTAATGAAGTGATTCATCGCTTTAAATTTGTTACTTTTTTACTCAATCATCTTTCTATGATGAATGTAGCTCGCCAGGTTTGTCATCATTAGTCGATGCAGGCAGCACGCTAATCCAGTAAGGCATAAGATAATGAAATAGCCTTATAATCGCACCATTGGGCATCATCATCAGTAATCATAAAACACTCCATTCATTTCTTTGACATTTTTTTAAATGTGGTGGTTGGTATGAATGTGAACTCATAATGGACCACCAGGCGCCAAGTAAGTCCAGATGGATAATACGATCCTCTTAGTAAGCACTTAAATCATCTACTATAATAGTGCTAGAACTGAAATAGTGAAATAAATGAAATTTTAGTTTCTGTGGTCTCATAAATTTACTTTCTGATGCATTTAGATTACGGCTATTGATATTTATTCTGCGTACCTGTGGCAACTGGGAAAGCCAACTGTTTTTGACCGCAGCAAAAAATTTGATTGAAACTTTATAATTGCCAACAAATATTGAGTGAAGCAAAATATTTCATCATCTAAAAACATGTTGTGAATTTAGGAAATTATTTCATCTATCTTTTTTCAATGAATTTTTATTTTTAGAGCAGTCTGGAGTGACTGGAAATGCTTGGATCATTAGAGTTCAAAACAATCTTATGCAACCACCACTGAAATCTTTTTCTACAAAAAGTATAATATAAATAATATTAGTGTAGCCTAATCTTTGTCTGCAACAGTGCAGAAATCAGAAATATCAAGTTTAAACAGAAATACCTGGTTTAAATTGAATAAATGCATGCCAAAAAAGCTGCAGCATTCCAATGTTGATTTAGAGTTTGATTGTCTACATTATGAATCCAGTTTCTAACTATTTGGTATGGCCCTAATTTCAGAATAGATTTATAAACAGCACCGTAAACAACAGCCTAATGCTGCCTGCATTGATTCCATTGCGCAGCTTTTATAAACTGGACCGCAAAGAAAAAAAAAGAAAACTAAAAAGCGCTTATTCAAGTGCTCTTTTGAAGGAGCGGTGTCATGATTACTGTGCATGCTCACAACTTTGAGCAAAGTAAATCTGCACAACTGCACATCAAAATCTAGAGGGTATTTTTCTTCTTCTATGATTATTAGCGATGGAAACCAGCTTGCATTCTTCATATCCCTTGGCTAAAGCTTAAAATACCGCATTGAATCCTCAAATTTCCATATAAAGCTCCGTAATATAAAAAGCTTGATTCTGGAGTAACTAAAATATATACTGTAAATACAATGCAAAACAAAGACAGATTGGCAAGGATGGAATCAGATTATGACTTGCAGTCAAGCAGATTCACTTTCTTAGGATGTAAGTTCTTAGCGTGTGCAGTAATTGTGACACAGCTCCTTCAAGCAATGGCACAAGAATTCGGTTAAGCAGGCGTTACACTGTCCCGAACTTGACACCAGATGGCCATACGAATTTTGAATTTTGCGCGATGGCCCCAAAATTGTTCAAAAGCCAATCTACAGCCGAAGCAAGTATGCCTACAGAAGGTTCAATTTTTCAATTCAATTTATTTTGTATAGCGCTTTTCACAGAGACTGTCACAAAGACGCTTTACAGTGAGAGTTTAAATAAATGAAAGGGCAGTGCCCAGCCTATTCCCCACTACAGCAAATGAGGCAAAAAACTCCCAATAGGGAGAAAAATCCTCGAACAGTGGTGAAGGTCACACGATGGCACCTGAACCACACACGAAGGCAACAAAAAGATGTGACTTTTTATTAAGTTGTTTACCCGCAGGACACACGAAGGCCACACAATGGCTTGCATATTTACTATAGAGTAATATAGTAAATTTACGACAGATTACTGTAAGTTTCTATAGTAAACTATTGTTTTGTTATGAACAAGAAATGTTAAGACAAAAAAAAGTATGACGCTAAAAGCAACCAGTTCATTATCAGTTATCAGTTTCATGAATACGTTGTGCCTTATTTATAGCTATATATTTAGAACATGGCACTCTTAAATATTTGATTCTGATTGGTCAATTGCCAAAATTCTGCGGTGTTTATTTCCAGAGGTATGACTGCTGCGCTGCTGTCCATTGCCAGTAATATAAATATTTTAATATTTCAAATGTTTTAGCCATATTCTAAGCGGGATAATGTATAGTGAGCTGCGCGTCGGGGTTCTATTCCCCCGTCAGGAGTTATTTTTCAACAATCACCAGCTCACTATACATTATCCCTTACATATATAATATACGTTGTGCCTGCTCTGAAGAGCTGCTCAGGACTGACTGAGGAAGATGCTCTGAGGCTGGCCTTTTATATGTCCACGTTACCATGACACATGTGAAACGCTTGAGCTGCTCAAATTTGGCTGTCTTCGCCGACACCGTGGTCCCATCTCGATGTCATTGTACTATAATACGATGGCTACACGACGGCATTGCGAGGGCTTCACGTAGTCTTGTTGCCTTCCTAAGACAATCGGGCAGCTTCTTGTTTCCTTCGTATTGCCTTCGTGAGGCGAAAAATGCCCGATGGCACCGATGATCACACGAAGAAAAGACAAAGATGACACAATTTGACAAGATGCTCTCACGATGGCCTTACAAAGGGCAAATTGGACACAGGAATTCTACACGAAAATGAACCTTCGCAAGGTCTTCCGGCAACTTTTTGGCATGTGAAAGATTTTGCCACCGCTCACGAAGTTGCTGCCGGAGTCTGAGAAACTCAACCGGCGGTCATATGATGGCTTAAGATGCCCTCACAGGGGGCACCCCAGTGGCTCATCGGTCTAAGCGCGCGTACCATAAAGGCTGTGTCCTTCCCGCAGCGACCTGGGTTTGAATCCAGCTTGGGTCATTTGCTGCATGTCTTCCCCCATTCTTCTCCCCAGCCTTCCTGTCTCTCTAAACTGTATAACTGTCAAACAAAGGAAAAATTCCCAAAAAATTAATCTTTAAAAAAAAGATGCCCTCACGAATGGCCCGATGTTTTTACGATCAGATCCAAATTTGAACATTTCCTTTATCGTGCATCCATCTGGCATCAATTTTGGGATAGTGTGACGCCTGCTTTAAAGAAAATGGTGAATTTCTGCACTCCAAGGCACGACCGAGAGGAATTGAAATGAGTGAGAAAAAACAGCTAGGGAAAAAGGAACTATAATAGTGTTATTTTGATTATGTTGCCGCAACCCCTGGAATAATATCCAGCAGGAGTGAACTGAACAAGCTTCTGCTTAATTGACCGTGAGGCTGGGAAAGACATGGATCAGCCTGGTTGACATTAGAGCAAAATAACTGCTGGCTGAATTTCAGAGTTTTGACATCTGAATCCTTTAAGGTCAAGTCAGATGTATGGAAGAAATTTGTATGAATTATAGACCGTGATGATAATGTTGTTTGTCACTCATCTGTGCCTATTAAAAGTACCGCCTTAAAAGGCCACTACGTTTGTCAGCTAAACTGGAAATTATAATGATATGCACATTTCAACCAAAATACATTTGGTAATAGATGCAGGATGGACAGGTTGTGGTGATTGCATTAATGGATAAGATCGGATTCAAAATTGATATCAAGATAATTGCGGGTAACAGGTAGATCCATGCTGAAATCTGACCTGATTTATCCAAATGTCTGAAGCACTCCAGTTCTTCTATTACAGTATGTGTTTTCCATTGAACGAAAATTCACGTTGTTTTAGGCATCACATGCCTTGTATTTAATATATATGCAAATCATTGTCCCCTAACAGCCACCCTTAAAGGGGGGTCTCCCTTGGAAGACTGCAGGAAGGACAGAGTTCACCAGTATGAAGGAGTCGTGGCTTTATCAAGAATAATCTGCGAACACCAACATCTGTAACCTTACACGGTGAATCACAAATTACCAGATGGAACATGTTCCCTTACGATACAAAGCATTCTCTGATGGGGTACATCGATTGAACAAACCATTAGGACATGTTTGTTTAATTTATATTGATAATAATAAGCTCTCACATCGAACATCGTAATCTTTTCATTTTTAATTGTTTGCGTGTGTAGACACAGCAGTTTGTCCTTGTGTGGTATATGACAAGCAGAGTGTATGTGCGTTGCGCACTGCATACAAAGGCACATAAGATTATCTAATAATGCGCCCTTAAAATAGCAGTCAAAAACTGACAATCAACTTTAGCCCAGGTTTTTGTTGCTCTGGTGCGCAATTGCTGTTTGCAGCCTCAAGATAGCAACGTGCCGTCAATGCACCGACGACACCTCGGTTTGAGACCAGCACACCCATGGGCGCTGAGCTTGGCACAAATGCATTTGCTATTAATGCAGGCTGGGTGCTGGACAGGAGAGCTACAACGGTGCCGCTCATAAATTAGCAAAGACACGGGTGTAAGATAGAGTCCGCCATGTTTTAGGCCTAGAACTGCTAGACTGGGAAATTGAGAAGTCTTATGGTGTGATTTTTTTTTGTGCTTTTGTTTTTTTACCTGAGGATACTGATTTTTGTTTTTTAACCTGCAGCACTCTGACATTCTTATGAATGAAAAGTGCAATACGAATAAAAGTTATTATTATTATTATTATTATTATTATTATTATTAGAACTTGTATAAAACAATTAAAGATATAGTGCATTTCTGGCCTGACAGAGAGTCACATAATTTTATTTATTTATTTATTTTGCAAAACACATCACTATGAGCAAATCTTTCTGTCACAACTTATTGCTGTGGCTTATCGCTAAGTGCAGCCGCAGTCAGTGCGGTTAAACTGCTCTCACTGAGGGCTGCCTCCTTGCCTCCGGCCAGGCTCCCATATCCATCACTGTAGCTGGAGTTCACCCTGCCTTCTGTCACCTCCAATGAGGCATGAAACTCTGTATGCACGGGCTGATCGATGCCATCCGATGCGCCGGCGGTACGCTTCCAGAGCGATCGCTTTCAGGGGAGAGAATGAGATGTAATGCGTCAGACCTTGCTCACCGGGGAGATCGCAGCATGATTGAATGAAGGTGCTCCTCATCAAATTTTATACCTCTCTGGGAGTCTTCATATTTTTGCAAGTACTGCACTCCTGCCCATCTCAATATTTCTGAAAGTCGTAAAGAAATCCCTGAAATGGCTGTAACTAAATCTAAACTGTGTTTCATACTCTAGGTTTCCAATTTTGCCGCTCATAAAAACTGGCGAAGACTTGTGGTAATAACCCACTTCCCCAAACTTTACATGGGAGTCAGTATTATCCAACGGCTCCGCTGTCAACGGCTTTTTAGTCTGCTGACCAACTGGTTGTGCGGACTATTGCCACTCCCTGTGGTGTCTGGGTGGCCATCACCATTTCACTGGGCTTAATCTTGGATTGTGGATTTGTGGATTTATTTGAAATTGGACGCAAACATACCTGAGGTGAGAGGAATATGTCTGATTTGTTGTTTGGGCTGATTTGACCTTTGACCTTCATATAGTAACCTAGACGCCGATATTTGTTTCCAGAGCGTATCCCAGTGAACTGAAAAGTACACTGAGATTTTGAAGCAACATATGCAACCTTTATGATGACATCTTTTCAAGGGATACTTGTGCATATTGAAACAAGAAATTGCAAAACTGCATTCTGCATGCATTACAAGGTTGTGTAAAAAGAGGAGGTCCAAAATTACTCCTGAATGAGACATTTGCTCAGGCAGAGTCTACAGTGCCTAAACATTTAGTAAGTGCTTTGAAACGAAAAAGTAATAGCAACTTTGCAAAGTATTGAATACTTTGCCAATTTTTTCTAAATGTGTTTCAAGAATCAAAATTGAAAAGTGTCTATCTTGAAAAAGCAACAAAATTCATGAGGCAAACATCAGATAATATGCCGTTGTATTTTTTTTTTTACGTAATTCAAGTCAATCACCTGCTTTCAGGTTTTATGTGAATTTAATATACAATCCCAACCTTTTCTCATGTGGGATTATATTGACCCTTTTGCGAGCATCGGCCGGAGGGCGGGCCACTAAGCATAATTGCCTTTTTATAAGGTCAAAAATTGTGCAATGTTGTAAAACTATTTATTGTTCGAACTTTAAAGGACTCAGCATTCAAGCTGCGTACGTCATTTTACAATGCAAATACAATAGCAAAAATGATATTTAAAAGCAAATCATGACAGCCCTCAGCCTGACTGTGTGCAAGCCTATAGTTTCAATAGTATAACATTTTTCCGATTTGTCAAAATCTGTTGAAATTGATGTTCTTACCTTGGTAGCACTCCAGAGAGCTTGAAGAAACGTGACTAAATCCACTTTGAAATTGAGGTAGTAGCCGCGCATTTTTGTGAATTTCACTATAATTAGGTTTCTACTCATGATGCAGTGCCATAAATTGTACAGTAGCCCTTTAGGTACAAAATAAGTGCACCGACTGGTTATTATATGCTGATCTAACGCAGTAAGTGCTTTAACCAATCCGCCCTCACTCCAATATAACAGGAAAGTCAAATTCATTTTGTTTTCACAAACAGCCAATGGTCTGAAAGTTCCAGAAGACAGCAGCCGAGGGATTCATTTTTACGAGGAAGAATTGTTTCAGACAGGGGGGAGGGCGATTTTGTTAATGAAGCAAAGGAGTTTGGGAAGTGCAGGGAACTGGAAGGGTGTATTGGAGTGAAAATTTAGCAACATATGGGGGAAATGACCTGAAATTTCTAAAACTGGTGTAAAAGCAAATGCAACCGTGGCTAGGAACACATTGAAATTTTCACTCTCCAAAATTGTTGAAGCACTCACAAACATAACTAAGAAAAACTCCTTAAGATATTCACTCTTGGTTTCATAATCATAATATTTCAACCTGTTGTTTCTGTGGCTGTATTATTTTTCTAGGCTCATAAGGCTTGGTCCCAGCGCCACAGGGGCAGAAGACAGCATAAAATCTTTTTCTGTCAGACAAGAACTCATATTTCCAGCATTGTTACTCCATTTGGGTAATATTCTCAGCAGCTCTGAATAATTGAGAGCAATCTACTGAGTGTCACCTTTCAATCAAGACCATGATTATGCCTGGAGTCAAAGTTGCTAAAGAACAGTTAACAATTTAGTTTGGGAGAAAATTTCCTCAAAAACGGACTGCGCTTTAAAGGGTTGAAATAGGTATGCCTTTTTTTAGAGTTAGGGCAGGCTCAAATGAAAACTTTTACTCTATAGGTGTGCCTTTTGCAGGTTAGTGAGCAGTATGACCTTTGACCGTCATACAGTGACCTTAAAACTAAAATTGACATGATTTAGCTGTAGCTTGGGTTAATATGCAAATCCTGCTTTTATTATTATTATTATTATTATTATTGCAGCATATTGTTTTTGTACGGTTTCCCGCCTGCGATCGCGTTTGCGCGGTGTTCCCGCTGTTTCCAGGCTGTAACTTGGACACCGTTTCAGATATTTACATCAAACCTTGCAAACTCTTTCAACATTGTACAAAGTATGTAGATGTGCCTTTTACTGTCTGTGAACATCAATGAGGAGGGCTGTGTTGGGATGAGGGGAGACATTTGTTTTATTGCAATCTCTAGGTTCCATTATCATTATTCTTTACCATTACAATTATATTATAATATTATTTATTGATTAACTAGTACCATGACTATTGTTATTGATTTATTTTTATGTTTATTTTTATTATTAAATTTCTTTTATTTTATTTGTTTACCCTCTTTTTTTGTTTAATCTTCTGTAAATTTGCTACTCTACCTTTTCCATAGAAATAGACTCACTCTTTAATCTATAATGTCCATCACTTATTGGACTGCACACTCCAGACTCAACGATTCAACACTCCTTCTGCTGTGCTTTTTTTAGTTTTTTCTTTCTTTTTTCTTATAGACTTACTTCCATCTCTGTTCATATATGTTGTTGCTGTCTCTTCTACACTCATCCAACTGTTCCCACTTCATCACCAATGAAAATAATATAAAACAAAAATAAAGTTATACATCTTGGTTGGTTATTCAGCTTAGATGCTTTGTTTCAATGAATAAACATGCTCATGGGGGGTCATGGTACTCATTTCAATTATCCTTATGCCAGATTTTAGCTTTGACCCTGACACAATGACTTTCACCTTGAAATTTGATTCCAGAGGGTAGCTTGAAGGAACAATTCAAACAAGAGATTTGATATTAAACTGAAATTAAAGATTTCAATGCACTATTGTGCATGTTCTGCACGAGTTTATTGGTCCACAAAAATCTGTCGGTTCGTCCGTGAAGTTGTGCCGACAATAAAGCAACCAGAGCTGTCTAATCTATGAGGCTTAAATTTTCCATTGAGGTCGTGAGTCTGAGGTTGTGTGTGTATGAATGTGTGTACACATGGATGCATACATGTATGTGGTTGCAGCTATTGTGAACAATTCACTCTTGTTTTATAATGCATTGCTTTGCTACGATATAAATAATGTTAATGCGGCTTATGAAAAGGATATTATGGAATCAATATTATGCAAATTTGTCCCCCCCCGCATTTCTTTTTTTGGTTTTACTCACTTTTCCCTTCCTGTTTTATTGCTGATTTCTTATGGATACTTTCTTTCAAAACATCATTGAAGTAAGCAAAAGCTGAACAGAACACAAACTTAACATTTTACCGTTGACCCTTGAGAATGTATTCCTTACATCTTTTAGAAATCCTTCTGTCTTCAGATTAATTGCATCCATTAATTCAGCGAACAGCCTTTAATCCTGAGATGAGGGTTAGATAAAACCAAAATGCTATCGTACAAAGATGAAATATTTGGCGTGGATATACGTGACTGAGAGACAGATGGAAAAAGACAGTGTTCTGGAAAATGACTCATTACTTGGAAACTGATTAATTACTTTGCGGCGCATTTATGTTGCGCATTTAATTCTCTGTGAATTACAACAGCTGTTAGGCATGCTTCTAGCAGAAACATTCTTGCATGAGCATTTAATATTTAAGTGGGTTGCGTTAGAGTCTTTTAAACTACTACAACAATGGCTTTGGGCAGAGGTCCTTCATGCATACATACACTAAAGTCTGGAATGACATCCCTCAACACATTAGAGCAGTACAATCTCTCACACAGTCCAAGAAGGCATACACACAGATGCTCCTTAATTCCTACACTGACGCTCTATAGGCCACTGTCTGTGCTCCGTTTGTGCTTTATCTGATGTCTGTGCAAATGTCTCTTTTGATATATGATGTGTTCTGTTCCTGTTATGCGTTGTATGTCCTGCAGAACAGGAACCTGCTGGAAAGCAGTTTTATGCTGAGTCAGGCCCGTCTTAACTGTAACTTTGTTTCTTTTAATGCTTTCCTGCATAATTAAAAAAAAAAAAAAACACATGCTGCTTTTTGCTTAGTAAAGCTCTCATACTTGGTTGAACAACAATTTGATGAACTGTACCGGCTGAGTTTATGTAAAAATCAATTGAATTCTGTCTTTCAGGGGATGGTCAGGTGGATTTTGATGAGTTCATGACGATACTGGGGCCAAAGCTACTGTCTTCTGAGACGAGAGAAGGATTCTTGGGAAACACAATAGACAGCATATTTTGGCAGGTAAGAATGCGATGGGTAAATCACTGTATCTTAAGCCTTCTTACTCATGGTAGTGTGTAGAGGGTGTAGAGGGTGGTGGTGCGGGAACGGGTTTGAAGCTTTGATATTCTTCTTTAAGAAAGTCCCTCGCAGCAACGTAATGCATCAAACTGAAGTACAAACATGCTGTCATTTGAAAGGTTAAGTATATTTTTGTGCTGTGCTTCATTTGGTTTCTCACTTAGCAGTGAAAAAAAGTTTGGAGATTTTAATTATTTGATTTTTTTTTTAGATTTATGTTGTTACTCCGACAGCATAACATATGTTGCTATGACATGAAAAGTTCAGTCTTAACGGTATTTGTAATCTAACTAGAATTGTAAGGGCGCCGGGGGAAGTAACTGGAAATCCAACACATTCTCATTCCGACTCGTCATATAGTGACACTACCTGAGCAAACCTTGATATGCGACGCAAAAGGAGGCTTTTAGCACCTTTATTTGACGTTTAGGGTTCAGGTTAAGGGTTAGGGATTAGGGCAGGGCTCCTAAAATCACGGTCCTTGAGGGCTGAGAACTGCTGGTTCTCCACCCTCCCTTTACCTGGGAGTCAGGTGAGATGACAATCTGGCCAATCAGCAGCATTAATTGATCACTTAATTGCCCAGAAGGAAGGAAAACCAGGACTGTATTTGGATTCGAGGGCCGGATTTGGAGAGCCCTGGGCCCTGGGTTAGGGGGTAGGGTTTGTTTTAAAATGGTGTCAAATAAAGACGCCAAAAGCCTTCTTTTGCATCGTATATCGACGCTTGGTCAGGTAGCGTCACTATATGACGCGTCGGAAGGAGACTGGAAACGGAAAGCCCAGCTTGGTGAATTCTCTAAGCTTGCAAAAAGGCTGAGTGTTAAACGGCCGATCCTCCCGCCCGCTAACTCTTGAGTTTGGAATATATGCTCCTTTTAGGGAGCAAGAACCAAATCCAGACCACTGAAGGCGAGTGACAAGATGTCAAAATATTTATAAACAGTGCTTCACTATTTTTGCTTGACTTGTGAACATATTTTGCATTCCATTTCAATTTCAGTTATATGCTGCTTTGACTGGAGTATTTCGTTTAAATGTTTGTCAAAAGTTGTATTAGTGAAAACATGAAATATGGAAAAACCGGAGAATTCCACTAGTTGTGCAAATTAAGGCTGCTCTCACTAATTAAATGTGGTCTACTCTCATTTATTCCACTAATGTCCAAATCAGTGGCTTCGGTCAACTGATTATCCCCTCGGCACATAATGCAGGCGAATATAGTCATCAGTGCGGTTGTCTGTCCGTTCGTGGACATTTCGTTTCCAGAGCAGAACTCTAATACGGTTCAGTATTTTTTAATGAAAATTGCTGTGTGTATTAAACAGGTCCTAGACTGGTGCCTTTTGATATTTTGGGATTTCTGAGAATACATTCCGGGGGCTGGGGGGATACGTTATCTTCTGATGACTCTTGTTTTTATAAGGAGTCAGCGATGAATTAGCTTTTTATAACATATAAGTTTACTCTATTTGCTACAATTTTTACTTTGTCACAATAATCACCAAAGGTGGTTTCTTAAGAAAAATATAGCGATGGCTTCATGCAAGAAGGACGTAAGTGACATTTTACAAATTTTACAGGAGAGCCAAAAAAAACTGCCACAGCACCACCAGTTGAAAAATTTGCCTGCAAATAAGACTTTTTAAAAAGGCATTCTAACCCCTTTAGGACAGGAATTGAGCTTCCAGACTTGGTCAGGAGATGGGCTAGTCTCAGTTATTCCAAAACAACCAAAAAAGTTATTTTTCACCAAAGTGTCACTTACGCCCTTCTTGCATGAGGCCATCAATATTTAAGAAGAGTTAAATGACAACAGACCTGAAGTGACTAAGGAGGTTTCTCAGGCTAGGGGCCTCTGATTGGCTGACAGTGTAAGATGTTTTTATCTGGGAGACGTGATTGGGTGTTATAATCCCAGCCTCATCACCACTATTCATGGCTGGAGGCCTACATTGGTGAGGCAACAATTGGCTTATCCTCACAAGGGTTACTGACCTGGGATATGAAGGTTAAATATTCCTTATCTAGCTACCGCTCATGGTTGGATATACTTATTGGATAAGCCAAGAATATGCTGGCTGTGTAATATAGAGTGGTGTCCTGGTCCCTATTTGTTTAACCTTTATTAAACCAGGGAAGTCCCGTTGAGATTGAAATCTCTTTTTCAAGGGAGCCCTGGGGGTGGAAATGGAGGGGGAGAGGACAAGTTGAACAGCCAATTAGATCAGGGATTATTAGGTGGCAGGTTGAAAGAGCCAGGTTGGGAATTTAGCCATGATATTGGGGAACCCCCAACTCTTGTCTCCATCAGTAAAGTGTCCCCATCACTGCACTGAGGTATTGGGGATTATTCCACCAGAGGGAAGATCACAACCTACTGGCCTCCAACACCTCTTCCAGCAGCAACTTAGTTTTCGCAGGTGGTCTCCCATCCAAGTACTGACCAAGCCCACACCTGCTTAGCTTCAGCCACGCAGCTGAAGTAGATTGAGTAGTGGTATGGCTGCTGGCAATGGGGATGTTTATTAAGTAAATAAGTAGATCACTAAGGGAAAAGTGTGGCTTTTTAGCTGATAGGCGATGACACTGAAAATTGACAGAAAAAGAGGTGCATTTACTCCGTATACCTATATATACCCCCTACTATGCGGTGGTAATACCCTATATCCGATATCCGCAGTGTGCAATCGGTGCTGTGCCTGCAGTGTGTAAAGACGTGAGGGCCAGCTGTCATATGTGTTAGAGGAATTGCTTGGCATTGCATCTAGCTGTGGTGGACCAAAGAATTTTTCTGCGTTCAGCATGGGAACATGCAGAAAAATAAAAAAAATAAATATTCTAAATTAAGATGACATAAAGTAAATGCAATGATATTGAACGTCATATATCATTATTTGAAGTCTTACCACGAGAAGGGTATTAAAACCATTCAGGCTTATGCATGGTTTGGGTCCAGAGGTTCTTGATCATGTGACAATCCAGAGGATCCGTTGAGATTTCTATAGTAGTCCTGTTTTCCCCGTGGACTTTTCAGTCAAACACAAGATTAAATTATACACTTATGAGCTGGACATCAATGCTGTAATTAAGTGAATGATTGTTGAATTCTTGGCTCGAAAGAGAGCCAGTAATGACCCCATTGGTTCAGAGGATTAAAGCGCAGAGTCATTGTTTGACCCCCCCATTAGGGGGGAACAACCCTCCAGTCCCATTGGTCTGTCTGCCGACAGGCTGCACTGGCATCATTTCTATAGTTGCTGGCATGTAGGGGAGGGCGTGTTTAAACTTGCATGTATTTCACAGGCATGATGTTTGTCGTTCCAAACTTTAATGAATCTGGGAAAAGTTATAATATTATCACTGACGTTCAGTGCCTGTCACCAAAAATGTTGGCTGACGTCGCTGAAAAGTCATTGAAAATTACCGGCAACTGGGAAAAAAGGCGGCAAAAACTATGGAACTTAAAAAACAACTGTTAACCTAATAAATCTCATATGCAGCAGAGGAAGATAACATCAAATTTGTATGACATCCTCCATTTACCATGTCCTCTGTTTGGAATATACGGTCCCTTCAGAAAAACAGTGCCAAATCCAGATTGCCACGGGCTAGTGACGAATTAGAAAAATATTTGTAAATAGTGCTTAATCTTTCTTTGCTCGACCCAGTGGCATGAATATATACATCGTCAATTTCCATTTTGTTCATTTCCTGCTTCTGTTACATTTGTATTTTGTAGAGATAAATCAAAATGTTCGTGCTTACTTGTGATTCTGTGATATACGTGTTGCGTATCCCATGTTTTTAAATTACATGTGCTGCGACGACAATAGCCTTAAGTGCTCGATCTTTCAAAGAAAATGTCAGCGGACATTTGTTACTGAGTACAGATGTGAGCTGGGGCACCAGTGGAGGATTTACGCCCCGTTAGAACCCCTCCCATTGGACCCCAGTGCCTCAGGTGCCCAGATTCAGACTGGGGCGAGGGGCATTGTGTTGTTGGGTGCTGGCAGCTGCAACTAGCGGAGTCAGGGAAGTGGGTGGATGCGAGCCAATACATTCAGGTCCCTGCAGACCTTATATCACATGGCAGGGTGACAGCTAAATACATTCTGTACTCATCATGTATTATGTATGCCGGTTCTTGCTCTATATAATCCCAGCAGAAAGGCCGTGAGGGCTTCATTCTTCGCCCTGACAGATGAAAAGTTTATCGTCACGGAAATTTGAAGTTATACTGCGCAGAGGCATCTGTTTGATGCTTGTAAAGTGCACTGATTATTTTTGTTGCTTGAAATGAGGCAGGCTGGCATGACAGGTGGTCTAAATTAGAATAGATGTGGCAAAGTGTAATTATGTGGCGAGCGCGAATGCCGGAACTGGCTGCTGAGTGGAAGTTTGCACAAAAACAAAACATGTTCTTGGAAAGGCACCATTTTTTGATTACTCTGCAGACATTTTAGTTGTGTCTATAAGACATATACCAGGCGTACTTCCAGAAGTCAATAATAGGAAGTTCCATCGGCATAAAAACAGTTCTAATTAGTCGTCATATAAATGAAACATTCGGCTTTCATTAGTAAATGGAAAGCAGTTGGAGGGCAGTGTTCCTCTGTTGGCAATGAAAGCACATTTTCCTAGGCTGGCTTTGGACTCCTGCAAACAAATCGCTAAATAAAGGTCCTTGCCAGGGCATAAATATCAATGGCCCACATCACTGGATCCATAATTAGAGATGCAGACATTTTGCGAAAATGTTCAGCTAATTGAACAGGACAAGAGTGGTCACAGTATGTGGATAATTCTACAGCGTGTAAAAAAGGCACATACATTTGATGATACTGTTAATCCTAATCTAATAACACAACATTTAGGTTTTGTAAAATATAACTCATCGTAAATTGCCTTGCTCTTGCACAGATTTAAACCAATGCTCATTGCGGAAACTGCACTAGAAATGCATCAGTCCATCTGGTCGTTATCGAACCCCCTTGTTCCCGGTCAGGGCCGATGAGGGGCGGTAGCCCATCACTGCCTAGAGTGGGCCCGCAGCGGGGACACACTCTAGTTTGCCAATCAATTCAAGGGACTACAAACCATTTATTCACACACTCATATCTATGAACAATTAGGGGTCTCCAATTACGCTGACATGCATGTCTTTGGATTATGGGAGGAAACTGGTAATACCAGGAGAAAACTCACACAAATACGGGGACAACGAGCGAAATCCACACAGGAAACAATTCAACATCAAACCCACAACTAACTCTCTGTGAGGCCACAGTGCCCCTGTCCACTAGTAATCCCACACTATGTCACATACATGGCCCCAGTGTGAGAAGAATAAAAGCTAATGGAATATGGACTACATTGTCCATCTGACTTGACATGGTTCTTCCTCCACCGTGTTTCTACCTTCCACTCATGGTGAGTTTTCAGTGTTTCTACACTTCTCTTGTTCTTAATTGACTGCAAGCAAGTCTTTCACACATCAGCTCAAACACCAAAATATTTGTGCACCGTCTTTAAGCAATGAACTCCAAGTAATTAGCTCAAACTGTTTGGGAGTCTCTAATGGCAATTAGTTGCATTTGCTAAAAATAATACTGAAATTAATGAGCAGACAATGCGTATAGGAGGTAATGAACACATTGTGTGTTTCAGTGATGAGGAAATTATCGTAGCGGCTCATACTTACCACATCGACTAAATTCCTGGAGTATTATACTGTTAACCATTAATCATCAAACTCAAGGAGTGTGCTCATAAAACATTAGTGCCACAGTCACCGTATGAAGCTTAGAATCTGCTAATGGCTTAATAATGTTTTATGAATGTCATTCCTCACTGCTGAGGATTTATGTTACTCCCATTTATTGCGGCTGATGTGACAGAATCAGAACTCATACGCAGATGGAGATCCAGTTCACAGGGTTTATTGTCAATTGTGGTCAGGCAATCGAGGTCAGTAACAGGCAGTTTTAGTGCAAATGGGCAAATCCACAAATGTAATCAGAAAACAGTCCAAAAATCCAAACCAGGAAGTTGGTACACCAAAGCCAAATTGCAAAGAGAATCTCGAAAACCAAAAAGCCGAATCGGAAATCAAACATGGGAACCAGTCAGATACAGAGGGCAAGACAGAATTAGAGACTGGAGAACAAACCAAATTTTACACAGGAAAGTCTTAGTAGATAAATCTCTGCTATTGTTAGCCTCATAGCATGATTGCCTTAGTCATATTTTTGCCAAATTGAGATATTGGCTGCCTGTATTTTCATGTTGGCAAAAAAGCATTTTTTCCTTTTTTTGAAAACCTTAAAAAAATAAAATCCATTCTCTTAAAAAATAATAAAAAATAAATTAGGTAGGCAGTTATGCTATGAGGCTGATGATATGTTAGAAACGGGCAGAGACAAACTCTCAAAGTGCACTGGGGAGTGAGAGGTATGTAAAGGGGAACTGAGAGGCTAATTTGATGGGCAGCAGGTGTGAGGGGGAGCTGAGCGCGTGCAGGGAGGTGCGGTCACACAAGAGCAGCAATCAGCCAGTTAACATTGAGCAAACGGCAGTGCTCTTGAGTGAGTGAGAAGCAGAAAACACACGATGAGTGAGAGAACGGAATTGCGGAACCAACACAATGAACTGCTAAAATTAAACAATGAGCCATGAAAAATGATAAACACGATAACAAAAAGCACAAAAACATAACTAGATACTTTCAGACCCTGACAGAGGCAGACAGCCTTCGTCCTTCAGGATTGAGGGGCGCGAACATTTTATGTAATAAATGGAATGGGCGCTTAGTTTGTGTTTTTATTAAATTCAACACTGTTAAATGTCTTCAGGATGGCCAGTTTTCATTAGGAATGACTGGAAGAAGTGAGGTTTGAGCGCATGTTTTATCTACTCTCCAATCCAAAAACTTCTCTCTCCTTTACGGGTACCCTCATTCATTTTAATGTTTTGTTTGATATAGCATTGTAAAGGAATATTTTCCCTTTGGAAAATATTGGATGGGATTAATGGGAGGCTGGCTTGTCTCTTGAATACACCTCGGCAAGTGCGATGGTGCAATAAAGAATGTGGAGATCGATAGATTGAGGGCCCATCCACACAAGAACAATTTTTTTGAAAATGCATAAATATTTTATCGTTTCGGCCTTGCATCCACGTGGAGACGGCGAAAATGCAGCCTGGAAACTTTTTTTTTTTTGAAACGGGTTCCAGAGTAAGAAAATCTGAAAACGCCATCCCAGCGTTTTCGTATGGACAACCAAAACGATGACACGATAGCCCCCATCACAGCCCCCACCCCCTCTAGTCAGTGCACAGAGCGCAAGCTTCATACGCATGCTCGCCGCCTTCTTCTCCGATTTTGGTCTATTTCTTTAGAAACGCTACAGCACCTTACAGTGCCACACACAGGCCTGGAATATTTACTACAGCGCTTTGGGTAGTTCTTGGCGTCTCCGTGTGGACGTATCTTTAGAAACGATGCCGTATGGATGGGAGATTTTTTAGAAATGCAAAAAAAAGGACCGTTTTCAAAATTTTTCGTCTCCGTGTGGACGAGGCATGAGTGCAGTCTGGATGACTTGGTGCGCCACTGGCATGCATTGTTTAAATAGAATGGAGTTTCATTCGGAAACTGAATAGAATCCGGCCTCAATGAATGACGAGCTCTTGAAAATGTTCTCTTGGTAATGGATACAGCGGGGCTTTGCCTGAGTACCTTATGAATGAAGAGGAGTTCTAGACTCATCCAGGCAGTGCGTCATGGATTTTAAAATGCTGGATTGATAGCAGGTAACCAGATTAGAGTATTTCTATTACTGGCTTGAACCTACAATACATTGTAGTCTTAGCAAAGCAATGTGTTGTCATCAGATTTGGAAATGGTGCTATTTCCTGTGAATAGCAATAATATTAAGTAAATTACTTGTAGGAGAATTAGTCTTTGAAGGAAATGACCTGTTTAAGTGAATTACGTCATTTTCTCAGCTGTGTCAGCCTCATTTACATTTACACTAAACTCACCTCACAGATTTCATTACCTAAATCTGGCAAAAGAGACCTAGTGTTATTAACAGAAAATTAACTGAGCTCTGGAAGGGCAAAAAAAGAAACAAAACTTGGGGATATTTAGTGCGTTGGTACTACTGCAAGAATGAGCAGTCAGGACCTCGGTGCCATACTGTACTGGGTATTATCATGACACAGACTTTACGTTCATTTCGGCGAGTATCTATATTGGAATTTCTCACAGGACTGTTGCTTATACGAGCGCATCTTTCAGAGAACTGAGAGAAAGCTGTAATGAGGGAAAATTCATATCTCAAAACCTTTTAAAAAGAAATGCCAGCTAGTCTGCAAATAGCTGGCCTTTATCCACCAGACATTAATTGCACTTCTGAGCAATTTGTGTCGTTTTCAATTCTCGTTACTAATGCTCTCACTTAACTAATAATGTCAGACGCACAACTCTCTTTCGATCATAGCTGTTTCATCTAACAAAAAAGCAATGAGTTTCTGGGTGTCTGTCTGTTTGTTTGTATGTATGTCTGTTGTCCGTCTGTTCGTCCGTTTGTAAGTTGATTTTCTAGACAACCATTCATCCAATCGACTTCTGTCAGGTGTATTTCTAAGGGCTCGAGGAAGGACAGTGCGGACTGAGATGTTGTTTGGCATAGCGGTTCTTGAGAAATACTAAGAAAGCTGCCAGCATCTGTACTGCACAAGCAGCAATACTTCAATCTGCCGATTCAGAGCATGCGCGTTTGGTAATGGGCTCTACAGTTGTATCCCCCACAGTACGGATGTTTCATCTACTTTTCATTTTTGTTCTTGGTTTAAAATAATACTCATCCCTAGTACATTTTCATTAAAGGCATAACTCATTGCCTAGTTCATATTCAGTATTTTGTAAAAAATATTAGACTACTTCTATAAATGTATTTTTCGGACAACACTTTTCTGGCTGAGAATCCTCCAGTTTTTTAAATGGCTCTCATAGGTATATTTGGTTATTTAAAGTCAAAAGCAGGGATTAAAAACTTTTTTTTTAATGTATCATTTTGGTTCACTCTGAGCAGAAAAGCTGCTGTTATGTTCTCATTCCAGTGTTCCAAGGCCTCTCCTCTAATTAGTAACTGCTTAGAACATTACAGAAGGAAGTTCAATAATGTTCTTCAGTAAAAATAAAAAGACAAGACCTTTCCAAAATGTTTTACATATCAATAGGATAAAATAATTAAACAACAGAAAGAGAGAAACAATGAATATTTGCAGCTTTGCACAAGGCTGAATGAGTAATGCACGAGATTAACCAATACCATACAACCTGACCTAACCCTCCCACATTCCAAACAAACAAGGTGGGGAAAAATAATCTAATATTGGCATTCATGCAAAGAAACTATTTAAACATGCTTGTGCTTCTGCAGTCATTAAGCAACGCAAATAGGATGGGTTTGGGTGCGAGTGTAAATACAATCAACCCTTTTCCAACTTTGGAAACAGGCCTACTGAGTTACCCTACAACTTTAAATTACATAAAATGACATTAAATCAATTCCATGCCCCAGGCAATCAGGAAGTCCTGATTGTTGAACCATATAGGAACCATGTTGAGCCATGCCTCATTGCTGTCCATTTATTTATGGCAGGTGGTGGGATTTGATTAAATCATGAGATTTGATTAAAAGCTTTCATCAAATCTCACTGGATCAGAAGGTTAACCTTTTACAGCCTGACCTACGCATTGCTGGTAATTACATGACAATGAACATATTTCCTTCTCTGGTAGGTTATTTTCACACCCAGTTTCAGAAATGTGTTTAATTTAGATTAGCTAAGGACAGCTAATGTTGAATCCATTCTAGCATTTTGGTATAGAATGCGGGGCTGGGGGATGTCTATGCTGGCTCATGAAATTTGAACACTCAGACGGGAAACAAGTAAATCACTTCCAGAATAGAATTTCTTGTGAAAATGTATCACCAATAATATTTCAAGAAAGGATAATGGGAACAATAAATACAGTTATTTTAGCATTACTTACCAAAACTGAGAATAGCATTTTCAATCCAAAGCAACTGAAATTTGTTTTTATTCCGGTTTTTGATTATGTTCATCCCAAAATTTTGTTTATTTCCAGCTTTTGTTTTCATTCTTTGAACTGTTTATAATCCCTGGTTAGCAATAAAGCAATAAAATACACTTTAAAGGTACATTTGAAACACCATATGCAGTGGTGCTATGCTTGTAGAGGTTGTGTGTGTGTTATCTCATTATACTTAAAAACAGATCAAATCTTAATTTCAGTTGGGACCTTTTCTTTGTGTGCATGCGATCCAAACCACAGCACCCAATGAAACATAAATTCATAGATTTTTGGAACAACTTGTACTGCTCGTGAATTGAGAGGGGAAGAAATACTGGCACAACACAAAACTGATATTTCTTTTTATTATTGAGAGTAAACATCATGAAATGAATATGTATGGCCTGTGGAAACAAATTTTCACTTTGTAGATGCTGCTGTGAGTTGTATTTTCTTGCTTTGGACAACAACCCCATGGCAGCCTCAGTGCCAGCTATTATATAAAGCCAGCAAGTCAGAAACTTTTGGAAGTTTCAAAATGGTTGTTTACTTCAGATATAAACTCCACAAGCCAATGAAAATACTGTATCTATTACTACTGAAGTTTTAAAAGAGAATTTGAACAACATCTTTCAGCATGTGGCTGTTCTTCTTTTCTAAATAATAAACTGCTGCATCAGCGGCTCGACTGAGCATCGCGTAGCTCGTGTTTAGAATCTAGACATGTTCTGTACATCTGAAGCCCTAGATTTCTCATATACCTCAGATACAAAGTAATATTTCTGTGGGCTCTGCGTACCGCTGGTTGGGGCTCCGACCATAACTCTGTGTTTGGGGAATCCTCAGATGAGCCCTGTCCCATCCCGACGCGTCATATATTGACGCTACCTGACCAAGCGTCGATATACAACGTTAAAGGACGCTTATGGCGTCCTTATTGACGCCAGTACGCAACGAACCCTACCCCCTAACCTCTAACCCTTAGCCCGAACTCTAACCCTAAGCGTCAGATGAAGACGCCAAAAGTTTCCTTTTTCATCATATATCGATGCTTGGTCAGGTAGCGTCACTATGTGACAGGTCGGGATGAGAATGTGTAGCTCAGATTCATTGTGCCTCTCCTATGTGCAATGACAAGAGCAGAATAGATAGGGAACAAAAAGGCATCTTCAAAGACAAATGAGTATGGGATCCAGTAGAGGAAAAGAATGCAACCATGCTGTAAATATTGGCAAAAGTGTGCCCACTATCAAAGATTTATCTAACTACTCTGCCTGGACAAAAGAGAAAAAAGTTGCACACGCAAATATTTAGTTGGAATCCCTGTAACTTTGATTACAATGCAAATTTGTTGTGTCTTTGTATTGACAACCATATGCAGCATCAAAACATTTATTTTTAATTAGAGCTGCATTAATATTTGGCTTGAAAACTTGTCTTGACAATGAGGAAGTCGAACCACTTCCTAGTATTCTCCAGCACATCCCAATAACTTTCAATGTGGTTAAGGTCAGGACTTTGTTGCGGTCAGTTCGTGTGTGAAAATGACTCCTCAGGCTTGTTTTCCTCAGCCATTGTTTTCTTTGTTAGATGCAGCCAATAATATGTTTTTCATCAATTAGGGTTAGAATAAATATTGCCAGCTGAAAAATATTTATTGCTGCAATCATGATTCCATTATAGTATTTGTTAAAAGTTGCCGTTAGGATATAAATTATTTATTCAGTTATTTATTTTGGACAGGCAGTGTAAAACCAATAAAATATGATTAAATACCAGCTTGAGTAAGTCCAGGTTTACCTGACAGAATTCACTTAAAAAAAAAAGAGAAAAAAACACTCACAGAACAAAAGTACTGTTGCATGCAGCTTTGAAGCTCCGTAAATCAGATTCCCGTTTAATCCCCGTTTCCATTAATCTTTGATTTTTTATTCCGCAGTGCCAGGGTTCTGTCAGTTCATAATGATTCGACAAATCAAATATGAATAATGTATGAAGAGCATTGATTTTTTTCTTTTTTGGCGGAGAAGAGGAATATCACCGTGCGTCAGTTAGACGTAGCCTGTGTGTGCTTGTCATCTACTTTAGTACATCGGCAGTATTTTCTGAGGAACCTTAATGCTGTTCTTGGAGTGAGCATCATTGGCTCAATCTTGGGATTCAGAGTAGCGTAAATACCTGATAAAATAAAATGAATGATCGTAATAAATAAGCGTAGGATATTGAATTTCCTTTATATTGTTGGAATTCGACATGAGCTGTGCTTATGTGCTTGTTGGTGTGTTTGACAGTATGTCCATTTTTTTCCCCCTTTCGCACAGCCTCTGGCTAGTGATCTGAAAATTATCAGAACAGCATTATTCACAATAAATGAGCCTATCCAACATCTCTTCCCCATTCCCGCCGTTTCTGCATGGTCCTGTTCTAGTTTCCAGCTGAGAGAATCGGGGTCCTTGTTTTAACAGCCGTATAGAATCCATTTTTATTTCCCAAGATTAGTTCACTCATCAGCATTCCTGCTGCTTGACTACCTCTCTTCTGATGTCGGTACAGTTTGTCTGTAAATACCTTTGATCCTTTAATGTTTGATGATTTTCAGAAAATACACTACAACTTTGACCTAAAATCTGATACTTTGCTTTTTATGTTAATCCTTATTTATATCGAAGTACTTGTTTTTTGAATTATGAAAATTGGTTTTATTACTGTATGTATTGCAAAACCTTAAACTTTTGGTAAATGATTTGTGTTCCAGTAGTGGTAGAGATTACTCAAAACATTTACTCGCAGTTACATTGTACTATTCCTATTTAAAGGTCAAATGTACAGGTCACCGACTTTTTATAGATTATGCTTCCAGATGAAAGCATACTTGTCTATCAAGCTGCTACAAAAGTTATTTCACTGACTGTTATTTGGATCAAAGAAAACTAGTAAAAAACAATTTGCCCGCTTTTCCCATCTCAGCCTGATTTCGGGTTTTGCTGCATTTGACGTAATTCACGTCAAATGTTTGCTAAGCCAGCTCCTCTGAAAAGAAATCTTGCCTATGCCATGAGAATGCAATGGCTCAGTCATCTGTCTTGCGGCAGGATCCACCTGTCAGATTACTCATATTACCTCCGAACTTATTACATTGAATTGGCTTCCTGTCAAGTATCATGTAGATTTTAAGATTTGCCTGTTTACTTTTAAAACCTTGCATGATCTTGCACCTGCTTATCTGAGTAATTTAATTCCAGTTATAGTAAATACTTTCAATCTCAGGTCATCCAACCAGCCAGTGGTGTTGCGAGAACTGAAATTTGGTGGGGCACAGAACATCTTTTTAAAACAATTATTAGTCCTGACTTGTTCGCAATCATTTTCTTAATTAACAATAGATTCACTCCAAGAACACTCCACATTATCAGGTGTTGCAAGTTCTCACTGTTTAGGTAAGTCAACAACCATTCATTTGGACGCATAATTTGGAGTATTTATCAGTGTTATTCAAAATTGCATGCCAGCCAACTCTCACACACATGGCGTGAGTCTCACGCTTTTTCATGGCATATCATGTTCTCATGCCGTAGTCGATAATCTTACCCCTAAAAATTAAAGGGAAGATTGAAAATTTTTATTTGGCAAACAAAATTATATTTAATGGCCGAGTCCCACTTTTTAATCAACCCACGCTGTAGCGAGAGTGAAAGGCGATATTTCATTGGAACGCGGATCAGTCATTATTCAATCGATGCGTATTGCAGAGATTCTCACGCAGGATTGAAGTCTCTTTGCATGGAAGTTTTTCAGTTTCACGTGTGTTACGGTAGATTTCACCACTAGTAACATGAAAACTGATTATGTCTCTGGCCTTCTCACGTTTTTCTCAGAGGTTGGAAAGTATAAAATTGCATTTAGACGTTTCAATTTAAACGCTCATAAAGCACAAGTCAAATTGCTTGATGTGCGGAAAAGAAAGCATGGAAGTTTCAGAGCAGTTTGTTAAAGCATTGGCTTATTTTTGAGTAAATTATTTTGCTGTTCTGAATTTAACCGATTACATTTAGTCACTGATAGATTGCATGGAGATAGAGGCTGTGACTTAAATTGCCAGTGGATTCTTGTTATAATTGGAAAACATGCTAATATTGCGCAAAACATGCCAAATTACTTCTTTACCAGAATGTACAAGAGTGAAACTTCTTGCTTAATATTCAGTATGCAGCACTCTGCATCAAAATTTTGTTGTGGTTAAATCCTGTACATTTGACCTTTAAAAAAAACGGTGTCATTACCTTACAAACTTTGCATCTTATAGGACCAAATCACTATGCTGTTGAATGAAGAAACCATAGTGTATAATAGCAAGCTGACAGGTAATGTTATACTGTACGCATAAGAAGCAGTCTGCCAGTTGGAAGGGCTGGATGGTGTAATTCACTGCAGCGAAGGCGGATGACTGAGACAGGGATTTCTTTAGTAATACTCTCTCTGTCAAACATAAGAATGAGAAATGATGCACCACACCCGATCGATCCATCTGAAGTGCCATCATCATCACACTCCTACAAGCAGCCACATCCACTTAATGCAATAACTGTCTTATGGGGCAATTTCTGCATCACAAAAGTGTGGCTTGGCTGAGGATGATGGAACATGATTAGACATTACAGTGGTGCTGCTCTGCGTGGTCTCAATTTTGCAAGATTCAAGTGTTTATTGTTTGGAAAATCTAGAAGATGAACCCATTTTGGGTGGCCATTAAGCTTTCTGTCAATTACAGAAACGCTTATACAGGAACCTTGGTATCTAATGGAGTCTGCTGAGCTGAGAACTGAAGCAAAACTATTCCACTTCAACTCATTATTCTGTTTAGATCTTTTTTTTTTCCTAGATCAATGAATGATCTGAATGATCGATTTGCATGTAAACAGTGACACATAGATGTATTCTTGTAATCTTCATGCCATGATTAAATTTAGTAATCTCAGTCAATCCAAGTGCAATAAGTACAAACGAAATTATAAGGATACACCACTGTGTTAACCAATGCAGTAATTTGGCAAAGTTGCAATTTGCCCTACTGACCTTGCTCTTCAATATCATTTAAGTAAAACTGTATTTTGCAGATCTTTCATGAGTTTTCTTGCTGGGCATTGAAAACAACTAGTGTCTACAGTTTTGAATTATGCTGATTAAATTTTGCACAATTTTTACTCAAATAAAATTTGAATTAAATTTCTTTGTAATGTATTGAGATTTTACTTCTAGATGAGGAGAATCAGATTTTTGATTGCAATCCATTTATGTGTGGTGAATATACAATATGTTAATTGTCAAGTTAACTTATCTACAAGTTTAGAAATTGGTTCACAGATAGAATTTTAAACATAAATTTACATCTCAGAAGCCACCACAGGTCTTGGCTTCTTTAGTCTTCACCTAAACCTGTTTTTTTTTCTTCATCAAACTCGGCTTCAGCGCCCTTCATTTTCACTGCCGTCATTTTCACTCTGACAGGTTCCAGCCTTCATCATTTTCACTTCTTTGGATTTCAGCCTCAATTTTCACCTCAGCAGGTTTCAGTCTCCATTATCTTAACCTTAGCGGTTTTCAGCTTTCATTATTTTCACCTTAGGAGGTTTCAGCCTGCGTAATTTTCACTTTAGCAAATTTCTGCCCCTTTAATTTTCCTTTTTGTGGGTTTCAGCCTCCGCAATTTTCACCTTAGCAGATTTCAGCCTTTCATAATTTTAGTTTTATTGAGTCTCAGCCACGGTAATTCTCATTTTAGCAGTTTCAGCCTCCGTTATTTTTACCCTTAGCAGGTTTCAGCCTCCGTTATTTTTACCCTTAGCAGGTTTCAGCCTCCGTTATTTTTACCCTTAGCAGGTTTCAGCCTCCATAATTTTAACCTCAGCAAATTTCTGCCCCTTTAATTTTCCTCTTAGTGGATTACAGCCTCTGTAATTTTTATCTTTGTAAGTTTCAGCCTCAGCCAAATTTTCACATCAGTAGGCCTCTGCCTCCATAATTTCCAGTTCAGCTGCTGTCAGTGGTTACGTGCTTGTCTTTTCCCCATGCCTTTTCCGTTATCTCGGCAAAACGCACCCCAGAAGGAATGAGACAAGCTCAGTTTATCAGTGTTCATGAATAAGTGAGCAAGGGTCAAAAGCCATTCCTTAATATGAGTGCCTAAGGTCTGCCTCCTTTAACACCATGTGATTTAAGCAGCTAACATCCTCATCGTAAACAGCCATGGAGATGAACTGCATTCTGTGCCAGCTCTGCAAAGCCAGGAGAGTCAAACGCTGAAAAAGCAAGTGAAAATAAAGAGAGGCGAGCGAGAGAAAGGCGAATGAAGGGATAACGAAGGTGGCGCTCTACAGCAGGGCTCTTCTGAAGGCCAGCCCAGAGCAAATAGGAGATTCTGTGCGAGTAAAAGATTGCTCTAAAACGACTGAGGTGAAACAAGGACACTGCTGGAAGAACAAGAGCAGTTTTCTTGCAAAATTACCTGCACCATTTTTATAACAAGTAAATAAGTTTATCTGGGAGAAGGTAAGACCTTAACACCTAATGAGAATTAGAAGCGCATGGGTAACTCACACGTTTTTTTATTTTTCAACAGGTAATTTGCACATTTCTCAATAGAGCATCAAGCACTTTTTTTGCTTTTCCTGTGGGCATGAACTACCTCTGATTCTGACTGAGAAACACACTTTCCTACATTGTTCTTAACCAACTGCAGTCAGGAAAAACAGGTCTACGCATTAAACCTGGCTCTAAGCCCTGCATTTAGACCTTTTCGAAAGGGCTACACATGCAGAATTTATGAGGGGGAAAAAGGCCTTAATAGAATTTTGGGTTATTTCAGTTGCTGCCCATTTTTGTAGGAAGGGAGAGCCTAAGGAATCGAAGCTAAAGTCGAAAGAGTACCAGCAGCCTGGCTAAAATAGAATACCCTTGTCAAAGCCTAATGTGCCTCTCGGCACGTAGGGTCATGAAGAAGTAGAAGAACGTTTTTGGCGGGCGACCAAGGGTGGCAGTTTACTGTAGCCAGGGGTCCCATTGGGTGCATTTAGTGAGGCTGTGTAAACTAACCAGCTTTCATGGGAGGGCAGACGCACTTGGAGACCAGGGCTGTGTGTTCAGGGAGAGGACGGCTCGTGCATATTAAAGCCAGGGTTTGATGGTTCTGGCGAGTGAAGCTAGTGAGGTCTTAATGGAGCCGATTTTAATTTTAGATACGGATGTGAGGTAAGGACAGTGTGCTGGCATAGACTCAGTCTGCTGGTATGTGTCTGCATCCCTTGCAGAGTGTGGGGAAAAGATTTTCTGTCAGAGAGAGTGAGTGGTGAGAGATTTAGAGGAAAGAGAGACCAGTATTCTGTCATTTTATGCCTCTTTCTGCTTTCTGCTGTTGGTTTTAAAGGTATGGTTGCGGTCTCTGAAATCCTGTGAATTTTGCCGTGTGGAATTCAAACTCGTTTCCAGTCTGGCTCGGAGATGAAGCAAGGACTCGTCCTCTTACTGTTTCAGTAGCTGCACTACTTGCATCAAGCATTGTTATCAGTAGAGCAGAGGGGGTTGTGCAGTCAAAATGCTACTTGATCTCGAGGTTAAGCTTTTCAACTGCTGGTTGCTTTATTCTAGCGCTGCTCCCTCATCTGGAGCTGTCGCTGGTAATCCGCAGCCAAAGTTCATTTTCAAATTGTCTCTTACATAGAAGCACAGTGTTCAATGAGGCCTTTGAGGATCCAATGATCCTTAAGCCATTCAAATGGTCGGAGCTCAGTGGCAGAGTGAGATATGATACTGTGTGACTTTCCCCCTCGGTATAAGGACTCATTAGAGACGTGCTTTGCGTGCTGTATCCCGCATTCAAATCGAGAAAAGGAAAGCAAAACCCAGAAGAATGATTCTTGTTTTGGCATACAAAACAAAAATGACCTTATAATCAGTTACAGTTTCCATCTGCAATTATCGCCACCACTGGTATTGACAAGTAAAAATTTTGTACTGAAAAAAAGTGAAAATACAACCTTTAATTGAAGTAAATTTATTCTGGGGAAAAAAAAATGCCTCAGCTAGAAATAATAATTTTCACAAAACCATATATGCCACAATTATTATCTGCACTGCATTTATTGCAAGTAATAATAATAAAAATAATAATAATAAGGTTAAAAAGTTTCCTTTTGCCAATTTAACAGCACTGGTCTTCTTTTTTTATATCTAATAAGGTTGGAGAACACAAATGAGGGAATTTTAAACCATACATCATTACACAATCTCACCAGATCTTCCAGAGTCCTCGATCCTCCCCTGTGCATCTCCTGGTCAGCGCTTTCCACAGGTGTTTCATGGGGTTTAGGTCAGGAGACCGAGATGACTGCAGCAGAAGCCTAATTTTCTGTTCAGTGAACCATTTTCTCATTGATTTGGACATGTGTTTCGGTTCATTGTACCACTGTAAGATCCAAACACAGCAGTTTTAGTTTCTTGGCAGAGGCAGCCAGATTTAGATTTAAAGAGTCCTGGTATTTTATGGTGTCCATGATGCCATGTGCCCTAATGAGGTTTCAAGAGTCTTTGGAGGTAAAACAGCCCCACAATATCACTGAACCTTCACCATACTTTACAGTGGAGATCAGGTTCTTTTCAGTATAGCCATCCCTCTTTTTACTCCAAACCCACCATCAATGTTTATTTCCAAAAAACTCAAATTTTCTTTCATCTAACAATAAAACACAGTTCCAGTCTTACACCCTGTAGTGTTTAGCAAACTCCAGGAGCTTATATGTGTGGGTAAATGACAAAGAAGGCTTTATTTCTGACTTGCCTTCCAGGTAATCTGCTGGCGCGTAGGAGCTTCTTGATGGTAACTCTGGAGACTTGATGCTACTTTTTTCTGTGATTAATCTACAGTGATCCTTTGGAATTTTTTTTGCTTCTCTTACCATCCTTCTCATTGTGTGTGGGGAAAAATTGACTTGAGTCCTCTACCAGGCAAGTTTGGAGCAGTTCTTGTTCAACTTTATAATTAATTGCCCAAAAGGAACGGGCAATTTCAAGCGATTAGCTATTTTTTATAACCATTTCATGACTTATAAGACACTTTTCCCTTAATTGATTTGTGTGTTTCCTAATCTTTTTCGTGTTGACAAATGAATGAGGGAATTTGACCTCTGTGTCACCTCATTTATGCCACAATGAAACAGGAAGTCATGGATTACTGCTTGAAAGTTCCTCTTCAATCTCTTCAATCAACTGACTACATAAATGGGAAAAAAAACTTCAATTACATTTTGTTCATTGGAATTTCTGGGGGTGCAAATGAATGTGGGACAAGTTATATCTTGGTGAGGGTTTTTTTTCTCAGAATAAATTTATGTTAATTTTGGTTGGAGTTTTTCCTTTTTTCAATGTGAGATTAAGCTAATTCACCAAATTTCAAGGAGAATTCAGTCAGCCAACACACCTGTAAACAGTCACTTTAAGCATTAACAGATGGATACAGTGATATTTCGGTGTCTGGCCTCTGACCCAGACAAACCCTGCGGACTGCTAAGTTTGAGGAGACGCGAGCACGGAGCGTCAGGATATTTCCATGAGCCCGCAGCCCCCCCCCTCCATATATCAGTGTCACATCATAACTGCAGTAATAAAACGGGGGAAGATAAAGCGCTGCTCCCTCCATGACCTCCTCGGTCTGTAGAGCCTCCAGCCACACCTTCAGTCATTTTCATTAGTCTGAGTCAATCATAGAATTGAATCCTTGAGTTTCCAAAGGGCCCAACTCGAAGCAACACTCTTTTCAAGAAAGGGAAAAATTGATTTTTTTTTTGCCCGTATGATATAACCCGTATATTTTTAGTTTATTTCTTCACAAGAGAGAGTCATTGGGATACTTTTGGCTGAAATTACAAGAAAGTTCCCCTTTTTGTTATAAGATATGCAGACCTGTAATTCATTGGAGCTGGGCCCTTTGGAAACGCAATGATACTATTGCGTCCATCTATTATTTACATTACCTATTGATACCTTACCCACTGCGTTCTTGCTGTGAGGCAGTAGCTCTACACATACAGTGAGCTGTGTTCATTACCATCAGTGCTGTGTTTAGATTCCTCGGGGTGCCTGGTTTGGAGCCCACGAGTGTGACAGGATGCCTGCAGGTGTTATTATACGAAATGATACTCGGTGACGATTCGTGTGGGCGGCTGTAACAGCCTCGGTCTGCACATTGCTGTGAACTTGGCGTGCCTCCTCCATTCCATTACTGTGGTGGCAAGGACAAAATGCGGTCCATTCTATCAAAAAAAAAGCAACGCGCATTTATACACGGCGTAACACCGATAATTTTTCTGATGATGTCAAAATATGGGTCGCTGAGCCTTTTATCTGTTGAGTCATCCATACTCAGAAATATATTGTCTAAATAAATAGGCAGATATGTAATATTAGGCTACAGGTGAGAGTTTCAATAATGTATATGTACAAATTGCCTTTTTTTATTTAGAAAATGTTTTATTTTGCCTCAATTGGAATGTACATGGACACATTTTTTTCAATAAATTTCAGTTCATCAGAGAAAATACAGGAGTTGGATTGCTCGGGAGCGCAGAGTGGGTGCATGCTGTCTGTTATTCTTTTACCTAGAAAGCCTGAGTTTGAACTGAGGGAGCAGGAAGAAGAGAAACAGTCCGCCATTTTGTCTCCGTACGGATTAGTTTGATATCTGAATGGCATGATCCCATGTATTATACAACCTTAGTTCCCTTGTAACAATAATGGGGTAATTATTTGCACCTTTTGTGCAATTTGTACAACCACACATTCATTCACCGAGATTGCTCGGCAGTCTCAATGTTTTAAATGAACCAGGGAGAGAGAGCAATTTGTTTTTTAATTATCGCCTGTGTCACCCTCGAGGAGTGTGACCGAAAACGGCGACACCCCAAAAGGCTTAATTACGGAATTGTTTCTCCACGACTTGCCCTGTCAGCATAGTAGATAACATCGGCACTTCCTCTTTGCTGCAAGGTGTACAGCAGAGCATCATGAATAATAAGTGATAGGTTCCCAGTTTTTGCATGGCCCATTTTATCAGTGCTGCCAATACGTACAATTTATCATTTTTGTAGCTTTTTCTTCCTGACATGCCACTTTACCGTCTGCAGCATTGAAAGTGACTCCTGCTAGCATAGCCAGAGTGTCCACGGAAATCTAAGACCAGTTGTCTCCAGCCAGCCACTTGTGTGAACCCTTTTATATATGTCCACATATACATGCATTGAATATTATAACACGATAACCAGCGGTTTTTTAAAGGTAACTTTCGGTATCATCGTTCAAATATTGCCAGTCTTCCACCCCAGTGGTTCTCAAACTTGTTTCTGGGGGACGCCTGTGTGTGCAGGGTTTCATTCCAACCACAATAACAATCCCAGAATTTTAAAAATCTGTTAATTTATACAACCCCAATTCCGAAATAGTTGGGACAAAGTGTAAATTGTGAATAAAATCAAAATGCAATGACTTTCAAATCACACCAGCCAGCAATTTATTCACAATAGAACAGAGATAACATAGCCAATGTTGAAACTGGGAAATTTTGCAATTTTATCCACAAAATGAGCTCATATCAAATTTGATGGCTGCTACGGGTCTCAAAAAAGTTGGGACAGGGGCCTGTTTACCATGGTGTAGCATCCCCTCTTCTTTTTAACACAGAGTGGAGGCGTCTGGGCATTGAGGAGACAAGTTTCTTGATTTTAGCCATTGGAATTTGATCCCACTCTTGTTTAATACAGGCTTCCAGCTGCTGGAGAGTCTTGGGTCTCCTTTGACGGACTTTTTGTTTAATTATGTGCCAAATGCTCTCAATCGGTGAAAGATCAGGACTGCAGGCAGGCCAGTTCAGCACACAGACTCTTCTACTATGAAGCCATGCTGTTGTAATAGCTGCAGTATGTGGTTTTGCATTGTCCTGCTGAAATATACAAGGCCTTCCCTGGAATTGATGTCATCTGGAGGGGAGCATATGTTGCTCTAAAACCTTTATATACCTTTCAGCATTCATGGTGCTTTTTAAAACATGCACGTGTCCCACACCATATGCACTAATGCATCCCCATACCATCAGAGATGCTGGCTTTTGAACTGAACGCTGAGAACAGGAGGGGTGGTCTTTCTCCTCTTTAGCCTGGAGGACACAACGCCCATGATTTCCAACAAGAATGTCAAATTTGGACTCGTCTGACCGCAGGACACTTTCCACTTTGCTACAGTCCATTTTAAATGAGCCTTGGCCCACAGAACACGGTGGCGCTTCTGGATCATGCTCAACAATGGCTTCCTTTTTGCATGGTAGAGTTTTAGGTGGCATCTGTGGATGGCACGCCGGGCTGTGTTTACAGACAGTGGTGTCTTGAAGTATTCCTGGGCCCATTTAGTCATGTCAATGACAGAATCATGCCGGTGAGGGATGCAGTGGCGTCTGAGGGCCCGAAGATCACGGGCATCCAGTAAAGGTCTTCGGCCTTGTCCCTTACGCACAGAGATTTTTCCAGTTTCTCTGAATCTTTTGATGATGTTATGCACTGTTGATGATGAGACCCTCAAAGCCTTTGCAATCTGACGTTGAGGAACATTGTTTTTAAAGTATTCCACAATTTTTTTACGCAAGCCTTCACAGCTTGGAGAGCCTCTGGCCATCTTTACTTCTGAGAGACTCAGCCTCTCTAAGACATCCCTTTTATAGCCAATCATGTTACACACCTGAATCCAGTTAACTTAATCACTTGCTAAATGTTCTTTCAGCTGATTCTTTTATATATTAATTGCTTTTTCAGCCCTTTTTCACCTGTGTCCCAACTTTTTTGAGACCTGTTGCAGCCAGAAAATTTGAAATGAGCTCATTTTGTGGATAAAAATGCAAAATGTCTCAGTTTCAACATTTGAAATGTTATCTATGTTCTAAACATATTGGCTCATGTGATCTGAAAGTCATTGCATTTTGATGTTATTCACAATTTACACTTTGTCCCAACTATTTCGGAATTGGGGTTATATATTAATTCTCAGTTTGCCAGGCCTTGGCGACATATCTCCTCCCAAACCGCCGAATGGATCCCTGCACCCTCTGGCATACGTGTTCCAGACGAGCCTGCCTCGGTCTTCCGCCTTGTGGGATCGAACCAACTGGCCCTGTTAGTGAAATTTGGGCCATTTTATCCATTTTTGCCTTTCGTTACCATGACGACGGGTGACGTCACTATTTGTTAGGATTATTGGTCACAATGGTCCCCCTGCGGAGCACGGGTGCGGCTAGTTTTTCTTAATGTGGTGCTTTTGATGTTCAAAGAGGTTCTTTACCATCTTAATACACAGTGTGTCAAAAATAGTTTTGAAATGCTCCAAAGATTGCCTATTTCATATTATGCTTATTATACTGTGGGCAAAAAAGAGGTGACAACTGAATGAGATTAATTGGCCAACTTAGTGATTTAATAGTTTACAAAGTTAATGTTATATATGCATGAATGAACTATTTTTTTCCCTTATACTTCAGTGCAAAACTGGTGGGCCTCATTATCATTTGCGCCGTTATTGGATTCCTCATCATCTTCTAGATGATTACGATTGGTAGCGTAGCCAGGTGTACATACCAATTAAGAGCTTGCTGATTGACCTCAGTCTTTAATTTCATTGGCTGGAGATTATTTATCTCTCTTCATGCATGTTGAAATGAACTGCATGCAGTTTAATCCAATGCATAGTTCATGACCACGGAAGATTCATTTTTCATCACGTGCATAGCCATTTCTGGCAGAATATGATTTAATGAGTTTAAGTGATCGCATAGTATAAGCTCCTAGTTTTGACAATTAATAGCTTGTTAAAATCTGGGGCTGCCATTTATTTATTTATTTATTTATTTGTAAAGGATCCCCATTAGCTGATGCCATAGCAGTCAGCTGGTCTTCCTGGGGTCCTCATAAAACATAAACAAGCATATACAAAACCATATACAAAATCACAATTAAAAAAAACCTGTTCAAATCAATATACCTCGTAAATACGGTCGGATGCGGTCGGAACAAAAACCAGCATACACAGGGGTACCCCAGGACCAAGTTTGAGAACCACTGTTCTACCCCATGACAGTTGCAATAATCTGCACTTTTCTAAAAAGGAATACTCAGTGTTTTCGTCATCATTTCTTAACTAGTCTTGACATCAGTCTATATGAGCCTAAACAATGTGCAGAGAAGTTCTTTGGTAATTTAGTTGCCGTGTGCTGCGCGAGGTACTCTTGCCTGGGTGGGGATGATAGCAGTTTAAATTGGCTCGCAGTCATGAGATTTTTTTGAGAACTCACACAGAAGTCTCGTAGGAAAGATGCCGTCTGTAAATGTATTCCTTACAGTGCTGTGAAAAAAGGTATTTGCCCCCTTCCTAGTTTCTTCAATTTTTGCATATTTGTCTCACTTAATTGTTTCAGATCATCAAAATAATTTTATTAGACAGAGATAGCCTGAGTAAACACAAAATGCAGTTTCTAAATGATGAATTAACTTATTGAGGGAAAAAAGCTATCCAACCCAACATGGCCCTGTGTGCAAAAAAGTAAGTTAGTTACTCAATCAACCACTTAAACAAATTCAGTTGAAATTTGGGTACAGTTTCACTAAACACGCCCAGGCAAGATTACTGCCAACCCTGTTGAGTCTAAACATCACTTAATTACAAACACCAATTCCAATGAAGTTGGGACTTTGTGTAAAACGTGAATAAAAACAGAATTAGATGATTTGCAAATCTCATAAACCCACATTTTATTCACAATAGAACGTAGACAACATATCGTCGGCCTGCTGATGAAACCTCATTTCTCCAAATTTGATAAGAAACAAAAACTCATATGTCCACGATAATAACATAAACATTGCAAAATACAAAATACATTCTTGGAAGAAAAATAGTCATCCTACCCGAACACAGCTCAACTGCATTCTTACATGCAGAATTTAACATTTTTATGCTCTCCTGTAAAGTTTATCATTTTGAGGATACAAGGTTTTATCAGCAGGCCGACGATATAAGATGTTGAAAGTGAGATATTTTACAAATTCGTGAAAAATATTACCTCATTTTGAATTTGATGGCAGCAACACATCTCAAAAAAGTTGGGGCGGGGCCATGTTTACCATTGTGTAGCATCCCCTCTTCTTTTAACAACAGTCTGTAAATATCTGGGAAGTGAGGAGACCAATTGCTGGAGTTTTGGAAGAATGATGTTGTCTGATGTAGGATTCTAGCTGCTTAACAGTCCTGGGTCTTCTAAGCCAGAAATTTTGTTTTATTATGCACCAAATTTTTTCTGTTGGTGAAAGGTCTGGACTGCAGGCAGACAATTTCAGCACCCAGACTCTTCTACAACAAAGCCATGCTGTTGTGATGGATGCAGTATGTGGGTTAGCATTGTCTTGCTGAAATATGCAAGGCCTTCCCTGATAGAGACGTTGTTGTAAACGCCTGTATACTTTTCAGCATTTATAATGCCAATCCAGATGTGTAAGCTGCCCAAGCCATAGGCACTAATGCAACCCCATACCATCAGAGAGGTAGACTTTTGAACTGAGCGCTGATAACAAGCTGGATGGTCCCTCTCCTTTTTAGTCCACACGACATGGTGTCTGTGGTTTCCAAAAAGAATTTCAAATTTTGTTTCATCTGACCAGTTTTCCATTTTGCCTCAGTCCATTTTAAATGAGCTTTGGCCCAGAGAGATGGCGGCATTTCTGGATCTTGTTCACATATGGCCTCTTCTTTGAATGATACAGCTTTAGCTTGCATTTGTAGATTGCACGGCAAACTGTGTTCACAGACAATGATTTCTGGAAGTCCTCCAAAGCCCATGCAGTGAATTCCAGTGCAGAATCATGCCTGTTTTTAATGCAGTGCCACCTGAGGGCCCGAAGATCACGAGCATCCAATATTGACCTTCGGCCTTGTCCCTTGCATACAGAGATTTCTCCAGATTCTCTGAATCTTTTGCTGATATTATGTACTATAGATGGTGGGATATTCAAAATCTGCACAATTTTACATTGAGGAACATTTTTCTGAAATTGTTCCACAATTTTTTTGACTTAGTTTTTTGCAGATTGGTGAACCTCTGCCCATCTTTACTTCTGAGAGACTCTGTCTCTCTCATGTCACTGACCTGTTGCCAATTAACCTAATTAGTTGTAAAATGGTCCTCTAGCTGTTTTTTATTAGTACCTTTTTCTTTTCCAGCCTTTTGTTGCCCCTGTCCCAACTTTTTTGAGATGTGTTGCTGCCATCAAATTCAAAATGAGCCAATATTTTTCATGAAATGGTAAAATGTCTCACTTTCAACATCATATATGTTGTCTATGTTCTATTGTGAATGAAATCTGGGTTTATGAGATCACAAATCATTGTATTCTGTTTTTATTCACGTTTTACACAACGTCCCAGCTTCATTGGAACTGGGTTTTGTTGAATCTGTCTGGTAGTATGAAATGGTCAAAAAGCAGCACGTGATGCCGCAATCAAAAGTAATTTATAAACTGATTAGAATCAAAGTTGTTGACTTATATCAGTCTGGAAAGGGGTGCAAAGCCATTTCTAAGGCTCTGGAACAATTAATGTAGATCTGAGTTTGGTTTTCAAAGCACCTTTTATGTTGCATTTCATGATTGAGAAAATTCTCTTGATCCACCAGTGATCAAAAACTGAGCGGAAAATGTTTCATAAGTAACTAATCTTTATTTTGGATGGCATTTGGACAGATATTTTGCTACTCTTTAAAAGATATTCATTTTTTCTATGTATTTAAATTAGGTGCTATTTTAATAAGTTGCGCAATACTGCAATTTACCGTAGTCAGCAGGCACTGTGCTTGTTTTCAAACTTCTGCTACAGTTAAAACTCAAAGCACATTGGTCATATTTCAAGCAACGCTAAATGCAGCAAGGACAAATATGCAAAAACCAATGGGTTCCCAAGTGGACCGCTATGAAGTATAAATTTGGTGGTATTCATAATTTTTAAGGCAAAATATTGCCATTAATGTTAATCAACATTAGCATTAACAGAATTTGAGCTTCACATGCAGCTTGAACTTTGCTGGAGCTGCAGGAAATATGAAATGCCAAGTTCATTGCCTGTGATCTCTCTGCAGAAAATAGCCTCATGGTGGTGATATTTGACAATTCTTAATGAGAAAAACAAATAAAACTCATTAAAGTCAGTGATTTGGTGTTTTCAAAGTCATTCCATTCAGCTGAGACGGATTCTATATGCCTGTTCAGATGACATTCCGAGCTCATTGGTGCAAGCCTTCTGTAATAGCCAAGCAAAGTTTTATTAGCCGATTAAACTCACTGAAATATACAAATGAGTAATTCACTTTGGGGGGCCCCACCTCAGCCCCCCTGCAAACTCTGCCAATGGAAAAAACCACAGCTGACCAAAAAGAACTTAAATGCTCATCTCACATTTGCCAAGTCTAGAAAATTCTATATAAATTTCTCTATTCCAGAAAGTTTTTGTTACAACTGGATTGTACTGGCACAAGACCAGAAGTGATTACATATGTGTGGAAGGTTCCTGAGCAAGACAAAGATGTCAAGAAGACTGGGGAAACATCTGGAAAGTTCTTTTGGGTGTATAAATACTTGTGGACTTGTGAGGCAGTTGATCTTAGATTTAGCGGTCCTTGGACACATTGCAACATTTATTCTGCAAATCTCGGATTCACTCAGGCCTGTGTTTCTCATTCTACATCTTCGGCCACATAGTTTACATCAAGGGACATCAAAATTCTTGGACTTCGCAGAAATTCTTGGAAATTCTTGGATTTTTCTCCTTTGAGTCCCCTTCAACATTGGATTGGGACAATCATAAGGATTATCTTGGACACTGTACCATTCAACTGGGTGAATGCTAACCATTTACTTTAACCATTTAATTTACTTATTATACACGTCATCTTAGTTTCAAAATAACAAAGAAGCTACTGTGAATTAAGGATTTCTTAGTAAATCCAGTTTGAAATCAGCACTCCAGTTTGTTTGTTTGTTTGTTGATGATCACTGATTATTATGTGTATAGAATTAGAAGAATCCCAAAGCATAACACCAGCGTGAAGCTAACACAACATTGCACAATCCTACTAACAGTCAAACATGGTGGTGGTAGTGTGATGGTCTGGGGCTGCTTTAATGCTTCAGGACCTGGGCAACTTTCCACAATGGATGGAACCAAAAATTCTGCTCTATATCAGAATATCCTGAAAGGTCCCCTATTATGCTGATCCTTCTTTTAATACATGCAAGTAATGTTATAATGTTGGATGTCCATACTCAATCTCTGCAAAGTCTCTAAACATAAGATACAGGGGTTTTGCCGTAATCTGAGAACATGTTTTCCTGAACGTTATTTCCTCTCTGAACAGCTCGTCCTGAGATCTTCACGAGATCTGGGCAAAACCTGACGTCAGTTTGTTGTGTCCAATTAGGACAGACCTGGCCAGAGCCAATTATGACGCTGGACCTGCCCACCCCAGAATTTATTCTATCAGACACAAATGAGCCCAAATCATTAAATGTGGAGATTTATCAGTATGTCTCCCAAAGCTGTACGTATGTGTTTTTTTGGATGCAAAAAAAAGCACAACTGTTTTCTCTTCCAAAAGATGATGCCACCAGAAATCAGTGGGTAGCTTTTTTTTTTTTTTGCTGGTGGCAAACAAAGGGAACCTTAGCTGTTTGTGCTTGGCATTTCACTGAAGACAGCTTTGTCAATAAAGGATAATTCGACGTTGAATATGTGTCTCAGCTGCTTCTCAAACCTGGAGCAGTTGCATTAATCAAGTGCTCGGAGCCACAAGCTGTAAGTAACGATATAACAGCAAATAATGTAAGTGAAGCTAACATGTTATGGGTGGCTAGCAGGACCGCTAACGATAGTTAGCTCTAACAACTGGCCTCAAATGCAGGCTTTGTAAAATATCTGAAGATAAAGCCTAGATCGGTACCAACTGTCCGTGACTCACAGATGTGGAAGCAGTAAGTTTTAACATTTTGTGTTGCTCTACTGCATAAGCCTACCTAACGTGATAGCCTGTTGAATGTAGCTGTAGCACTGCGGCTAACTGTGGCTAATGTTCATGTCCTAAATATGCCAGAGTAAATAATATCAAGGAGACATTCAACAGAAGGAGTGTGAACATAAACCTCATTTGAAGCTAACTTTTTATACTTGTTTGTAATTTGGTTGGTACAACTGTTCACGGTAACAGAACTTACTGTCTGTAAAACCTGTATTGCAGGGTAACGTTGGTCTCTGTCATTATGATGACTGCTCAGTTACTACCGCATGTTAGTTCACGTTCAGTGCTTCTTAAAAAATGCTCCTGGTTAACTTATATGCAGTAATTCAGATTGGTATGATTGTTTTACTTTGGTTAGCATCAAGGTGGTAGTTTCATCATAACGTTACCTGACCGTACTCGTTACAGTTGAAGCTAACCGTTGAGGTGTTGTGCGTGTCTGCAAAGTTGGGCTGATAAGGCTGCAGTTAGACCAGACGTAGGCTTTACGGAGCTTAGGGTACGTGTTTGGGTTTGGTTGCTGCTGCTGTGTAATGATTGTTTTACTTATCCATGACCGGGGTCAGCTGGGTACTTTGCCATGGTGTGGGCTAGCTCTCTGATCTTACCACGGGTAAAGCAATCGCGACACGCACTATAACATGTCTGGTATAACAAACGATTTCTCTGCATTGCCGTGGCGGAATTTCATCCTCCTTTGAAAACTGTTCTGGATAATAAAAAGCTGAAAAAGAATTGGAGGTCGGATTCGGATTTCCAGTAGAAGTTATTTATTTGCTAGCTCCACATAAGCAACGCTTACACCGTTTGTGTGTTTTTGCGATGAACTCATTTAGTAGCAAAGTATCCTCCGGATAGCTAAGTGGGTACATAACATGACTTATAACAGTACAGCAACGATCACATGCATGCAAGGCGAGACAGTACGAGCAAAACAGTAAAATTTCAACTTGCCACTCATTGAAATCCTGCTGTAAACCTTGCTGCAATACTTCATTTGCTTCCTCCTCGCGTTCGGGGTCAGATTCGGGATCAAACAAGTACGGTTTTACAGCAAGAGATGCTGCGGAGAGCTGTCCTGAAATACCTGCCATCTTGGTTTCCTGGTTTATTGGGTCTGTACCCTCCCCCGGAATCGAAGCGGCCATGCAGCCAATCAGAGCAGCGCCTCATTAGCACAGCCTCCCCGCCCACTCCAAACAGCTTGTGTTTCAGGCCGGCGCAGACGGGGTGAGAGAAGAGATCTCACTAGGCCTGGATGTGTGTGTTTTTTTTTTTTTTTTGTAATAGAATTCTTCACATTATTTTAAAGACACATTGGACATATTTTAAACAACTAAATACAGCATAATATGGGACCTTTAAGGAAAATATCCGGCCATTAGTTTATAGCCTGAAGCTTGTGCAGTTGGTCATACAGCAGGGCAATGATCCAAAGCACACAATCAAGTCAATCCCTGATGGTCAATCCAACCTAAGTGCCCAAGAGCAGCTGTGGATCTGTTTGTGGACTGGTGTGATGCTAATCAGCTTCATATTTACACGAGTAAGACTGTGGAAATGCTGTCAGACCCCAGATCAGCTGGAGATCAGAGCCCTGTGGCCAGTCACGGTCATGACATCAAGCAGGTCTGCTCCTTTAAATATCTAGGTGTTTATATTGACAGCGATCATAGCTAGCGCACGCAGGTGACCAGTGTCTGCACCAGAATCCATCAACGTCTTCTCTTCTTGCGTAGACTGTGAGTGTTTGGTGTCAGTAAAAATATTATGTTAATCTTCTACAGTGCAACACATGAATCAATTCTCAGGTACGGTATCACCAGCTGGTTCGGAAACTTAACCGTGAAATCCAAAACTCTGATCCTTATCCTGGGAGGCAAGATCATGAGATTACCTGCTCCCCATAATCTGCAGGAGCTTTTCGAACAGGCAACCATCAGACAGGCAAGGAGTATTTAATCTGATTGTACTCATGTGTTGTGTCCTGAATGTGTTTTAATGAATTCAGGGAGGAGGTAAAGGGTTCCCCTGTGTTGGCACAATAGGTACAAACACTCATTTGTCCCTCTCTCAGTTAAGGATATCAATGAGCAGAGGTGAACATAGAGTGTGTAGTGTGTTTGGGTGTGAACAACTGCCGGTCGGCAATATATATGAGTTTTTCACGTCGAGGCAGTATTTTTATGCTCTATTTTCTTCAGTATGAGTCTGTGTGTCTGTGTGTATGGGTGTGGGTGTGGGTGTGCATGTGCGTGAGCGTGTGTGTGTGTGTGTGGATGGGTTGGGAGGGCAAATGGGTGGGGAAGGGTTAGTGGGAGGCTTGGGGTGTGTGTGTGGGTGGGTGGTGGTGGTGGGGGGGGGGTGACCAGTGGGTGGTGTGGGTGGGGGGGTGTGGGTTGGTGGGTGGCAGGGGGGGGGACGGTATGTTTGTTGATGTAATTTCCACATGGAGGAGGAGAACTTTTTGTTAAATTATGCACAGCTCATTATGAGCAATGGTATTGCACTTGAATAACTGTCACTTTGTCAATTCGTCACTTGTTTTTTTTTTTAACACTGTTGTTTTTTTTGTCTTTTGCTGCTCATTGAATTGCTGTTACTATTTGTACTATTTTGCTGTGACTTCCTTTGTTCCAAGGCAAAGTTCTCCCAAGGGAGACGAATAAAGTAACCTTGATCTTGACCTTGGATCAAAGGAAACAAAATGAAGGTTTTGGAGTGGTCTGGTCAAAGTTTTGACTTGAATCCGATTGAGATGCTGTGGCATGACTATAAACGGACAGTTCATGATTAAGAAGCCTGCAGCCTGGTTGAGTTTGAGCTGCATTTCATTTTCTCATGTTGTTTTTGTCTTATATGAAAATTAGTCGGATGATCTTAAACATCTGAATATGGAAAATAAGTAAAAAAAGGAAGAAATTGGGTTGGGGCAAATTATTTTTCACTGCTCTGTAGCTGAATTCTAGTCAGCACCAGTTCGCCCTGCTGCTACTGAGTGAGACTGTGGAACAGTTTGTAATGTTTAAAAACAAGTCACGTAAGCAAGGGGCTACTTAGAAGTGAGGAGAATCCTGGAAACCTACTGTAATGAACACATCATAATTAACCCATCAGCACACTTTCAGTAAGCCTATGGCTCTTCCTTTGTCTGCCTTACTCATCTGCTGAGTCCATTTCCATCTCTCATCCCTTTTAAGAATAATCACTTCAGGCCAATGGTCACATTGTTATTTCATCACCGTAACACAATCCATGTGACCATTGCGATAATATTAACAAAGGACAAGGCATGGATTTTCTTGTCCGCGTTTCAGAGCGTTATTGGCTATATGACGCCTCACCCCCCGCAGAACCAGTATATTATACAGAAAATACACTTGTCATTGTCATCTCCTTTGATTTGTTTAGCCCGACTCAATTGATCAGCTTCGATTAGTTTCCTTATGTTAGATTGCGTTTCGTTCCTTTATTAATCTTCGGCCAAATGATGTTTTTGCATGGCCTGGTAATGAAAATATAAATTATTCAGGCAGCTCTATGTACTGCTAGGATTGGAAATCTGCTGTCTTAATTCATTGTGCATTCAAACCTGCAATTCTGCAACCACTGCTTTAATAAATTGGGCTGAAGTTATTGATAAATCAGATTTTTTACTTTTCTGAGTTAATTCTGCTTATTTTTTATAATTTATTTATTTATTGGTGCACATTACAGTACTATGTTCGTGTTTTTCAGAAAATAGTGTTGAATCACTACTAATGATCGGATGTGAACTGCTTGCTCAACTATGATAGGCTGTACATTTAATTCTACAAACAGCATTATCTCATGAAAACTACAAGCTATTACTGTAAATAAAAAAAATTAAAAGAAATCAATGAATCACACGCATAATTTATCCTAATGTTAGCTCTCCCTGATTTTAGCAATTAATCTCATTTTGCTTTTCATGTTGAAGTCTCATAAATGTCACATAAGTACTCTCACCAAATAAATATCATTATCCCCCACCACAAAGTGGATGGTGATATAGGAATGAGTATTGTCCTTCCACTTATCCATCTGTGTGTTCGTACATTCGCCCATCCATCTGTCAGGCTTCTTTTTCGGGCCAGAACTCCTAAGCCATTTAATATTTCTCTACAAAATTCCACCCTTAATTGCATGGCTCCTTTCCTCTTTGCCTAATAAGGGCGGTGGGTGGGTTTGGCTGCTGTAGTGGCCACTATACAACAAAGGGTTAATGTATGGATATACCTGTTGTGTTGATGTGTGTACTCAATCTCCGTCCGGGCTCCTGTCCATCTGTTCGTCTCGCCACCATATTTTGTTTCCAGGCCCAATATCAGCCATTCCATTCTTTTTTGGGCCAGAACCCCTTCACTGTTCAGTATTTCTCAATGAAATTTTATACAGTACTGTGTAAAAGTCTCAGGCACATTTAAAGCAATTTCATAGAGCAAATATGCTTGCCAAAATTATAAAATTTAAAGTTTCTAATTACTGAAAAATGTACTAAACAGAGCTGTAAACAGCTAAAAACTAAGCTAAACCAATATTTGATCTGACTATGCATTGGCAAAAAATTTGGGACACTGTCCTGTTCTGCTATAGTTTTATAAGATGATTGGCTTTTTGTTTGGTCAAACAGAGAGGAGAACTTGCCACCGCTTCTTCAGCAGACTGACTGTCTCACTTGCATCTGTCCCTCTGAGTAACGGCAGACAGCCATGATGATGCTGACATCAAGGCTCTGTCAAGACTAAAAATAGTCAATAAAGATATTATAATGGAATACAAACATTTATTTATGTTTTTTTTTAAATTAGCATTTGGAATTTCAAATTTACTTTTTATCTTCAGGAACTCTAATATTGAATCAAAAAGTAAACATCTAATACAGATTTAAATTTTAAAAAGTGCAGGGTGTCTAAGACTTTTGCAGAGTACTCTATATAGATACATCTTATTCTGTAGATGTGCTTTTTCATACTTCCATCCATCCTGCTGTCCATCTGTCCTTCCCTCAACTGGGTTTTGTTTCCAGGCCAGATATCAGCCATCCCCTGGTGAGGGTGCAGAATTTTTCATGCTTATGGTAATTGAGCTAATAATGTGGAGTACATAAGAACTGTGTATGGTAACAGTATTAGGTAGCACTGCTGCCTTGGGGGTCTGAGTCCAGCCTGGGACTTCCTGTTTGGATATGCATTTTCCTCCCTGAATCAGCTGGTTTCCTGAGGCAGGGACCTCAGTTTCGTTCCACAGTCCTAAGGCATGCATATGAGACAGACTGGAGACTCAAATGAATGACATGCTCCCCTCTGCTAGGGAACTAGCTAACTAGCTACCAGTTCAAGGTGTGTTCCTGCTTCTCCACTAGATAGTAGAATAGGCTCCAGCCCAGACCCTCCAGACCCTGACTTGGAATAAATGGGTTTTAGTGATGAATGGATATATGCAATTTGTTTTTGTTCGGTTTCCAGTGTGCGTGCCCGTCCACGTCTGCGTTCCCACCATTTTTTTGGACCATAACTCAGAAACCGTTTGATAAATTTCCATGAATATTTGCACACATTTGCATCGTGCAGCTGTGCCTTTTGCTATTTTGAGGTTATTAACTTTTCTAGTTTCTTTCTAAATGTCTGCGAACATCAATGAGGGGCGGCTGGGTTGGGGTGGGGGTTGATATTTGTTTTTTGCCTTAAAAACACTCTAGTTATACAGGTATTTTGAGTTTTATTAATAGTATGGAAGTGTTTTCATGTATGTCAAGTATTTGTCGTGTTTATAAGAATTTTTTCATATTTCTCAGTAAAATCCTTTCCAGAGAACCCTGAAGCTGCTCTGAAATGAAAGTTCTGCGAATTTAGTTGTGTACTGTATCTTACTGAAAGCAAAGTTGATGTGAAACTAAGTGACACATCTAAGCAAAGGCAAACCAGCCTGCTGCTGCCATCAATAAATAACTCTGCTGTTCCTTTTTGCGCTCACAAGCATTTTAAACTGTCGTTCCTGCATCAAGGATATGTACCGGCAGAATGTGCCACTGCCTTGTCGCCACTCCCTGGCCTCTTGGGGGGTTCGGGGCCCTGTATTATGTGAGGTGCTCTTGGTCAATTTCAATTGTTAAAAGTGCTGCACAAATAAAATTGAATTGAAAAGACTGACAGAGCTGCCTTGTGCTAACCGGATAAACAGCAGGAGGGTGTAGAGCTCTAAGCCAGTCAGGAGCAAAAGGCTTAGTCGCGGAAAAATCGTTTTGAAGGTTGCCATCTTCGATTTGGCGCAGCTTCTGCCGTTGTTAGTCGCTGGAAATGCATAGAGATGATACGCTACAAAGCTGATTTGCCCAAGGATTTGGCCACTGAATGGCATTCTTTGCAGTCAAATCTCTCTCTGGTTTATGAAAGTGACAGCAGTCAGGAACAATGCGTAATGCCCTAATCATTCTGTACTGCCAATATTAAACAAAAAAAATTTTTCAACAATACGTGATATAGCACTACAGATATAAATACATTTTAAAAATTACTCAAATTTCGTTTTAATATATTCAAAAATAATTAAGGACGACTGAATTTTTTTCTCTGTCATTTTCTCTTGTTCTCAGCTTCCCAAGATGCTGTTGCGCTGTGGTGAGAGCATGTGGTGGTCACACACACGATACTGAAATGACTTCAGACACTGTTTGACATTTTGATTTAATGGTCTGGACTTCGGATGATTCTGGTCTTCCCTGTGGATACCCTGCGTGGGGTAATTAAGTGATCTGTTGAAATGCATTGATGCCTGTTGTGACTTGAATTAACTCCAATGATGCAAACAACACTTGGGATTTACATTCAGTTCTTACATTTGACATACACCAGTCAAAACTGAGTGATCCTTAATTTTTTTTTTTTTTTTTGAGTATATTTAGTTTCTTCACAATTCATTGTGGCGTCTGAATGGGCGAGAGTCAGGAGAGTTTTTTTTTTGGCATCGTCACGGATTATACCATCTGAACAACGGGGTCGGCCAGGTGCATTCATGAATAAAAAGAGGGGGGGGGCCTGGTAGAGTACAGTATTTTACCTCCATTATTTGATGGCTATAAATGAACAGCTCCTGGCTGCAGAACAAAGATAAATTCCTCAGAGAATCACAACAATTTAGTGCCCAACATTTCAGAGCTGTCAAGGATGTTGCTGGCATTGTGTATAACCGTCATGATTAGATAACCTCCGACGCCTCAGCCAAAATATTACACGCGAGAGAGACCTTGCCTGAAGCTAATGTTCGCTGCAGTGTTTGGAGTGACAGATTAATTCATCGGGCCGCTGTCATTTTTAGTTTTTTGGTTTGTTGTTTGAAGTGAGAAGGTTATTTAATATGGCCTGTTGACCCCTGCTTGAAAGCAGAAGTGCATTCTCTTCCCCGCAGTGTCTGCCTGCGGAGAAACTAGCATTTCAATAGTCGCACAGTGCAAAGGGCCAAACTGCGTGTTCATAAAATTTATGGGGGTACAATGTAAGCTACAGAGCTATTGTGATTCACAGCGCATCTGGAGCACACCAGCTTGTCAACTGATAGCCTTTGTAAAAATATCAGTACATTCAAGCACAGTTACATAGCGTGCAGCGCATGCATCTACAATCAAGGCTGCAAACTTGCTCTCTGAAATCATGCAGTCGATAATTTGTCGCCTAAAGCAAATGCATGACTGTTGGCAATTTGTGTCTACATTTGGCAATAGCAGGTTACATTAGTGTGTCATATATCGCTGGGATATAATATCAAGGGCTAAATTCACGAGAACAGTTCCTATACTGTGCTGTATATTTTCTACTTTTGTGGCTGCCTTAATGTTGTAAACCTGAATCTGAAAGCATAACTATAAATACTGTTTCATTGATCACAATTTGTATATTACAGAGGCGAATAGTTTCAAATGATACATGTTGACCTGTAAGACAAATATTCCAAGTCCCTGTGTTATTTTCCATCCATGCAGTATCTAGCCCCGTGTTTTTCAACGCTGCTCCTGGACCACCTGTCCTGTGCAGTTTATTTGTCCTCCTGATCTAACCCACTCAGTTTAGCTCATCAAGTTCTCCACTGATGAGCTGATCAACTGAATCAGGTATTCTAAACCTGCGAAACATGTAAAATGTGCTGAGTAGGGTAGTCTAAGAGAAAGGGTTAGGAAACACTGATCTAGCTAACCCACTTACTTCTGGTCATGGGTCTAGAGGGCTGGAGCTCATCTTAGTACCCAGCAGGAGAGCCCATTTCCCAGTCCAGTGCAGGGCCCTGACATTCACAGACCTGTCACTGAAACACTCACTCTAATGGGCAGTTTGATTTATAATTAGCCTGAGGACCTACCTGAAGAACTCAGAGGAAACCCATTCGAACTCGGGCCGAACATTCCTGTCACGCACTGGCACCCAGAGATGGTAACAGGGCACCAGGGCAAGGAGAGAAGTTGAGGACGTAAGTGCAGGGACAAGGATTTTATTAAATAATAAAGGTGCACATAACAAAACAAACACAAAGCTTCAGGATAACTGAAAAGGGACCGCGCTTAACACAGAGGGGAAACAGACTTCAGCTACCTGCTGTGAAGAGGGAAACTAAGCTTTAAATAGAAAGGAGATCTTAATTAACTAAAAAAGGAACAGGTGCAACTATTAACTGACGGGACCAGAGGATAATAGAATAATTAGTTAAGGGCAGGTAGCCAGGCACAGGAATGCCCAAGGGGAGGGGCATTACTGTTCCGGATTCAGACCCACGACCTTCTTGCTGTGAGACAATGGTGTTGTCTGCCGCAACTCCATGTTGTTTATAACATAAATTACCAAAAATTAGACAGTAGAAATTTGTTGCCCATTTACAGAAACGGCAATTTGTCACTGATACTCAGCAGAAGAGGTACATCAGAAAATGAGTAGAGTTAATTGAGCTGTTGACAAAACATCACTCAGATTTAAACGCTGGCAATTTGACATTAAACTCCGGGGTGTGGGGCGTTTGGGCTTTGCAATATGAGAGTTTATATGCATACTGTTCATTAATACATAAGTACATATGGTTACACACGCACCCATGTGTACATACCTGTATCTACATACCTGTGCATATGTGCAGACATACAACTGAAACTGACAGAAGGAAACAAATTTGAAAAACAAGAAACAATCTGATTACACCTGTAAAGTGCATAGAGGCACAGAATAGTCCCAGCTCAATTTTTTTTTTTTTTTTTTTAAAAAAAAGCACAGTCTTAAATTTAAATTTCCACTCTTTATATTGACAACTCCATTTCAAGGGGAGGATTGTCTCGTGGCTCTAGGTCTGCAGTCTTTATCAGAGGAAGATTGAGCTCAGAGCTGGAGAGAGGTGTTTGATGGGAGGGAAAATGCTGAGTGCAGAATCATGCCTCTAATTCCTGTTAAGTAGATTGATGTGTAAAAGAGCCAAATCTGTCAATCGGCTCCTGCAGTTTAAAGGCAGCTCGACGCTGTGGTCTGTGCCCAGTCACGTCTTCGACCTCAGATTGGAGAGAGCAGTGCCAAGCCTGAAATCTTCCCTGAATGAGTCTCATTAGCGTGACTGTTTTCAAAGGAGAAGCTTCTTTTTTCTGCATGTTCTTGCCCATATTAGCAGTAAGCTGTGTAATGTATCGTCTGGAGTCTATGGTACTCTTTTGTACTCGCGGAATGTTCATATAGTGGTAGGTGAGACGAGTTTTCAGAATTGAGTCGTGGCTTTTATGAATAACTGTGCTTGCTTGTCACGTGCTTTGCCTTTCATCAACAACAGAAATATGGGGCATCGTACTATTTGAACTGTCCATTCAGGGTTCTTGCGCAACAAAAGTCCTTTAACATAGCTCATTTTTCTGCTGTACTGTCAGTTACAGGGTCAGTAAAGTATGAACGCTGCTCACCCGGCACATGTAAAGTATATGACTACTATTTTGTCACCCGCAGGAATTACAAAATAGGTGTGCGACAGACCCAATGTCATTTTACCTTCAGAAAACAAGCTGGAACTCCACTGGTCACATACAGCATTGTTATCATATGGAGCTATGCAGGGCTTGACCAGGATGTGGATGTGGAATTAGTATCGACCGGTATAAAGGGCAGCAGGTGAGCTGAAGATAGAGGAGACACAGGACATCCCTTTAAGCTACTGTCAGGTCTCGACGTGCCTGGTTTTCGATCGTTTATTTTCATTTATATTACGCAAACTCTGAGCGTACTCAACGCTATCTGGTGTGGCCAGCTCTCCTCGTTAAGATGAGACAGGAAACAAAGCACTTCATTTTAACGCAAAATTACATTTCAATCGAATTCATTTAATTGTGCATGCATGTTGCTAATCTTTGTTTGCTTTGTAGTAATTTAAACAATCATGAAGCCCTAGTAAAATAGCCTGCATGGATTGCAGGATTTGCTAAAATAAAACAGAATAGTTTATCTTTTTTGTAAAGCAAATACAGCTTTTTTTTGTTTGACTTGAATTTACTATTTAACCGCTGCAAAATTGTATTAAGGAGGAAGCCGTACATTCAACTGCCAATTGATTATTCTTATCACTGGAAAACTTGTCAATCAACTGAAAACAGACCAAGACTACAAATTAGTTAAAAGGGATTTTTCTACCCGCCTCCAGTTGCAGTTGAGCTTCTATCTCTGACCAGTATCCACCAATCACTTTGAGTGATGTATCATAAATAGTGATGTCACAACTGTGATCATCCATTTGACACACCTGAGGAGCACAACCAGGTTGCCACAATCATTTGTCACCACCGCATCTTGCAAGTTGCTACACTTGCTTAAAACATGAGGCTGCTGGAAAAGGCGTGGGAGGGGAGCCGAGGAGGGGCAACTTCAGCTACAGGGCACATCAGGGTATGGTGTGGTAATGAGTGAATGCTCGATTGCTTATGCTGTTTGTTCTTTCTGTACATTTCTAGCTGACATTCAATCGCATGCTGTAGGAAAAACAACATGTAGGCAGCAGCTATGCCTGATTAAAGACCAGGATTGTTTTCCATTTTTGTGAATGGACCAGGGTTGCCATATGGACCCTGAGCTGGAGAGCAAGTGTATTCCTCCTCTCCCACTTACATCCTGCACATTTCACAGCACTCCTACTGCTATCGGTCCTCCGCCTCAGATCATTAGAAAAACTAGCGGCTACTGGGGATTAGTATGCTGCCTGCATAGTAAGCTTTTCAAAGCATTTTTCTGTCTGTGTCGGACAGGAGCTCAGTGAGGTACAGGAGCCGGCTGGCGGAAACTACTGCGTCTGCTGACGCCCTCAGGAGAGTCCTGCTGTCGCTGGGGTGATTGATACTGAGTGGTAGCAGTGAGATGATTTGTAGAGATCTGTAGGGCGGTGATGATGCCCTATGATGACCAAATTGCTTCACAGTTCTCCAGTTCTCCATTTTGGGAGCTGAGGATGAGTTTCTATCAGACTTTGCTGCTGTTGAGCAAAACAGGACAATAGTCTGGTGGTCAGAGGGCTCATGCCACTGGGTCACGCCCAGTTCTGCCTGTCACTCAGCCCTGCCTGTCCCGCCTATGTTCTGCCTTTTCTGTTATCAGTGATCTCTTCCTATAAAGACCCGCCTTTAGTCCTTACATCACCGACGCTGCAAACCATTATGCTTGTTTCTCTTTCTCTCTTAACCCTTAATGTGCTAATCACTGCTATAGTCACACAAAGCGCAAAATATATGAGGCAAAGTTTCAGATTTCAGCCGTCAAAGTGCCAGCAATTTTGTCAATTTTTATTTGGCGATGACCGTCAGAAGGGTTTGCGGGTACCTGTGAGTCCTTCTGAAGGTCATTTGTCAGCTGAATAATGAATAATTAACTTTTGAGAGATAGGGTGAGTAAAAATTAAGCACTTTGAGGTTTAATATCTCTATCTTATGCACGCTCTCTCTCTCTCTCTCCTCTTTTTAATCTATCTTCCTCTCTCCCTCTCTCCAGCACAGAGGGTCACATTCACCTGTGGTTATAAATAATGAGCAAATGCATGAAGAAAACTTGGAATGTGTGAATATAAACAGAATGTAACTGTTCACACTCCTCTAAAAAAGATAAATTAGAAGCGGATTATATATTAGAACATTCTTTTGAGTGAGTCGGGCGAAGGTTAGCTCGTTATAATTAGGGCTGGCTCACTCTCTGTGGGGACAAATCTGTTTGTGTTTGTGAAATATACGCTCGCAAAGCTCATCCGCCGGGCTGATGCCTCCAGTCTCATTTGGAATTTATCTTGAGCAATGCTGGGTAAACTGCTGCGAGGCTAAGAGCGATTTAGCTAATCTGGAACTTCTGAAGCACAATTAGGACATCATCAGAGCAATTACTTTTATGACCTCAGGAAATATGGTGTTCATTTAAATTTTGGTTCTTTTTAATATGCTCCTGAACTGGTTTTAACAGACTGATGTAACTAATTTCAGATGCCAAGTGGTGTCTTAATTATTTATTATCACTTAAATAGAATATTTACTTGTGATGGCAATAGTCTTTACCGAGTCTTTATCTTTTTAATCATGTATTGCATTTTTCCCTCTATGGCCAGGTGTCCCTTGAAACAGAGGTTTTTCAATAAATCTCATGGCGCCTCCTGGTGCCATAGAGGTTGAATAAATAAAATAGAGTAAATGGAGCTGTTTATTTGCAGCATTGCCCAAACAGTGGAGATATGTCTGGGCCTGTCTTTGCATAACTTTGAAAAAAGGCTAGTGCTACACCTCACACAGCAGGAAAATCAGCAGTAAACAAATATGACGCTATTTCCCTGGAGACAAAGAGAAGCGTTCTCAGGGCTTTGTGGCTCGTTAGAAATTGCACTTTCATGATGATTAATAGCCTGATATGATTTCCTTTATTTATATATGGAAGAAATATACTTGACATCTTAAAAGCACATGGCTGCATTTTCGGTCCAGGGATGGCAAATGTTTAATTTCAAATCAAGAGTTAGCCATTCTCAAGCTATTTATAATCAGGAAACCAAATGAACGTTGATGTGGATGGATCATTTTCCCTAACAGTAATTACCTTAAAGGCCCCCTATTATGCCACTAGGTGCACAGCTAATTAGCCATTATGAGCCGGTTCAAAATCTCCCCTTCCTGACATCACAAGGGGGAGTGACCACCCAGAATAATGAAATCTGATTGACTGCTTGGCTGAAGGTGATCAGTTCTTCTTGCCTCTGGTTGGTTACTTCCCCATGTGATGTCCAGAGGGGAAAGATTTTAAAATGGCTTGTAAGAACTGATTACCTGTGCACCTGGTGACATAATAGGGGACCTTTAAAATTGCCTGCAATATGCAAACTTGTACCAGCTCGTACATGTTAGGTTTTCAGGGCATTCTTCTTTTTCACATTTGGCTGTGCGCTTACAAATATTTTGTTTTTAAAGATGCTTTCTAACAACAGTGGTATTTCTTCACTTTAACATTTCTGCCAACGGTCTTTGTTTACTCGTTCTATTGTGCAGCATTGCTCGTGGTCCAAGAGCTGTTTTGCCAAAAATACTGACTTGGCTACTTTCCTTAAACTGTGGACTTTTTTCAATATTGAGAGTGGTGCTAATAGTGGCTCCAAAAAGAACTTCACCACGCGGGGGGTGCATCCAGCCGAGCTGCTCGCTCTCAGAACTGTTCCGGGCATTTCCACAGTGACTCGCGTTACATTCTAGTGCATTTCTAAATTTCTATTTTGGCCTGTACCTTATGATGATGAATTTTAGCACTCCATCATGTGTGTGCTGGAAGGTGTTGGTAAAAGCTTTGAAAAGGTATGAACAAAAAAGCACCAAAAACACATCAATTTCAGTTGCAATTTCTCCTAAAAGTATACAGAAAATAGAAAATAATTAACACTGTCTGTGTTCATACTACCAAATGTGGTTTTGAAGTGTACCGATGGAAATGAAAATTTTACGACCAATAAGTAGAGATATTATGTAATGAGCGTGACTCGTGTTGCACGTGACTCGCCTTACCAACTTTTAATGTCCTACGCAGCTGCAAATGAGGATGTAAGCCGCGATGGAAAGCAGAACTCTGGCGAACAGACCCTTATTGTCTTAAGGGCCCCAGCACCTGGCAGAGACCTCTGTGGCCATGAGAGCAGATGCAATTAGGGTCTGTATGGCGTCACTTGGTCTGCTCAACTTAGGTCACGACAGCTGGAGTGGCCCTCTGCCTTGGGGTTAATGGACAGTTTCTGGGGTAAAGGTCAACGTTAAACGTCTTGCAAACCACCCAAAAATGACTGAGACAACTTGGGCAGAGAGAATGCTGCAGTGCCATAAACTGGACTTTTCAAGAGATTTCACCAGCAAAATGATTCACATTACCTCCCAATGTTGCAAATCCAATGTGTATTTTTGTTATACGACATAAGCTGATTGTTAACATTAATACCAGTTATCTTTGTAATTCTGGACTGTAACTGATGTTTCATGGCAAACTGTAGTGCAAGCATATCGTGTTTGGTATCATTTTACTCCACTAAGATTCCGAAATCGCATGGTGCTTATTTCGAAGGGATCAAAATTGTACTGAGCCCTCATTCAATAAGTATGAAAAGAAATCTACTTCTGCTTCTCATGGTAATGCCCCCTCCCAAACCCCCTCTGAGGAGGGGTTGCCTTCCTGATTACCCAAATTGATTTATGACCCTGCTGTAGGAAGTGCTTCTGGAGTTTGGGCTTAAAAGGAGAGAAACAAAGGATTCGGGGAAGAAGACCCCATGCGTGCACCCCGTGTTAGCCAATAGTAGTTATGGAAGACCGCACCGTTTCCCATGCATCTCCATGCCGTGTGTAGCCAATAGTAGTTATGGAAGACCGCACCCGGTCTCCCATGCGTGCATATCCATGCCGTGATGTAGCCAATAGTAGTTATGGAGGACCGCACCCGGTTTCCCACACGTGCACCTGTATGTGTGTAGCCGTTCTCACAATGGAAGATTGCATTCAACTTCCCCCACGTGCATCTCCATGCCGTGGTTAGCCTTAATCTAGTCATGGCAGATCTTAGGCGATTTCCCACACATGGTCTTGGAGCCGTGTGCAGACGTGATATTGCTATGGAAGCTTGTATTCATTCTTCCCGCAGTGTACATTTTGTGCATATGTGAAGTTGTGAACTGCGCCAGGTATGATTTGACTTCTTCTTGATATTTTCTGTAACGGTATAATTTGGTTTCTAATTTGAGCTTGTGCCTACCTGGAGAAATAAATTTATAATTGCATTCTGTTGTGGTTCTCTGACTCGGACTAACTAATATTCTTCCAGTTCGGACTCCTGTAACCCAATGGGGTATAATGTAGGGCTATGAGGCCTGCCTGATCACCAGGCCTTCTTGCTAGGTACACGGTGGTGTTCCATGCTGCGATTGGTGTTATTCTGATTGGTTTCAGGGATGTGTCGTTAAACTTGAGAGTCCCTACACGCCTTCTTTATTTTGTTTTACTGCGTTATACTTTTATATAGTCCCTGAACGCCTCTTGCGGTATACTTCGAAAGTTTTAATTGTACATTAATTCCGGCCCCCGTGGTCACTAGTCATAGCTATTTTCTATGTCAAACCACCGGGCAGAATAGGACCGCCAGCCTCTGAGTTCTCCACCGAGTTGGGCGGTACAGATGTTTTTGGTCCGGCGGAGCGAGGTATTGACCAGTATGGGTCCGATGTGCAACATAGCTCTAAATTCATAAATTGGAGTCAAATCAATATTTATGCAAATGCATGGTAACCGCGATTGATTGAAACTAAAATGTTATGTTCTAAATTTAATATGGAGTCAGATGTATTGTAACCGCCAAGATAGTAGGGCTGCAGCATCCGCTGGACACGTTTCAGGCCATATAAAAGCAGAGCGTGAAAGACGTCATCACGTTTGGCCTGAGGCAGTGGTCTAGTGCTGACGCTGTAGCCAGACCCCATTATTATAATGAAGACCGTTAAGACTTTCTTTTCCCTGGCTGTTAAGGCAAACACGCTGAGACCTTCCACCTCAGCTAGGACCCTCCTTGGCCTAGTTGCACGGTGTTTACAAGGACTAAATATGCATTTTGGTAGTACAGTTTTGTTTGGTATGGGCAACAGTAGGAAAAATAGAATTTACAATCACAGCCTGCCAGGGGTTATTGTGAGGGAGGAAAAAATATGCATTTTTGTGACTCGCGTTACACCACCATCACCACCCAATTCTAACCTGAATCCTGAAAAATCTGGAACAGATGGGGAATTTTAGCTATCAAAATACACTTGACCAAGGTTTCAAAATATAAAATCAACACTGTTGTCAAGAATGCACTCAAAGAAATGATGCAGAGGCAAGGTAGTGTTTGAATCCCAAAATTAATGAAATTTTGTCATTGTAACTCTGAAGATGTAAAAAGTGGGATTCTGACAGAATTTGGCTGGACATACTGAATTTAGTATTTTTCTGTTAAATTATATGATGTTCCACTCAATAAAAATGCAGATTTCCATAGAAGTTTGTGAGAAAAATTTTGTAGGTCGTTGTCCCTGTTTTTATGGAATTACCCTTCCACTGTGATTGGCTGATACTCACCCTCATTGGTGGGGTGAGGCCATTGCTGTAATGCCATGGACATCCATGTACCACTTGACATTATAAATTGCCAATTTGAGGGGGGAAAAAAAACTGTGTAAACACATTTTTTGGAAATATATTGCTTCATGTTGGGCAGTAATTACTTGTTGTCACTGATCCTCCAGGTGATCCATAGAGCTCCGCTGAAAACACATGGGGCCTGATTTACTAAGACCTTTAGCACGTGCAAAATCTTTTTGCCCGTGCAAAACCAGAAACCTTGCCACTGATAGGTGCATGGCAAGTACCCTGGCCAATCATGTGCAATGTTATTGGTTTTGTACAGGCAACGTGCTAAAGGTCTTAGTAAATCAGGCCCATGGTGTCTCCGGTATCTTTTTTTGGTCTTTATTTGATGTTGGGAGTTTCAGTGAGGACATGTTTCTCTTTTCCAAGTGCCAAATAGAATTTTGCAAGTGGAGAGCAATGGGCAAATACAGGAGCAAAGTCCTTGGTGTGGTTTTGGGGTTAAGAGCCTTTTTCGAGCGTCCAATGGCTGAGTTCTCCCCAAGTTCATCTCTCAAGATGCACTTCAGAATCTCAAGCCACTCTGCGGGCTTCAACCAGCAACTGCACAGCTGTCAGACAACCGACCCTCCCCCAGCCTTTCCCAGCTGGTTCAGGGGCTTTTTCCCACACTGCAGTGCAAAGCCAAGCTCACATGGGGTGGATTCTGTGGAAGATCTGTCATGTGCAGCCTGGGCATTAAGCCAATAGGTGCTCAATTGACCAGCAGGGGTTGTTTGACGATGATAAAGCGCCGCTCTCTTCCCTACTGAACTCTCCTGTACTCTGAATAATGCAACCACAAATGCGCATTGTGCTATGGTATTACCAGAATATTCCGGATTCAATAACTTCATGGCTCATTGATTCACCACAACCTGGAAGTAGAATATTTTAACACAGTAGCAGCGGACTTGCAGACTAATTCCACCAGGAAATAATTCATTTTCTTCCGAGGCCAGCTGGTCTTGTGCTGAAAAATGGACCCCATAGACGCAGTGATGACAAAAAATCAATCAGAAGCAGATCTAGGGACAATAGCGAGAGAATCTCACAAGAGGGTTATGAACAAGCTGACAGGAAGCCCCTCATTTTTCTCTTTCAAGAAGCAATAATACAAACGGAGCCGGAAGGAAGCAGCCTCTGTGCGCTCCTCATAGCACAATTCCTGCTTCCTTCCCTCCCTTTTGTATATTTTCCCCCCTAACCAAATTTGTATCTCTTAATAAATCACTCACAAAGAGGAATTAAGTGAGGGATTGCAAGGTGCTGTTGTCATTGAACAATTAGATTGCCATTATGTGGGCTGAATTTGTCTCTCTACATCCATCTTTTCCTTACGTGTTTCTTGTTGTGTCTTTTTTTCTTCGCTCCAGTTTGACATGCAGAGAATAACGCTGGAGGAATTGAAGCACATCTTGTTCCACGCTTTTAAGGACCACCTGACAATGAAGGACATCGAAAACATCATCATCACAGAGGAGGAGAGCTTGAATGAAAACTCCGGGAACTGTCAGACCGAGTTCGAAGGAGGTGAGGGGAGACGTCCAATGGGCTGGTACTGCTCGCCCTCCAATGACCATTTGCACTTTGTGTCTCTCTTCCTGTCAGGAGAAATTTCAGTCTGCCTGCATTTGCCAGCATCAGTTACTGTCAAAAGAGATCCTGTGTTATTTATTGATGATGGCCGTACCAGTGGTGAAGAGGTACCTGGAGAAGTGGGCAGACTGTACAGTATTTGGTAGATGCATAAATCACTAACATGGAAGTGTGTAAATTCTCCGATGTATTTCAATGGCTTATTGGCTGATAGGTAGGTATAGTGTACATTCACAGAAAAAAGGTGGGTATACTCTATAGACCAGTATATACTTTCCACTACACCACTGCTGTGTGCCTTATCTTCTCTAAAACATTGATCTCCCATGCCATCAGTTAGTAAATATGCCTCAGAAATCAGTATTCGATCTGCACTTTTCTGGTTGCTGTCTGCTCGTGAAGGCAGTATGCACAGGCTACAATTCTTCCCCTGGCTTTCATTCGGCTGTAGTCATAAATTATGAAAATGGATAATGTTTTACAATATATCCAAAAGTACTTTCTGTAGGAGTGCATTGTTTGTTCGCCACTAAATTATCAGCCCAAATTTTGCGAGTTTGGAAACACGGCCGATTGCTCACACACTTAATACATCTTGCAAAGCAACAGCTTATTTGTATGCAGTGCCGAATGGCTGGGACTTTCTGTGCCACGCCATTGATCAGTCTTTGCTCCAGACTCATATGCTGTTAGCGAGAACTCCAATTGTCCCACCTTTATAAAATCCACCCTCACAAATGGCATTTCATCACATTAAGTAAGGAGAGAGCAGGCTACGAGAAGCAGATTGGGTACGAATTTGGCTTCGCAAGCAGGATGTTCAAACTGTGAGTGGAGAATAGGCAATATTGTTCCATGATAGCCTCATTATTTAGCCATCATGCTGCATTTATTAAAGTGCCTCTCATGTCAGGTCTACACCAGTGCTTTCTGTACACAAGGGACTGGAAATTCGTGGGACAGTGAAGTGTTTTAAAAATAAATAAGGAATATGAAATATCAGAAAGTAATGAAGCTTAATTACGAGAACCAGCCAGGAATTTGAGAAAACAATGGATGATTTTCAGCCAACTTAAATGCGGAATGGACTGAACGACAGCACTAAAGTAACAGTTTCTGAAGGTGAGCCAACCACAAAATAGAGTGTGAAATTAAATTGTGTGTGTAAGTACACGTGTGTGCTTCGGTGCATGAGTGTGTGTGTGTGTGTGTGTGTGTGTGTGTGTGTGTGAGGAAGGGGGGGCTTCCATGGTTGCATAATGTGCCCCGACAGTCGTGACCCCCAGTGCACTTGGCACTGCTGTAAGCAGGGGACACGCACCAGCCTGCCGTCCTCAGCTCCATATAGTCTGAAGATAGGAATCCAAAGTGAATCTGTGCTCTAACAGGGAAAAAAATATATGTTAAATTATATGTTTCTCCCCGCACATAGATATGAATTATGCAAGAAATGATGTGTACATGTCATGCTCTCCTCTCATGGTTCAGTCTTTGCTTTGAATGCTGGGATATTTTTTGCTCGCCGCATGGCCTCTCGGCCCCCTGATTGCGATTGTGCCGTTGCTTTGCCGTAGATTGGCAGCAAGCTGCTGTGAAATGAAACGGCGCGGCGCTCTTATCAGTAAGTGTTGTGTAATGGGAAACAGGCTCAGTGTTAGGGCTGTGTGTACACCTTTATGTTCCTCTATAGCTAAGGGTTTGCTCTGGCTGGCTTTTGTTCTGGACTTTATAACAGGTTTATAACAGGTGATAGAGAGTAAGTCCTGGTTCAGGAATTGAAAGGAGTGGAATTAAGAAAATTCATCAATGAGGAAACAGGCCAGTTTAGGCTAAACTTGTGCAGTGTGTTGGCGAAGAGTCTTATTGATTGTGAAATGGCAATATAACATAGACCTCTCCATGTTTGGAACAAGATGCAGGTCACAGAAAACACTGCATACATGTTATCACAGTCCAGTGATGGTTATCATGACAAATACTTGGTTAATAAATTAATAAACTAAGGCATCTGTGTATTTTACATTTTTCAATATTTTTAATGTGTCAGGAATGTGTCAAAATAACTCAAAATTGCCAAAATAGTTACCTGGGATTGAGCAATAATCTTATGAAACTCAAAGCTACTGCTGTTTTGGAACATAGTGATATCTGTTATTTATCAAACTACAGCTGCGGGGAAAAGCAAATGAAAGTGGGACTGGTTGCATCCTGTTGCCAGCTGTATTTGTCCCACATTTACAAAAATTGGTTGCTATTCAAAGTGCTCAATGTGAGGTGTGACTCACCACAGAACAAACCTCAATCAAAATGTCAGTGACCTCGGGGGCAGGTTACTGATTCACCTGCTGTGTTTGTCAGCAGAAATTAAAAAAATGTGTTTTGGTCTCACTGTAAGTATTTTACATGGCTGTAGTCTGGGGGTTTTGGGGGGGCAGTAAAGGTTTGCGGAAGGAGGCTTTGTGATCTGTGAAGTCGCACAGTCTGACTGTGGGGGAAGTGTGTGTGTGTGTGTGTGTGTGTGTGTGTGTGTGTGTGTACAGTGGCACTGAAAGGGCTCAGCGTGTCGGAGAGAGCCGCTCGATGAGGCGTGGGATTACTGAACAAAAGGGTCACTGCAGTCCGTCTCCCACCAGAGCAGCAGGGCGTCCCGCTGGAATCAGCCCTTGCTTTCTTACTGAGAGGCTGAAAGCCACCAGCAACAGAGTCGGCTGTAGTCTAAATGAAAATCAATGGCATGGCACCAGTGCTGTAGCTGATTTGGAGCTGGGGGATCAGTAATGACTCTATAAACAGCGGTGGGTGCATTGTGTGGGCGAGCAGCCATCTCACGCTGGGACATGGATTTCCATCCATCACGCAGCCCACGTATTCATGGTCCACAAGGGGAGGGGATGGGTGCTGAAGCCTCTCCCAGTATACAATGGGAAAGAGGCGGGAACGCAGCCCTGACAGTTCGCCAATCCATCGCTTCAATCACTCATACCTTTGCACAGTTCAGAGTCACGCATGTACACTAGAGTTAGCCTAGCATGCATATCATTAGATGGTGGGAAGGAATTCATGCACCCAGAGAAACTTACACAAACATGGGGGTGGAAGCAAATTTTGCACAGAAAGGCCCCAGGCTGGATTCAAACTCTCAACCTGCTTGCTGTGAAGCCACTATGCCGGTGTAGGACATTGGTTTGATTTTGTTAAATACAATAGGCTTGCTATGTTTACACCACATTTCTGTCGCTGCTGTTTGCTCGAACATGACAATATTTGTTGCCTTAAAATTTGTCTTGTTACCTTGGCGAGGATTTCATTGGTTAGATTGAGAGTATGTACAGTGTGGCTTGGGGTCCATGTTTGCTGTCAATCTCATAAAAATGCAAAGTAGCCCTTTCTGACAGGGCTCTGCGTTGTGTACCTCAGGTCGGCTCTCATCTTACTGTGCAACCAGCTGTCTCTCTGCGCCTTGATTATTGCTTTCTGTTCTGATGTGGCTGTTTTCTCTCTGCTCTTGTGTTGAAACGCAGTCCATTCCAAAAAGAAGAACCGACAGACGTGCGTGCGCAAGAGCCTGATCTGCGCCTTCGCCATGGCCTTCATCATCAGCGTCATGCTCATCGCAGCCAATCAGATGCTGCGAAACGGCATGGAATAGCCACACCCACTGTGAGCAAGAGGACGGGGTGGAGTTTGGGGGGGGTTGGGATAATTTCGGAATATGTCGACGGGCAAAATAATTTCTTTGCCAAAAGTACTTCAGAACAATTATGAAAAACAAACACCTCACTTAGTAGAAAGAAAAAAAGACAATAGGATGTTTTTTTTTTTCCAAGTGAGCAACATGCTAATGTGCAGCAAAATTGAAGCCAGCTTGGGGTCTCCATCTTGGAGATACCTCTTCACCTTCCTGGCAGGGATACTAAAGGGCTGACTTCTGCCTCGATCGTACTCGTACACACGATGCAATAAAGTACAGGAGTTCTGAACTATCTCTGCCTGGCGCTAATTTTCCTGAGGAAATAATGGGACCGCATCCTCAATCGGGCTTCTGATTTTGGACCTACAGTGAAGACTGGTTTTGAAATTGGCACGTAATGATGGTAGTATCACTCTCTCCATTAACTGTTGGGCTTTACTGTCTTGTGCACACGATGGAGAAGGGAGCGTGAAATGGGAGTCATTCATGTTTCTTGCTGGGATTATTTTACACTTATTGTGTGTGTGTGTGTGTGTGTGTGTGTGTGTGCTGTTTGGGAGTCACTCCCTAAATGGACTCTGTAATACCTGTTTTCAAGCTCTCAGTTATTCCATGTATAATGTGTATTTATTTCTGAATATGTGCATTTATTTCTTGTGAATGCTGAATGTGTTTTATAATTCAGGGCTGTCTCCTCCTCTTCATCGGTACCTAATGCGTTAACACCAGCTTTAAATCGCCGCTGGCGGGCGATTCAGAGTTGAAGAGGTGCCAGCTATTCCTCATGGTCTCATGCATGTATACTCACAAAAATAATGTCGTTACTCGACAAAATTACAGACAGTGGTTGCACACGGTGTTATTAAGTATTTGGGGCATCAAATTAATCAGTACTTGTAGTAAGTCGTAAACTTAATCATTGCATACAACCACAGTCTACAATTTCATTAAATTCATTATATGCTTCATTTATCGGGTGCATGTGATAATTTAGAGTGACTCAGAAGCAGACTTAATGCTGGGTGGCCATAAAGAGTGGGTTGAATGGTCTTCATATTAGTGGTGACATAACTGTCTGGGGCATTTTGACCTTTCGGACTGTGCCCGTGGGCAGTACTTACAAGCAGGCTTGGCCTGAGAGGATACTTTGCCTCCCCGCAGCGACGGAATTACCTCCGACAAGTCCTAATGTTAACTGGCAGTGTCTGCCATAGCAGTGTACACATCTCAATGTCCGTTTCACACCCAATCCACATCTATAGATGTTTAGTTAGCACCTCTGCTTGTGTGCATGTGGATGCGTACCTTCTGAACACGAATACAGTCTATACCACTGCCATTCTCTGCAGTCCTCTTTGAAAATCACCAGGCCAGGAGACGGGAGCAGACATTATTTTACTCTTCAGGATTTGACTGTCATTTGGTTCGTTCAAATTCTGCAGAAGCCCTTATTAATTTACAAAGTGCTTAGAAAAGTTAGTAGACCAACTCCTTAATCCTACTTTATGAAAGACTTCCTAATTTTCTCCCATTGTGCTGATTTATTTATTTATTTGTTCTGAATTTGTTGTATACCTCATGTAAGCAGTGACATGACCTGTCTCTTTAAGGCATATTGCTTGACAGTGGGAATGCACTTTTTACATATCTGCTCTGATTTTGCGAATAACACTTATTTTGTTTAAAATGACTTGCGTCTCAATTTTCCCTGCAAATGGAAAACCTGCATTGTCTGATGTTCATGTGTATAGTGCCAATGTGTAAATGCGTAGACGCTCACAGGTGTTGTCAGTCTTGATCACTGCCTGAGGTGCACTCTTCATTAGTGGTATAATCAAACGGAAATGAGCCACCTGCAGGTGTGGAGGTCTCACGTACGCCTTGTCAGAGAACAGAACATAAATGCTGCTAATTCCCATGGACATAACTGGGTATGTGAAAGTGGCTCTAATCAAAGGAAACCACACCGTCTGTCACATGCAGACTTGGAACTAAAGCTCAGATGTCCTGATATATCTTCACCTGGTGAGAGCCGCACAACATTAGTGTGTGGGAACTGGCGGGCTCTACTTAATCAGAGGGTGCTTCTGAACTCCTGTATAAACTCTTGTGGTAATGTAGGCATTTTCACCACCTCAACTTTTCTGAGAGCTCTTTATATAATATATATTGCATGTCAATAAATGGAATACTGTAAATATACCCAATACCAGGGGTTCTGAGACTTAGCTGGGCGGAGCCACAGCATGTACTGGTTTTTGTTACTGCCAAACTCTCGGTCAATTACACCTGTTTTAAGCATGTTTTCCGTTCTCGGCAACTTTCTTTAAACATGCAAACACAGTGCAGCCATGCACTCAGCATATGAAATTTTATTTTTATTTTTCTGTCACTGGATGTTTGGACATTAGGCCGTAACTGATTTCACTTTTCGGATCATTGAATCAGATGGAAAACACTTAAGCGCTTTCTAAAGTTTCTATGTGCCATAAAATCACATTGCGACACAACAAAAGAACCCAGAATATTTAGTTTATCTATCCTTTATTGCCCTTGGATATCAGCGCGAGGCATTTAATGTGTATAAAATGCGCAGCTCTGTCTATGCCTGTGGTCCGAACACAGAATTTTCATAGCAAAAACCATTACTAACCTGGGGCCTCCCCGAAGACTGCGTTTGAGAACCCCTGTCTTAGCCTATACTAGCTGTCTTAAATATAACTGCAGACAGTTTGTATGTGCATGATACTGATAATTGTGAGTGCACTGATGACTTATTCTCAGACAGAGTCAGAAATGCGAGGTGGATTTAGGGCCAGACCCGGCCGGCACGCTTCATCCACACTCGCATCTTCTGAGACAAGCCATAGATTACTGCAGGGATACCAATGCCACAAACAATAAAGAACCGCACAGTATTATATACTGCTGGCAAGTGTTAGAAAATGGCGTGATTTGAAGGACATAGTCAGCCTTGCACTGAGCAGGATAATCTGTCCTGTGGCGGGAAAGCAGTTGGCTTCTAAAGACTGTGGCTGAACATGAAGGCCATCTGGTGCCCGTGTCAGGTATTACAATGAATGCCTGTTAAATGGGAATGTTTTGTGTCAATGGTGGTTCAATCCAAGAGAAAGAATGAATAACAGCTTTAATATTAATGAGACATTTGCATTTTTGTCACTGGTATTTCTATTATTTTTTTAATTGATTAATTTATCCCGATATGACATGAAAACATCATGAATAAAATATATACTGTGTGATGTGCAATGAAAAAGAAAACACAATAATTTACATTTCAGCTGAGCTGGTCGACTCTGTTTGGATTGAAAAATGTTTTTTGACAGTAATCCAGAGCAAATGTGATTGAAATTAGAATGTTAATTTGAATTTCGATAATTGAGTGGATAAATGTAGTCACATAATCCATGTTGTAAACAGTTGTCATCTCTATTAAATATTATACTATGTGCAATATCTACCGAAATCAAAGATGGATGAAATACACTTTAATATTCCTTATGTAGTTCCCTCACGTAGTTGAACTGAATCTATACGATTAAGGCTGTCAGTTTGGAAATGTAAAGATGATAATCTAAGCCCAATATGAAGTCATTATTATGTTACTATCTTGTTCTTTCTATGACATCTTAGTTGTTTTTTATTATTTTTACGCATATGTCTGCTGAAAATGCAATTTTTTGCTAACTTACTGGTCTTAGCCAAAACAGAGGTTTGTCTTCTTCAATCATTTCAAACGATCCATTTCTTGAATGAAAACTCGTATCTTAGAGGTTGTTATGCCCGAATGTCATGATTCATGAATTTCTGTTGAATGTGATAAGTTTTCTGTTGAATGTGATAATGATGATGGTGTTCTATTGGAACTTCTTAGGATATAGTAAAATTCACCACTATACAACAATCTTTGCAGTACTATTTTGGCCACTATGAATTAAATGCACACACCCTTTATTTATGAAAGTTAATTACCATTGGGATTAAAAAAAAAAAAAAAACTAATAGTCTTAAATGTTAAAAGCATGGGGAAAAATGACAAACTTTAATAATCACATGTACATAGTCTATACAAATATTTCCAAAATACACTTATACTTTATGGAAACCCGGCATGCTGAAATCTAGTAGACAATGAAACAAGAAAATATAAATATTACTCAAAAAAAAAAAAAATCTGAAATAAGCTGTAAATATTTACGTCTGTACAAAATCATTAATGGAAATCATTTATGCAATAAATTTTTCTAGGAACTTGTGTATTTGTGATTTTGTAATATCAACAAGTTTTGTTTTGGTGTAAGAAATAAAAGTTCATTACAGTCACAAGTAAAATGCATTTTATAAAGTTACAACACATTGGATGTGTGATATGGTCAGGTACCTTTTCCATAAATCTACAACGTAGAAGGAAAAGAAGCAAATGCATGACTTAATCAAAATGAAATATGTTGCAACAAATAATGACTTGGTTTCATTAGAAAGTGTTATGGCCTGGTATTGTCTTCAAAAAGCATCTTATTTTCTTGGTACTTGTTCAAACAAGATTTATAAAGAATTTGGACAGAACCACTTCATACGTGTTCATAGAACATAAAATACAACTTTATGGCCGCAACATACTTCGCCATATAATATGTAATATTCTGCAGCTTTTATATCAGTCTTCTCTGATTGTTTTTAACTTGCCCAAATATATGTGGTAATTGAAACCATAGACTGTGTAAAAAGATGGACGCTGCACCCGGGTCTGAAAAGTGAGGCCAATGCGGAAATCTCTAAAAATTACATTCTATTTAATGGCCAGCAGATGGCGACGTCGGTGGTTGCAGAAAGAAGTTCAATGCTATAGAAGTCTATGAAAAAATTACTGTAGCTTCCCACCTGATTTACTATTTCAAAAATGATTTTCCACATTATTTTATGGCATCTATCGCAAGTTTCAAGTCTCCTTCGATATATCATTTTGTTCATTTTTGTAAATTATGGTCCCAAATAGACGAGAATAAAGGATAAAGCCACAATATGCTTTAGGGGCGTGGCTATCCTCTGGTCCTCATCAGATACGGTCAGGTCCACCTGTAGATGCACCCCTCGCTCCTCCCTAGATCTTCAATTCAAGCTCTCATCCAATAGGCATCACATCCGGTTTCAAAATAACAAAATGGCGCTGTTCAAAGTGCCAAATTCGAGGCTACCTGAATGGTATGCTGAAACCAATGGGTGATGTCATGGCTGCTTCGTCCATCTTTTTATGCATTCTATGATTTAAACTTTGGTCACATGGGAAATATAAGGGAATGCATAGAATATACATCAATAATAGAGAGTTTCGAGCAGCAAAGTGGATTTGAAGTTCTATTCTTCTTTTTTCAGTCAGTCCACACCTGTCTTCATGGATTCCTTCCCTGCAAACGCTGATGTTTACAAGAGTGACCCAAGGCCAGCATTCTGCAGTTCGCACAAGGGAAGTGCCTATGAGTGAACACTAGCTCATACTGCTTTGTACAAGTGTGATCTGTCACAGCTGTTAGGTCCTTTGACGATGACTCAATTAGCAACAGACAGTACATTTTGCTTCTGTATATAAATTCTGAATTCAGTGTGTGCTTTCACCTAAAACACGTGCGGATTAGATGCACTGATCCCACGAGCTCATTATAAAGTCATTTTATCCTTGAATAATTCCTCAGCTATTGTACTAATACTAAATATCATATTTTCCAAGAGCGCAATAGTAAAATAGGAAATAGAAGGCTGGAAACACTCCGTAATCTTTTGTCCTCCACTGTTTTTTTTTTTTTTTTTTTTCAAGAAGTTGGACTATAGCAAAAATCACAAATGAAGTTTCGGTGCCTGAGGACCTGCGGTTCTGACAGCATGTGGACAAGCAGCTGCGCTTTGCTTGTTAATGATACACATCTACTCTGGGAGACACACAAAGAGACAGTCTTAATTGGCACAGAAAGCTTGAGGCCGCTCTGGACGAGGAGGTGTCAGATATGACCATATTCATTTGGAGCACCGAATGTGGGCTTTGTTATCGTTTTCAATCTTCATATTTCTATCATCTCTAGTTTATGCTCGCTCCCTTCTCACCCTTCTCCCTCATAACTCTAGTTTGATGCAAAAATGACAGATTATCACAATTTCTCAATATTCAAATAATACTCTTTTTCTGACAATTGAAGGGTTCAGTGCAATAACTTGATAAAGGCCAGTTTCATGTTTTATGGTGTTACACAGAGCTTACTTTCCCCATGTGCCAGTGCTCTGTACTGGTCAGGATGACATTGTAAAGCACATTTATTGTTGTTGCATAAACAAACCAATTTTCAAAACCATCCAAATCTTGATTTCTGTAAAATTGGCACATATGACGTTATTGCACAAAACCCTTCAACTGAGTCTTTTTAAACTATTCTTACTAGCAGAGAGGTAGTTTATAGCAAACCTATAAAACTCAGAGCGACACATTCACCGGAGCCAAAAAGGAGAAAAAAATAAAAAATCAAGCCATTCATTGCAGACCATCAAGTTGAAACAAACAAAAAAAAAAATTTCACAAGTAATATTTTTTTTTTTTTTTGAGAATTAATTGGCTTGCGAAATGGGGAACAATATTTATTGTAGACATTTAAGTCTGAAGGCATTTTTAATTTGCTAATGGAAAACTTCAACTGGACTTCAATAAATAACATACACTGAGCGCGAGAAGTTGTTTATTTGAGGTATCTTGAACACTTGTTTCTTGAACAGTGTGACAATACTGCACTGCGAACATGAAAACAGCTTTACTATAACAGACAAAGTGAGGCTAAAACAGAAATAAAAATACTTCCTGTTTTCCCCAGCACAGCCACTGCAACGGAGAAGGCTACAAGGGTTGATTGATAATACTGATAGAGTTCCCACAGTACTTTGAGTGGCTGTCTTTTAGTCTGACAATTAAAAAAACACCACAGGAGTGTACCTGCTCAAAAAGAAACACTGGACCTGTTAATAAGGACACAGAATGCCATTATAAGGCTGATAAGATGCATCTTAGATTTGAAATGTAACGGTAAGACAAACTGAACCAGTTCTACAGAGCCAGGCTAAATTCAGGTTAATCTTTAATCTGGATGAAGATTCTTCATACTAAAATAAAGTTAATCCAGGACTGAGCCTAATCTGCCCGTGAAGGTAACCTATCCACTGCTAGCAGGCTCATGGACAATGTTAGAATTAATCAACTCACTCCTTTTCCAGACTAAAATTATTTTTAACAGATACCGTTCTAAACCTGTTACATGGAACTGTTTCAGAGATTTCTGATCTCCAGTACCAGCTATACCTTTCCTCAGCAGGTCACTCAGCACTGCAGGCTGGCGCAGTGGTGCACATGAATGCACTGGTTAGCACTGCTGCTTCACAGCAAGAAGGTCGTGGGTTCGAATCCGGCTCGGGGCCTTTGTGTGCGGAGTTTGCATGTTCTCCCCATGTTTGCGTGGGTTTCCTCCGAGTACTCTCGTTTCCTTCACCCAGAAAAACATACATCATAGGAACACTCCTACCAGTACTCCTGACCAAGGAACTGGCTTTAGAACTGGAGTTGGTCCCCGGGTGCTGCTCTGTGGCTGCCCACTGCTCCTGGCTATAGGATGGGTTACATGCAGAGGACACATTACCCCACGGGGTTCAATAAAGTAAATTGTGTATCTTATCTTATTAAAGATGAGCAGTTGGATTGTATCAAAAAGTGTAAAATGAGCAATTAGTCAACATTTCCCTAAAAATTCAAAGCTATTCTTGCTTTTTTTTTTTTTTTTTAACGTTTGGCTCGTTCAGCACCTGTAAATTAACGTTGTAAACAAAGTACATACTGTATTTAACCTGTGTTTAGTCTGTCACACTTGTGGACAGATGTTGCCAGAATTCAAGCCATTGCAGTGATTTTAAACAAGAAATATTTAGGAAAACAATAATCGGAACAGACTCAAATGAAACAATTTCAACTGAATCAGCCAAACAAATGATAATTATAAAATGTGCTGGCGCACCGTCGACAGGAGAACCAATACATGATGAACCAAAGATAGCTACGCATTCAAGGAACACAGGAGCCTGAGTGTCGGGGCCACAGAATGCTGGTGTCTTTAAAATGAAATGTACGATGTGTCGCTGTTTCCTGAACCATCTTCACTGTTCATGCTCAACAAGTCAATATCTACAACAGCATACATCCAGTAAAATACGATATGGGATTCATCAGGTATGGTGCTTCGACGTTTCAAATGTAAACAGCTGAAAACCAAGCGAGTTACCATGAGAAAACATCTGGGCAGTTGTTGCAGCAGCTTTACGTCCAATTAGTAAGTTTGTGCAATGGCTCCCGTGTATTAATGAAGCAGCGTGTTTGTAATTGTGATAAAAAAAAGAATTTGGGTTTACTTTTTTACAGGAGATTGAGAGCCCTGACCTTTATTAACAAGATTTATGAGACTCCATCCATTTTTGCAAAGGCACCACAACTACTTCATCACATAGGCACCCATAATTCATTACGGGCATTTCATGGCAAAAAAGAAAATTACGTTCCATCTATAAATCACTTTTGTCAAGGAAAGTCCACAATGAATTCAGGGCTGATGTGATGAAACAGTCGTGCAGTGCACATACACACACACACACACACACACACACACACACACACCCAAAACACACACACCTGAGGACGTGCGTAAAGTTTTGATACATGTTTGCAGCAACCAACTCAATCCCTTCACTCCATAGTGTATGGAATCAAACTGCTTACATTGGAAATTCGTTGTGCGGTTAACAGGCAGCATGGGGGCTGGGCTGAACAAATTCATCCATACATTTGCCCAAATGATTTAGCAGTCGTTGTTCACCTACTTGAGTCTCTTTGAAGGTTGTTAACTGTCCAGACAGACCCAAACCTTGTGGCACTTGCGCAGCGTTGTTGAGAGAGGGGGGTCAAAACTCTGTGTGTGGGAGGGGGCCCCCGTTCTCCCGGCCCCCAGGGGTCTCGCTGGGCTTCATAAAGACCCCCTCCATGACTCTCCAGTAGTTGTGCTGGTTAGCCATTAGCATAGCGTGCACCTCGCGCTGTCCGTGGATGGGGCGGCCGTACTGCTCGCCCGTGACGGACAGGAGCGCCTCAGTGGCGGTGTGGCGGAACCTCACCGACTCGTCCCGCTCCCAAACGGCCCCGCTGCACAGCACGGTCCACTCGTCCAGCGAATCTCCTTCGCCCTCCTCCCCAAACGCACTCACTTCCTGCAGCACAAACACAGCACATGTAAGCCCTCAAGCCCCACGGAGACGCTCCCAGGCAACTAAATACCGCTCCTCTCCTTCTTTCATTCTTTAATTTCAACCGCTTTGCAGTGGTACCACATAAACTTAAATACCTTATTGCCATTTAATTACAGCATAAAACCTTCACAACGATGCTAATTAAAAAGCGTTATAAAACACAGGCCTCAAAGGACACGGAAAGTGTTTTCATCAATACTTCAGTCCTCCGTTTGAATGCTAAATTATTAGTGCGAAGGAATGAATGCGCAGACATGGTTGGTGCACATGAATGCACCAGAAAACCAGTAGTTGGCAAAACCAAATAACTGCTGGAGGCTATGCCCGACTGGTAAAATCAACAGCAGCTTTATTATCATTGATGCCTGACATGTTGCATCTCATCACAATGTCCCCACAGTGTGTCTGCACAAGAACTGTGAACATTCCAGAAGGAGAAGATTGATATTACAATTAGTTTAACATTGTCTGCTGTTAAATATTAATGGTTAAGGATAAAATGTAAGGTAAAGACAAAATGCAACTAAAAAAAATTAACCACTTCTAGCTAATAATTGCATTTTGTAACTTTGTTAGGCTTGTAAATGTTCTGTTTTATACACCGACCCTTTTTTATCTCATTCATGTCTGTTCTTCGCACATTCAAACTCCTCTTATCAAAATCTGTGTCTGCGGGCAATTTAAATGACTTAATGAAAAACATACACCTCTGTGTCACAGGTCTCTTCTACTTTTGGTACTAGAAGATGACCAACATTTACAATATGAGGTTCTCCACCGAAAGAATGATAACCAGACCTGTGTCACATCAACACTGCTAAACACATACAGGGTGGGTAATACACAGAGCTAAATACCTACTGGGTCCAGTAATGTGTTAGCACTGCAAATAACCTACCATATTACCCTCCCCACCAATAATACAGACCCCGCACTTGACATGGCCAGTCCTCATCTTAGTGGCTCAATTATTCACACCACTGACCGCCAATCCAATTCATTGCTCCTGTGCCCTCCACCTCTGTTGATCAACATGCACAATAACATACATAAACCCTAATAACGTCAGGGCAGATGGCTCCAATATCGTCTTTTCCCACCCTATCCCTGACCCCCAGCTGTACTCAACCACCGCATTAGTACCTGCTGCTAGTGATTTCCTACTACCCTATCAGTCACCAGTTAGACTCCCTGTCCCCCTAAAAACATGCAGCATGATATTGTCACATTCATACCCCTGTTATACAACTTAGCACAATGAAGGCCAGTGGTCATCGACTGCAGAGGCTCTACCGCAGAACATGTCTGACCTGATTCACACCAAGGCATACACAGACCACATTACCACCTCCCAAAAATGTTTCTCTGATATGAACAACATTTCCCGAGGCCAAGAAAATCCCAAAGCACTCTTCTCCACCATCACTAAACTCCTTCAGTCTAGACTGCCTCGCACAAACAAACAAACAAACGGACTCAATGACTCCTTACAAAGATGGAAGCAGTTTATCAGCAGCTCCAGAAGCAGCAGCTTGCGTAAAATAATGTGCTTCAGTAGACCCTTGCCTACAGTCTCCAAAATTGACTGATTGAGATTTCAAAATTAAGGAGGAAAAGGGGAAATGGCTTATAAAATAATGTGTCCGTCCATCATCAAACCTGCGTCTTCCTCACTGAGGGTTACGGAGGAGCTAAGGCCTATCCTGACTGACCATGTGTGAAAGGCAGGGACACATCCCGGGCAGCTCGTCAATCCATCGCAGGGCGCACACACTATTCACACACTATTCACACACACTCATACTTATGGGCAATTTGGAATCTTCAGTTAGCCTGACATGCAGGTTTTTGGACTTGGGGGGGGCGGCAGTAGTATCTGAAGGAAACCCAGCAAACATGGGAAGCACAAGCAAACTCCACACAAACAAAAAACCGGATTCATACCCACAACCTTCTTTCTGTGAGGGGGCAGTGCTACCAACTGCGCCACCGAGCCACCCGCGTATAATCCAATAATGGTCAAAATTTGGGAACAAACAGCCAGCTCACCATCCTGCAAATGAACTAACAAGTTTGCAGGACTTTTACTGGACGCATTAAATGTCGATGACTTGATGGCAGCTCGTCTGAGGTCGCACCACATAGACTTCACTTACTGACTTAATTCATAATTCATTTTATTGTGTGAATTAAACTGTACAGTTGTACAATAAAAGCACACATCAAGAGTTAAGAACCGTCTAAAATTCCACACTTCGATATTGATGGATACTAATGCAAACTTACAGTGACACATCGAGTCGCTAAGTATTCGCACCATAGTAATAATTGCGATAGTTGATTTCAAACTCTTTTACCCTGAGTGGGGACACCACATGTTCCGGTAAGCCATTCCAGAGACATATTACGCTGTTTGACTCAAGGGAAGAATTACTTTGTTGCTCTGTATAAGGGTATTGCATAATATTGTCGCATACACGCATGTCTAAACCTGGACACCTGGTTGGAAGACAGTGGAGAGGTGAAGTAGTGGCTATGCAGATTGCGGCCGGTGTTGACGTGAGTGAGTCTGATGGACTGGCCGCATCTGACCGGCGTCCCACGCTGGCACATGGCGGTACTTGTGCCTCGCACGCTCCAGTAGCTGTTGCTGTCCTCCACCGCAGTCACTCCTGTCACTGACTGCTGGCCGCTGCCTAACAATCAGTTATAGCATAAAACAATTTCCTCCTTCTTTCATGAAAGCCACAGATTGGTGAACGGATGCATTCGGGTCTGCTATATTAAAAAGTTTACATTAAATAGGCAACATTTAACTAGAACTCATAAGGCTAACAGTCACATCTAGTAGCTACTTGTCATAACAGGTGTCAAAGGATGCACAACAGGTGATTTTATTCATCAGTACAGGCTGTGACAATTACATCTTTCATTACATTTACCATTAAAAGTATCACAGCACTATGCCATTTCACTTTAGATGTTATGTCAACCTCTGACAGCGCTTACGTCATTTTTATAACAGTATTTGGTCTACCTTTAGTCTACAGGTTCAAAAAAGATTAGCAACAAATCATTTTTTTTCTCATTTGTTAGCAAGTGTAACAATCGCTCGTTACCAATTACATGGCATTCGATTCTAAAAAGATACAACATGCAGTAAAAGGCCTCTTGGTATCTACTTGCAAATGATGCCAATGTACAAAAACTTGCATATGTTGCCAGTCAGTTCACCTTAAAGTAAACGCTGGAGTGCCAGGTCATTAGTCTGTCATGTAGCATGTCGTTTAATGGATACCGCGAAACACAGCAGCGAATCTAATGTTCAGTCCAATACTAGCAGACCTCAGTAAGAACTATTTGCACTTACCAGAACCATATCGGACATCATGAGAATGTAATCTCACATTGTGTCTAACATTTAGTAGTTTTACAACTGATCCACATGTCACAAAGCCTAGTTCAGTCCCAAATGATCGGGAACATAACCACAAAATAAGTACTAGATTTAAAAGTGTATGTGCTGAGGCAGAACAATTATCCATTTCAGCAACCAGCTCACACTGTATTCTAAAATCAATGGCTCGCAAAATGCGCACGTCATCAACATCCTCGGTTGTGATAGAAAGCATGTATGAGACAAGAGCGCCGTCTGTTGGCTGGGCATAGTTGCTACAGTTAACTGGACGTCGAGGCTGCGCACTAAAATGAGTTCGATGAATGGAGAAACAAAGGTTTAAGTGAACACGCAAACACATTTGATTATTCTAAACTTATGCTTTTAAACGATGTTTCTGATAGACGAATGCAGTTCGCTGTTCTTTGCAAATAATTGAGTAAAAAGACGGGCTGCGTTTATTTAAATGTCCAGCAGGGGGCGTGGGCTCAGGTTTGGTCAATAGACCGGAAGTTCCTTCTTCGTATCCCGGAATTACTACTGTCACGCCGAGCTTCGCAGCCATTTTTTGATGTAGATCAAGATCAACTTGTATCTTTATGGGACTGTAGCTAACGTTATCCGCATCTTTCTGCGTATTATTGCGTTTCTAGTTATTTGTTCGTTGGATAACTAGCTGTACGGCAACAGGTAACGACTGAAGTTCAAGACGTTTCTTAATGGTGTCGCTGCAACGAGCATTACTGCAGTGAATATGTCGATCAGCTGGCTGTGAACTCCGGTCGTTTCTCTGTATTTCAGTCGTGCGCTTGTTTGGTGGCGCTTGTTCCTGAACTAGTCGTTTGACTTGTGAAACGAGCCTTAAGTTGCTTTCACACCGGACGCGAAACGAATTTTTCGCACGACATAGATTACATTCGAAGTCAATGCAACGATATTATGCACGCGAAACGCGTGTATTCGCGTCTTTGCGTTGACTTCGAATGTAATCTGTCGTGCGAGAAATTCGTTTCGCGTCCGGTGTGAAAGCGGCTGTGTTCTGTGCCTTTCATAAACGTACATTGTGGTGGCGCGTCGTTGGGATGTCCGCAGTCACCGTATAGCGGTGCTACATCGTTGACGCATCGAGGCGCTGGTTAGCAAACCACCATGCTAATGCTAGCTCTATTGGGAGATCCGACTAGTTTGCTAACAATATCTCGCTATCTGTGTGCTGGAATCAACTGTTACGCGCTTGGCGTATTCGACCCCTGTCAAACGAATCGGATTGTTGCTAATTCGCAGATGTGCTAATGTGAGGTTTGTTAATGAGATGGCTGATTGTTTACTAGCCAACTGATCGTTAAATGTTCGTCGGCTAACAACAGGTACCCTGCTACCCGAGTGAAAGCGGGTAGGGCTAATCTTCTGAAAACATTTCTGCTGAAAATTCTCTTAATAATTCTTCTTTTTTCATCATCTCAACTAGACATTGATAGATATACATCTCAAGAATAACTGGTGAAAATTTAATTACACTATATTTAGAAATAAATAAATTATGAAGGAAAGTATAGATGGTTGTAGTTCTTCAGCAGAATGTTTTCAGCAGATTAGCCCTACCCATTGAAAGCTTGCTGTGATTGACTGACAGAACCAGCTCTAGTGATGGTGAATGTGAACACTGCTGATGTTTAGTGCTCAATAACAGTCCTGTCGTTCGCCGAATGCGCATGCGCTGCGCTGTATTAACGTTCGCATAATTCTGCGCTGTGGTCGAGTTTGGTCCCTAATTGGCGTCCCAGTTTTGGTAAATTGGGTGGAATTGTACCTTTGCGTTGTCAGACCGCATCACTCAGCCGAGAAGCGAACTCCTGCATTGCATTGCGTCTCTTGGGTTTCTCGTCTGCCCTGCAGCATTTGGTGGCCCGTTTCACATGATAATGACAACGTCACTGGCGCCGACACCTGGCTTCATAATGACGAAATGGAAATTAATTTTAATAATGCCCGCATGATGATGAACAGTACTCTTGCCTTCCTCCTACTCATTATAAAATACTTTATTTTTTTATTGTGCTTAGTGATTTGGTTGTATTAAAATGCGTAGTATTATTACTAATGCAGTGATTCTTTTGTGTAGGGTTGGGTTTTGAAAAGGCCCGACCAAAATGTCTGACTTCATCGAAAGCGAGGCGGAGGAGTCGGAGGAGGAATTCGAGGAGAGGGAGTTACAACCACAGAAGAAGAAGCCCAAGCTTATGGAAGTTGACGATGGTGAGTTTGATCAGCGCCTCCCTTTAAAGCAAACATTGAAAATGGAGTTGGCTGAGACATGGTTTTCAGTCTTCAAGCATAGTTTCCAAATGCTTTTATTTAAAAGCTGATGTGGCTAATGACTGTGCGTTTCCCAGATGAGGAGGAGGAAGAGGAGAATACTGAGGACCAGGATGAGCACGGAAACCTCCTGGGGCTGATTGACGACGACGTGGACGAAGAGGAGGAGGAGGAGGAGGATGAGGACGATGAAGAGCGAAGCGCAGGAGACGCCAGTGACTCTGCAGAGGAGATCGGGCATCGCAAGAAGAAACGCAGTAAGGGTCGATACTTTCCTGATCTGGAATCGTTTAGCTCATTGATATATCACCCCCAACTGCCAGATACAATGATTTTGATGAGTAAATTTATGTTTTGTTTATATCCAAGTCATCCTATTAGACTTTATTAATTTCTCGAACTCTGTTTATATTTGTCCGGATAAATTACTTAACTGCTAGCTAAAATCTGTTTCACGGGAAATGTGGGGAAATTTCAAAATGGTATTTTTGCTTCGTCAGAAGGAAGGAGGTAAAACTACGCTGTTTGGAAGATTTATTTGTTGTCCTTAAAAATTTGCTGTGACTGCTCCATGATGACTGATGCTAAATTATGTGGCAAACACCGAGTCTTTAGTTTGGGATGATTGGCAAATTATATAAAATCATTTTTGAGTACCAGTTGGAATTGGTTTTCACCTCACCTTGGGATTTCAGGTGCTTTTTCAGGCTCATAAGGACAATGCAGATATTTGCACGCCTTCATTTCTCACACTGATTTTATTGTGCACCTGCAGAGTATTTAAATCTTAAGAAATATCATTTCCCCATTGAAAAAACAAACTGTCAAAGTACATCAAAACAATTTTTAGAAGCCCAGTAACATAATGTAAGCTCCCACAGAAAGTGCATGTCTGAAATTTTGTGTGTCAGCCACTATGTAGGGGAGGCCTGTGACCTCAGTGAGTTGCATTAGTTACTGCACTGTGATTCACAGCCTTGAACATCGCAAAATGGATTTATTAACATCAAAAACCGGCAAAAACGGGAAAAATTTCGTGAGAATCCTGGTGATTCTGGCTATCAACATTTTAATTAATTTTTTTTTTTTTTTCCATTTTACCTTTACTTAACCAAAAAAACCTCATTGAGATTACAAATCTAAGAGTGTCCTGGCAAGCTGGACAGCAAGACATAACATTGGTATAACATAAAAAAAAATAAAATCTAGTATAGTTTTCTAAAATGGATTTCGTTAACCATGATTCTGATATAATATTATCAGCATCGGTTGATTGAACCCAAATCTGAATCCTATCAGTTTTTTTAGGATGCCGCTTCCATTGGTGTCGACAGAATTCAGCCCCCGCCCTTTTTAAAAATCAGCAGGGGCATTAAAACCTAATTGTCCAATGCCAGGTAAGACTGCACTGTTGCTGAAATCAGCAGTTGTAACACAATAAGGCTCCTCTGCTTCAGCGATTTAACAAGACATTTTTAGCGTTCGTCCATAAAATATCACCATCAAAACCTTTAATGGGGGATGGTGAAATGATCCTGCAGAGCTGTGATACAAAACCTAAAGACAGAGTCCGCAGAGTTTGAGGAGAGCAGCGGCAGGGGAAACAGTTAGCATTCTGCTGCAGGCCAGATACACACCGTCTTCAGCACGTGCCATCCAGTCGAGAGAACCCTGCCAGAGGGCTTGTTTGTTACCATAAAACCTTTCAGAGCCGCATAATGTTACGAAGTAAAATGCAACACCTACAAATGGTGTTGTAAGTCAGTTAATAACATGAGAGCGGTGCGATGCAAGTATAATTAAGTGTATAAATTGAAGCATAAAACGGTATCTGCTTGTGTAAGTGGACATAATAAAAGTGAGCGAGGAGAGCGGATGTTTTACTCGATGAGCGGGAGAGATCTGAGCCAGAAGCTGCAGTGTGGAGGGCAGGGCGAAGTGTGGCCAGAGCCGGGTCCTGTTCTGGCTGGGAGATCAGAGCCGCTCACAGGGAGCGCCGCTGAATACACACACCGTCAGGGCAGCGAGACGGCAGAGTGTGTCCCTGTAACCTTACTGTCGCGAAAGAGAAGCTGGTGGCTTGGTGTGCAAGAATTTGCTGGTGCGTTAGTGAAACAGTCCAGTGGAAAATGGAGCTTGAGGGCGAGTCGCACATCGGCAGGTCCAGTGGTGGAAGTAGAGCAGTAACGGCGGAAGTTGTTAGCAGGAAGGAAGTTGCACTGATTCTACAGAGTTCTCATCAGTTCAGCTGTAAAACGGTTCTGATGATCAGTGGCCTAAACAATGATATCTGGGCAATACATAAAATAGTTTGGTCATATATGAAATGTGTTGTCAAAATTTGATTTAAAACTTGGCGTATTGGAAAATTTAATCAAATGCAGAGAGCGTATAAAGACCACAAAACTGGAAATGGAGAACAGGTAGGAACAAATAAACATACTGACTTGCTGCAAACTTGATTACTACTAGTGCAAACTAGTATTCTTTACTACTAGTGCAGTACAGACAGACCGTGCACCAGCACAATCAGATTTACCAACAGTTTGTGGAAGAGCGTGTTGGCAGTGAGGACAGTGAAGTGGCAGGGAAGGATTCTGGGCAGGACTCAGCTGTCTGACATGAGACAGTACCAGGATCGGAGGAGAAATGGCTTGTCTCATCAGGATTTAATCATTACTGGCTAATGTTTCTCCATCCTGCATGCATTTCACAGTAGTGTCATTCATGAAGTAACACCCCACTCAAAGTTTTGGCACCTTAGCGGTTCTTTAGAGCGAAATATTGCTAACTGTCGGAGGTGCCCTTTGAGGTTGGGGCACGAACTGTCACTTTAAATGAGAACATCCTTAACTGCTTTCCTTGCCTTTTATTGTAGAATCTGTAATTTTTTTTGCTCTCCAGCCCATGACTATCGTTTGGATGATGATGACATTGAACTCATTGAGGAGAACCTGGGTGTGAAAGTTAAGCGGGTAAGTATCAGAATATATGGTGATCGATCAATTTGTATGTATATATCATAGTACAGTCTGATTTTAAATTTAAGTATACACCGATCAGCCTTAAGATTAAAACCACCTGCCTATTAAGGTGAAATCACCCTTGTGCTGCCAAAACAGCTCCACCAAACTGATGTCACTTGAATTCCCAAACTCAGGGTTTCCCAGCAGAACATTTCCCAGAGTATCACTCTCCCTCCACCAGCTTGTCTTCTTCCCATAATGCATCCTGATGCCATCTCTTCCCAGGTAAATGGTGCACATGTATCCAGTCGAGGCGCATGACTTAAAAGAAAATAGAACTTACTGGACCAGTAAACCCTCAGCTGCTCCAAGGTCCAGTTCTGAAGCTCAGGTGCCCATTGGGGTGCTGTTAGAGGTGGGCCAGGGTTAGAGTCGGCACTTTGACTGGTCTGTAAGCTAAAAAGTGTAATACACAGCAGGATATGATGCACTGTGTATTTTGATACATTCCCTATGTAAATATCATTGAATTTGTCACCGACTTGTGCCACAGTTGCTGGTCCGTCATTTTGGACCAGACGGGACAGCCTTCATAGCCCTTGTGCATCAATGAGCCTCGGCCGCCCAGAACCTTGTCGCCAGGTCATGGTTTGTCCCTCTTTAGACCATTGTCAGTAGGTGCTCACATCTACTGACAGGGGGCACCCAGAGGTCTTACCACTGACCCACTCACCAGGCCATAATAATTTGGCTCTTGTCAAAGTCGTTCAGTTCCCATTTCACCCACATCCAACACATTGAATACGAGAACTGTCTGTTGGCTTACCATCTAAGATCTGTCTGCAGACCTTGACGTGCCGTTGTTTTGAGATGATATTATTCGCTGCCTCGGTGAATGGTTTTAATGCTTTGGCTCATCGGTGTATAGATCAGCTGTCACAACTTCCAGCTGAGCAGTAGGCCAAAATGTGTTGATTTCACTAGTCAATTCCTCTTCAAATGAACCCGATTTGGAGCCGGGAGTTCTCTGTATGCTATTTTGGGTGAGCGTTTGCGTGATTAGTAAATATGTTTTCCGTAAAATAACAGAAAAAATTCAGCCGTGTGCGGAACATGGCTGACGATGAAGATGAGGAGGATGACGATGGCCGGGAAGCCCACGAGAAGGACCTGATCGCAGATGAGATTTTCACGGGCGATGGCGACGTCGAAGAGGGGGAGGCCGTAGACATGCCGCTACACCCGGGGGATGACGAAGACGAGGAGGAGGAGTCGGGTGAGGAAGGGAATGCTGGGTAGTGGCAGGGGAACGTTGCGCTGTAATTTGATATTTTTGACACCTGTAGAAGAGTTGGCTTGCTGCCTTACTACCACGAAAGATGCCACATTGTATAATAGTTGACCACTTGAATAACGAGCAGCTAAAATGCCCAAAATGTAGATTCGTTGTTGATTTTACCGCAGTGTAGCTGGCTTGAAATCCAGTGATGAAAAGTATTTGTGAAGCGCATTTCATAATTGTTCTGATGGCACTCTCGAACTGCACTGCTTATCTGGTTTATAAACAAATGAAGAGTTTGTTACCAGACTGCAATAAGTGCCAAAATTATGAGATATGAGATAATACGATAGTGCAATCGCCCTGTGTTTCTTACATATGGTGCAAAAATCCATGTTAAGAAATTCATACTATAAGGTGTATTTTTTTCATGATCTAAGTTTGTGTTTTTATATAAAAATGCAACAGGCGCCGACATGGAAAAAGCTGATTGACTCAAAATGAGTAAAATGGATATATTGCATTTTGGAAACAAACTCCTTAAATATTAATGGTAATTTCTTGTCGTTTTGGCGAGATTGGACTCATGTTTCCATAGCCTGCTTTCTGAAAGTGGATTTATGAAAGTGTGACCTCCGCTGATGATCTTCTGGACTCGCCCAGCTTTGTTTGAATGAACCATTGTATCAGTTAAGCAGAGTTGAGGCTCATCTAATGCCGCGTTTTCTGTGTGCGAAATCTTCAGATATTGATGACTTCATTGTGGATGATGATGGGCAGCCCCTGCGGAAACCCAAATGGGGGAAGAAGCTGCCAGGATACACTGATGCGTAAGTGTTCCAGAGCTTTCCATTCAGCCCATTGCAGTTGGAGGAGACCTGTCCTTAATCATTCTTAGCAGGCTTCTAAACAGACAGCCTCTGTTTTATTCTGAGCAGGCATCTCAGTTTTATTCTGAGCGGCATCGCGGACTCCTCAGTTTTATTCTGAGCAGGCATCTCAACGGACGCCCTCAGTTTTATTCTGAGCAGGCATCTCAACGGACGCCCTCAGTTTTATTCTGAGCGGGCATCTCAACGGACGCCCTTTTATTCTGAGCATCTCAACGTTTTTTATTCTGAGCAGGCATCTCAACGGACGTCCTCTCAGTTTTATTCTGAGCAGGCATCTCAACGGACGTCCTCTCAGTTTTATTCTGAGCAGGCATCTCAACGGACGTCCTCTCAGTTTTATTCTGAGCAGGCATCTCAACGGACGTCCTCTCAGTTTTATTCTGAGCAGGCATCTCAACGGACGTCCTCTGTTTTATTCTGAGCAGGCATCTCAACGGACGTCCTCTCAGTTTTATTCTGAGCAGGCATCTAAACGAACGTCCTCAGTTTTATTCTGAGCAGGCATCTGAACAAACCGTATTATAGTTTCAATTCTCAACGGGCATCTAAACGGACAGTCTGTTCTTGCAGGGCCCTGCAGGAGGCTCAGGAGATTTTCGGCGGAGACTTTGACTTTGCGGAGTTTGACACGGAGGCGTACGATCACGCCGAGGAGGAGGAGGAAGACCCGGATGAAGAGTCGTGGGACAGGCCGAAGAAGCAGACCAAGAAGCGTGTGGGTCGGCGCAGCATCTTCGAGATCTACGAGCCCAGCGAGCTGGAGAGCAGTCACATGACTGACCAGGACAACGAAATCCGCTCCACTGACATGCCCGAGAGGTTCCAGGTATGTGCTCGTCTGTGTGTCGTGTGTGGGCTTGGTGTGGATGGCTGTTGGGAAGTGTGGAGCGGGCGAGAGAAGTCTTCACTCGTCAAGTGGTCATGCTCTACATCAACTGTTACTGACCCTCTCAGCTGAGGTCCATCCCGGTGAAACCAGCCGAGGACGAGGAACTCGAGGAAGAGGCGGACTGGATCTACAGGAACGCTTTCTCAACTCCCACCATCTCCATGCAGGTAGGCAGTTGCCCTCAGCAGTAAGGGCTCCCCTGGGCTCCGATCAGCAGGTGAACGCTGATTCTGCGCTTTTCTGTGATGACCTGCAGAATACATGTATTGGGACGGTTAATGTTCCAACTGTTTGATGATGCAGGTCTATTCTGCCATTATAAATGAGCACTTTAAGTCCTCCACGAATTCTCTAAATGGTCTTTGCCGTTGCTGTAGGAAAATACGGACTACCTGGACAGAGGCGGCACCAGCAGCTTCAGCAGGAAAGGCCCCAGCACCATCCAGAAGATTAAGGAGGCTCTGAACTTCATGCGGAACCAGCACTTTGAGGTGGGAAGCATGCAGATGGCTGATGTCTGTTTCTGAAACGAGTGGGTTTTGATTCTGGTTGCGGTGGCTCTTTTAACTGCATGTATTAAAACAGAAAACTCCTTCTTTGAATCTTGTTATAAAGAGATAGTTTCAGATTGAAATTTTTATATGTTACTTCTAATATACAGTAAACTCCGCACATGATAAACGCAGGGAGCTGATGATTTGGAATATGTATGATATGTTGAACAAGGAGACGCAGTGTGGTGAGTTAACATCAGTTTTCTGGACGCGCAGACTAATATGCGTCGGTTTATCGATCACTCTGACAGTACTTTAAGCATTTCTTGCGAAACTGTAAATTAAACATTAGCCCAAAACAAATGCAAGCACCCCCCCAAAGAAAAACAGGGGGGGAAACAGGATTATTGCTCCCTATTTGATTGTTCTGTGTTGAGCTCTGAGAAGTGTCGCTGCACTGATGGGGTCAGTAGGTGTTGTCTGTTGCAGTCAGTTACTTTCTTGCATTTTCTCACCCTGCTGTGCCTCTGCTGGTATGATTTTGCTCGGCACAAGTTCAGCTCTGGAACAGAAATCCACTCCTCTATCTCAGGTTATGCGTTAATGTAATGTTTGTGTTGGTTCGTTCTTGCGATAGGTTCCATTCATCGCATTCTACAGGAAGGAGTACGTCGAGCCGGAGCTCAACATCAACGACCTTTGGAAAGTCTGGCAGTGGGATGAGAAGGTATTTTCATCAGCTCGCCTTTGCCTCGTTTTGTTTTTCCGAACTAAGTGTTGCTCAGAGCGGGGGGGGTGCTGTAGAAGGGAAACCTTGACGTGTCTTGTGTTCTCCCCAGTGGACCCAGCTAAAGACCCGCAAACAGAACCTGACCCGACTCTTCCAGAAGATGCAGGCCTATCAGTTTGAGCAGATCTCTGCCGACCCGGACAAACCTCTCGCTGATGGAGTCCGGCCTCTGGACACCGCTGACATGGAGAGGTATAGTCAGGCTGGTGCATGTCCAAGCAGAGGGATGAAACTGGCTGTGGCGACAGTTATTCATTCGCTGTTGGTGTTTTTTGGCGAGTGGCGTATTGTATGTTGTCACAGTGAGACTCTGCTCCCATCCCTCCTTCAGTGATTTTGCCCCCATTTTTGTAACGGACGCTCCTGTGATTGCGGCACCGACTCTTTGACCCTTCTGGAGCTCCGCTGGTCTCCTGATCTTGCTTTAATGACAGGCCTAGCAAAGTGCTGCTGGTTAGACCTTTAAAGTGGATGCATGTGGCTGATTAGCGTTCAGATTAATCGGAATGAGGGCATGGATGCACCTGTGTGTGATTTTGGTGCTTCAAAGTTTTTTAGGAGTGCGTCCAATTTTTAGCCACCCCTATTTCTGAGCCCAGTGGAACATGTTTTCGAAGATCATTTTTTAACTTGGAGGTCTGTTCCAGTTACTACAGACCTACGCAAAGCAGCCTCAGGTGTCCTGTGCAGAACATGTGCTTTGATCTGTTCTGTTATATGGCTGAATATTTATGTTCCGACAGTCAAGGAAAGTGACGTGTTCTCATATAAGCTTCACATCTGGTGGGAGGAATTCTGTTTTTCGGTTGTCCATGTGTTGGCATGCCCGTCACAGTCTGTGCAAATATCTTGTCCGAGTTACATCTATTGAAGGAGTGGAGCGATTTTCACCAGATCAGACATTAACTCTCCACAGATGAGAGCGGAACTGACGAGGGTTTGGAGGTCATCAGGTTAAAGGTCAAGGTCACATGAGGTCTGTTGTATGTGGGAGTCTGAGATCAACTTTCAGGAAGTGTGAAGTCATAGCTGGCGGAGGCATAGCTAATGGTGCTATGCGTCGAGTCGCACCGTGTTTCCCTTTTGAAGAGATCCCTGTCTTGTATCCCCGGCAGACTAAAGGACGTCCAGTCTATTGACGAGCTGAGTGACGTGTACAACCACTTCCTGCTTTACTACGGCCGCGACATCCCCAAGATGCAGAACGCAGCCAAAGCCAACAAAAAGAAACTGAAGAAGATCAAGGAGGTCTCGGAGGAGGACGGTAGGAGACAAGGGGCCGATTCTAGCGCGGCAGTTAAAAGCACAGTCTCTCCGTTGGGTTCTCTGGTCTTTGCCATCGCTTGGCTGGGACCCCTCCCACAGGAGGATGAGTGACAGGTGTGTTTCTCCCGTGCAGGGGAACAGGAAGCGGATCCGGAGGAAGAGGAAGAGGAGGAGGAGCAGAAGGGGCCGGATCTGAAGCTGGCCTCCCGCAGGGACATGTACAGTATCTGCCAGAACGCCGGACTCGGTGAGTCTCCTGAAACAGCCGTCGATACACATTTTAATGGAGGATCTTGGGTAAACTCCAGTCCAGCCATCTCTCCTGGTGATTCCTTTAGTTTATTCACCTACATTTTGGCGAACGCACAGTGTACAAATATAAGATCAATTCACGGCACATCATAATATAGACATATACATATGTGACCTGTCACGTGAAAAGGATACTATCCTCTAGGAAGTAGTTTTTGAGATATTCGCTTAAATAGAAAAGCAAACTCACTTACTCACTACTTAATGCTGTTTTTTGTGTTATGAAGTATTGCTTCATAACACTCAAATCTTTGTCCTGAAGCATATCTGACATGCAGAATTCAATTAAAGTAAAAATCTCAAAATCCATGTTTTGGTTGGATAGTACCCGTTTTGCGTGACAGGTCACATATACATACAATAGGGTCAGTCCATATCTAAGCATCCAGACCCTCCCAGATGACCCCCTCAGAAATTTCTCAAAAAATTCATATGGGTACCTCTGGTGGACTTATGAAATAATACCAAGTATTAGACCAATATCCCTAATAGTTTTGAAGTGATGGCCTGTCACAATTTTAAGTTTTTTTTTTTTTTTTTTTTTTTTTGACGAAATTGTGTTTCGTCCAGCTTTGAGCTTCCACTGCTCCTCTATTATTTGACCTACAGATCAGATTTTTGGTTTCCCTGGCCAACTTTTCCCCTAGAATCTGAATTTCTGGTCAGATTAGGTGTATCTACCTTGGTTGCTCCACAATAGGGCTCCAAATTTGGCCAAAAAGCCAAAAATCACAAAAATTGCTGTACTTTTTAAATGCTACAGATCAGAAAGTTTAGGGAATTCAAGCTTGAAATTTTTTTTTGTGACCATTCCTGATACCTCTCATGGGTAATCCACTTTAATCTTGTTTGTATCTTGGCAGAAATGAGAAGAAAAAATTTTTTTTTATTTTGCTCGTTTTTCATTTTACGGAAAAAATAGCAATTTTGAAATCCGTGGTTCAACATGTGCGCAATTGACCACATCCTTCAAATCTTTACCATAGATTGCTATAGTTGTCAACTTCATCTGACAAAAAAATTGGGATGCCGATCCCGTAAAACAAAAAGGGGGCACAAACGACCCTCCATAACTGGACTTTAGCCCAGTACATAACCCAGGGTAGCACATTCTGCTCTGTGACGGACTATCAGATGTTTTTCTGCAGCCACCAGAGGATGTTCAGTGTGTTCAGAGGATGGACCAGGTTGTGAGGAAACCACACCCAGCAATTCCAAGGAGTCAGCATTACTCAATACATTATCACCCATAGTGCACCTGGGCTCCACACAAAAAACATTGTTACCCAGCTCGGCCCGACCCGTCGGCATTAGCTTGCTCTGATTTCCCTTGGTGAAGACTGACTTGATAAGATAGAGGTGCCCACAGAATATCCCTTTATAACAATAGCTAGCCCTGGCTAGTGCACAAACAAATACCTTTCACGTTTTCCAATTATAGTAATGATCCGTTGGCAATTGAGGACACAGCTTCTCTCCCCCATGCGATCTAACGGCGACAAAATGATGGGCTAAATTTAGTACAGGAAAAGAGTTTACTCAAATTGGCCCATGCTTTACGAAAGACAAACTGCTCTGAAACTTCTGCGCTACCTTTTCCGCACATCAGGTGATTTAGCTTGTTCTTCTTGATCGTTTAAATTGTTTAAATTAAAAGACTATTTGAAATGTCTTTATGCAATTTCTCAGCTTCCGGCCCCTGAGAAAAGAGAAGCGTGAGAATTCAGGAGTCATAATAGGTTTCTGTGTTACGAGACGAGAAATCTACCGAAATGTACATGAAACTGAAGAACTTCCATGCACAATGCCTTCAGTTCCGCGTGATAATCTCTTAAATACGCATTGATTGAATGATGACTGATCCGCGACTGATTCCAATGAAATTTCGCCTTTCACTCTCGGTACTGCGTGGGTATATTAAACGTGGAACTCGGCAATTGAATATAATTTTAAATGTAATTTTGTTTTCTGAAATCAAATGATTAAGTGTGAGATTGCTGACTGCTGCATGAGAACGTGATGTGCCACTTTAAAGCTCGAGACTCGAGCCACATGCCTGAGAGTTGGCAGATATGCAATTTTGAATGACACTGATTTAAATGCACCAAATTACATGTCCTCTTGAGTGGTTGTTGTGAACGGGGAGAATTGACAACACCTGATAAAGTGGAGTTTTCTCGGAGTGAAAATATTGATAATTATTAAAATAATTGAGAACAAGTCAGGACAAATAACTATTTTAAAGGAGATGTCCTGCGCCCCACCAAATTTTCAGTTCTGGCTACGCCACTGGCTTTATTTAATTTATGACCTCTGCACGCTCAAGAGTTCAGGTGTCCGGGTGACGCAGGAAGCTACCCCGATTCCACCTTACATGGCGCACTGCACACAACTTATAAATCTGATCTTCTTGAGCTGAATTAGTCGTTAAAGACGTGTTTCAAAAAACACCCAGAAACATATTAAAAATAGCCAGAAAAATAGCCAGCAGCCATACCACTATTCAATCTGCTCCAGCCGCATGGCTGAAGCTAAGCAGGCGTGGGCTTGGTCAGTACTTGGATGGGAGACCACCGAAGAAAACCAAGTTGCTGCTGGAAGAGATGTTGGTGGGCCAGTAGGTGGCGACCTTCCCTCTGGTGGAATAATCCCCAATGCCCCAGTGCAGTGCCGGGGACACTGTACTGAAGCAGACGCCGTCGTTCGGATGAGACGTTAAATTGAGGTCCTGACTCACTGTGGTTATTAAACATCTTATGACACTCTTCAATAAGAGTTGGGGGTTCCCCGGTGTCATGGCTAAAGTCCCAACCTGGCTCTTTCAACCTGCCACCTAATCATCCCCTGATCTAATTGGCTGTGCAACTTGCCCTCTCCCTCCCCACCTCAACCCCCAGGGCTCCCTTGAAAAAGAGATTTCAATCTCAACGGGACTTCCCTGGTTAAATAAGGGTTAAATACATATTTGAATAGTCGGGGCAGTGTACTCTTATTGGGCAAAATCTGAAAAAAAGGTTTTCTTTTCCTTTAATCCTGGTCCAGAAGGAACGAGAGCCGCCGTGTTATTAGTGATTGACAAAGCGCAGAACGTCACAGTCGAGGCTTCTCTGAGTGCATCATCGCGTTAAGCAGAAACCAGTCAAGTGACAGAATGATCTCCCGCCATCACTGCTGCTTATTTAATGTGATTTAATGTGATTGCCACCTATTGATGGGACTGGGGACGAGCCCAGCTTGGTCATTATATCAGCTGAGGTGCACTTTAACCCCTTAAACTTCTAATTTTGCTCTTAAATTTTTCCTTAACTAAGTTGAAAGTGAGAAAAAGCATTTTTTCATACTGTTGGACAGTGTTGCATGTATATTCTGTATTTGCTAGTTGCAGCGCTTCACCGAAGCTACGTCACACTTGTATTGAGTGAAATATTCAAACCCTGGATGCCATGTTTTTATGGCCACAGAATTGCATCAAATGGGAAGTTTCTAGATCTTGTGCATTATGTGATACACATTTCATTGTAATGCAGCAGGACATATTCGGCATCCTTGGACACCCTGGGATTTCCACTAGAATTTTAAATAGGCCTGAAGTCCCGCAGGTTTGAACGAAGGTGCTGCATTTTACTGACCCATATATGAGTCCGTAGGTTTGAAGGGGTCAAGCGCTGGGGTTTTCTCTTTCCAAAAACACTACTTGTTGACAGTTGAACTCCACGCTAACCATTGTGGCAGTATCTGTGCACTGAGAATTTGGCTGCATTTACGACACTGTGCTCACATGGAGCTATACGTCCTCCATTTAGATGGGCTTGCGAAGAAATTCGGTCTGACCCCGGAGCAGTTTGGAGAGAACCTGCGGGACAGCTACCAGAGGCACGAGACGGAGCAGTTCCCGGCTGAGCCCGTGGAGCTGGCCAAGGACTACGTGTGCAGGTGGGCACCTGAGCTTCCTGTGCGTTTGGGGCTGATGAAAAGCTCTCCCGTCAGTCGCCCCGTCACCATTTTAAGATTGTTGTGTTCCTCCGTCAGTGGGGAGCGCTGTAGTTTTACTGCCAAAGTCGCAGACATGTGACCTTGTGCCCACGGTAACTCAAAGTGTCTCACGACTGAAGTATTGATGGCCGATAGCTTGGCAGACACACCAGGGTAGAGATGGGAATGAGGGCAAAAGTATATTATTTTAGAGTCATAAGTTGGAAGAGGGAGGGGCCTATTAGGAATATATTATCATTCAGTCACCTTCATGTTATCACAAAAAATCAGTCTGAGTGAAAGCTGATGATGCTCTTGAGTGTGATGGTCGGTGTTGCGGACCCGTAAGGATTAACGCAGCCATGGCCATGAGCTGTAATTGGATGTAGTGTTTGTTTCCTCTTACCATGGTAATTTAGCACAGTTGCGGTGTCCTTGACTACATTTGGCCCTTAAGAGAGGACTGAATGTGTGCGCACGCTCAGTGGCTCCGTCAGTGAGGGGGTCCAGTCTCAGTTTCGACCCGCTGTGTGTCCTTGCAGCCAGTTCAGCTCCCCCGAGGCGGTGCTGGAGGGCACGCGGTATATGGTGGCCATGCAGATCGCCCGCGAGCCTCTGGTTCGCCACGTGCTGCGCCAGACCTTCCAGGAACGGGCGAAGATCAACATCAAACCCACCAAGAAGGGGAAGAAGGTGCTGCTGTCCCGCCTGTGCTTCTGTCCCACCTGCGCTTCTGTCCCACCTGTGCGTCTGTCCCGCCTGCGCTTCTGTCCCGTCTGTGCCTGCGCTTCTGTCCCATCTGTGCGTCTGTCCCGCCTGCGCTTCTGTCCCACCTGTGCTTCTGTCCCACCTGCACTTCTGTCCCGCCTGCACTTCTGTCCCGCCTGCGCGTCTGTCTGTGCCTGCGCTTCTGTCCCGCCTGCGCTTCTGTCCCACCTGTGCTTCTGTCCCACCTGTGAGTCTGTCCCGCCTGAGCTTCTGTCTGTGCCTGCGCTTCTGTCCCGCCTGTGCGTCTGTCCCGCCTGCGCTTCTGTCCCGCCTGTGAGTCTGTCCCGCCTGCGCTTCTGTCCGGCCTGTGAGTCTGTCCCGCCTGCGCTTCTGTGCCGCCTGTGAGTCTGTCCCGCCTGCGCTTCTGTCCCACCTGCTTCTGTCCCACCTGTGCGTCTGTCCCGCCTGTGCGTCTGTCTGTGCCTGCGCTTCTGTCCCACCTGCGCTTCTGTCTCGCCTGTGCTTCTGTCCCACCTGTGCGTCTGTCTGTGCCTGCGCTTCTGTCCCGCCTGCACTTCTGTCCCGCCTGCACTTCTGTCCCGCCTGCGCGTCTGTCCCGCCTGCGCATCTGTCCCTGCGCGTCTGTCCCGCCTGTTCGTCTCACCAGAACATTACGGGCCTTTTCACACCCAAGGCCAGAGGAAAACACATGTATTAAAAGATTCAAACCCAACTATCTCCATGAGCATAACCACACCGAATCCGAAACTTTCCTATTTCACCGTCAACAAGTATTTCGCATTTACATTCCGTTTTTTCGTTTCGTCCTTGGTGTGAAAGGAGTGTGTGAGCATCAGCTGAGCTGTGTTGCAGTTTTTCCCTCGCGTGTGAAATTGCATTACATAAGTCAGCTGGTGCACGTTATTATCCAGCAGCTTGTTGTGTATGGAGTACGCCAAGGAAATGCGTTTTGTCCAAGTTTACATGAGGAGATGGAGCTTGTGTCGCATTTTGTCCCCTTGAGGTTTGGAAGCCTGACGTTAGGGCTGTTCTGCCACAGACCTGCACTCAGACCTTTTTCCTTCTGTAAACACCATGTGCATTTCTGTTTCTGGAAAAGAAGCACCAGTATCTTTTTTCAGAGGCAGTTTAGGACGTGAGTTGCTTCTGGGATAAATGCCAAAAAAAATCTGGAGTGAATAAACTCTGTGTGAATCTGGAGTGAATAAACTCTGTGTGAATCTGGAGTGAATAAACTGTGTGAATCTGGATGTGTGTGAATCTGGAGTAAACTGTGAATAAATAAACTCTGTGTGAATCTGGAGTGAATAAACTGTGTGTGAATCTGGAGTGAATAAACTGTGTGTGAATCTGGAGTGAATAAACTGTGTGTGAATCTGGAGTGAATAAACTGTGTGTGAATCTGGAGTGAATAAACTCTGTGTGAATCTGGAGTGAATAAACTCTGTGTGAATCTGGAGTGAATAAACTCTGATGTTCCTGTATTATGTTGTCAAGTGAATAAACTGTGTGTGAAGGAGGCCAAACTGAATCTGGAGTGAATAAACTGTGTGTGAATCTGAGTGGCCTGATGTTCCTGATACTGGGATGCTGCCTGAGATACTGGGATGCTGAGATACTGGGATACTGGGATGCTGGCTCGCATTGCTGGTTTATGCAGACCTGACCCTCCTCTCCCCTGTGTCCCAGGACGTGGACGAGGCTCATTACGCCTACTCCTTCAAGTACCTGAAGAACAAGCCGGTGAAGGAGCTAAACGGAGAGCAGTTCCTGAAGATGTGTCAGGCCGAGGAGGAGGGCCTGCTCGCCATCGACATCTGCATCGACCTGGTGGGAGTGAAGGGGTGAGCGCGGAGCCTCGGACGTGTCGCGTTCAGTGTAAAGCAGGGCTGGGAACCTCCAGTCCTGAAGAGTGGCAGGGTCTGCAGTCTCTCTCTCCAGCCGGCGCTCAGTGCGCCTCGAGCAGAAGAGTGCAGCCTCGGTAGCCGATTGGTTTATGATTTTAATGACTCTGTGGCCGGTATTTTCACGCCTCTGGTGAAATGGGATCCACATACTGTTTCTAACAGAGTTACAAAACCATCTGTTGAGTGAAGAATAAACCAAAAATGGCAAAAAATTGCCTGGACTCTGGTCATAAGTTGATTTCTGTGATAATGGACGCGTACTATTTATCAGCTTTCAGCTTTCTGTTGCTTTGTTTTTGTACTTTTCGATTCTACTTGATTTAACACTTCATTTATTTTTCAGCCAAGCATTTTCTGACTGATTTTTCAGCATATAACTGGGGATTCACTGATTTGACATCCTCAGTGGTCTCGGCCTGAGTGTCGGCCGACGCGGAGTACAGATTGGACACCAGTGCTAGATTAATAAGCTGTATACCCTGCTGTGTGGGAGAGATTAGGATCATTGTTTTATGTGAACGACCACATCAGGCTTGATTTAAGCGTTGCTTTGGAAACTTTGTAAAGCAAAACGTGACCAATAAATGCATAGATAAAATTGCTGAATTGTTATGTACCAAATTAATAGTATCCACCACCAGTTTTGCCCGTTTCACCGATTCCTGATCCGGCTTCTTTATTGGAGTCAGTTTTGGACTGACACCCGACATCACTGTCTGTGTCGGTGAATAAATATCCGCTCGTAGCCTTTGCTTGCTTGTTTTTTCATGTCTGCAGTTGATCTAAATGAGAAAATGAGATGCTTATTAAAGACTCTATCTTCAGTGTAGATCTTGTGTTGTGGAGTCAGTGTGGCTCTCCCTGTGGGTAACTGACTCGTGTCCGTTCCTTTGTTGTGTGGGCAGGTACGGGGGCGACCAGACCTACTTCGAGGAGATAAAGCAGTTCTACTATCGAGACGAGTTCAGCCACCAGGTGCAGGAGTGGAACAGGCAGCGTACGCTGGCCATCGAGCGCGCACTGCAGCAGTTCCTCTACCCGCAGATGGCCAAAGAGCTGAAGAACAAGCTGATCGCCGAAGCCAAGGAGAACATCGTCAGGGTAACGCCCTGGAGTTATTATGTCTCTTCTCACCCACACCCCGACATACTGTTTTTGTTTGGTTTCTGTACCAGCGTGCCTGTCAGCCCCCACACTGCGCCAGGTGTTCCCACACTGCACCAGCCCCCACACTGACCATAACTCAGAAACCGTTTGATAAATTTCCGTGAAAATTTGCACACATTTGTATCCGCTCGTGCAGCTGTGCCTTTTGCTATTTTGAGGTTATTAAATTTTCTAGTTTCTTCCTAAATGTCTGTGAACATCAATGAGGGGCGGCCCCCCCCACACTGTACCAACCCCCCCACACTGCACCACCCCCACACTGTACCAGCCCCCCACACTGCACCAGCCCCCACACTGCCAGCCCCCCACACCAGCCCCCCCCCCACACACTGCAGCCCCCCACACTGCCCCCCCCCACACTGCACCAGCCCCCCACACTGTACCAGCTCCCCCACACTGTACCAGCCCCCCACACTGTACCAGCCCCCCACACCACTGCACCAGCCCCCCCCACACTGCACCAGCCCCCCACACACACCAGCCCCCACACTGCACCAGCCCCCCACACTGCACCAGCCCCCCCACTGCACTGTGCCCAGCCCCCACCCCCCCCACACTGTACCAGCCCCCCCCCACACTGCACCAGCCCCCCACACTGTACCAGCCCCCCACACACACAGCCAGCCCCCCCACACTGTCACCCCCCACACTGCCCCCCCCACACTGCACCCCCCAGCCCCCCCCCACACTGAACAGCCCCCCACTGTACCAGCCCACCAGCCCCCCACACTGCCCCCCACACTGTATCAGCCCCCCCACTGCACCAGCCCCCACACTGCACCAGCCCCCCACACTGTATCCCCCCACACTGTATCAGCCCCCCCACTGTACCAGCCCCCCACACTGCCCCCCCCACACTGTACCAGCCCCCCACACTGCCCCCCCCCCACTGTATCAGCCCCCCACACTCCCAGCCCCCACACTGTACCAGCCCCCCACACTGCAGCCCCCACTGTACAGCTGTATCAGCCCCCACACTGTACCAGCCCCCCCCACACTGCACCAGCCCCCCCCACACTGTCCCCACACTGCACCAGCCCCCCACACTGTACCAGCCCCCCCACACTGTACCAGCCCCCCACACTGCACCAGCTGTACCAGCCCCCCCCACACTGCACCAGCTCCCCCCACACTGTACCACCCCCCCCACACTGCACCAGCCCCCACACTGTACCAGCCCCCCACACTGTACCAGCTCCCCCACACTGTATCAGCCCCCCCCCACACTGTATCAGCCCCCACACTGCACCAGCCCCCACACTGCACCAGCCCCCCACACTGCACCAGCCCCCCACACTGCACCAGCCCCCCCCCACACTGTACCAGCCCCCCACACTGTACCAGCCCCCCACTGTACCACTGCCCCCACAGCCCCCCACACTGCACCAGCCCCCCACTGCACCACCCCCCACACTGCACCAGCCCCCCCACACTGCACCAGCCCCCCCACACTGCACCAGCCCCCCACACTGCACCAGCCCCCCACACTGCACCAGCCCCCCACACTGTACCAGCCCCCCACACTGTACCAGCCCCCCACACTGCACCAGCCCCCCACACTGTACCAGCCCCCCCACACTGTACACCAGCCCCCCACACTGCCCCCCCCCCACACTGCACCAGCCCCCCCACACTGTACCAGCTCCCCCACACTGTACCAGCCCCCCACACTGTACCAGCCCCCCACACTGTACCAGCCCCCCACACTGTACCAGCCCCCCACACTGTACCAGCCCCCCACACTGCACCAGCCCCCACACTGTATCAGCCCCCCCACACTGCACCGCCCCCCACACTGCACCAGCCCCCACACTGCACCAGCCCCCACACTGCACCAGCCCCCCACACTGTACCAGCCCCCACTGTATCAGCACACTGCACCAGCCCCCCACACTGCACCAGCCCCCCCACACTGCCCCCCACACTGCACCAGCCCCCACACTGTACCAGCCCCCCACACTGCACCAGCCCCCCCACACTGCACCAGCCCCCACACTGTACCAGCCCCCCACACAGCCCCCACACTGTACCAGCCCCCCACTGCCCCCCCCACACTACCAGCTCCCCTCACACTGTACCAGCCCCCACACTGTATCAGCCCCCCCCAGCTCCCCACACTGCACCAGCCCCCCACACTGTACCAGCCCCCACACTGCACCAGCCCCCACACTGTACCCCCACACTCCCCCCCCCCACTGTACCCCAGCCCCCCTGTACCACACACTGTACCAGCCCCCCACACTGCACCAGCTCCCCACACTGCACCAGCTCCCCCACACTGTACCAGCCCCCCACACTGTACAGCCCCCCCACACTGTACCAGCCCCCCACACTGTACCAGCCCCCCCACACTGTACAGCCCCCCACACTGCCCCCCCACACTGTACCAGCCCCCCCACACTGTACCAGCCCCCCCCACACTGTACCAGCTCCCCACTGTGCCAGCACACTGTACCAGCCCCCACACTGTACCACTGTAGCCCCCCACACTGTATCAGCCCCCACACTGTATCAGCAGCACACTACACCAGCCCCCAGCACCCTGTGAAGTGGGCTGCCCACACTGCACCAGAATGGTCAGAAAATTCCGTTCTGTTGTCCAATTCCTTACCGCTTTTTCTTGGCCTCGATGGAGAAAAATCATGAGGTGAAGGAAAGACATCGAACAGATTTCATGAGGACTTGGGAACAGGCAGCTGTGTTTCCTGAAGAATCCAGCTGAACTTAAATCAGACAGAACCATCGTGCAGCCGTTGTGTCTCATGTTTGCTTGTTTTTGCGAATGACCTGATGGACGATGCTTTAAACGTTGCTGCTGTAGGGAGCTGTGGGACGGCTTTATCTCCTCTCTGGCTGTGAAAGGTGGTGTTATTGTATGCTAAAGGAGATAAGTGAGGGAGATTTGAGGCACCTTCCCTTAGCATTTGGGGAGTTTTAGCTGCCCTTACGACCGCTACGAAAATACTTCCGGGTCATTTCCAAGGAGTTGTAAAGTTTACTGAGCAAAAGGGCCGTTCGACCGCAGCCGGAGACTAGGGTTCCCAGCATCACTGCAGGTTCTTTTCTCCTTAGAGCTGCTGCAGGAAGCTGTACAACTGGCTGAAGGTGGCGCCCTATAAACCCGACCAGCAGGTGGAGGAGGACGATGACCTGATGGATGAGACCCAAGGCAAAGGCATCCGCGTGCTGGGAGTGGCCTTCGCCCCCAGCAGGTAGAGCTCTGCCCCGACTTTCATAGCGCCCCCTGTGGAGGGAGGACCACACATTCTAAACTGAGCCCCTGCCCTGCTCACTCACAGCGAGAGCTGGGTTAAGGGCTCGTAATGCAGGACCGCTCTCAGTAATGATGATAATGGTCATTTCGGTGTTTTTCGCTCACTCTTCTGTATTGTGTTTATGGCAGAGACACCCCAGTGTTTTGCTCCCTCATCAATGGCGAAGGGGAGGTGGTAGACTTCCTGCGACTGCCCTACTTCCTGAAGAGGAGGAACGCTTGGAGAGAGGAGGAGCGAGAGAGGAAGGTAGAAAGCATGCTGTTTCAGAGGGGAAAAATGGGTTTCGGAATGAAGGAGATTTTTAGGCCCTGCGCACAGGTACACAGCGATATTTTTGAAAAGGTATATTTTTCATGCGTTTTGCCCTCGCCCACTTCCGAAAATGGAGATTTTTTTAAAAAATGCCTTCTAAAGTGAAGATCTTTTAAAACGCTATTTTCTAAGTGTCCGTGTGGACATGTCCAAATGGAGCTTTTGAAAAATGGTGACGCTGCAGCTCATTTCTCGAAACCCCCCTGTTGCGCTCTGTGATGTTCTGTTATTAGGCTCTGGGTGCACCTCAAAGCGTTGGCTGCACCCTCCGAAGGCCGCTTTTTTGGGGGTCGTCGCTTATTTCCATCCTCAAAACTGACAGTCAGGGTAAGGGACTAGGTTAAAATCAGGGTTAAGTTAAGGGCTAGGGTTAGGGTCAGGGGTTAGAGTTAAGGTTAGGGTCAGGGAAACCAGTGAGGACTTGCTTAAACCAAAGCTGTTTAACGGAGATGAAATGACGTTGCATCAGTCAGGCAGATGGAGGTCAGTGACGAGCTCTAATACAGCCTTTGAGGGATAGGGCTTATGCTTCGAGATGCACCCTATATTTATGTGGACATTATCGCCATCTGCTGGCCAGAAATACTTGATATGAGAATTTGACGTCATTTTTCGGCCTTCTCTTGTACGCCGATTTGTAAAACAGTTTTGTGGACAGAATATATATACACTGCCCTCCATAATTATTGTCACCCCTGGTTAAGATGTGTTCTTTAGCTTCTAATAAATTCAGTTTTTTTCTAAATAATGTAGGACCACAATGGAAAAAAAGAGGAAAATCCAACCTTTAATTCAAGTGTAATTATTCACTGGGAAAAAAATCCCACATTAAGAAATAATTCTTTTACATCAAATCATGTGTGCCACAATTATTAGCACCCCTGATGTCAATACTTTGTACAACCCCCTTTTGCCTACAAAACAGCACCTAATCTTCTTCTATAATGTTTCACAAGATGGGAGAATACAGAAAGAGGGATCTTCAACCATTCCTCTTTGCACAATCTCTCTAAATCATCCAGCGACCTGGGTCCTCTCCTCTGCACTCTCCTCTTCAGCTCCTCCACAGGTTTTCAATGGGGTTGAGGTCTGGGGACTGAGATGGCCATGGGAGGAGCTTGATTCTGTGTCTGGTGAACCATTTCTGTGTAGATTTGGCCACATGTTTAGGTTCATTATCTTGCTGAAAGACCCAGTGACGACCCATCTTCAGCTTTTCGGCAGAGGCCACCAGATTTTGATTTAAAATGTCTTGGTTTTTCAAAGCGTTCATGATGCCATGCACCCTAACAAGGTTCCCAGGGCCTCTGGAAGAGAAACAGGCCCACAGCATCACCGATCCTCCCCCATACTTCACAGTGGGCATGAGGTGCTTTTCTGCATACTCATCTTTTTGTGTTCCGCCAGACCCACTTAGAGTGTTTGTTGCCAAAAAGCTCTATCTTGGTCTCATCTGACCAAAGCACACGGTCCCAGTTGAAGTCCCAGTACTGCTTGGCGAACTCCAGAGGTTTGCGTTCATGACTGTGAGTGAGAAAAGGTTTTTCTGTGCATGCCTCCCAAACAGCTTGTTGGCATGTAGATAGCGCCTGATGGTTGTTTTGGAGACTTTGTGACCCCAAGATGCTACCATTTGTTGCAATTCTTTAACGGTGAGCTTTGGAGAACTTTTTATTTCTCTTACCATCCTCCTCACTGTGCGTGGTGGCAAAATAACCTTGCATCCTCGTCCAGGCTTGTTTACCACTGTTCCAGTTGTTTTAAACTTCTTAATGATTCCTCTGACAGTAGATATGGGCAGGTGCAGGCGAGTGGCTATTTTCTTGTAGCCATTGCCTGACTTGTGAAGGTCGACACACATCTACCTTACTTGAATGGTGTGTTCCTTTGTCTTTCCCATGTTGAAGAGTGGATAAGAGAAATGGCCTAATGTCACGTCATATTTATACCCCAGGGAAACAGGAAGTGATGAATTACTATTTAAATGTTCCTAGATACTCTGATCAACTTTGTAAACTACTGGAGAAATGACAGAAATACTTCAATTACATTTATTTTCTAGGAATTGTTAGGGGTGCCAATAATTGTGGAACAGGTGATTTTATGAAAAATAATTATTTCTTAGTCAGGGATTTTTTTTCCCCTTAAAATTCACTTGAGTTGAAGGTTACATTTTTCTACAATTTTCAGTGTGAGAGTATGCTTCTGCAATAAAAATTGAATTTATTTTAAGGCTTTTATCACATCTTAACCAGGGGTGCCAATAATTATGGAGGGCATATATATTTTATATATATATATATATATATATATATATATATATATATATAGATAATGTATGTGTTTTTAGCCGGAAAATATCTGTTTAGAGAAGTATTCGTGTACATGTGCACGGGGGCCTTAAGTGAGAGCTTTTTACAAACCTACACAGTGAAATAAAGGCTGAAAAAGGAGAACTATATCTCATCCTTTACCTGAGGCTTTCATATACTGACCACTGCTATTACTGCGTTTGGATGAAGAAAATCCTGTGTTGTCTTTGCTGTAATGTTTCTCTCATCATGTGTGCACTTCAGACTTTCAAATGGGTGTTGCAGAATGGATTACAGGGAGCGGTGTTCGGATGAAGTGTGAGATTCTGTGTTGGGTGCTGAAAAGTGTGTTTTTTCTAGTATGACCCTATCGGAGCTTTGATTCTGTGCTCTCAGCTGCAGGACATCGAAAACCTGAAGAAGTTTCTGACCAGCAAGAAGCCGCACGTCGTAGCCGTGGCCGGTGAGAACAGGTAACTGCTCCCTTTGCCCAGTCTGGGTTATGCTGGGGCTGCTGGACCCAACCATTCTGGGTTTTGGAGGAAAAAATAATGTAACGGAGACCCGTTATTTATTAATCCATTTACTGGTATACTTACTTCATATTTAACAGCACATTAACACTTTCTCAAGGCCTTATCCTCAACTGTTAGTACAGTTTTCCGAGCTAATGAAGGGCATTGCACATAATTCACTTATTCCCCAGTTAGCCTGGCCTGCATGTCTTTGCCCTGTGGGAGGACACTGGTGCACTTAGGCTGAGCTCATGTGAACATCGGGGGAGAAACCTGCAAACTCCGGATAGAAAAGGACTCAGGACCTCCCTGCAGTGAGGCAGCAGTACCCAGGGGGCCATGGGGCCGCCTTAGCGCTGTCCAGTCAGAAAAACACTGAACCTTCGATTCGGTTATCAAGTTCTCCATTTTTGCATAAAAAAATTCTTGCCCGTAGTGTCTGCTCTACGGCAGAAGCAGTATTAACAATCCTTCATCCTCTGCAAGAGAGCGTGTTTTTGTTTAGACTTGATTGTGCCACTTTTCAGGAAAACCAGGTTATTTTTTTAAGACATTCTCAGAACTTGCTGTGTTCATTAAGGACTTTAGGACTTAAGACTCAGTCGGTGGGATATTTCTTTCTCTCTCTCCCCTTTGCGCAGAAGCCAAATTTGGCTATTTATGGGTTACCCAATTTGATGCTTTATAATTCAAGAGTTAAGCTTCATAAAGAGGACGAATGGGGCTCAACTCAGAAAAGACACTTACAGCATTTAGAATTACATCGTATTTCAGTTTATTTTCATGATTTTGGATGAGAAAATGGGCTGCAAACATAAAAAATCTTCATGAGAATTCACCATTGAAACTGTAAAAAAAATAATTCTGAGGATTGAAAAATGGATGGGGTTAAACAATACATTTCTGGGATAATAAACTCCTAGACCACAAGTACTCCTCATCTGAACATGAAATATTAAATTATCCACTTTTTATAAGCCAAATAAGATGGCTATCCAGGTGGCTCCCCAAACTCCCAGAGCCTTAAAAATGGCGCACTTTCAATTAATAAAATAATCATATTTTTAACGCAAATCAACTTTGTGCTCAAGAAGTTCAATATGAATGAATGATTTTCTGGTTGAATTTGGCATGAGTTTATCAATATAGGCGCAGCCGGACATCAATGGTCACCACTGACCTCTCCAAACCAAAAACATGCCTTTTCTCCACGATGAAGTTCAGAGTCTCGTCCATTTATCTACGAAGCTGCGTCAGCAAGCAGAGTTACTCATTAGAGGAACTGCTTATTTTACGGTCAGATCGTTCACTCAGACGGAAAGCTTGCTGTTTACCATTCCGATCATCCCAGTGAAACGCAAGCTTGTCGCTTTTCACGCCCTCTATGGAACAAGTATAACTCAGGTCACAGTAGTAGCTGTTCGCACTTTAAAACAGCGAAAATGCAAGGCATTCTGTTTCACTGAATGTGGTATAGATTCTAAAACTGATCGCCTAGTTAAGAAAAATGCCAGCACACTGCAGTATCGACTACTCTTTTGTTACCCTATGTGACAAATTAGCTCTGTGATCACGGTGGTAAACCAAAAATAAGAAATAGCTGGCTAGTTAGCTAGCAGGCTAAAAGTAAGATGGAGTTACACCATACAAAGACAGCTTTACTCACTTTTCAATAGAATTATTGAGCTGCTCCTGAAAAGTATCAATGCTGTCAGCCCTCCTTGTCTGTTCCATTCAGAATAACTGCTATTTTCCATCTCAGCATCACATTTCCATCCCGCAAATAAGCTCAGCTCTCCGGGCTCAGTTCTGGAGGGTTTTTGTTCCCATGCAACCACGTCAGTCTGAGCTGCGTAAAGTTTATTGAATACAACATAACCCTATTACGCAAGTATTTTAATATGTTTTTTAAGGTCCAATCAATGTCTTTCACTTACTGAGGAAAGCTTATACTGTCTGCAATTGGATAAAAATCGTGTCAACCAACTGGTAATTACCAGGAGAATTTCACGTGGGCGTGAACTACAGCTGGGCTTTCACGCAGATATCATTGAATCACCATTAAAGTGATTGGATTTCCATGAGAGCTTGTATGAGGCTCTAAAAGACAGCTAAATTCTTCAACTGACATATCTACGCGTTAATCCACGATAGGAAATTGCGCGTTTTTAATATGTGACGATTGAAATTGATAGTAGAATAACAGTGTCAATACCATGGCGAATTTTTGCCTCAGGAAACTGATTTATTTTTTTTTTTTTTTTTTTAACTACCACTTGGAATACCATTGGATCACTGTAACTGAAGTGGTTGCTGCAGAGGACTACGATTTTCTTCTGTCGCAAGAGATCTTTTTTTTGAACTGCTGGATAGATACTGTGGGCAAGGATATTGAGCAGTTCACACTTCAGGCTTAGCTGATGAGTTTTATTCATGCAACTCCTGAAAAACAGGGATAGGAGTGAACTCGTCAATATTCTAGACTGTGTTCCAGCTCTGCTTGCTTGTGAATATTCAATAACTGATCCGGGGGTGCCATCTAGTGATAGAGTAGTGCAACTGCTTCCATAAAAAGAGCTGCTCTATGTCTGCAGGTGTCTACATCTGCAGAAAGGTGTTAAGACACCTCTTCCTCCATAGAAAAGGTGCAAGCAGTGTTGACCAGAATGGAGTATGTGAACATGTATGTATTTATGATTACTAATGTACTGAGTGTAATTACGTGGATTATGTTTTAACCCTTCGCATCCCCTCTGCCCGCAGGGACGCCCACATGGTGATGGAGGACATCAAGCGCACTGTGAGCGAGCTGGAGCAGGAGGCGTCTCTGCCGCCTGTGGGTGTGGAGTTGGTGGACAGCGAGCTGGGCCTGCTCTACATGAACAGCAAGAAGTCTGAGGTGACCCTCGACCTCTGGTCCTCAAACATCTGAGTTTAGGTGCCTTCAAAACACAAATAGCTGACCCTGCTCCCAGACATCTATTCAGTTAGATTTGAGTTTAATTCTATTTGTGTAGCGCCATCTACTGTCTCATTAGATGCTGCCCAGTATTAGATAGGCAGCAGCCTGCCCTCTGTGCACAAAGAATAGGATTTTTGTCACTAATTGGCAACGATGGCTTTGCTTCTAGCTGAAGTCATTCATAGGGTAGCAGAACTGGCATTCAATCCTGAACATTGTCTGTCATTGTTACGTCTACCGATGATGTCACATGGTCGGGCATGTTTTTTGATTTGTTGGTTGGTTAGCAGAATTACAGAAAAAGTATTAGCCCGATTTTCATGAAACTTGGCACATGGGCGTCGCATGGGCCAAGGACTCATTAAATTTTTACGGGATCCGAATCCGGCAGTCTATGCACTAATAGTTAGTCGAGCCCCCAAAGGGGTTTGCGAGATTATTGTAATCACTTTGTGAGTCTGTCTGTCAGTGTGTGTGTGTGTGTTTCCGGGCAGATATCTCCAGAACCACTTGACTGATTTCTCATCTCTCTCACATGTAAACACCTTGGGCTGACCTCACGGCATGACAAAAATTTTGGGCTGTTGGGCGAGACTATGAATTCTCTGAATGCTTGTTTTTTTGTATCGTTTGGCATTTAAAGCAGAGTAGATGCCGTACATTCTAAAATCCTGTAGCTGGTTGTGTAGTTTATTAGTTTCAAAAGATACCCAAGTGTGGAGCCACACTGGCAGCGCTTGCAGATTTGCGTATCATGGAAGAGTGAGCTATTGGCCTTTGTGCAGCTCTGTGCCCTGAGCACCACTCCAGTTTCATGGATGATATTCACTGTAATCAAATGCATCAACTAGTCCGTGGCCCGGAAGTGTGCATTTCCTGAAGTGTTGCGGTCTCCCTTTAAACTGCGGTCCTTTTTACACAGGCGGATTTCAGGGACTACCCTCCCCTCCTGCGCCAGGCGGTGTCCGTGGCTCGGAAAATTCAGGACCCCCTGGTGGAGTACGCGCAGGTGTGCAGTAGTGACGAGGACATCCTCTGTTTGAAGCTCCACCCCCTTCAGGTAACGCAGCAACCCCCGCTACCGGTCCCTTACCGCGCGACTGTGGCCAATGTTTCTATGGGACTAAATAGATTCTTACCTTTCAGCCATTTGTCACTCATTAGTGTTGCCTTTGCTTAACGTATATCTTTATTTATTTTCTTTTCTTTATGCAGTGCTTTGGTAACCTTTGTGTTTTTAAAATGTGCTCTATAAATGTGGATTGGATTGGATATAGGAATCATGAGGGTGGTTGGATCTATAGATGTCATGTACAGGCAGAAATATATGCTGCAATATGAATTTGACTGCAGTAGCAGCCAAAAGTTTGGACACACTTTGCTCATGTCACAGCACTCCGTTTTTAGAGAATTAAAATGGCTTAATTCTCTATATAATCTCAGATGGAGTCTGGTTTGAGGTAAACAGTCAGAATTAAAAGAAAACAATTGACTTGGTTGAATAGTGCCCAAAATTTAGTAAATCTGAAAGAAAAGAAGCCATATGTTGCAAAGTAAACGGACAGAAAGCCGTGTCCATTTTCCGACAGCCAAATTAAAGTCAAGCTGTTTTTAGACTTATTGGGCAAAAAGGTCAATGAAAAGCGAACCACCAGTGCAGCACATCTTTGAGAATTTCGACAGCCGTGCAGCTGCAAACTCACTATAGCCATATGACTGCCCTCGTAAAAAGAAATGTGAGTATGCTCTGCAAATATGACAACAAATACAAATACTGGTTGGTTTGATGGATTTAAGAATTGGATCTTTTTTTGCAAAAGGATGGGTGCTTATTTCTTTATTTAACATGTATAGTAAGAAAAATGTGGCTATGTCCAGACTTTTGACTGGTACTGTATGGTTCATGGAGAATGACTATCGGTTTTTGTGAGTGTCCATGTAAAAATTTGGTCTAAAAGGTCAATGAGGACGTCTCACTGGGGCAAACCTAGACGATGTTATGATTGTAGGGCGGATATCAGAAAAGAATATTATCAAATTGCAATGGTTGGTCTTTTTGCTTCTTAATAAATGTACTTTCTACTGCAGGCATAAGGTGTGAAGGTAACTCAGTGGGGTGTTCTTGCATCAGCTTTTTGTATTAGTCGGTATGTGCTCATTGCCCGCAGTACACGGTCCCTAAACTGTGTCATGTGACCACACAGGAACACGTGGTGAAGGAGGACCTCTTGAGCGCCCTGTATTGCGAGTTCATCAACCGCGTGAATGAAGTGGGCGTGGACGTGAATCGTGCCATAGCGCATCCCTACACGCAGAGCCTGGTGCAGTACGTGTGCGGCCTGGGGCCTCGTAAGGGCTCCCATCTGCTCAAGGTCAGCCTCGGTCATGGTCTCAACACCCCCTTCTAACATGGCTGCCCCACTGAGACACGGTCTACACCATAGATATATAAAACATTAGATGCCGCGCGCACTATCCCGGTCTATTGTGATGTACACCTGTGTGCGGTCGCCACATTAGAGCCGTACGAGTCAGCCTGGACGCCCATATAAACACCAGTTAAAGTCGAGAAGTCTAGCATTTCTCGTTGAACATGGGTACGCTTGCGATGATGCCTTATCAACTGAAGTGCCCGCAGTAGAGAAAAATGAAGACTGCCTTTTCCGAGATATTTGAAGGTTTGCTGTGAGAAATATCGGCAATTCCAACTAATGACAAATCAAGTGTACTATCGGTCGTCACCTAATTCCATCCGCCAAACTGACATGACCTGATGTGATCGCCTGTAAACGCTAACGCAGCTCGTCGCTTATTTCCCTAACCCTAGCGGTAGCCCTAAACTTCACCCTAACCCAATATGTCTGTTTTGACGATGGAAATAAGTGACGACCTGCAGTTCTGTGAACTGTGCGGTTCCTTCCGTTAAGTCTCTTATTAGCACTGAAGCCACATCCCGTATTGATTTTCATGGAGGCTTGCAACAATTTCTCCTTGAATAACAGGAGTAAGATGATATCCCACACGTTTCAGTACAGTTGTCAAAACCTACAGCCAGTTATCAAAACATTGTAGATCTACAGACAAGACGAGCTAACGATTTGCACTGTCCTTGCGCTTTTCAATAACAATGTAACTAACACAGAGACGCAGACGCACAGTTCACACGATTTGTGCTCAAGTTTGGAACTAAAAATTTTTCTTCCCTAATTTTTTGTACTTACTTGTGGAAAGTGATCCCCTGAACTTCTGCCTCCAGCATACGCTCATTAACGCATCCAAACGCTACACAAAACTGCGGCATCCTACGAATTTCGATCGAGTTCAGACTTTTGCTCCTATGGTTGGGTCTGTGCAAACCACTGACAGAAACCGCCCCAACATGGCAGCTGTATCCACGCATTCTGCCAATCAACGTGCGGCATCTAGTGTTTAATATATCTATGGTCTACACTGTCCTTGTTAACATGGCTGCTCCTGTAGGAAATGATTCTCATACCTACTGCTAGCTTGGCTGGGAATTATCCACACACTCCCTGTTCCAATGGGGAAACGGTTCACGCCCCAGCTAACATGCCTGCTCCGACGGGAAAATTATGTCGGAGCTGATAAAGAACACGAGCCATTCTCTAGCAACGGCGAAAACATTTAAAGGAACGAGTGGTACCATCCGTTAGCAAACATGCAATCCCCACTGTGGGCTACAGGTACCCGGGCCGTTACTGGCTGAAAAAAAATTAATGGAGTTCGATTTGGAGCTTCATTAAGGGAACAACTTGAAGCATAATGGAAAACAATTATACATCTTGTTTTTCCTTTTTTTTTTTTTTTTTTTTCCGGAGCCATATCTCATATTTTCAGGGCTGATCTGTGTGGATTTTCTCTTGACACGGGCTGCTTGTGTAAAATCTCCCCTCTGCTTGGTGATCAGATTCTGAAGCAGAACAACACTCGCCTGGAGAACCGGACCCAGCTGGTCACCATGTGCCACATGGGGCCCAAGGTCTTCATCAACTGTGCCGGCTTCATCAAGATCGACACGGCGTCGCTGGGAGACAGGTCAGGACTGGGGGCGCGTGCAGCTGGCTGTGAGAGTTTTGAGGGTTCTGTATGAAATCGTGTGTGCACACATCCTTCTGTGCTGTCAGTCATGGTCAGCAGATTTCTGCTACTGGTAGAACAGATTGTTTTTTTTTAAAGCCCAAATATTTAGGAGTCTCTCTATTGTTGTTTAAAGTGCATTTTCAATTATTCAGTCCAAAGTTGACCGGACCCTGTGTGTGTCCTTCAGATGCAGCTGCTACATTTAAACCTGTGCAACTTCAGGCCCGTTTAAATTCTTTTGTAGATCCTAAGACTTCTGGTGAACCCAAATATGTTCTGCTTGATTTAGTGAAATGTACATAAAATGATGTACAGGATTTAAATATTTTCCATTTGATGATGACGCTGTGAACACGCAGCATCCTGAGCTGTGATGTAGCTTCAGTGGAGCGCTGCAACCGGCAGGTACAGAATTTGTGTGAGTCGTCCTACATAATGAAAAAAGAGGGGTTTTTTTCTGTCTTTGAGCCAACTTAAGGGAAAATTTAAGTTAAAAATTAGAGCTTATGGAGTCAATACTTGTGAAGGAATAATTTATTGTATTTTTGAACATCCGTTTTCTTACTATGAAGGTGTTGTAGGCTTAAAAATCTCAATGCTGACTCTTCTAGTACGGCTGTGGAACAGTGATGACCGACACTGTGCCTGGAGAATTGTGGCCCCGTGCGTTTTCAGTCCCGCTCTAATGTGGCCCTGTGGCAGCACTAATGAGCTGCTCAGTGGGATCTCTCGCTGTTGAATGAAGGGTGCATTATTGAGTTTGAAGCAAAAACCGCCCAGACGGCAGATCTCCGGGGACAGGGCTGTTCACCCCTGCCGTGGAGGAATGTTTTGGCTGAAGCTGTGCCAAAGAATTTATGGTGCCTGTTGTAAAGAAACGTTTCCGTGAAAATATCTGCTTGTTTTCCTGCGCAGTACGGACTCCTACATCGAGGTTTTGGACGGGTCGCGCGTGCACCCGGAGACGTACGAGTGGGCCCGTAAAATGGCTGTGGACGCGCTAGAGTACGATGAGTCCGCGGAGGACGCCAATCCAGCGGGGGCGCTAGAGGAGATTCTGGAGAACCCAGAGAGGCTGAAGGACCTGGATCTGGACGCCTTCGCCGAGGAGCTGGAGAGACAGGTCAGCGGGAGGGGAGGGGCGTGGCTAGTTATTGTCATCAGCCGCGAGCGTTTCACAATGGTGTACGAGAGAAATTAAATTATTTGCAGGCTTTAAGTTGTTTTCTTTTTTTTTTTTTTTTGTGACCACCTACCATTTTAAATCTTCATTAAGCCACAACTTGTGTATTTAACAAGTGAGAATGACATTCAGTGTATTCAGTGCATTTGTTCTGGAGACCTCCTGTCGTGTGTCCACTCTCTATGGGTGTTTACTTCCAAGTCTATTCTGAGCGTTTAGGATGTTGCTTTGCACCATGTGACAAGACATGCAGACAGATGGGAAATTAAAGGAACAGCCAACCCCAGTGTCTTTGAATGCTGCTGGGGTTACTGAGAACCTCAAGAATGGCTTTAGTGCTCTTTGGCATTGATTCTGCGAGTCTCCTGGTGGAAATGGAGCATCATTCCTCCTAAAGATATTCCATTATTTGGTGTGCTGATGGTGATGGACAGCTGTCTGACGGTCCGGTCCAAAATCTCCATTAGGTGTCCAGTGAAGTTCATTTCTGCAAAGTCCATCTCTTGTTCAGATTATATACTCATTAAATCATTTTGATGGCCTCATGCAAGGAGGGCATAAGTGACATTTTACAAATTTTACAGGAGAGCCAAGAAACTGCCACAGCGCCACCTGTTAGCTATATGCTGAACTATCCATGATAGAAGTATAGTAGCTTGGTAACCTATTGGGATGCCTACTAGACATTTATATAATAATTCGTAATTTGGGAGGTAATTAGCAAAGCGCACTTAAGCCCATTTAGCATGCGCGAAGATGAACATTTTGATCACAGCTGCACCAATGTTAGAAAGGCATTTTAACCCCTTTAGGACAGGAATTGAGACTCCAGACTTGGTCAGGAGATGGGCTAGTCTCAGTTATTCCAAAACAACCAAAAAAGTTATTTTTGACAGAAGTGTCACTTACGCTCTTCTTGCATGGGGCCATGGATTTGTAGCCTCTCGTGCCCTTTTGGATGGGGGCATTGTCATCCTGGAAGAGACCACCCCCATCGGGTGAGAAATGTAAGAAAGGTGATCGCTCACGGTAACTTTGGACTGATTTGCAGTGTCCCTCCCTCCAATGGGAGAAGCAGACCGAAGACATTCTAAAATGAGTGTATGTTCAATCTTATCCACTCATTGGTTCTCTGTCGCTCGTTGTGGGCTGAAGGCTTACCGTCTTCTGCTTGTCCATCCATGAGAAGTGTCCATCACACCGTACGTCCAAAATGTGTTGTCTGCACAATATCTACCGAAGGAGTGATGGGATTTACAGTGTTTAACAAAGTTATTAGAGCACCACCCAATGTAAGGTTTATGCCACAGCTACCCTTAATTAACAGTGTTGGTAATTACCAAAATCATTTTTATGTTTCTGTGATGGTTAATCCACCAGTATGCGCAAGCTCTTTAACTGAAATGATATTTTTAATGCTAAAATATAATTATTGTTATCCATGAATTTTCGAATTTACCATTTTACAAAAAAGCTGAAAAAAATGGCGAAGCACATTATTATTGTTTGATTAAAATGCCAAGTAAGTTATTTTCTTGCATTCCTGAACATAAAAATTAGTTTTAGTGGTTGAATGCAAGAATGCAAGCTGTTATCAAGGCCAGAGAAGACCATACAAAATATAGTTTTTTTTTTTTTGTTTTGTTTTTTGTGTATGAATAAGGACTATTTAGTGGTTTCAATTTGTTACTTGCCAAAGAAATAGCAAAATACTTTTTAGTTTTAACTTTCTGAAATATTCGTGTTTTCTCGTTTTTTTTATGACAGGTGGTCTAATAAATTTGTTAAGCACTACATCAAATCAAGCATATTATATCCCCACTGAGGGTAGCTCAGCTGGAAAGGTTTTGGAGGTCAACGGGTCAAAGGTCATGGATTTAGATAGTCAGATGTCTATGAGGGCTGATAATCAGGTTTTTGGGCGTGTGAAGCTATGGCAGATGGAGACACAGCAATCTGCTCTGCATTGAGATGGACTTTTTTCACATTTTTTCCTTTGCCACCCATCTATATACTGTATTTTATGCTTAAATATTGAGAGTGATGCATTGCTGGATATCCTTCAGTCAGCATGGCTGTCTCCTTGCTCATGTCAAGTGGTGATTTTACGTTGTCCCTTAAAGCTATAGTGCATAACTTCTGTTGCCCCCTAGAGGAATTCTGCTTTATTGCAATAATACAGCCGGCACTTCCATATGACGTATGCCCAGGTGTACCCCGCCCCCCCACTCCCCACTGCTACCCCTCCGCCACCGTGCTACGCGATTCCACAACACTTTTATGACATTATTCTCAGACCACATCCGCGAATATGTGACCGAAGCCTAAAGTGTGATCTGTCTATTTTTTGTTAGCAGGATTACGGTAAAACGCCACACTAAATAACGAAACTCTGTGTTGGAGTGTAGCTCTCCACGCTCTCGCTACACACAGTGTACTCCTTGCCACGGTGCACAGAGTAACACTCGCCACTTGGGACAAGTGATCACTCTACTATTAATTTTGAGGTTTCATGGGAAGTTAAAAAGGTGTATTCAAAAACAAAAATTTTCAATTTTAGGCGCGCAAACTTTGACAGGATGCGCTCATATCTAAGTGAAATAAAATGGGAGACACTCCTGGACTGTGAGTCTGTAACTGAGATGTGGGAAAGATTTAAGGGGGTTTTACTTGATTCACAATGCAAATTCATTCCAAAGGTGTCCAAAAAGTAAGCTGAAAAAGCAGAATCCTCAGTGGATGACCACAGCTATTAAATAGGAGTTTGAGGGAAAAGAGGAATTTTTATAAGATGTACATAGAGGATAACAATGAGATTACTAAGGCCGAATACTGTAAAATGCGGGCTGTGGTCAAAAAAGAGCTGAGGAATGCTAGAAGACTGTATGAAAGACAAATTGCAGAGGGGGCAAAAACTAACCCTAAGCGCTTCTTTCAGTACTGTAGCAGAAAAAAAGAAAGTCAAAGAGCAGGTTAAGTGCATAAAGAATAAAAATGGATCGCTGCTATATAATAACAAGGATATTGCAGACACCTTAAACGGTTACTTTGTTGAGAATTTTACCTTAGAGCGGGTCTTTATTCGGCCAGAGGGCTTGTCCAATGCTCAAGATTATTTAGCGGAAATTGAGGTTAGGGATAATGTAGTATTAGACAAGTTGCATAAACTAAAGGCAGATAAGGCGGCGGGTCCTGATGGCTTATATCCTAGAGTGCTCAGGGAAGTTAGTGAGATCATCTTTAAGCCGCTATCCGCCATCTTTAGACGGTCTTTAGAAACTGGAGAAATACCAAATGATTGGAAACAGGGCAATATAATACCAATATATAAGAAAGGGGACCGTACTGAGCCAGGAAATTACAGGCCAGTCAGTTTAACTTGCATTGCGTGCAAAATATTGGAATCTATCATAAAAGATGAGCTGGACTTATTTCTTGCATGTAACAATATCTTGAGGGATAGCCAACATGGTTTCCGTAAAGGAAGGTCATGCCTGACAAACCTTCTGGAATTTTTTGAAGAGGCCACCAAGACTTATGACCAGAGCAGGGCTTATGACATCATATATTTGGATTTTCAGAAAGCATTTGACACAGTACCGCATAAGAGACTAATTTTTAAAATGAGCTCCATTGGAGTTACAGGAGGTATTCTGAAGTGGATTCAAAACTGGTTGCAGGACAGAACACAAAGAGTGGTGGTCAGTGGTATCTCATCTGAGCTAGGTATGGTGGGGAGTGGCGTCCCCCAGGGATCGGTGTTGGGACCCCTGCTGTTCCTCATCTACATTCATGACCTTGATAGGAATATTGAGAGCAGATTAGTGAAATTTGCAGATTATACTAAATTGGGAGGTTTGGCAAATAGTTTAGAGTCCACTAAAGTGATTCAGGATGATGTGGATAGAATCCAGAATTGGGCAGAAATGTGGCAAATGAAATTTAATGTAGCGAAATGTAAAGTAGTACATGTGGGTAATAAAAACATTAGACGGGATTACTTCATGGGAGGTTTTAAACTGGAATGTGCTCCACAAGAGAAGGATCTGGGAGTGATTGTTGACCAAACCCTCACAGGCTCTAGCCATTGTGCCATAGCTGTTAAAAAAGCCAATCGGTTGCTGGGATACATTGCCAAAAGTATTGAGTTCAAATCCAAGGAGGTGATGCTTCTTTTGTACAACACATTCGTCAGACCACATCTAGAGTATTGTGTACAGTTCTGGGGACCATACTTTAAGAAAGACATAGAGGCTTTAGAGAAAGTTCAGAGACGAGCCACGAAGCTAATTCCGGGTATTAAAGATGAAAGCTATGAGAAGAGGCTGAAAATCCTTAATCTCTTTAGTCTTAGGAAAAGGAGACTAAGGGGTGATCTGATTGAGGTCTTTAAATATGTTAAAGGGATTAACAAAGTGAATTATGTAGGATTCCTTCAACCAAGTGTTGTTAGCAGAACTCGGGGTCACAAATGGAAGCTGACCAAAGGTAAATTTAGCACTGATATTCGGAAATATTTCTTCACCCAAAGAGTAATTTCGGTGTGGAATAGCTTGCCTGACCATATTGTTGAGGCAGAGACCTTGGGAGTTTTCAAGAGCAGGCTTGACTTAAAGTTAGATACCATTGAGTCATTGAGTGTCTGAAGGGATATATTCATGATAGTACAAAGTAACTGGCGAGCCTAGTTGGGCTGAACGGCCTGTTCTCGCCATTCATGTTATGTTTATGTTATGTTATACACCGTGTACTGCTCGCTACGGTACACAGAGCAACACACGCTACAGACCGTGTACGGCTCGCCACGGTACACAGAGTAACACTCGCTGCACACCGTGTACTGCTCGCTACGGTACACAGAGTAACACGCGCTACACACCATGTACTCCTTGCCACGGTACACAGAGTAACACTCGCTACACACCGTGTACTGCTCGCCACGGTACACAGAGTAACACTCGCTACACAACGTGTACTGCTCGCTACGGTACACAGAGTAACACTCGCTACACACCGTGTACTGCTCGCTACGGTACACAGTAACACTCGCTACACACCGTGTACTCCTCGCCACGGTACACAGAGTAACACTCGCTACACACCGTGTACTGCTCACCATGGTACACAGTAACGCTCGCTACACACCATGTACGGCTCGCCATGGCGTCTCACTACACAACATGCGGAGCACCAGGCTGCTAACATTGCATTACATTCATAGCACCATTTCCACGAAAATACTAAAGTACTGGGTCCAGAACATGTAACAGCAACACATCCCACTCATAATGTCTTATAAACCAAGTCACTTACTTTTCCAACATCAGCAAGGCAACATCCATCTCTGCCCTCAGCCCAATGTCTTCCTTCAGGGCTCTCCACCGAGGAAAAGCGACACCGATACAAATCCGTGTTTGTCTTCTCCGTCGGTCACTTTCCTTCTTCGCTAGTATTCCCTCAGCCGAATGACCAGGCTTTCTCTTTGTGGCAGGATCCACTTCTAAACCGTGTCTCGACCACTTCTTCGGGTTCTCCGCCATGTCGCTTTCTGTTTCTAGCAGCGCTCTGCCTCTTACTAGGAGACACTCTTCCTCCCCCTCCCTTCTTGTTTTGAGGTAAAACGCGTCATTTCCTGTGCACCACCACGGGAATGTCGCCGGTCGACACGCAATACAAAACAAATACTGAAAAATAACACGAGATGTTAGAGGAACCGAACGGCTTAATCAGCATTGTGCCATCTCCTCTAGTAGTGACTTGGGTGAAACGGACATGTAGAAGTTACGCACTATAGCTTTAATATTCTGGATAATTTTTTTAGAAACTCAGTTTATTATCTGTAATATTTGTGTCTTAAGGGCTATGGTAACAAGGGGATTACGCTGTACGACATTCGCGCCGAGCTGAGCTGCAGGTACAAGGACCTGAGGGCCCCGTACCGACCCCCCAACACGGAGGAGGTGTTTAACCTGCTGACTAAAGAGACGCCCGAGACCTTCTACATCGGTAATCGCCCGTAACCTTTCATAATAATCACCTGATACTGCTGCAGAGTAGGTCATGTGTTTATGTTCTTATTCTGTGATCTGCCAGGCTGTAAATGGGTGATGAATCAGGAATGAGGTCTGGCAGGATCTGCTTACAGTCCTGAGAAAAGTAATTGGGTTGATCAGCTCAACTTCAGTCATAGGTTTTGAAAGCTGACACCGGAGTTGGGTCGAGTTCTCCACGTGCTTCACGCGCTTCCTGCTCTTCTCTCCGTAGGCAAGCTGATCACCAGTGTGGTGACCGGCATCGCTCACCGGCGCCCCCAGGGGGAAAGTTACGACCAGGCCATCCGCAACGATGAGACGGGGCTGTGGCAGTGCCCCTTCTGCCAGCAGGACAACTTCCCCGAGCTCAGCGAGGTGAGGCCTCGCCCGGTGTGCGCAGCGACTCTCTGTTAGTCTTAAAGTCATAGGAGCTCTTCAGAATTTCTGGAGACAAGTTATGTGTCATTTCTGTGCATTATGAAGCTCGTTCAGGTTTCAGCGGTAATGACTGCTTGGGGCTTGGCATCCCACTGGCCAAACTAATCGGACAGTTTGATTAGTCCTTCTGACTTGAGGCAGAAACCAGGGAGAGCAGGGAGTTCCTTGAGTATTTGCGCTGGGCTAATGTTGGAGTCACATGACCAGGACCCTGCTGTGCGTTTGTGATGGTGTTTCTCTGAGCTTGATACCCCCAGAAGAAGAGCCCTTCCATCATCTTCCGCCCTCTCGCCAGGTGTGGAACCATTTCGACAGCGGCTCCTGCCCGGGCCAGGCTATCGGCGTGCGCTCACGCATGGACAACGGAGTCACTGGCTTCATCCCGACCAAGTTCCTGAGTGACAAAGTGGTAAAGCACCCTGAGGAGAGAGTAAAGGTAACAGCCCTGTGCTGGCATAAGCATTTCCTGTATAACACTGAAGAGGTTATTTTAAAGTCTTAATAACATTTAAAGCTCTCCATGGTTTATCCCCAGTCTCTCACAGATCGCCTTTGCATTCACACACCCTCTCGCTCCCTGCGCTCTTCTACAGCAGGTTTATTCAAACTACCACCCATCAATCTCAGCACACTGGTGGCAGCGCCTTCCCCTACGCTGCACCCAAACTTAGGGATTCACTTCCCCCCCACATCTGCGCTGGATTCCATGACAGAATTCAAATCTGCACTGAAAACCCCTCTTTTTAAAGCAGCGTACTCATTTTAACTGCATCAGTCGCATGTTAATATTGATTGTGAGTCATCGTAGATGACAAATAATTAAGATGATTGATGGGGACTTTCTGGTGATTCCACAGAGGATCTTGAGTGTTTCAGGAAGGTGTCCACCAATGACTTTCTCTGCTGGTTGGTAGCAGTGTGCTCCGTCATTGGCTGAGCTCCTTCCCTGTTCCCTGTAGATGACAGCCCAAGTACGCTCGTTAGTTAATCGGGGGTTTATGGCAGTGCTCCTCTGGTCTTCATCACGAGTCAGTGGCACACTGTGTTAGCTGTACTCCTGCTCCTACTGTGTCAGAAGCAAAGGTTTAATTGCTCTCTTCACTGACATAATCTCTCGTTTGATTGCCTTCAGGTTGGGATGACTGTCCATTGCCGGATCATGAAGATTGACATCGAGAAGTTCAGCGTGGACCTTACCTGCCGAACGTCGGACTTGATGGACAAGAACAACGAGTGGAAGCTTCCTAAGGACACATACTACGACTTCGATGCCGAGGCAGAGGACCTGAAGCTGGAGGAGGAGATGAAGAAGAAACAACAGCGGACCAGTACGTCTGCGGCTCTTCTGAGCGACCAACCTGCTCTTCTAACCAACTGCTCCTCTGACCGACCTGCTCCTCTGACTGACCTGCTCTTCTGACCGACCTGCTCTTTTGACTGACTGCTCCTCTGACCGACCTGCTCTTCCTGCTCTTCTGACCGACCTGCTCTTTTGACTGACTGCTCTTCTGACCGACCTGCTCTTCTGACTGACCTGCTCCTCTGACTGACCTGCTCTTCTGACTGACCTGCTCCTCTGACTGACCTGCTCCTCTGACTGACCTGCTCTTTTGATTGACCTGCTCCTCTGACCGACCTGCTCTTCTGACCGACCTGCTCCTCTGACTGACCTGCTCTTCTGACTGACCTGCTCCTCTGAGCAACCTGCTCCTCTGACCGACCTGCTTTTCTGACCAACTGCTCCTCTGACTGACCTGCTCTTCTGATAGACTGCTCTTCTGACCTGCTCTTCTGACCGACCTGCTCTTCTGACTGACCTGCTCCTCTGACCGACCTGTCCTCTGCCTGACCTGCTCCTCTGACCGACCTGTCCTCTGACCGACTTGCTCTTCTGACAGACTTGCTCCTCTGAGCAACCTGCTCTTCTGACCGACCTGCTCTTCCGACTGACCTGCTCTTCTGACTGGCCTGCTCTTCTGACCAACTGCTCCTCTGACTGACCTTCTCTTCTGTCCAACTGCTCCTCTGACTGACCTGCTCTTCTTACCGACTGCTCTTCTGCCTGACCTGCTCTTCTGACTGACCTGCTCCTCTGACCGACCTGCTCCTCTGACCGACCTGCTCTTCTGACCGACCTGTCTTCTGACCAACCTGCTCTTCTGACTGGCCTGCTCTTCTGACCAACTGCTCCTCTGACTGACCTGCCCTTCTGACCGACCTGCTCCTCTGACTGACCTGCTCTTCTGACCAACTGCTCTTCTGACTGACCTGCTCCTCTGACTGACCTGCTCTTCTTACCGACTGCTCTTCTGCCTGACCTGCTCTTCTGCCTGACCTGCTCTTCTGACTGACCTGCTCCTCTGACCGACCTGCTCCTCTGACCAACTGCTCCTCTGACTGACCTGCCCTTCTGACCGACCTGCTCCTCTGACTGACCTGCTCTTCTGACCAACTGCTCTTCTGACTGACCTGCTCTTCTGATCGATTGCTCTTCTGAGTGACCTGCTCTTCTGACCGGCCTGCTCTTCTGACCGACCTGCTCTTCCGACCGACCTGCTCCTCTGACTGACCTGCTCTTCTGACCGACCTGCTGTTCTGACTGACCTGCTCTTCCGACTGACCTGCTCCTCTGACTGACCTGCTCTTCTGACTGGCCTGTTCTTCTGACTGACCTGCTCCTCTGACTGACCTGCTCTTCTGACTGACCTGCTCCTCTGACTGACCCGCTCTTCTGAGCGACCTGCTCCTTTGATTGACTTGCTCCTCTGACTGACCTTCCATTGCAGTGGGCTCTTTAGAAGGGGGGTCCTGCTCCATTGCAGGAGGGCTGTGGCTTTGAGGAGAAAAAATAGTTTGCATCGGAAAACACAATGAATTTAACACCTGTAAGGACCCGGAGTACAAATGGCCCTCGTGCCTCATTATTCTTGGGGGGTAGTGTCATATTGGGGTTGTACCTAACCTCTCTTCTCCCTAATATCCTTACCTCCATCCATAATTATTTTAATTTCTGGACCATCACTCAAGAAACATTCAGTGCCTTTTCACTAAACTTTCTACTCGCGACGAACAAGTACTGGAGTGGTGCTTTGCTATTTTGGAAATTTCCTGTCGATTGACCATAGGGTGGCAATAGATAAACAAACCATACGTTTTGGCCAGCAAGTTTTCAATGGGTGGTCTCAGACACAAAATTCTTTTTGCTGGATTCTGTGGGTTCGCATGAATCTATCCCATACAAGTCGCTCCCATTTTGAATTTTTGTGAAGCCTTTGAACTGTCTCCTCCTACATGGTGTGACCAATTTGCATGAACTTTGGTACTCAAGATCTTCATGAGCTTTTAAATGCTATTTACACAAAAATTGCCTCATTGGAGGATGTGGCTGCAATAAGTCAATTAATTTTATGGGCGTGGCTTCTATAGCTCTCACTCCTGAATACAATGTCCAATCGTGACCAAACTTGAGATCCCTAATGTACTGGTCATTAGACTCAAGCTTACCAAATTTGTTTTAAATCCATCATAGGTGGCGCTATAGCTAACAAATGGTCATAACCCCAAATCCAATTGCCCAATGAACTTAAAATTTTGCATCCTCATGTTGGTCAAGGGTCTTATGGATGTGTATAACTGCTAGGTTACTTCACAAACAAGATGGCTGCCATCTGCCAGGCACTTTTCACTGTATCTTCTACTCTGAGTTACCGTGAAACTTCACTCGATTATTTTGGATGTGTACAAGACCAATCAACCATGAGATGGAGTACTGCCTTTTACCATTTTGGAATTCTTCAAATTTCCGTTTGTGTGGGCCCGAAAGGTATGCCATCTCCTGATCGTTCTTGGCTTCCATATGCGGCTGAGTGTACATTTTGGCATTTGTACATTTACATAAATGTTATCTCCGTGTAGGGCCTTGCACATGAGTAGCGAGTTCACCGGTGAAGCACTGTTTGAAAGCGCTAAGCTCATCCCCATCTTTGTGCTTCTCCTGCTCAGCGTACATCAAAAGGGTGATCGCTCACCCATCCTTCCACAACATCAACTTCAAGCAGGCGGAGAAGATGATGGAGGCCATGGACCAGGGCGACGTCATCATACGGCCCAGCAGCAAGGGGGAGAACCATCTGACCGTCACCTGGAAGGTGGCCGACGGCATCTATCAGCACGTGGACGTGCGCGAGGAGGGCAAGGAGAACGCCTTCAGCCTGGGCCACACTCTTTGGATCAACAGCGAGGTGGGCAAACCGTCCAACTTCCTGTCCAGACTCACTCCTTGTATCCTCTGTGAATAAGGCGCCAGGCTGCTCCCGACAATTTCGGAGGTTCCAATATACTGTTAAGTACTGAGGTATTGAAATGTGTGGCACTTTAATTATGTCTCTCGGGGAGACACATTGTTTTAGGCTCAGTTCCCGTTCCCGTTCACGTCAGTGTTCCCACTTCGTTTCCAGAGCGTGACTCCGAAACCGTTTGCGTGATGTTAACAAAACTTTGCATGATTACTACTCAGGTCCTGTAGTGATGCCTTTTGGTATGTGCCTGCCTGTCCGTCCGTCCGTCTGTCCTTCTGGTGGGTTAGGCAGGGAAGGGGACCGGGGGGGGGAGACCTCCGTTTTAACGTGTTAAAAACACATTCTGGTTATGTATGAAATTTTTCCCCTCTCTTGCTGTCATTGTAGGAGTTTGAAGATTTGGATGAAATCACAGCTCGATATGTGCAGCCCATGGCAGCATTTGCACGTGACCTCCTGGGCCACAAGTATTTCCAAGACTGTAATGGGGGTGACCGAAAGGTTTGTTGAGTTCAGTTATTGAAGAGTATGAGAGCATTACTTTAATCCTATTTTTATCCAATTCTGTAAATTCACCTTGGACCAGAGAAAGGTATTCTATAAATATTACATCATCATCATCATTATTATTATTATTATTATTATTATTATTATTATTATTATTATTATGCGGTGTTTGCAAGATGGAATGTCTTAACCAGAGTTGAATTAAATGCCGTTTCTTTCAGTATAAAGCTGCTTTCACACTGGACGCGGAACAAATTTTTTGCATGACAGATTACATTCAAAGTCAATGCAAAGACGCGAATACACGCGAAACGCACGTATTTGCGTCTTTGCATTGACTTTGAATGTAATCTGCCGTGCGAAAAATTCGTTCCACGTCCGGTGTGAAAGCAGCTTAATGCCTGCACATTTTCCTCTGAGTGAGTGAAGATCTGAGATTTCTCACATGTAAAGGGTCATGAGTGAAATTGGCATGAAACTTTTTTTTTTTTTTTTTTTCATGTTACAGAAAATGGAGGAAATCCTGATCAAAGCGAAGAAGGAAAAACCGACATTTATCCCCTACTACGTGTCGGCCTGCAAAGATCTCCCCGGGAAATTCCTCTTGGGTTACCAGCCTCGAGGAAAACCGAGGTTATGCTCCCTGCTTTGCAGATCTTTCACTGATTGTTTCTGTGTAGGCAGGTTGTTCCAGGTTATAAATGACAGTCCTACTGCCTTCCATTTTTACAGTACAAATAAAAACAGGCTCTTCAATTCATCTCCGCTTTGCCTTGATTGAGTTACCAGCTCTATATAAATCCTTTCCTTAAATGACCCTGTTGCATTCCGGTAATGCGTAACTGCGGGAGGCTGTTTCCCTGCAGCTCATTCTGTAGAGGCGGCTGCTCTGATGTGGACTCTAGACTGTACGTGACTGTACTGGATCTGGAGTTTGTAAAAAAAAAAAGTGATGGGCAGGTTTAGATAGTTGACAGATTTTCAGGCTGTTACGCATTCATGTCAGGCCTACCAAAGAAAACAGCCTAGCTGTTACGAAAGTTTGTCAGATGTCTACCTTTTTCAAAGAACCAGCAACACGTATCGAAAACATGCCACATTCCTGCAAAACTTTGCACCACAACACTTGGAAGTCGATACATTTTCACCAGAACCAAACTCAAAAAATCGCACAGCCTGTAACAAACCCAGAGACGAACCAAATGAGTTTTCAATTGTGTGTTGCTGGTTCCTTGAAAAAGGTAGACATCTTGCAAACTTTTGTTGCAGCTTTGCTGTTTCCTTTGGTAGGTTTACATGTTGTGGGGAAAAAATAACGCCTGATTCCATCTCAGACATGGATTTCTGCTTTGAGTTGGGTGGCTCTTTGACTGGACATTGTGCACTGAGACCCCTAAACATACACTTCATTGTGTATTATTCCTTGCATGGTTGTATTGTAAGAGCACCATCTGTTATTATGAACCAGTCATGATTTTTTTTTTCTTGTACAGTCCTTGTTAAATGTTAAATTTACGAGCACTACGTTTTATAAGGCTGCCTTCTATGCAGGTCCTGTGCGTGCTGTATCACTCATCTGCTCTAATGTGTCAGTCCTCACAGACCGAGTCCACATCTCGGCTGACTCAAGTGTGTGTTCACACAGGGTTGAGTTTGTGACCATTACCCCTGATGGGTTCAGATACAGATCCCAGATATTCCCCACGGTCAACGGTCTCTTCCGTTGGTTTAAGGACCATTATCAGGAGCCCGTGCCCGGTAAGCACCAGCAGCCGCTCTGCTGAAAGCACTGGCTGGGTCAGGTACCAATGTTACTATAGCGATATTCATGATGACGTCAATGTTTTGATACGCAGCTGGCAAAAAGGCTCATTTTGCACGAAGTTTACTTTATATTTTCTCCGTCTTTATATGTACTTAATAAAAGATCTAAAATAGCCATGCCAGTCAGTTGTCGTGCTATAGGTTGCACCAACAGGTTCGCTAAGGGTTGGGGAATCATGTTTTTGGTTCTAAGGGAAGAAGCGAAGAGGCTTCTTGCCATGTTTACTTGGGTTCTGATCACGCTTTCTGTCAACCGCCAAACTGCGCATGCACGCCTTTGATGTAATTGATTGTAAATGGCGAATATCGCTTTAGAGGGGGGAAAAAAATAACCTTCCACATTGTCCTCCGACAGGCATCACGCCGAGCAGCAGTAGTCGAACGCGAACGCCGGGATCGGTCAACGCCACACCAGCTAACATCAACATCGCTGGTCAGTTTTCCTTTCGCAGTTTAAAATTTGTAGCTAATGCATAATTGTTAAGATTATAGCACTTGTTCCAAGATGCTCGCTACTGATGAATTTCCAACCCAGGCCAATGCTATGTGAGGGCGAAGTCATGTTGAAAAATGAACTGAGTTCTTTGAGGAAGGTTTGCTTGAACTTCACAAAACTTAAAAAAAAAAAAAAAAAAAAAAATGTGCTCTGTATATTTTTTTAGTGCTAGTTGTGACAGAGTTGCCAAATTAACAATATAGCCAAACAACAGCTGCAGCTACCTCCCTCTGGCATATTTTGAAACAAAATCTTTTGACCATTTGAGTTTTTCCTGCAGTACTGCATAAAACCAGCAAGAATGAAACCAAAAACCAAAGCAATTTCCGTTCCTCATTCTGCACGCATGTCTTTGCAGACCTGACACGAGCGGTCAGTGCCCTCCCTCGGAACATGACCTCCCAGATGTTCAACGCCATCGCCGCGGTGACGGGGCAAGGGCAGAACCCAAACTCCACGCCAGCGCAGTGGGCGTCCAGCCAGTACGGCTACACGGGCGGGAGCAGTGGCGGGGGCGGCGGCAGCAGCAGCGCTTACCATGTACGTCTCGCGATCCCTCATTTAGTCTTGGCGAAACGGTCCGATGGGGGTTTATTGCACACCTGATCCATGTAACTGTAGCCGTTTGATTACCGTCAAACCGCTGGCCTTGGTATGCGTACGGAATGCTTCTCGCCATCATAGTCTTCGCCGTGGCTGGGAGCTGAATTGGTTTTCCTGTCCCTCGCCTCACCCATCCTGTAACACACCTAATCTCCCTTCAGGTTTTTGCTACCCCAGCCCAGCAGCCAATGGCGACGCCCCTGATGACCCCCAGCTACTCGTACACCACCCCCGGCCAGCAGCAGGCCATGACGACGCCGCAGTATCCCAGCAGCACCCCACAGTCCTCGCACGGCCACCATCCTTCCTCCACCCCTTCCTCGTCCTCGTCCCGCGTCAGAACGCCACAGCCTAAGTAAGTGCCTGGACCGTTAACGTTACCGAGGCTTCCGGCACTTGGCCTGTAGGCTCATGTCCTGGGGATTGCGGCTCCTGTGCCCTCGAGGAAACTAGATTCTCAAGCTCAGATGTATAACTAAATCTTTCAACGCAAAATGATGGTAATGAATCTATTAATCAGGAGACCTTGAATCTTTTAGAGCCCCAGGCTCTGCTTGCTTTTATTTCGATGTAAAGATTGACACTCAGCGTATGTGAATCAGAAAAATAAGCCGCAAGCATGATGACGTGCACTCGAGGCGTCATGGGATTGAAGTGCGGTCTCACTACCTTGCTTTGCACATTAACAGATATAGTGTAGCAGATGCGCTGATTTAAGTCTTGTTGAATACGTGAAGTTGCATCATACTTAATAATCATGCAAAAATGCGCCGCATCGCAAGGTCCTGAACAATCCAGTAGGACTGCACATTGCTTTCTTCAATTAGCTGGCTAACCCAGCTAGCTAGCACATTAAAATTATTAGCGATTCAGTCAAAGTTTCATGAGGGCTCAAAGTCACCAATAGTAATGCAAGCGATGTTCATTTTGTCTATCTGGCTCAGGTTAAGTGTACCGTACCAACGTTACTTGTGCATACCTTCATTTCACATCTCCTGTAGCCAGCTAACTAGCTAGCTTCGGAGCTACATGAAAACGATAGCGCTGAGCAGCCCGTCTCTAGTGTATCTCCTAGCTACCTATTGTAGGTGTAAAATTATGCTGGCTGTGTAGGAATAATTTATGCATGGTCGCTACTAGCTAGCTAAGTTACATTCTCTGGACAGATCCTGATTTTATAAGCACTTCAGTCGCGTTGCAGCACACTTTATTAATGTGCAAAAAGACACCGCATGGCAGGGTCGTGTATAATCCAGTGAGATCGTACGTTGCTGTTGATACAGACGAGACAGAATGGAGTCTAAGGCAGTAATGAGTATCAGTATGTGCAATTAAACTACATAACAGCAACTACAATTAATATTTTCAGTACGGTATCTTAGCACAAGTGTAGCACACAATTCAGATTTTATTGTTGTCTGGCCTCGAAACTCCATCCAACGTCGTAGAGCATCTTCCGAGTTATTTTCCACACCCTTCTCCGGCATTTTAGCACCTCTGACATCCTCACTTTGGTATAATACAACACCAATACCCACCACCATTTTTGTCCTTACAAGACCCCCTTTCAATCCCACAATTCCAGACTGTTGCATCACGTCATCGATCAATGGGTCCATTCCCATTGATGAGAGCTGTGTAACTTTTTGTTCAATTAAGCGCCCTGAACAACAAAATCAGCTGCCCTTGAGGCGAGTTGGGACTCATCTCTTAACTTCGCATGACGTCCCCTGCACTGGAGCCCATAGTGTCAGCGGTGTACTGTCAGATTGGGCTTAAAGCTTGCGTGCGGTGCAGCGGTATGTACAGGAGATCTGTGTGTCGTTGGGGCGGGTGTGAAAGGGCTGTACTCTCTCTTCCCTCCCTGCAGGACGAACACGCACACGGCGGTGGACTGGGGGAAGATGGCGGAGCAATGGCTGCAGGAGAAGGAGGCGGAGCGAAAGAAGCAGAAGCCGCGGATGACGCCGCGCCCATCGCCCAGCCCCATGATCGAGAGCACGCCCATGTCCATCGCGGGCGACGCCACCCCACTGCTGGATGAGATGGATCGATAGTCTCGTCCCCACAAACTTACCCCCTTCTCCCCCACCCCCTCCGGGTACAAACCAGTATATCCCCCACAGTCCCGGCCAGCCTGGTGCCCTGCACTCGTCCTCTCTCTCTCGCTCTCTCTCTCTATAATCGGCACCCAGAGCTACTCTATTTTGTGATATCCATACGGGAGCGGAGAGCTTGCAAGATGTAGTGATGCAGATGAACATTTCAGGTGGGAAGACAAACCGATTTAGGAAATGGACCTATTATGATGGGTGTTTGTCGTGTGTGGGTTTTACTTTTAATCAAGATTTTTTTTTTTTTTTTTCTGGGGGGGGGGGGTTGAGAAAAATATTAATTGCTGACGAAGCAAGTCAACTTGACTGTTAGGAAAGGTTGTACAGTATTGCAGTACGGTGGTTGGGGAGCCGCCCGCGGGATGTCTTCACTGCGAGCGCTAGCCGCAGTAGGGTGGTAGATGCTAACAACACGTCCTCGCACTTTGCCGAGCCGATTGAGGAAGTGCCGGTCTGCTGTTTTGTACGCATGCGTTTAAAACTCATAAAACTTGCCCACCCCTCCTGATTTATTAGTAAGTTTAGTTCAGGACATGTCGCTGTAATGTACTCTGCACTGGTGAAGGCCCCGCCCGTCGACACTCGTGAACCTCGGACTCTCGCTCTCTCTCTCCCTCGTGAACCATGTGCGCTCCAGCCGTTTACAGTTTCCCTTTTGGACAGTGTTGCTCATGCAAGGTGTACGTTGATGTGATCGTGGTCGTCCCTGTTGGTTACTTGGGAGAGGCGCATTGCTGCATCTCAGCCTACCGCACTGAGGCTTAATTGGGGGAATGCGTTACCATGACGATGCTGGGGAAGACTGGTGGGCTAGCCCATCCTACATACGGAAATCGGGGAGGAAGCCCTGATGACTTAATTTTCTCTTTTCTTTAAAAGAAGTCAGATTTTCATCTTTTTTTAATCTATGTGTAACTTTTGGCCCTTGGGCTTTCTCTACAGTTTTATTGATGGAAAATGCTGTATTTGTGAAAATCCACCATTTTGGGTGTGTGATCCTCCTTTACCTTTAAGTCTCTCCATTTTTTCTATCGTTGAGTTTTAGCATTGCAGTCGAGTGACTCGAAGGTGTTAACTTAAGTTTATTTCATCTTTAATTTTGGCAAGAATCACAGTGAACGCACGTGTTGACCTCTCACTACTTGAGAACTGCAGGATACATATGCACTTCCTGATGCACTGCTAATGCTGCAGATATGGATTTGGTTTCGCCAAGTACAGCAGCCACACATCAGAGGCCTGGAATTGTATTGGTCATTATTACATAATACATATGAGTCCCATCAGTGATTGAATATTTCTGTGGCATCACCTTGCTGATTGCTTTTCTCTTGATTAAAAAAAAAAAGGAAAAAAGGAAAAAAACATGATTGATTTTGGTTTTTTCTCTCACAGTGAGTGTAATTTGTGTACTTCGGCTGTGATGCATACATTTCTATATGCTGCTGTCAGTCCAACGGGGCGGGTGATGAAAAGATGAGGCCGTAAAAGGGTTCGCCTGACACATTTCCCTTTTCAGCTTTTTATCGCGGTGCCAATATTAAATGGGCTGTAGAGTAAGCAGCCAATCTACCATTAAGCCATAAAATATCCAGCTGTGTTGCCAGTCGGACAGGATGTTTGCTTCAGTTGTAAAGTCCAGATAAAAATGGGTGAGTAGCATTGATTATTCCTAATGTATGTTGCAACTGAAAAGTGAAAACTGCTAAAATTGTTTTATAACTACCATATCGGGTTCATATATACCATGGTCTGGGTGAATACTCCTTTCTAATTGGCTGGCAGGTGTTGATTAAAACCATGGAACCGCACAGGTAGTTCGGCCTACGGTAGTTTCACCGTTTGAAGTTCAAAATTCATTCGCTAGCCAACCTATAACCATAGCAACGTTAGAGCACTGGCATTTGGCTGGGTATAACAGAAACCAAGCTACTCATTTATCTCCAGTAAATTTTGCGGCGTTAAGTTACGTCCTGCAGGGCGGTTAACAATAGGTACTCAAGCGATAATGACCATAAATATTAAAGCAGCAAAATAATTACGCTTTATCCATTAAACGATAATAACTGTGTACAGTTACAAAGGAAGCTAACATGTCCACTTCATGTATCAGCAACTGCTGACAGTTCACTAGCTACGTGCTGTGACAACAGACTGATTTCAGCTTGCTGGCTCTGCGGAAACCGTCATAAGTTCATTGTAATTGCGGGTAGCAAGTTAGCTACAGTCTGCATAATCACGCATAATGTTGTGTTATGCATAATCTCAGTTTCAGATGGAATCCTAATTAGCTGGTAAAAAGATGATAGATTTTTTGCGCACGCTTTTCTCCATGAATGTAAGCTGAACTTAGTAAGCTGGTTCAGTTTAGCTTGGCATATAGTATTGGCTATGAGAAGGCGCGGCGCCTATTCATTGATTACCAGCTCGTTTTTTAAGTGCAAAACTTTCACCAAAAATTTCTGAATGCTGTGATTTGATATTGCTGGCAAATGACCGTGGTACAAGCGGGATAATCAACTCGTAGGTGTGCATTACACGGTTTTAAGGCACTTCGCAGAGGCGAAGCTTCTCGTTGGGTGGTTATTCGCCTCTGCGTCATGCCTTAAAACTGTGTGATGCACATTTACGAGTTGATTATCCCTCACATATAAAGTGGGGGAAATAAGTATTCAACGTGTCAACATTTTTCTCAGTAAATATATTTCTAATGGGGCCATTGACATGAAATTTTCTGCAGATGTCAGTAACAATCCAAGTAATCCACACATACAAAGAAATCCAAACAAATAGGTCCGTAAATTAAGTTATGTGTAAAAAAGTGGAATGACACAGGGAATAAGTATTGAACACATGAAGAAAAGGAGGTGTAAAAAGGCATGTAAAGCCAAGAAACCAGCTGAAATCTGTCATCATTTAGAAAGCAAACCTGCCCCCTATCAGTGCAAATTAATATCAGCTGGTTTAGTCCTAATTGATGGCCTATAGAAAGGTTTCTAATTACCAAGGTGTCACACAAGAAGCATCTCATAATGGGTAAAAGCAAAGGGCGCTCTTAAGACCTTCGCAACTTTATTGTTGCAAAACATACTGATGGCATTGGTTACAGACATATTTCTAAACTTCTGAATGTTCCAGTGAGCACCGTTGGGGCCATAATCAGGAAGTGGAAAGAACAAAATTTCACCATAAACCAGCCATGACCAGGTGCTACTTGAAATATTTCTGACAGAGGAGTCAAAAGAATAATCAGAAGAGTTGTCCAGGAGCCAAGGACCACTCGCGAAGAGCTTCAGAAAGACCTGGAATTAGCAGGTACAGTTGTTTCAAAGAAAACAAGTAATGCACTCAACTGCCGTGGCCTCTCTGCACGCTCACTGCGCAAGACTCCATTGCTGAAGAAAAAGCATGTTGAAGCTCATTTAACATTTGCTACAACATTTGGACAAGCCTATGAAATACTGGGAGAATATATTCTGGACAGATGAGTCCAAAATTGAACTCTGTGGATGTCATAGCACACGCCATGTTTGGAGGACAAACGGCACTGCACATCACCCACAAAACTCCATACCAACAGTGAAGTTTGGGGGTGGGAACATCATGGTGTGGGACTGTTTTTCGGCATATGGAACAGGCAGACTTAATATAATTGAAGGAAGGATGAATGAATGGAGAAATGTACCGAGACATTTTTCATAAGAATCTGTTGCCATCTACCTGGATGCCGAAGATGAAACAAAGGTGGACATTTCAGCAAGACAATGATCCCAAACTCCAGGTTTCAGAGAAAGAAAATAAAGCTGCTAGAATGGTCCAGTCAATCAACCAACTTGAATCCAGTTGTAAATCTATGGAAAGAACTGAAGATCAGAGTTCATAGAAGAGGGCCCCTGAACCTTCAAGATTTGAAGACAGTTTGTGTGGAAGAATGGGCCGAAATCACACCTGAGCAATGTATGCAACTAGTTTCTCCATACAGGAGGTGTCTTGAAGCTGTCATTACCAACAAAGGCTTTTCTACTAAGTATTAAAACAATTTCAGTAAGTGTGTTCAATACTTCTTCCCTGTGTCATTCCACTTTATTTTACATAATTTATGGACTTATTTGTGTTGATTTCTTTGTATGTGCATTTTTGGGTATAAAATGATTTATAGAACAGAATGAGTTCATAGCTAACTGTTCGTTAGAAATTGTCCAGCGCCTTGCCATATTTGATAGCTTATCCTGGTGAGACTGCTAAATAGTTAGGGACTGAAGATCCTCTTGGCTAGTTATGCTTACCTAGTTAGACATCAAGTTTTGCACTAACACCACTTTACTATGATAGCCAAGGATCTTTGGCCAATGCTTGTTTGCGTAAAAACTCAGCAAGTAGTGAACAAGCTAATCAGGTTAGTTAACCCCTTTGTGCTGATGTGTCTGCCCGCGGACATGGAGCTGCAAATTTATGCACGCAGTTACAATATTCTATCACTAGATGGCACACCTGGATCAGTTATTGAATATTCACAAGCAAGCCGAGCTCGAATGCGGTTTAGAATATGGATGAGTTCACTCAAAAATCTCTTTTTTTTCAGGATTTGCATGAATAAATTTCCTCAGCTAAGCCTGATGTGCAAACTGCTCAATATTCTTGCCCATAGTATCTATCCAGCAGTTTAAAAAAATGATCTCTTGGTACGGAAAAAAAAATCGTTGTCCTCTGTAGCAACCACTTCAGCTACAGTGAGCCAATGGTATCCCAATTGGTAGTAAAGAAAAATCAGGTGTCTGAAGCAAAAATTGGACATGGTATTGATACCATGTCATTCTAATATCAATAATAGTCATCACATTTGAAAAACGCTTAGTTCCCTACCATGGATTTACATGTAGACTCCTCCATCGACGAATTCAGCACTCCCTTTTATCCTTGTAAGTACTAATGTTGATAGCCAGGCTCATCTGCGTAATGCATACTTACAGTTCACGCCCACGTGAAATGTCTGCGGTAATGTATTGATTGACTTGTTTCATATCCAATTCCAGAGAGTTTAAACTTTCCACAGTAATTGAAAGACATTGATTGGGCATGAAAGGGATAGTTCACTTTTTTTGAAGTGGGGTTGTATGAGGGTTCCTTCTACCCATTACATCTGTCTTTGGAGGAGGGATTCAGTGAAGAAAGGTTATACTGCTAGTCTGTTTGAATTTAGCTCAATGTGGCGTTTGGTTTTAGAATTTATACCGTGTTCAACGAAATCGAATGCTGAGGTTTTGGTTTCTTCAAACTGCAAGCAGCTCACGCACTTCGGTAGACCCCCTGGTACGTTCATTGCACCATTCTGTTCAATTTGGGGTAGAAAATTTCCAGATTATTCCTGATAATGGGATGTCTATTCTGTTAAAATCAGGTATATTTCAGATATTACTGAGTTAGTGAGTTATACTTGTTCCTTATAAAGTGTGGTAAGTGTTTATATAAGGTTGCGAACTTGGAAGTGGGAACTGCTAGCTTTTCATTGCAGGGTCAATGTTCTTACCGTTAAATAAACAGTTCCTTTAATGAGTATGTGTGCTGGCTAGTGGGACTGAAGAAAAATTAACAAAATTCTAAACCTCATCATGCAGAAAAGGCATGTTTTGTGTTTGGAGAGGTTACTGGTGACCATTGATGTCCAACTGCCCCTATATTGATAAACTCATGCTAAATTCAACGAGGAAATCATTTCTTCATATTGAATTTCATGCGTCAAACGTTGATTTGTGTTAATTATACTGAACAAAAGTATAAATTCAACAGTTTAATCCTTTCAATATTCCGCATAATTATTTCTGAGGTTGGCTTAGTTGGGTTTATTTATGTGACTAAGGCTGTGTGCCACTGGCCTGTGTGCATTTCAGTCACCTTCTCCATATCATTGTCAAGTTCATGCCTTTTGTCAGAATTGGCCTGTCAGACAGGTGGGGCCTGATCCAGAGCTGCTGAAATCAGGTACAGTCAGCCCAGGCACATCCTGTACTCTGGTCAATAAAAGACCACCTCAAAAGTCCCAGTTCTGCCATTGTTCAAAATGCCATAAATGACTTGAGCCCTCAAGGAGCGTGTCATTGGCATGCTCAATGCAGGAATGTTTCTCGGGGATGTTGAAAGGGCTCTTAATGTCCATGTTTCAACGATAAGTCGTATAAAACACCTTTTTGAGGAATGAGGAGAGAGAGCACACTGCCCACATGCATCATGACCATGTGTGACAACCCCCACCCAAGACCGCCATATCTGGACTCTCCATCTCTGTGATCGTTTGAGACCAGCAACTGCCACTGCAGATGAGACAGCTGGTCCCCACCATCACCCCATTTTTGCCGAAACCGTGAAAAACAATCTTCAGGAAGTCCATATTTTACGTCTCTTGCCCTTTGTGGATTGGACCTCTCCTCAGCTCGATGAAAAAGTTGGTTCGACTGAGTGAATAGGCACATTTAATGGCCAATGGCACAATGGAGGACTGTTTTCTTTAGAGACGAGTCAAGTTTCCAACTTCACCGAGCGGATGGACGGGGGATCGTTATGCTGACATCGTGGTGGTCCGCACGGTGGCACATAGTGGTGGAGTGCTGGTTTGGGTGGGAATATTCCAAGGACATTGCACCCAACTGCAGTTGATGAACAGCAACTTGAATGCAGTGTGATTTCACGATGAGATGCTGCTGCCTATTGTCCTACCATTCATCCATCAAAGCAATAACCATCCAGCATGACCATGCCAGACCCAAGTCACCGTGTATACACAGAATTCCTTGAGCCTGAAAACATTTGTGTGCTTGAATGGCTGGCTTATTCCTTGGATTTGTCCCCCTTCCAGCATCTTTGGGATGTCCACAAGCAACAAGTTCGTCATTGGTTCCCATTTTCGGCCAATAGCCGCCAACTCTGCACTGCTCTTGAAGAGAAGTGGGAACATGTCCCCCAAGTCACCATTGACCATTTGTTACAGTCCACACAGCAGAGATGTGTAACAGTGCAGCAGGCCAAAGGCGGACATACCCAATATTGATTTGTGAAATTTGGACAATAGACTCCATCCCCTTTATCATCACGCCATTGCGAGATTCTTGTTTGGCTTTTTAAATCATTGATCGAAATGTATTGCAATATGGTCATACAATCTGTCAACACTCAGTGACAGAACAATGAGCTTCTGAACATGGTCATATGTGGGGCCGTATGCATGACGCCAGGATAAGTGACTTATCCGCAGGATGGAGACTATCCCCCAGATAGCGAGGTAAAATTGGTATGCATGTAGAGGGGATAGAACTATCCGCAGTCCTTATCTGGGGATAAAGTTATACCCAGTTTCAACTGGGGATAGCGGCTTTATTCCACGGATTCCGCTGGTCTCGCTGCCTGTTTTATACAGCTGCTTTCAGAGACTTCCACTTATCTTTCAATTCTGAAATAGTGCGTTCTGCGCAGCCGCACAAATTCACCTTTGCGGCAATTCGGGTCCAAATTTCAGTTTTAATTTTGTTCGCTACAGCGCGTATTAGCTGTAAACAGCACTGTACATTCCACCGAAATTTCCTCCAAAAGAACACTGATTTCGGTGTCAGAAAAGTTACTTTTCCGCTGCCGCTTTGGTTGTGAAACAACTGATGCCTGCTGCATTGTACGTTGTAGAAAATATCTATTTGTTGTACAACTATAAAACGAGAAATGTGTTGTTATGTAAGTGTATCACGAGGAATCCGGTACTGACATGCGCAGAATGCTATAAAACACAGCCAGTCCCCCTTTCAACAAATAGTGCTTGCGTGTAGACCAGGGATAGCTATTCCCTACCCTATCCTTGACTCATGCATCCGGAGAGCACGTGGCAGTTACCCCTCGGATAGTAATCCGGAGGATAGGCATTATCTGGGGGTAAAGTTATCCGTCTTCCATGTATACGGCCCGTGGTCAAGGAGTTTATGATCCCAGAAATTTATTGTTTTAACCCCCAGCCATTTTTCAGTTCTCACTATTATTTTTTTGACAATTTCAATGCTGAATTTTCATGAAGATTTTTTGTTTGCAGCCCTTTTTCTTCACCAAAATCATGAAAATAAACTAAAATACGATGGCATTCTAGATGCTACAAGTGTCTTGACTCAGTTGAGCCATACCCTTCCTCTCTGTGAAGCTGCAATTTTGAATTATTAAGCCTTAAATAAGGTAACACATACATAGCCAGATTTGGCTTCTGTGCAAAGGGGTTAATGTGTAACTGACCTAGGTAAGTAACTAAATAATGACAAGTTGCTCATCTAACACTAGTTACATAGCAAAATGATTGCAATTATCTGTTTTTATTGATTTATATGTGCCAAATATAGCTAGCTTAGCTAGCAAACTTGCTGGCTAGCCAAGCCAGCAGGCTAGTTTGTTGGCTTCAGTAGTTGGCTAACATTATATTTGGTGCATATAAATGCTAGATGGCTAAGTACTTGTGGTTCAACGCAGTCTAAGTGGCATAAATAATGGCTATTCACTGTCATGTGTTGAATTATATGCAACAAATATAGCTAGTAAGCTAAGCCAGCAAACAAGCTATTTTGCTGGCTTAGCTAGTTATATTTGATGCATATAAATGCTAGCTAGCTAACTTATTACAGTAAGTAACAGTAAACTATTTACTGTTTTCTATTGATTTATATGCACCAACTGTAACTAGCCAAGCCAGCAAACTACCTTGCTAGCCAGCTAGTACGCTGGGGCAGCTTGTCATTTTTGGTGCTCATAAATACAAGCTAGCTAGCTAAATGGTGAAATGATAGGTATGTGCTGTTATCAATTGATTTATTATGCATCATATGTAGCTAGCGAATAGTAGCCTGCTGTGTAGTAACTCTGCTTGGTTGCAGGTTTATCAGTATCCTGGAGATGTCAGATGTACTGACTGGATGTCAGTAATCTGCTGCCATCAAGCTACGTTGTGAATGTTTGCCGAAACGGAGGTTCCTCATTGGCTGAGAACAAATCAACAGCTGCTTACGCATTTTTGTAGTGAATATGTAGTTCGCAAAAGTGGATGACAAGCTGGACTTCAAATGCAAAAGCCAAACATTTTTGACAATAAACTATGAATTTCAAGTGATCACCTGTGTCTGTATACCCCGTCGACTAACCTCGCTGCAAAACTGTCACGTAAAATTAATTTGAGTTTGATTAAGCAGGAAAGTGTCCAAACTACATTATCAAGTTACACTGGCAAAAGCTAAGTAGCTGTGACATAAGTCACCTCAGCACTCTGCCCATGGCTGTGATCTCTGTGGCTGTTTAAAGGCAAGGAAACCTGAAGATGATGATCTGCAGAATTCACTTGCAAGTAATGTTTTTCAGCATTATAAATGACAGGAAAGCCAAACAAATCTCAGTTGTGAGAAGTAACATTCTAAAATCTCAATCAGTCAATGTTTTATAATCGTGTAAATATGTCGGGGCCTCCGTTAGACCCATGTTAGATAACTGATTTTTTTTTTTTTTTTTTTTTTTTTAAGTAATTAGTGGCTAGGCTGCATATTTTCTGTTTATATGACAGAAAATCCTTCTGGTATCTTTCTGTGGAGATTTACGAGAAATTTGATGATCAGTCAAATGTCTGTTGGCTGTTTTGATTAGCTATAGCTAGCCTTTCTCAGCTATTTCACTGAAAATGAAGTACAAGAACAAACACACAAATGGGAGAAAAAGAGAGTAGAGAGGAAAATATGGCGATGGTAAAATTCAGTCATCAGATCTCAAATCAATTGAACTGTTGGGGAGATTTTGGAACCAGGAGTCCAGAATGTGCTTCTCATCACCATCATCAAGACATCAAATAAGGGAATAACTCTTTGGAGAAAGGTACCCAAGCAAAGTCTTACCCTTGTGGACTCAGTAGCATAAACTCTATGCCAAGGTGTGATGAAGCTGGTCTGGGAGCCCTTGCTAAGACAGTTAATGTTGATTTTTCCATTAATTTGTCTCATAAGTAGTGGAGGGCTGCATGTTGGAGAAACTGGGTAACATCACTGCGAAAGCAGGGTTTACACATAGGCACGATGCGTTACGAATATCATTTTCCCGTCATTCGTGACATTCGTAACGTGACTTAACGCATCTGAATAGGGTTCTTAACAGCGCGTGTCGGTTCATGACATTTGTGATATTCGTGGAGCATATTTGGGGTCCTGTTCTGGCCACACAACTGTCTCCAGGTTAATTTCCAACTCGATTTTAGTGTTACTTTTAGCTTTTAAAGCACTTCATGGTCTAGCAACTCAGAACATTTGTGACCTCCTCAAACAATGTTCTGCTGCAATGTCTGTCTGGTCATCTAATCAGCTTTTATTTTCAGTCTTGTGATCTCGGCTGCAGCTTAAGGGTCTTTGGGCCTTTTCTGTCACTGCCACCACCAGGCTTTAGAACAGTCTCCGCCTCCACTTTTAGCCCTGGCCTTCCCCCACTATTGCCATTTTAAAATTTTGTTTAAAATCCCACTGCTATGCCCCAGCATTTTGGGCTACTTGAATGTGACATTTCTGAGCTTTCTTCTTTATTCAGGACACAAAAAATGGTCCATAGCAAGAGACATAATAACACACAAATACCAAAAATATAAATTAAAACCGAGATAAACTGCAGTTCACATTGACAAAAATGTTCAAATATTAACATATAAACTAAAACGCCAGTGGTTCCACAGTCTGGAGGTGAACCTAACTGCACTCATTGCAGGGTTCAGCAGTGTAGCACTTATACAGTTAGCTGACCCAGACAGCCGACACATGCATCTAAACATGAGATTCCTGAGTACAGCAGGACAGCTGGGCACACTAGCGCTAACCAACATTTGGCTGGCGCTGCGCCATCATGGCACTTTAAACAGTAGACTCATGCCATCATCATATGCCACACTGAGTTTCTGCATAACGTTACTGCTTCTCTTGTAGCGCCGTCACCAGTGAGCAGTATACATAGGGGTGTAAAATGCTTTAAAAAGTGCAGTCTTCACAGGTGTTCTGCACATACTAAATTTGCGAGGCAGCATATTAGCTTGTGCATACAACATACGATACTGCCTGTAAACATCCCTATCATCAGAGAGGTCATCAGTTATGCAGTGTCCTAGGTATTTAACTCATGACATACTTCAAGAACAGTACCAGACAGACAGAAAACTGGAAACAACAGTTTAAGCTCCTCCCTGCTTCTTACAATCATAATATTACTCTGCATTATATTTAATGTCAAAGTCTGAGCCATATTGAGAACAAATCCTTAGTAACTGTTGAAGACCAGCACTGGATGGACAAAAAATCAGCAGATCATCAGCATACATCAGGTGGTTGATAACGATGTGACCAACCAAACAGCCTGTAGCACAGCTGTTTAACAGCTTTGATAAATCATCCATGTAAACATTAAGGAGAAAGGAAGATAAAATGCTTCCCTGCCTAACTCCATTGCTTACACTGAATGGAGCAGACACAGAATTGCCCCATCGTATGTACATCAACTGATGAGCACACCAAAAAGCCAGGATTCTCACTAAAGACTTAGGAACCCCTCTATTGTGCAACTCGTAAAATAATTTATCGTGATTTATATGATCAAAGCCTTTAGAGGCATCAATAAAACATGTAAAAACAGTGGAATTATGCTTATTATACAAATCTAAAATCTCCTTTAGAGCAAAAATGAACATATCTGTGCCATGTTTAGGTTTAATACCAAACTGGTTGTCAGAGGTCAGGACAAACTGTTCCAGCCTGTTCAGTATAGTCCTCTCCAGGACCTGGGACAGAACACTGGCCAGGGCTATAGGCCGGTAGTTGTCCAAGCTGTTGATTTTGCCAGCTTTACCTTTAATAAAAGGCACTAAGAAGACAGATACAATAGAATCAGGTAAGATACCATGAACTAAAAACCCAGTAAAACAAATGGCAAGCAGGGGACAGTTTTCTACTTGCAAATTTGAGCGATACATTTGTTCTGTCATTTGTCTCCTTTCTAATTCCCTTTATTTATTGCATGTCAAAAGTATTGTGCGGCACTATGGATCAACTTCTGTTGTGTTAAAATGTTTCATAGATATAAAGTAGACTTGACTAGTCGTCTGCCTGGTGGCCCTGTGCTGCTAGGCTCCTTCATTGCTGCTTGCAGCTATATTACAGCACCCTCCATAATTATTGGCACCCCTGGTTAAGATGTGTTCTTTAGCTTCTAATAAATTCAGTTTTTTTCTAAATAATATCGGACCACAATGAAAAAAAGAGGAAAATCCAACCTTTAATTCAAGTGCATTTTTTCAGTGGGAGAAAAATCCCACATTAAGAAATAATTCTTTTACATCAAATCATGTGTGACACAATTATTAGCACCCCTGATGTTAATACTTTGTACAACCCCCTTTGCCAACAAAACAGCACCTAATCTTCTCCTATAATGTTTCACAAGATGGGAGAATACAGAAAGAGGGATCTTCGACCATTCCTCTTTGCACAATCTCTCTAAATCATCCAGCGACCTGGGTCCTCTCCTCTGCACACTCCTCTTCAGCTCACTCCACAGATTTTCAATGGGGTTGAGGTCTGGGGACTGAGATGGCCATGGGAGGAGCTTGATTCTGTGTCTAGTGAACCATTTCTGTGTAGACTTGGCCACATGTTTAGGGTCATTATCTTGCTGAAAGACCCAGTGACGACCCATCTTCAGCTTTCGGGCAGAGGCCACCAGATTTTGATTTAAAATGTCCTGGTATTTCAAAGCGTTCATGATGCCATGCACCCTAACAAGGTTCCCAGGGCCTCTGGAAGAGAAACAGGCCCACAGCATCACCGATCCTCCCCCATACTTCACATTGGGCATGAGGTACTTTTCTGCATACTCATCTTTTGTGTTCCGCCAGACCCACTTAGAGTGTTTGTTGCCAAAAAGCTCTATCTTGGTCTCATCTGACCAAAGCACACGGTCCCAGTTGAAGTCCCAGTACCGCTTAGCGAACTCCAGACGTTTGCGTTCATGACTGTGAGTGAGAAAAGGTTTTTTCTGTGCATGCCTCCCAAACAGCTTGTTGGCATGTAGATAGCATCTGATGGTTGTTTTGGAGACTTTGTGACCCCAAGATGTTACCATTTGTTGCAATTCTTTAACAGTGAACTTTGGAGAACTTTTTATTTCTCTTACCGTCCTCCTCACTGTGCGTGGTGGCAAAATAACCTTGCGTCCTCTTCCAGGCTTGTTTGCCACTGTTCCAGTTGTTTTAAACTTCTTAATGATTCCTCTGACAGTAGATATGGGCAGGTGCAGGCGAGTGGCTATTTTCTTGTAGCCATTGCCTGACTTGTGAAGGTCGACACACATCTGCCTTACTTGAATGGTGTGTTCCTTTGTCTTTCCCATGTTGAAGAGTGGATATGAGAAATGGCCTCTGTGTCACGTCATATTTATACCCCAGGGAAACAGGAAGTGATGAATTACTAATTAAATGTTCCTAGATACTCTGATCAACTTTGTAAACTACTGTAGAAATGACAGAAATACTTCAATTACATTTATTTCCTAGGAATTTTTTAGGGGCGCCAATAATTGTGGAACAGGTGATTTTATGAAAAGTAATTATTTCTTAGTCAGGGATTTTTTTTTTTCCTTAAAATTCCCTTGAGTTGAAGGTTACATTTTTCTACAATTTTCAGTGTGAGAGTATGCTTCTGCAATAAAAATTGAATTTATTTTAAGGCTTTTAACACATCTTAACCAGGGGTGCCAATAATTATGGAGGGCGCTGTATGTATCTGAGTGTTTGGATTTGGCCATGTTACACCCGGATTAGTAACACATATTGCGCACATAAGAGGTCAATAGGCTCCTAATTGGTCTGTGTGGACTCCTGGCCACTGCAACTAATCATCTGGAAAAAATACGTAGAAATTCAAAAACCAACCGGATGATAAGAAGCCAAGCCTGTATTTTGTTGAGGACATCAAGGGAAGAACTAGGAAAGAAATTAGACATACAGCTGAGGTCAGAAGTTAACATACACTTAGGTTGAATTCAGTAAAACTCATTTTTAACCGCTCCACAGATTTCATGTTAAAAAATATAGTTTTGGCAATTCAGTGAGGACATCTACTTTGTACAAGACACAAGTAAGTTTACCAGTGCTAATTAGCTAGCAAGCTACCTAACATCTATTCTGTAAGTCGTTAGTGTGCTGTTAACAGCCGTATTACAGTAGTAACGTTAGTAAAAAATACACAATCGCCTCCGTTGGATTTTCTTTCCCGGATGGAATTCTGTAAAAGCACACCTGAGGCTTGTCTCTTCGTAAATTACTGCATCCCATTAAACAACATTTTGAAAAACAAGATTGGAACTAGAAAATTTACGTCAAAGGGACACCGATGTCCCTGCATCTGGGAAACTCGACAAAATTTACTCAAGTTCAAACACCGGAGAAATCGTTATAATTTCTAAAAATTCAGTAACAAAGTATGAGGTGCACACCTCTTGGGTCCTTACACAGCATATGTGTAAGCTCAATGAATTCTGTTGAGCAATTTTTGAGAGGAAAAGGATAGACTACGCCCCCTATTGCAGCAGAGGGAGAGGGAAACTTGACTTAATTTACTTAAGTTCAAACACCTGAAAAATGATAAAAATAAAAATTCAGAAACAAGGTATGAGATGCACCTCTTTGGTGTCCCTACAACGCTCTTGTAAAAGTTAAGTGAATTCTGTTGACTGGTTTTAGAGAAGAAGTGGATACAGGGGGCTCCAAAATTACTGGGACCCCTGACTGGCAATGCACAAACAATTTTTTAAAAATTCTACAAAATATAATTATAGAGAAACTCTAAAAAATAGCATGATAAATACTGAACGGTATTAATTATCCAATGGAACTAACCAAAATCATTTCCTGATCTAATTAAAAATCTATTTCCTCCAAATCAAGGTTTTACAATTAATGGCACCATTAAAGATTATTGTAAATAACATCTACCAAAATGAAACCAGGTATTAAATTCCACTTATTTAAGTTTTATCTAAGTGTTAAGGAACTATACTGAGCCATTACATCACTTCCTGTATCACAAGGGTGTAAAAATGAGTTAACACAAATGCAATATTCCTTTGTCATCCAACACTATGAAGAAAAAAAAACTGTCAGTTCAAAGGAGCCAGATGGTCATGGACCCTCATAAATCTGTTAATGGCTACAAGAAGATTCACGAACGATTGAATATGCCACAGAGCACTGTCAGGGCAATTATTAAAAAATTCCAAAGATATGAAACTGTTGAAAACCTCAAGTGTAGAGGACACAACTGTATTTTGCTCCCCACGAAACTGAGGAGGATGGTGAGAGAAGCAGCAAAATCTCCAAGAATCACTGTGAGGGAAATGCAGGCCTTGGTGGCATCTTGGGGTCATCAGGTTTCAAAAAGTACCATCAGGCGCCACCTCCATAACCACAGGTTCTTTGGAAGGGTTGCCAGAGGAAAGCCTTTCCTGACCAGAAGACACAGAGGCAAGTGCTTGGAGTCTGCCAAACGTCACTGGAAGAAGGTGCTTTGGTCAGATGAGACCTAAATTGCACGTTTCAATCTGATACAGGATTAGCATGTTTGGCGTCAAAACAGAGATGCATACAAGGAGAAGCCCCTCATACCCATGGTAAAATACGTTGCTGAGTCAGTCATGTTTTGGGGCTGTTTTAATTTAAGAGGTCCAGGAGCACTGGTTAAGATTCATGGCATAATGAATTCCTCCAAGTATCAGGATATTTTGTCTAACAATCTGGCTGCCTCCGTCAGCAGGCTGGGACTTGGCTGTAGGTGGACTTTCAAGCAAGACAATGATCCAAAGCATACCTCAAGATCCACACAGAAATGGCTCTGTGACAACAAAATTAACGTTTTGCAATGGCAATCTCAGTCGCCAGACCTCAATCCAATTGAAAACCTGAGGGCTGAGTGGAAGAGAGCAGTTGATAAATGCAAACCCGAGAATGTGGAGGATCTTGAAAGGATCTGCTCAGAGAAATGGTCCAAAATCCCCCAAATGTGCACCTTAACCTTGTCAGAAATTAGTGCAAAAGACTCCATTTTGTTATCTGTGCCAGAGGAGGTTGCACCAAGTACTAAACAAAGGGTGCCAATTATTATGAAACCTTGATTTTGTTGAAATTCATTTTGTATTAAATGATTATGATTTTGGTTGTTTCCATCAAAAGATTAATAAAGTATTTCACAAATGTTGGAATATTCTGTTTCTCTAATTATATTGTTGATATTTTTTGTATTGTTTGTGCACTGCTAGTCAGGAGTGCCAGTAATTTTGGAGCCCACTGTAAACGATACCCCCCATCAACATGATCAACCCCTTATGGACATATGTACATATGGATATATACGGCGGGGGCATAAACATAACTGGTGGGAAGCAGAAATATCTTTCTTTTGCCCTCCGGGTAGGCATTACCATTAGACTGTGACGTCACATGAAAACTGAATGAATGATCTGGTGATAGGGGGAGGAGTTACAATAAAAGGATAAAATGCTATCCCTGGGTCACAACACCTCTAGGCAGCCAACTTGAAATCCTTTTCTTGAATGTAGTTGCCAGTGGATAGTTCTCCAAAGTTTTCACTCTTCAAAAATTGTGACATAAGGACAGTTTCTCCTACATTTTCAACTCAGCAAAAAAATATTTTTACACTTACTGGTAAGTAAACTTCATTTTTGAACATTGAGTAGCATACAATTTACTTGTCATTTTTCAGAAATTGCTTGTAGAGGTTTGCAGGCTGGAGGCAACGTTGTACAACAGTGACATGAGGTTGGCCCGCTGTGCAAGTCTCCGGTTGACTCTTGACAGTGCAGCAATGATCGATGATAAACAATGAGGGTGTTCACTATTTACAAAATGCAACCTACAATGTTCTCTGGTGTAAGAGAGAAATTGTGCATGCCTAGCCCAGTTCAGGAAAGTGAGGATGAGCTAGCATTTGGAGATGGCCTTGTTGGGGAAGATGCAGTTTCGGTAATGGATGCATGTATAGTTTCATCAATTTAAAGATAAAATCATGAAGTTAAATGTAAAAATGTTTTGTTTTGTTTTTTGTTCATTCCAGAAATGTATTTTTTAGGAGCAAGTTACATGGGACGCACCACAAAGTGCAAGGCAACAAGATATGAAATTTATCCATTTGTCAAAGATTCTTGTATATCCAAAATGGCCAAATTTCATAATAAGCAGCCTCATGCTTCTCAATGTTCTGTACTCCACAAATAAACAATCTGTCCCACCAACACCAAGGTGGTTGTGATGACTTGGTGGTCTAGAGACTGTGTAGTAGAGAACAAAATTACTTATTGTCATATGCTGGCTAATACACTGTATAGCTACTAATATGTAGAGGAGCGTGAGTTATCCAGCGTATACTGGCACAGTATGCAGCAAAAAAGTACATGAATTCAAACACATTGCCTCTTCAGTGAACACTCTGCAAGCATTTGATGTTTTTAAGCCGTAGAAAAGCGGCGACAAAGTTTTCTAGTACAATGGATAATGCAGTTAATAAAATGCTTCATTTGTGTCTGCAAAATGAAGACGATCATCTTAACGAAAGGAAGCAAAGTGACTTACATGCGCGCCTTCCTCTTGTGAATACGCCAGAGTCACAGCATAGGGTAGCAATATCGGTATTGAAGTTATCACCTATTTTGACAGATTGCCAGTCTTCATATAATGCCTATGTATGTAACAATCGCGTAACGTGGGCAAATGTTTAATATACTCCGAAGAACCTCACCCAATAACATTGCAGATAAGTTAATGATGGTCCTCAGATGTCTTGTACATAATAATAAAAATCTAGTCTCGCAAGCTAGACTACTTAGTTCACAATCTGCAAATGCTACATAGATTTATGTTTGGCAGAACCCATGGGAAATTCCAGGAGCCAACATGTCTGGCATGAGAGACTAAGAAAAATGGGGCCCACTGGGCCTATACTGAGCTCAAGGTCTTGGAGGTGCAGGTACTGAGACGTATGTGTCATGTATCTTTGAACTTCCTGTATTATTTGACCATCAACTACTATATTATTTGAGCACACAAGGAAAAAAATTGAGAAAACCGTCTCGGATATTTCGGATAACAAAACTTTCTAGAAATATTACTTGAACAAAACCGGTTCCACTATGATGTCCGGTTGCTTTTCAATCCATTGTTGCACAATGCACAAAGCTGAACATCATTCTGATTTTTTTTTTTTTTTTTTTTTTTTTTTGTCAGACACTTCACATTTATAAGATTGCACAGTAAAAATTTCAGAGAGATGAATAACTGGTGACATGGTCATTTTTTGCCTCCCAAAAAAGGGCATTTTGGGGCAAAACCAGAAAAATGTACTTAGAAATTATTTCATTAAAAAACTTCCACAAATTATATTACTTGGATTACTGCATTTTTTACAGAGAGATGAATCATAAAATCATAAAAAAATGAATTCTAGCCTTTTATCTTACTTAGTTCCTCAGTTACAGGTCATAAAATGTGGTGTCGTTTTTTGGGCGTTTTGTGTTTTCGGCTGATTTTGAGGCTTTACCATACAAAAGTGGCTCAAGATACACAGAAGCTAAGGCCATTTTCAGATTCTAGGGGATGAACATGGTTAGTATACCCAATTTCAGCTTTGTACAAGCAATCAATTTGGAGAAATAAGTTGCCAAAGTTGACTGAAAATGGGTTCGCCAAAAAACTTTTGAAGGGCTATAACTTGAAATCTATTTGAGATACTGGCCTAATATTTGGCTTTTTTTTTTTATTTTGTGTGAATATTTACTCGTGAATTTTTTCAAAAATTTTTGAGGAGGTAACCTGGAAAATTTCTCAAAATCTGGATGATTTGACATGGAATGACCCAGTACTCATCAGGCGAGGGGCTGGTTGACTAGCTATAACTTTCAAAAACCGTCTCAACCAGGTTGATCACCTTTGTCTGATAATAGTTATAACTTTGAGCAGGGAAACGGGAAGAGCATTATAGAAATCAGCGTCCTGCTACGGTTCTGGCAATGCACTTTTGGTCAGAACAAAAAGCAGCATACACATGGCGCCCCAGGGCCGAGCTTGGGCATCGTGGAGCTAGCGAGAAACTTAATTACCTTGAACTGATTTTGGAGGAGGAAGCGAGCTAAGTTAACATCCTTTATTCCCTCGAATATTGAATGAGGCCAAGGTTGAGATGAAGAATCTACGTGACATCACCTGTACGCAGTAAACAGGAGGACATAAAGTGCTGAATTTGCAAATTTTATAACTGCAGAAAATAGGTCTAAATATTGATGTCGCGTATAAAATTTTAAATTCGCAAGTGACGAATAATGGGTTAGTTAACGTTAGCTAAGTAAACTTTGCTATCTTAGGTTTACAATACGCTGCGCCCCGTTGGATATAATAACAGCTACCGATCCTTATTCCTCGCCAACGACGTGTCCGTAATTCGTTTTAACAGTGAAGTCTAGTTCGGCGAACAGGCGAGGGTTCGTCTGGATGCAAGTGCGCTTGCACTTGCTGCGACCGCGGTTGACACAATCATCTATGCGCCGGCCCATTTCCCCGAGTGGCCTAATTTGCGACGTCGCCTCACTAATTTCGCGATTATTAGATTGTGCTCTCAGTGGGTGTTCTGTGGAAGAGGCTCGACAGCAGGTATTTGTACACTATTGGAACTGTGGAGCCCCTGATGCGCTTTCTTTATCAACAGCCATAACATTTTTTATCTTCTGCCATCGTCTCTTCTCATTTTTGAAACCAAGTGCACGCATCCGTTCACGGCATTATTTATTTACCAATGCGTATTTAACTCGTGCAGCAGACCAGCAAATACAGAGTTTTTCTGATGCGTATCAGTACATTCGCTCGTTTTCAGGGGAAACGGTTAATGAAAGTTTGTTCCGAAGCCAGAGGGGGTGGGTCGAAAATCAGCGTATAGCTCTCCCAGGCAGGGATTACATGATCCAGTGTCCTCCTGTTTACTAATTCAGTGAGTTTGCGGTTTAATTTGCAAACAGCGACCGCCTCCAGGAGTAATCCAACAGGCAGCTACCCCGCAGTTTTAAATCTTTCTGAATCAAGCTTTTCATCAAGACATTATTGTAAGTACAGTTAGGCTTTTGATCGATTCTGATGTAAATTTTTGCTTTGCTTTTGGAATGCACTTGAAGCACGACACGTGCTCGTGGTCTTCACTCAGATTTTTAGACCCTTGCTCTCAAAATGTAATCGTTAAAATTAATTAAGTTTGCAATCATTTAGCTTGGAGGTTTGGGGTGAAATTGAAAGTTGCGATCTTTGTGGTTGCAGTGGTATGTAATTATGTTTCTGTATTAGCATCAGTCCTCTTGTCATATAGTACAGGGGTGTCCAGCTCTGGTCCTGGAGAGTTACAGGTTATGCAATTTTTTTTTTTTTCCCCCACCAAACACTTTAGACCCTAAGGAACCAAGTGACTTGAGTTGATGTACTATTAAATGCTTTAATTCATCAATTAAGTGCTGTATTGCAACAAAACCATCTAATACCAGCTCTGCAGGACCAAGGTATGCTGCCCCTGGGCTAATTAATTGGGAAATTGTGTGATTGACACAGGCAGCAGTGCTGTGGAACTTCACTGCTGCCCTGATATTGCAGACATAGCAATGGCATGGATGTCCAGATAATTTTGGGCTGAGTTGATTGTATACAAGGCAGTTAAGAGTCCTGGACCCTCTTGCTTCTTGTGGTGCAGTTTCATGGACCTCTTACAGTTTCCCTGCTTAAATATGTCTCAGGAAACAGATTCTCGTGCCCATCCCTCCACCTCCCCGCCAAACTGCTCTTCAATCTGTCCTTTCAGATAGTCAGAATGGACGCATTGTCTATTCCAGAGCAGCGCGGGAGAGGCTGGTACCTCTCGCTCATGGCACCCAATACAAAAGGGGGTAATTTTGCCTGGCTGGACCCATCGAGACTTTACTGCAATCACCAGGTAATAAGGACATGCTTCATTTTTGCCAAATTTTCAGCAGTACTCTGGTAGTGTTAGCTTTTTCTGTACTTTTACTCTGTTAAGCCTGGAGTGAGTGGAACAACTTCTCATGTTTAATCATTATTGGGTCTCGGTAATCTTATTATGCATCATATAATTGTATATATATAATTTTTAAAATTATTATTTGTGATCACAGTGCATGAACTTATGTTTTTATTACTTTTGGTAATTAGCGTGTGATATGAATAGAGATAATGGTATAGCTTAGCCCTTCACCGTCCACTCTACCAGTGATAGTTTTGTACTACCATCACTGTTGATGGTTGGTTGCTTAGGAGTCCAAATGGGATCTTGCCTGATTTTCTGGATTTGGACTAGGCTCTTTCAGATTGCGTGCAGGATCTTCTCCAGCCATTCCAGAATGAATCCATTGACCTGGTGGCTGGCATTGATGCCATGGGATTCATTCTAGGTAAAAGAACAGCTCTTGCATGGTAATAGAAGTAGCCAGGTAGCGAGCGGGAAATGGGAAGGCAGTCAATTTTGTCGTTTGCCAACTGTGCGTAGAACCAGGACTCATTGAACCCCACAAAGTGTGGTTTATTAGTATACAGCAAAAGAGGCTGACATATTAGGAAATGTGATCCCTCAGAAGAAGATACTAAATTTACACATCAGTTACCACCACCAGAAATAGAAAGGGCTGTGCGTAATGAGAGAGTGACACAGAGCGTGACAGAAACAAGCAGGCCAACTGAAAGTAGTATTCTGTTACAGTTATATTGGTAATTGGTGGCAGGACTCATGATGGGACCTGGTGCAAAGTATTGGTTAATGTGTCGAATTGGAATGAGATTATTTTCACACTGACAGTCTTAACTCCCGGAATACCGATCCCGTAGTAACATTGTCCTCGCTACTGTAGTCGTACAAACTCACAAAGGCATGAATGATGCACTCAAGTATTCATCAGGAAACTGAAGTCGTATTGGGGGAAAGATGGGTCTTTGGGTTTCAGTTTGAAAGGAGCCGTTTTTTTTTTTTTCATTGTTGTCAGGCTCAGCTATTGCTGCCACTCTCAGTAGGGGCTTCTTGGCCATTCGTAAAGCAGGACACCTGTGCATACAGACGGAGAGCCAGCCGTACATCGACTACTCCGGCCGAGAGAAGCGAATGGAGGTGCGGAAGGACGTGCTAAGGCCAGGTGTGTGACTAGCAGCTCAGGGAAATGACCATCTTTCCAAAATTAAGGTTCTCTTCTCATTTGTTGATAATTACAGAGCCTCTCTGCCTTCACGGTGATATCACATTTTTCTATTCCTGAACTTTGTGCTGCTGATCACTTCTATGCATCGCCTGTTTCCAAAAAAAAAAGTTGGGACACTGTGTAAAATGTAAATAAAAACAATGTAATGGTTTGCAAATCATTTAAACTCTATATTTAATTGAAAATAGCACAAAGACAACATATCAGATGATTAACCTGAGAAAGTTAATTGTTTTTTTAAAAATTTATGCTCTTTTTGAATTTGATGCCAGGGACATGTTTCAAATTACACTACCAGTCAAAAGTTTTTGCACACCCTAAGATCTTGTCAAGACTTTATCTTACATGTATTTTTACAACAATCACTGGAACCCAATACTTGTTTATTACAAATGATAAATTTACAAGAAAAATCCACACGGAATCCAGCACAGGTGATTGAAATGATCAGCTCGCTATCACCCCCCTGAAGCTGCTTGATAATGAGTAGATCATTTGAATCACCTGTGCTGGAGCAGGGAGAGATCTAACACATGCAGGACAGGAGGTCCTCCAGGAGAGGTTTGAGAAGCACTGATTAGACCATCGTTACTGATCTGCTTAAATACTGACAAAATGACTGATCCTGGTTTTTCTTAATTTGTTTTGTTATATACATGGTTTATACATTGGGCTTCAGTTTTCTACCTTTCTGTTATACAACCAGTATGAGACTATTATACAAGAACAAAATATAAAAAATTGTAACAATTACAGAAAATATTGGGGTGTGCTTTTTGACTGGTAATGTGGTTGGAACGGGAATTTTTATCATCATGTCGCATTACCTCCTCTTCTAATAGCACTCTGTAAGTGTTTGGGAGCTGAGGACACCAACTTCTGTAGTTCTGAGAGAAAATAGGCTCTCCAATTCTTGCTTTAAGTTGGATTTCAGCTGCTCCACAATTTGTGGCCTCCTTTGTCATATTTTTGTTGCATAATGTGTTAAATACTTATTTTTGCTGACAGATCTGGACTGCTGGCGGGTCAGTTTAGCACCCAGACTCTTTTACTGTGGAGCCATGTTGTTGCAATACCTGCAGAACCTGGTGTTCAGCATTGTCTTGCTGAAATAAGCCAGGCCTTTCAGGGTTGTACGCTGATCATTTTTCCTTGGAGTACTTGTGCTCCCGCAGTGAAAAAGACAGGCGCACGCAAAGAAATTTTGGAGCCCCTGGAGCACCACATTGCTGAGTTAAACAAATTTAGAGGCACAATCAAAAAAAACATTTTTTTTTTGCACAGCCAACATAATGATTTCAGGATAAGTCAAGTCAAGTTTATTTATACTGGACAAAGAAAGTTAGGGATCACTCTGATTTTTAATATTGAAATATGATATGGAACATAATTTGAACTATCAAATATTTCAAATTCGAAAATTGGGGTGATCCCTAATTTTCTTTGTCCAGTATATAAAGTACATTTAAAAACAACATATGTTGAATCAAAGTGCCGTACAGTGGTTATTAGCAAAAGAAATAAGACGGGGAAACTAAAATCATCTATAAAATCTATAAGTCTGCAAGGCAAAATGAATAAAACATCAGAAAAAAATATAAAGAAGCGAACAGAAAACTGAGAACAACACAGAATGCACGTAATGATAAGCAACAGATGAGCGACAGAACCATAAAAAGAAAACGGCACAATAAAGCTGCTTTCACACTGGACACGAAATGAATTTTTCGCATGACTGATTACATTCAGAATATTTGCGTCTTTGCATTGCCTTTGCAATGTAATCCGTTGTGCGAAAAATTTGTTTCGCGTCCAGTGTGAAAGCGGCTTAAAAACTAGACATGACTGAAAAAAAAGATTAAGCGGCTTGAAAAGCAGGGCAGTACAAATAAGTTTATAAACATGATTTATAAGTAGCAATGGAAGGTGATTTCAACAGAGAGAGAGTATTCCACAGTTTAGGAGCTGCAACAGAAAAGGCAGAATCACCGTAAGTTTTTAGGTTGGACCGAGGAACTGACAACAGCAGTGTATTCTTCTGTCGTGTGCAATCCCTGCCATTCAACTCATGTAGAACAACTTAAGTTTGGCCAACAATACGATGGCTCTAGATATAATGAGTTATGTAAACATTTTGTAAACAAATTTATTGAGTAGCAGACGACAGTTTCTAGATATCATGTTTTTACATAAATGTATCAACTTTTCTTATGACTGCCCAACTGTTTTACGCAAATTTAGTTTTAATGCTCCGATGAGAATTTTAAGACAACATTCCATTTTTAACCCGGGGCGTTGTCAAATAAATATACGCAAATATTCTCCTGTGATAAGAATGATGAGTATTTTTAATAGCATTTTGAGTGACAGTGTTTCTGTTGATATCTTCTCTGTCAAATATATGAAAAATTTAATTGAATGGGTGACACTCCTTTAATTTGTTAGATTGGTATGTAGTCTCTTGTTTATATCTGTGTTGTTTTTTGTGGGTGTGCACGTGTGTGTGATGGTGGAGCCTGTAAATGGGACTAGTTCCCGAAGGTTGTCCTTGAAAATAAATAAATAATTTTTTAGATCTGAGGGAGCATGCTGTGGAATCACGCAGGACGAGGTGTACTCCAGGGCCAAACCATGCAGAGATTTAAAATCAAACAATAAAACTCTAAAATCAATTCAAAATATGACCGGTAGCCAGTTTAAGGCTGCCAACACAAATCAGATATGGTCCGTCCTTCTAGAACCAGGCAAGAGCTGAGCTGCTGCATTTGAACCAACTGAAGTCGGGAGAGGCAAGCCTGTGAAACACCCAAGAAAAGAGCATTCCAGTAATCCAGATTTAATGTAATAAACACATGAATAACTGTCTCCAGGTCTAAGGGGAGAGTAGAGATTTCAGTTTGGAAATGCATCAAAGTTGAAAGCTTTAAAGCTAATGCTTGGCAATTCTTTAACATGAATAACGGATTAAAACAATAACCATAAATGCATGAGCGGGTAGCACGATGGTGCAGTGAACAGCATTGACTCCTTGCGGTTTGAGGGCTCTGGGCTCAGCTTGCTGGGGTCTTTCCATGTCACGCTAGCATGTTACCTAACATTATACAAGTTCGCTCCGACCGAGTAATTTGATCGGACAAGAGGCATTCCATGAGGGCTGATGATGGAGTACAACATCACCGTGACAGATAACGGCAAAATCACTACGCTCACACTAACTGTTTTTTGTGTTTCTTTGGAACAGTCAAGTTCCGATCCATTTGTGGAACTATTTGCTCTGACGGAGCCACATAACTGATTAAATAAAGAAATTATAACCAGTTGTCGCATATTGGCATCAACTAATAAGTGGCGTTTGTAGAACTGTTGTATGAAAGCAATATCACACTCAAGGTCGTGATGTTGTTGCTGTCATCTTGGCTGTGATATCACGACCGCGTCACAGCCGCAGTGATATTCTGCTCCAACATCACTCCCTCTCGTGTGATATTGCTTAAATGGACATTCAGGAGTACCTCACCACAGAATTGCCACTTTGGCTAATGGGCTCTTCAGCTTACAGCTGAGAAGTCTGGTAGCATTTTAGATGAAAGGAAATTTAGACTGATATCTGTATTTTTCTCAGCCATAGACTTGTAGTACGATTTGCTTTAGAGCTCTCCAGGTTAATGAAGCTGTTGGGGTTTCCGTTTATAAAAATGATCTCACTTTTCTGACCAAAAATTAGTTTCCACTTGTGAAAATTCTGATTGGGGCTGCGGATGGATTGTTGTTTCGTCAAGTTGCATTTACTTCCATTTACCTCACCTTTGCAAAGGTGTTACAGACTTTTTTGAGGAATACATTTTGGTGAAATATGCGTACAGTATTATGCAATGATGATTATACACTTAACAAAATGAAGATAAATCAGAAACCAAGTACTATTCAAGTATTTATGGCATGTAATTGGATCATATAGATGAAAATAAGTAAACAGGTAACAATTCATAGTAAAAACAAAAATGATGTCTTTCTGAGTGAAAAAGTCAATATCTAGTGTGGCCACCGTTTGTTTTGATTACAGCATTTAATCTTTTGGGCATTCTCTTCTTCCAGTTCCGTCCTGTTCAACAGGGTAGGATGAAATGATAGATTTCCATTTTCTTCTATCCATAGCTGTTCTAACTGCTGCTTCATGATTATATTTAGTCCACTCTGTGACGTTGTCCATCCATGTAATTCTTGGTCTCCCTCTTGATCTTTTATATGTCCTTCAAGTATAGTTCTACAGATGTTGTTTTGTCGTATGAGATGACCAAAGTACTGTGTCTTCTTTTTCTTTATGGTTGCTGTTATCTGCATTTTGTTGTTGATTGTTTCAAGGACAATTTTATTTGTGATCTTATCAGTCCATGAAATCCTTAACATTCTGCGATAGGTCCACATTTCGAAGGCATCTAAACGTTCAATGATGTTGGCAGAGAGGGTCCATGTCGCACATCCATATAGTAGTGTTGACCAGACATAGCATTTCAAAATTTGTTTTCTGATGTTGATTGAGAGTTTTCTGTTTGTTAATATGCTTCTCATCTTATTGAACACACTTCTTGCAATTGGATTATCCCCTGATCATTTTTCCCATCTTCAGTTATCGTCTGTCCAAGATATGTAAACCTGTCCACTTGTTTCACTTCTTTATCATCTATTGTTGTTTTTACTTTAGTTGTAGGGATTGATCTTGATATTAACATTGTCTTGGTCTTTTTGGCATTCATATTCATTCCATATTCTTTACCTTTCTCATTCACTCCGTGTAAGATCTCTTTTAGCTGTTCCTCGCTTTCTGCTAATAGAACTGCATCGTCAGCATATCTGAGATTATTTATGTTTTGTCCTCCAATGATAATTCCTGTCACATTCTCAATACTTCTAGAGATGACTTCAGTAAACAAATTGAATAGTCATGGTGATAAAACACAGCCTTGACATACGCCTCTCTTGATCTTTATTTCTTCTGAATAACCGTTTTCCATTTTAATGAAAGCTTTTTGGTTCCAATAAATACTTTTTATGAATGCAACATCTCCTCCTCTTATTCCAACATCAATGAGGGACTGTATCAGTTTTTCATGATTTACTCTATCGAATGCTTTCTGCTAGTCGATGAAACAAGCGTATACATCTTTGTTCGAGTCATTGTATCCCTCCATGATGGTTCTTATATTGAATATACCTTCCCTTGTTCCTTTATCATTTATGGATCCACTTTGTGTCTCATTCACTTCGTTCTCTATCATGATCTTGTTTCTGGTGAGGATTATCCTTAGTATGATCTTCAGGACACGTCTCATAATGCTCAAAGTTCTAAAATCTGAGCATTCTGTTGCTTTTGGCTTTTTCAGAAGTCTGATAAAGATAGAATTGTTCATATCTCCTGGGATTGATCGTGAGTTGTATATTGAATTACAAAATTTGGTAAGTGCATATATTGAGGGCTGACTGCAATAAATAGTTATGTCCAGGTGTTTTACATTGGACATAACTGTTTATTGCAGTCAGCCCTCGATATATTCTCATCATCTAGAGCTTGTAAGATCTCTGTATTGATCTGGTCCATACCAGCTGCTTTTCCTGCTTTTAAGTCTTTGATAGCATTTCTTACTTCATCTACCATAATATCTTCCCCATCCTCTTTCAGTGGGTCATCAAGGTTTTCATCTCTGTCGTCATCAAAGAGTTCTGTGACATATTCCTGCCGTCTGGATTTGATTTCATTTTCATCAAATAACACTTTGCCATCTTTGTCTCTTATACATTCATTGACGCCACCTTTATTTTGCTTTCCAGAGACTTCTTTGATTTTATCATGCAATTCCTTGTGTCTATTCAATAATTCTAATTTTTCAATATCTTCGCATTTCTTGTTCCACCACTGCTCTTTTGCCTTTTTTCATTCTGATTTAATTCTGTCATTTATTTTTCTGTATATGATTGGATCTTTTTGTTTTTCTGCTTTTCTTTCATCCATTAGATTCAGAATTTCATCTGTCATCCAGCACCGTTTAGCCTTTCTTGTTTTCTTCGGTAACACATTTTCTGTGGCTTTGTTGAAAGCTGGTTTCATTGACTCCCAGTTTTCATCGATATCCCCAATTTGTTCATTCTCCTCATTTAAAAGAACTGTGAATCTGTTTCTTATCTCCATATTAAACTTTTTCTTTCTGGTTTCTTCCTTCAGCGCGTTCATGTCATATTGATCATGGAACTTTGACCTTTGTCTCTTTCAATTTCACATTCATGCTCATCACAACAGGGTTGTGGTCTGATCTGATATCTGCCCCTGGATAGGTTTTCTCATTTTTCACACTGTTTCTTAATCTCTGATTGATCATAATGTAGTCTATCTGATTGCGGAATAAATCTCCGGGGCTTTTCCATGTATAAAGGTATCTTGGGTGATGTTTGAACATGGTGTTCATTATGATTAAATCATTCCCTTTACAAAATTCAACCAGTCTTGATCCTCGTTCATTTCTGGACCCTAATCCATATCTTCCAACAGTTGGACGTTCTTCATTTTCACCTACTTTGGCATTAAGATCACCCAGGACTATATTTATTTCATCTGATCTAGTGTGTTCCCTGAGTTTTTGTAAGTTTATATAGAATTCCTCTATTTCTTCATCTGGATGATCTGTGGTGGGTGCATATGTCTGCACCATGTTAACATTGAACGGTTTTCCTTGCAGTTTTACCATTATCATTCTGTCTTACATAGGCCAAAATCCCATAATTGCGTTAGCAATTTCTTTATTCATTAAGGTGCCTACTCCGTGTTGATGTTTGTCAGTGCCTAAGTATACCATAATCTTTTCATTCTTGCTGTATTTTCCGCTTTCTATCCACCTCACTTCACTAATACCCAGAATGTCAAGATTCAATGAATCCATTTCTTTACAAAGTTTGTCAAACTTTCCTGCTTGAAATAGAGTTTGTACATTTCATGTTGAAATTCTAGACACCTTTTTTCTCATTTTCAGGCTTCTGTTATCAGAATCTAGCCATCCCATAGGATTTAGGCTTGACCCATCATTATCAGAGGTCTTATTAATGTGATCAAGCGTTTCTTCCCTGTAGTTGAAAGAAGAGTTCTCCGCAGGGGGCTCAGAGATGTCTTCTATACAGCCACCATTGTTAAGCATCTAATCTATCATTTCTAACAATGGGAACATACTCGGCCGGGTCCCAGTCCTTTCCGAGGTAACAGGCCACTAGTCCATTTCTGTCAAGAGTGTGCCCTGGGTGTGTTAACCATCTTACTGTCATGCCATCATAAACCGCTGACCATCTAACTCTCTGGTTCATCCGCTTCCTCAGCCACTCCAGTCTTCCTGCACTGTAGGGGCATAGTGTTCACATATTTTTGATTTCTTCACTCATTCAACCACTTCATATGGTTTCAATTTAATTCCAAAGAGATTTGTTTGATGTTACAACAGATTTGCTCAATTGGATTAAGGTCTGGACTTTGAGCAGGCCAAGTCATAACTTTTAATGTCACCGGCTGTTTCTTTCTGACTGAGAATTCTGGCGCAACTTAGAAGTGTGTTTAGGGTCATTATCTTGTCGAAAATAAAATCCCAGACCAATCAGTCTCTTTCCACATGGCAATGCGTGCCTCACAAGGATGCTGTGATCCTTCTTTTGATTCATAATTCTGTTGATTTTTAATGAGATCACCGGCTCCTTTCGAGCTGGCTGAACCCCAAACCACAGTATTACTTCCTCCATGTGTGACTGAAGGGGTTAAACAGTCATTTTTGAAATGTTCTCCAACTCTACGGCGCACTTAAGTTTTTGTTTTGGTGAGAAAAATTCAAATTTTGATTCATCAGTCCAAAGGACTTTTCTCAGCCCACTGGTGTCCAATCCTTGAATTTCTTGGCAAACTCAAGTCTTTTTCTGATGTTGCCAGCTCTTGGCAGCAACACGACCAATCAGACCATTTTCACACGGGCGTTTGAAGTACCTCATTTTTAGCCTAGAAGACGTTGTGTCTGTTACAGTTTGATCGCTCAGACCACGGGATAGTTTTCCCCTTCGCCTCAGTCAAGCTTCAATGAGCTCAGGCCCGGGGAAGGCGGCAGCTATCTGGATCATGTCTATTTGGTTTTATCGCTACATGGTAGAGTTTTAATTTGTGTTTGTGGATGCAACAAGACTGTTCTCTGATAGTGGTTTTCAGAAGTGTTTCTGAGCTCATATAGTGATTTCAATGACCAAATCCTGTCTGTTTTTACTGCAGTGCTGCCTGAGGGACTGAATATCACTGCCATTCAATATTGGTTTCGGCCTTGACCCATGACGTTGTGTACTGAGGAAGGTGAAACCCCCCAATTCTTTACAATTTTACATTGAGAAAGTCATTCATAAATTCCTGAACTATTTGCACATGCCGTTGTTCAGAGTGGTATAGCCCTCGCTGTCTTTACTTCTGAAAAACTCTTGCTCTTTTTGCACCCAACCATGTTACTCACCTGCTGTCAATTAACGTCATTAGCTGTGTGATGTCCCATATTTTTTTTTTTTCGCATCGTACACCTTTTCCAGTTTTATGTTGCCCCCCAAAATTTTGAAATGTGTTGCTGGCATCAAATTCAAAATGAGCAGATATTCCTCAAAAAACAGTAAAATTTCTGTTTCAAACATGTGAAGATGTGTTGTCTTTGTATTATCTTCGGTTAAATTTAGGGTTTAAATGATTTGCAAATCACTGCACTCTGTCTTTTGTCTGCGTTTCACTCAGTATCCCAACTTTGCTGGAAACGTGGTTGTAATCATGAAAAAAGTCCATTGGTCTTTTCAATTCTGAGCTGCTTGGGCTGAACGACCCTTGCCCTGTTCCAGAAACATGACAGACAGTTTGTTCTCGCTCTCACCTGAGGTGAGGTTAATCATATGCTCTCCCTTGATCAGGTGAGTGATGACCATAAAACCTTCACACCTCTTTGCATACCAGGACACTGACACATTATAAACATTGTACCATTCAAGGAGTCCTGAAAACACTCATGCGTAGAGATGCAGTTGTGGTAGTTTTACTTTCAGGTCATGCCTCAGTGGCTTAATTATTCTAGCTGTAAAGGGCAGCCTAGTGATCCACAACTCCTGCGTAAATAGGTGCAATATTGAACGGGGGAAAAACCTAAATGGTTTCAGTTTTCAAATTACACAGCTTTAATCATCAAATTTATCAAGCATTTTCTGAAGTATTTTGGGTCATGCACCTTTTTCAAGGGTACAAGGTCACTACAGGGGATCTGAGCTTTCTGTTATGTGAAAAGGCCTACTACATAGCCAACGCACTACCCATAAGCTCTTTAAAAATCTTGAAATCTCCATCTTGAAAAAAATGGCCGCCATATTGGATTTTTTCTTGGCTAACACTTTTTCTGAAAAAGTGACCGACAAGGAACATTCATGCCAAATTTCATGCTTATCACAAAGTGCACGATTCGACCCAAAATCCACATTTATCTGCTCTACTAGTAGTCATAGAGACATTGCGACCAAAATTTTGACATTTTTTTTGCCTCCAATCTCCAAAAAAAAAAAATTATTGCCTACCGACCTACCTATTTTTTTTTTTTTTTTTTTTTGAAAATGTTACGGCAAACAAACTTATTTAAGGATGGCCTGATGTGAAAGCCCCCATCACAGCCCCCAGGCCTGTGTGTGGCACTGTATGGCGATGTAGTGTTTCTATGGAAATAGACCAGAAATGGAGAAGGCGGCACATGCTTTCGTTGATTTCTGTAGATTCGCTACAGCGCCAAACACAGGCCTGGAATATTAACTACAGCGTTTTGGGTCGTTTTAGGCGTCTCCGTGTGGACGCAGATATTTTGAAAGCGATGCCATGTGGACAGGAGATTTTTTAGAAACAACAAAAAAAAGACCGTTTTCGAAAAATTTTCAATATGGCGGCCATTTTTCAAGATGGCCGCCAGAGGGGTCTCTGTTATGTGGTTTTGCCCAGAAACCATAGTGCTAATTGTGATGCATGAAATTTGGCATTAATATTCTTTGTAAGTCACTTTTTCAGAAAAAGTGCTAGCCAAGAAAAAATCCAATATGGCGGCCATTTTTTCAAGATGGCCGCCAGCGCTCCATGCAGGGACTAAAATCCCTCAATTTGGACAGTTGTTTTTCACTTTTGGTCCAGATGTTTGATATGTTCATCATATTTACAGGGTTCCCGCGGTCATGAAATTCCTGGAAAAGTTATGGAATTTGATAAACCTGTTTTCCAGTCTGGAAAAGTTATGGAATTGACTAACGGTTTTGGAAAGGTTTGGAAAAATACACAGTTTTGTCTAATGCTTATAATATGTTCACTAAATCCCCAAAAGATGTCGAGTTTACCGCAAAACTACAAGCTTTTATTTAAAATCGAACGCGACACCGTTGAAACTAACATGACGTTTCGTGATACACGTAGGTTACATTATGCAGCCAGTTGGCGGGCAGCGAAATTTTTTTCCTACTGGACTTCTTAATACCAACTTTATCTCATTAGATTACAGCCAATAAGAATCGAGCACATCCTTTTGTTTACCTTTTGACGCACATGGGCTTGTACCCTCCATGCACGTGGTAACTTGGCACGCTGTTCGCTGGAGTTTAAAGGGCACCGTTTTTCTAATAACGCCAGTTGAATTTTCCCACTGCCTCGTTTCAAATTAGTGTAATAATAGCATCAATGTCAAGCAGAATAATGAATGAAACTACGTGAATATAATAAGATTTCAATATAAACACACAACTTTATTTAAATTTATGGTCGACGTCCTCCTATGGCCCAATGGGTTTCTCTCGAAGTCATTTTCCTGCATTATACACTGTTCAAAAATATTTCATTTCCATCCTGGCATTTTTTTTTTTTTGTTTGATTACCCAGGTTCGCTTGTGAAACGCAATGATTTTCTCAGGTCGATGAACACGTTATGCAAGTAAATTGATTAGACAGCAAAGAAACCCGATTCCCGATTGTGGCAGAACGGAGTGTAGGAAAAATACTTTCACAATTTGCTTTGAAGTTCTCCTGCAAGTTTTATCATTCCAAATAACATATTTTCTGTATTTTTAAAGCGTGTCTGTTTCGACATTATTGTGATGCATGCTCGTGTAAACGCCGGCTTTTTGATTTTCTGAGAAAATGGGACCAAAAGTGAAGGAAAGGACCCCAATTCTGGCTTAAAACACATCAATTTTTTCACTAATCACGCAAAACTTCAGAATGGTAATTCTATACGAACATGCGCAACATCTTAAACAATATACACTTTGGTTCATGACTGTGGCATTTGTTACGTTTGAGAAAACTTGCACAAAGTGATTTTGATGATCTTGCGGGGAAAAAAACCTCATTAACTTCACCAATTAGCGTTTTTTCACATTTCCTTTTCATATGATGTAGCAATACAACATACGTCATTGACAGATGGCTTAACTTGATAGGACTCGGCCCACACAACTGAATAATAGGCCGATGTTATTCGCACTTTGTGGCCAATGCTGAATTTTTTTTTTTTTTGGCCACACTTATAAGTCGCCAGTTGATGACCATTCCAGTTTTTAGAAAAAGTACCGCTTAAAATAAGTTTGGCCAAGAAAAAAAAATTTAGCTTTGGACACACTTAAAATAAGTGGCAATGGAGCAATGTGCATCTATTTATAAGTGCGTCTAACGCAAATTTCGATCAATTTTTGTGCTTGGACGCACTTAAATAAGCGCGAATAGTCACTTCGATAATAATATAAAATTTAGCGGCTACTGTGGTGTCAAAAGGTGGACGTCGACCTTAACTTTCTCTTTACATGTACACTGAAAGCTTCCATATCACCATGCTCACCAGAAAAGTACGTTATACCGTGGGCCAAAACCTGGATCCTTTATTGTCACTTCGTAGAGACTTTCTGAGGGCAGTTCAAGTATTTTTCCATCAGAACAAGTATGATGTGCAGATATTATAAAATGAAAATATTCTCAAAAAAGTATGTGCACGCTAATGAGAACAAATAGTTTGCAGCTTTGTAAGAAACTTTTTTTTCTGTACTGCGATGAGCACTAGGCCACCTACAGACGAATGCACCGACAATTTTGCATATCGCTCATACGAAAAGAAAATCTCTCAAAAGACAGCTATTCGATGAAACTTTTCCTCGGTTAGCTTTTCTATGAAACCTTTCCTCGGTTACAGTCTTTAATGGTTACATGTCATGTCAGTGTCATTTAAACTTCGCTAACTCGACGACGTCCCCCAGATTCTGCGAACAATGCACGCAAGCAAGGATAATACACTCTAAATAATAATTTGTAATTGTTCAACATCTGTCTCAGAATATATTAAATGCCATCTGTTTGTTACCTCTTCAATGTTTTTGCCTTCTTGAGCATTTAAATGTAGCACTTGGTTATTTATTGCTGTTTGTTTGTTTGTTAAATATAATTGAGAAAATACAAGAATGGTGCCACAGGCCCTTATGCCATTGTGTGATGCCCTAGGATAGGTGGTAGGTAGACACAACTTCCCTTCCATTCTCCATGCTACATTTGTGCTACACTGCTTAGGGCTTAGCACACTGTAGAAGCTCATTATGGCGCTCTGTGTTCGCGATTATAAGCCTTATCTATTTTAAACTAAGTCATGGAAATTAGTTAAAATATTATGGAAAAGTTTTGGAAAAGTTTTGAAAAATCACTGGTAAAAAAGTGTGCGAACCCTGTATTTAACAAATAAAATGATTTGATGTCCCAACAAATATTCTTTTGTGTGTACAAGGCACTATGACGCAAAAAAAAAAAAAAAAAAAAAAGGTTTAAAGACCATCTGCAGCTGTTTTCCTTTGCTCGAAATTAAAAGGTTCTGCCCCTAAAATGGACTGCTCATGCCTAGGTGGTAAGAGGATGAGCTCTCATTTCCTACAAAATACTCCAATGGCTTGCGAACTACATAGCCTCTGGCAGTCAAGTGTCCACCCTCGCCTTCCCGTGGCGGGGGTGATTCTGCAGTTAGAGGTGGTGCGAAAGGCGGGTCTCTGGTGCCTCAAAACCAGTTGGTCTGGGCAGATGAAGCTCATTAGCTGAGTAGTGGCAGTTCATCGAGGAGACAACATTCTGAATTGGAAGGGGCTGGGGAGATAGGAAGAGTGTATGTCGCTACCAGGGCACACTGGTGACAGACACTGCTGTGGAACTCAGCATGGGGTTCAATGTCAGCTAAACATCAAGTTTAGTATCCCAATTGCTATCTAATAAGCCCCTAAGATATTAGATAAACACACCTGAATGGACAGGTTGTGCCAGCGCGGGAGAGCCGAGCCAAGGATAACGGGAGCTTTTGAAGTTATCCGGATGGTGTACAGATGCAAGGGATGACATTGGATGAATAGTCGGGCTAGGTGTAGGGCAATTGCATGAACCTAGTTGTATCCCATACATCAAAGTGAGCAAAAGGCGGTAAAAGGATAAACCCTCGGCCTTTACTGTGACATGATGGATGAAGTTTCCATATCAAAACCTGACTGGAGTAAATGCTGCCTTTGTTAGCAGGAAAAAAGCAATGAAACACTTATATCACCTCTTACTTCATTCCAAAGGAAGCAAGACTATGCTGGGTACAGTAATATTGCGAGGAATGTACCATTGTTTCATGCCATCAATGAGATGCCTTTACCATTTAACCCATCAAGGCTAGATGAAAGTGAAGGTATAGAAGCCACTCTGGTACGAAATGGAGCTAAATATCACCAAAGTTGCCGATTCCTGTTCAATAACACTAAGTTAGAAAGAGCGCAGAAAAGGAGAGCTGCGCCCAGCACATCCGGGGCAACAAATTAACCTCAAAGCAAGAGACGAAAATCCTCGGACATTCCAAAAGTGGAATGCTTCTTCTGTGAAGAAGATGACATTTCGAATTGGGGGCAGTCCATCGTTCGTCAGGCAGAACTTCCATGTCCTTCCAAGAAGGGATGGTCAAAAGATGGTAACAAATGAAAAGTTGTCTGGAGTTCCTTGGAACCTATTTCGAAAAGCTGCCGTGAATTGACAAAATGTGGATGTAAGATAAAATGTGGTGGAGGACGGTGCAAGTGTTCAAAGGTTAGAACAGAATGTACTCCGCTCTGCAGGGTTCCTTGTGAGATTTAGTAAGGAACAATGACTGAACTTTCGTGACCAACCCTGGCAAAGAGATCGAAATCCACATTAAGTGGTTTACCAAACTGCACTGTTGACAGTGGTACACAATGTTCTACTCACCACAGGAAATAACAAACCATTGATGATGCCTTTTCATTGGTAGGAATGACATGTGCCAGGGTTGAACTGATCTCCTCTTGTGGATATATGGATCGTGACTTTCTAAAAACCAAAGATGTCGACCAATTGGTTAATGGGGTGATCTCGTGCTGGGGGATAGAACAGGTGTACCATTTTCCATGGTGGAGAAGGTATATCATTCTGCAAAGGGATACTGGACTGTTGGGGGCCTTAGCCTTGTGTACAAAGTGGAGACTAACGGAAAGAACACCGACTGAGATGATACAGACTTTGACATGGACATTATTCTCGTAATCCCTGAAAGTGTGTATTCCTATATGGCAATAAACCATAAATATTTCATCAAATTCTACTTGTTACAGGATAGCTGAGCAAAACCACATCACACATCTGGTGGCCACCATATTGAATTTTTTTGCTGTTAGCACTTTTTTTTCTGAAAAAGTAACCTGCAAGGTGCATTCATACCAAATTTTATGCTTATATCACAATTTGCACTATGGTTTCTGCACAAAACCACATTAGAGACCCCTCTGGCAGCCATCTTGAAAAATGGCCGCCATATTGAATTTTTTTCATGGCTAGCACTTGTTTCTGAAAAAGTGACCTACAAGCAACATCCATGCCAAATTTCATGGTTATATCACAAAGTGCACGATGGTTTGCCTAATCTGCTCCACTACACCTTATGTCCCCAAATGCAATAATAAAGGTGTATAATGTGGAAAAAAATAAGCCACTAGATGGCAGTATTGACATTTTTTTTGTTAAGCCCAGTCAGGAGCTAGGTTTGGGGCATGTCCTGGGCATGCCTCAGAGGGGGCTGGAAAAGAGTATATAAGGAGAAAAATTGAGAGAGTGAAAGGGAGTAGTTGGAGAAATTGTGGAAGGATACATTTGACCAGACCTGTCACTCTTTTAAAGACCTGTGAAGCTTTTTGTGGATTTTGCCTGTGTTGGAGCATTTTCCTGTCCCAGGACATCGCAACATAGCAGCCCATCTCAATTACCAAGGGACTGTAAATATCTCTTTTTTTTATTTCAATCTTGGTCAGTAGGGTAGATTGTAGATTAGTTCTAAGTGTTTGTTTAATTAAATCTGAAGTTTAAGAATTTTGTCTGTCATCCCTTGCTGTCCGTGACACCATAACAAATTGGGGCCATAACAGGTGCCATACTTTTAAAACAAATGTTGTAGATCATTTTATTGTCAACAGTGTATCTCAAAATGAATGTGATCCCTATGGAAAATATTATAAGGAGTGCCTGGAGGTGTGGCTAATACAGCAGTTTAAACAAAACAAATATTATCCTCGCTAAATGATGGGCCCTGAGAATCTCTGTCCCACTCGGGTTTCAGCATCTCATTCTCTGCGTGTGCTCTCGGCAGGTCTGCGTGTGCTCTTGGTGGACCAGTGGATTGAGACCGGTGGTACGATGCGGGCAGCCATCTCCCTGGTAGAGAAGTTTGGCGCCACTGTTGTCGGTGAGATCCAGTTATAACATGCCACAACCAAATAACCGTTTTATAAAATCAATTTTTGATCAAACCTTTTCACCTGAGATAAATGAGGGAAATTCTACACTTTTTTGACTAGTGTAACAAAAAGCTCTGTATCTCATAAACTGTTTATACCAGAAAGATGGTTCACAGCTTTTTTTTTTTTTTTTTTTTTTTAAATCTGGAGAATTTATATTTATGATCAAACCATTAGTGCCCACTAAAGTCCAGATTTTTTGGGGGGGATTTTTTGTGTATGAACAGCAGCTGGTATGATGGTAATGACACCAATCTAGAGTACATACATGTTCTCAAAATGAACTTGAAACATATGAAAATCTTTATCTATTGTCATTTTAGAGCAGTTTCTCATAAACACAGAAAAAGAGCCAATTTCTGCTTGTTTTTTTTAATCTAATGTCATCAAAAGCCCTGTATCTCAAACACTGTAAAAGGCCAAGAATATGTTCAAGTGCTTTTCTAAAACTAGGCAAGAGCACCGTAGCCGCCAAACAGTCAGTTTCAATTAAAGTCCAGTTTCTGATATTTAGTTTCAAAAATGTGTGCGAAAAATGTGAAAAAATTATTAATTGAAATGGCTACTTGCTTTCATGTTGTTTCTCAATTGGGGTCAGCAGCTATGGTTGAAATGACACCTCCTGGGGGTGATTATTTATTCTTGAGGGTTTCTGCATATGCTGACTAGCTGTGGGGGAAAAAAAATGTTAATATCTCAAACCAGTCAGATTATTTATTCTTCTTCATTGTAGGCCAGCCCTTCTTGATGTTACTAATAAGTTTTTATAAGGAATGATGATTTTTATTTTGAAACAAAGCTGTACTCCAATGCACCAGTAAAGTGATGGTATGATAGACGGTAAATTTATAGATGGCTAAATAAATAGGTTGCTGATATTTTCAGTTTGAACATCTTGACGCCATTTTTAATTGTCCTCACCACTACTCCATTTCCCAAAAATTTGGGATGCTGTGTAGAATGTAAATAAAACAGAACGCAGTGATTTGCAAATCATTTACACGCTATATTTAATTGAAAATGGTACAATCAATTAAATATATAGGGTTTAAATGATTGGCGAATCATTGCATTCTGTTTTAATTCATTTACTTCTTTGAAAATTGGGTTGTATATTGTTATGACTTGAAAATCAGAACAAAGAAAACCAGCAATGACAACTTAATCAGTGAAGAATAAATTTGTTTAGGTCCAAAAATTTCTACAAACAAGTAGACATGGTCAACAACATCCCCCGCCAAAATGTCTTCTTTAAAGATACTATGAACAGAGGCTCCCAGAAGTGCCACAAGGGCAATAAGTGTGGGAAAAATAATAGTGTGCTTCTTATTTTCGAACTCCATCAGGGTGTTTATGGTCTTAAGCTACACACCAAATTTGGTTATCCTACCTGGAATATTTCCCGTGAAAAGTAGTTCCCCTTTACATATACTGTGAACAGAGTTGAAAAAAGTGAATCAAGGGCAATAACTCCAGGAGAAATAATCAGGCGTGTCTCATTTTCGAACTCGATCAAGGTTTTTATGGTCTTAAGCTACACACCAAATGTGGTTATCCTATCTGGAATATTTCTTGTGAAAAGTTGTTCTCCTTTATAGACACCGTAGTCAGAGTTCAAAAATGCGAATGAAGGGCAATAACTCTGGAAAAAATAATCGTGCTGGTCTCATTTTCGAACTCGATCAAGGCCTTCATGGTCTGAACCTATATGCCAAATTTGGTTATCCTATCTCGAATATTTCTTGTGAAAAGTTGTTCTCCTTTATCCCGGACGGACGCACGCACGCACGGACGGAGGTCAAATCAATATCCCCCGGCCACTTCGTGTGGTGGGGGATAATAATCCACTGTGCAATCTTATAATAACACTCTAATGCCACTATGTAACTCTGATGCCAAAACAAAAACTCTCCCCAACTGAACAAAATCACAGCATTTATATAGACTAGGAACATTCTGGAAAGATCTACAGGAGTCCTGGGTAATCCGGCCCCCTCCAGGCAAGAAGAAGCCAGAAGCTTCTAGAAAGCACTAGTCTATTTCATCACAAACAAGTGGTATTGCATCAGATCATGTTTTTCCACAGACATACCACCAGAGGGTGCTAAATGATGAACAAAATAAACAAATAGCTGACCAGTAAGGCAGCACAAATAGTATGTAACAAATCTCCATTTACAAATGATATACAGTGCTGTACATAAAATACTCATACATAACAATATCCAGCAGAGGCCTTGGATTTAGACATATCCTCTTCCTACTGCACAATCAGTTAGGCCTAAATAAAGCCTGTAAAACATATGTTAAAGTAATTTACAAGCAGACCTGAAGCGATCGCCTTATACTTCTGACAAAAGGCTCTACCTAGCTATGGCAGGATAGTCCAGAGATTCAGAGCACAAGATGCAAATGGGAGATTACATTCCCAATGCAATTTTTTTTCACCTATCCAAGGCTTGTAAAACCACAATAATTATACAAAATAGTCCATACAAAAAGTGAAGACTAATATAGTTGGCTAACAAAAGTGAAAAATGTTCAAAATTCTGATCAAATCATGCGTAATTACAGTAAATGTAGATGTGTCCATGGCAAATGCAGACATCTATGTATGGCTAGCCTTTCTGCAGAAAACCCTTAGAAAGTTCATGCTGCCACGCCCTGACACAAAAGGGAAGACTTTAGAGTGAGAGGATTGGCTAGTCACACTATCAGTCAAAAAACACTGTAAACAAGTCATGGTTTCTAAGGAAATTCGCCAGTGATGGTCAGAGATGCTTTCCGGGACAAAGCTTGAAAGGATGAAGCTCTAGACTAAGTTAAGAGTTATTGTTCCTGCCAAAAGAATTTCGGAAGGGGACTATAGATGAGCAGCGTGTGTATCCGTCCGTACCTACGCACCAAAAATGTTAACCCGGTACATAATTGATAACTCTATCCACATACTTCAGTGGATTGCATGGTACTGGGATGCAATAATTGTTGGGTAAAATCACACATGTGACCCCAACAGTTGTGGGGTCAAAGGTCATGTAGGGATCATTTGGGGTCATTGATCCAAAATCTACATCAGTGGTCACTGTATCCATATACTTCAGTGGATTTTCATGAAATTTTGTTGAAATGATCCTTGCGTCAAGTCACACATATGCCCCCTACAGGTTGGGGGGTCAAAGGTAATCTACGGGTTCGGCGGGGACATATTTCACGCATGTAGTAAATCCGAGTTTGCCTTGTTTACACAATGTGGAAACAACATGCACGAAGTTCCTAGTGATTTAACTTACGTCCAGTGGTTAGGTTCAAAATTCATTAAAAGATGAACAGCAAATCAATATTGATTTCAAATAGTTTTTATTGCCCAAGTACTTAATGATTTTTTGAAACGAAGTTTCGAGGATTAGAAAAATACTGATCCATTTAATAAAATAAATATAAATGAGTGAATGTCACTGTTGAAATGTTTTGATTTGTGCCGTAACTTGATATTTTCACCTGAACAATGACTTTGTTTTTGAGAATGGATATCTTGAAAGGATTCTGAATGATAATCTTGACGTGTTTTGCTATTTAGATATTAGTAAATTACTAATTTGACTGACTTAATTAAAATTCAGTCCCCTGATGTCTACGCTCCCACGAGGGGGTGCTGGGTGTGAAAAGGTTAAAATTAGGCTTTGTGTATCCAACCAATCTACTAAATTTCAACCTCTGCTATTAGACTGCTATTAGATCACAAATCAGAAGGGTAGCTTCTTTATCAAATTAAGTGTTTTAGAAATGTGCTGCAATGGGACCTGGTCACATTGAATTCTGAGAGATTCCTGGCTGTATCTGCTGCAACAGAGGCATTCTCAATAAGACATAAAATGGAGAGTGTGATGAAATGAACATGGTTTTCCCAAGAAGAGAAATAAAAAATCACTCAGTAAATTCTCAGTTGTTCGACTACACCCTCACCCATCACCTGCAGCATAACTGAGCCACCTTGTGTCCTGCCTGCAATGCTTTTTCAGATGTTGCCCCTGGTTTTCTTCATCTCTGTTTGTGTTTTACAATTGTGTGAAGCACTGTTGCTCTGACAAGGAGTTCCTCAAGGATCCATTTTAGGGCCAATTTTATTTTCCCTTCATATGCTTGCATTGGGATGAATCATCAATGATTTTAAAAATATTTATCTTTTTTTTCAGACAACATTCAGTTATATTTTTGTTTTTTAGCCAAATATGTTTACAGATGAGATATTCTTAAGGGCTGTTTAAATGCAGTCATTAAGCGATGGTGAACAAGTTTGTGTACTTAAACAAACAAAAGATCAAAGTTTTGATCATTGCCCTAGATATTACTTCTAAGATCAAGAAGAATACTGTGACTTTATCCTCTCAGTCTAGCCTGCATAATTTTAGTGTCATTTATATGCTCTTGTATAGCTGACCTGTTTCACCCTTACACCAGGCCCTCAGATCACAGCATTATAATTCTCTCACACACTTGTTAAAAGACTTGCTCACCTTCAGGGCCTCAATGGAAACAAACCATCATGGATAACATCTGATCTTGAAAGCTTATGCTCGTACAACTTATTCTGTTTGCAAATGATAATAAAATAATTCAATCAATAAGGTTAAGAGAAATTTGTACCCACATGACCCTATAGTGTGCTGGGCTCCCATGTCATTGTGTCCTTTGCTTTTGAATGTTTGTGTGATATTTAAGGTGTAGCAGCTATTGCCATCGAGAGCACCACAGGTGGACTTTGGGTCAAAGAGAACTACAAGTGCTCTCACTGCATCCCAGAGGACCTGCAGGCCCAGATAGACCAGCAGCACCTGGACTCCTTCAAGAGCTTCACTAAGCTACACCTGAAACAAGGTCATTTGCGGAAGCCTGCGGAGTGGCTTGGGACAGATGCCCATCCCGAGAGAGAAGAGTCTGTCTGAGAGGATGAACGAATGCTCATCAGAATGAGACGAGTCTTTCCTAGCTTGTGCAGGGAGGAGATGCTGAAGTGGTCAATCTGGCAATACAAATAAGAGACAATCATCAAAAGTTACTGCATAACCTTAGGATGCTTGAAACATCACTATATTTATGTAATTTCTTAGGAAATAATATTGAAATCCTTTGTCTTGCTGTAAAAATGCGCTGCCTCTGATACTGATGATTGCAGGTACAGATTACAAGCATTAGTGGATTTTACTGTATCAGTAATCAAAATGGAATGATCAATTAAAAAACAAAGAATAATGCAGTGTTTCTCAACATCTGTCATGGGGGTCCCCTGTAAGCTGGTTCCACCCACAGCTGCAGTTGTAAGATTTCAACAGGCAGCTGATCTGTCCTCATGAGGAGCATTTCAAGTTGAGAGCAGTGATTTGCCCTCTTAAGCCATATTTTGACTGAAATCCATGCATGCCATTACAAAAAAAAAAAACCCATGAACATACGGTGATTTTTTTTTCCCATAATGTTAGCAATTTCAGGCAATAAGATTTTTAAAAAGATCAAATTAGACCCTGAGAAAATCTTAACGCTCCAAATTCGTTTTCACTGAATAGGAATGTACTTAGTCTTTATTTTGATTGATTACCTCTTTTAATGCAGTTGGTTCCGATATAGGCCCATCACAAAGTGAATATGGAATTTTTTATAATTTACTCACCTGGTCGTTAACCAGCTGAGTTATTAATATGGTGTAAACTACGTCGTTTGTCGTCTCTAAACAATTTGACTGGTCACCTAAAGTGGTCATAAATATTGACCAAATTTGACAAAACTTGGTACGCGACATCTTAAGCAAATAATCTACTGTGGGACTGCATTTCAGCCCCATACCGCCGAAAGTGGGCATGATAGGGTGATCATACTGAAAAAATGTAGTTTTCCAGTTTATACCTTTCTAATATAGATAAAGAGCTGATAATTGGTGTGAAAGAAGTATACATAACATCACAACATAAAAATGGTGGGTTTTCACAATTTCTGAAAAAAAGGCCTTTTGGTGGACTTTGACATTACCTCACTCATAGGCACCTAGCTGAATGAACTAAAACCTTGTTCCGTCACAACTACTGATCAAATTTTTTGAAGCTCTGCATACAACATTATCAGGATATTAACTACTTTGGTATTTCATTTTAGGCTGTACCCCACTCCCAAATTGGTGTGGCTGGGTGGATTGATTGATTCTTTATTGTTTAACAACACTTTCAGCAACTTTTCGGCCATCTCACGTCAACATACAATTCATTCACGCCAATGCGCAATTTAGAGTCTTCAATTAGCCTAGCATGCATGTCTTTGGATTGTGGGAAGAAACCAGAGTACCCAGAGAGCCTGCAAACTCCACACAGAAAGGCCCCAGATCGGATTCAAACCCACAACCCTCTTACTGTGAGGCGGCAGTGCTGATCACTGCTGTGGTTAGCACGCCGCCTCACAGCAAGAGGGTTGTGGGTTTGAATCCGATCTGGGGCCTTTCTGTGTGGAGTTTGCAGGCTCTCCGGGTGGAGGACCAGTTGATTGTTAGGTCCAGTTGAACCTCTAGTTCTTCATGGTGTACTTGGATATTTATATCAACATGTCATTTAACAGGGTAACTAACTGCTGCAAACATGGAATGCATCTAATTGAGACAGTGGACATCCAGGACAGATGTTGAGAACACGTGAACTAATGTATATGTAATTCTGCCATTTGTTCTAGAGAGCATGCCTGATCTTCAAGCAAGCACTTGTTTCCTCTGAAATTCCTCGATCACGTCACCAGGTGCAACATCAATTAGCCATTACTAGCTGTTTCGAAACCTGTTCTATGTGAGATCACAAGGGGAAGGGACCAACCAGAATAATGTAGGAACTGATTAGTCCTCCTTGCCTGTGGACTGTCCCTTCTCAATATGATGTCACAAGGGAACAGATTTTGAAATGGCTTGTAATACCTGATTTGCAGTGCACCTGATGATATATGATTGGAGACCTCTAACTATTTATTTCAGGAATAACCTTTCTTATTTGCACTAATGTCCCAACATATTTTTTCTGGGAGGACCGTACATTAAATTAACACTCGTCATATTAATGGAATGAGAAAATACTTTGCTAACATGTTAAATAAACACAGAAGTTCTGTTTTTTTTTTAATACTGTTCAAACTTGGAATTTCAGGTCCACTATATTCTAACAAAATAAGCCTGTACTATAAAACTACATTTCTTCACTTCAGTTCATTTTTTTTTCTGCAGCACTCTTCACAAAGTTTTGCAATGAAGTTTTTTTTTGGTTCAGTAGAATAACTCAACTACCTGAAAGAAATAAATTTCACACTGTCATTGAAATTATGCAAACTGAGCATGCGTGTTTATCCAACAGATGGCGGAATGTGCCAGAAAGTACACTATAAAACACAGTTTATTGAATATGAGGCTTGTACAATTCAAACAATGACTTGCATTGACAAAAAGTGATGGGTTTATAGCAGAGCTCAGAACTTAAATAGGAAAAAGGCCATTTCAAAAATACACTTTATACTTTCATGCCTTGTACCGCTTATTGAAACCTACCATGCAAGGGCAGCACAGTATTTTTCCAAAATGCACATTTCACTGGTGACAACCTGAGGTCCGCTTGAATGTACGTGCTAAACAAGCCCTTGGTAGGCAAAGCATCTGACCATCGCATGGTCCAGTAAGTAAAGTTCTCAAATGCAGTCATTAGCATAATGAGAGAAACCCATCGGCAGAAAAATGTTGATGACTGAACTATGAAAGCGTGTACAAAATACCTGGCTGTCCAATCAGCAACACTTTCGATGATTGTCCTGTCAATGAGGCAGTACCATGCTATAAAATGGTTTATTTGAAAAAGGCATTCTTTTTTGAACACTCAGCGATTAAAAAAAAAACACAACTGAAACTCTACTAATGCTTCAACAAGTCCAGAGCATTTGTCATTCCTTACTTCTTTATGACAATGAGATACCGCGTGGAGTCCCCTTCGCAGGGCTAACACTGGGTTTTCCCGCTGCGTTCCGTCATCATCTTGGAATGCGGAGCCATTATCTGGGTGCTTTAGTACCTAGCGGCGGTAGTTTAGCGGTAAGCTCAGCCACTGCGCAAGTAATCTTCACTGGCAACACTTTGACTGTTTTTTCTGGGATGTAGCATATAGGTTTCTGGAATTGCTGTTTATCCCTGAAACAGAATAACATGGGCAGAAGGGCGTTATCCATCGGGCAAATTACCACATTTGAAATTCTCACAGTTGAACAGGTACCAAAGTGTTCCAGCTGCTTGAACTAGAGACTTGGCTCACGTGGTCAATTAAAAGAAGAGCTTCTAAATTAGCCTCACACTAAGGGTATGCCATGAGAAATTAAGTGTTTGACAGTCAAATGACTGCATAACCACCCGAGCACTTACTAACAATGTCCCCGATGCGCTTGGACCCGCTCTTCTCCAGCTCGGCGAGGACGTTTGCCTCGAAGGTCAGCGCAGCTACACGGAAGAAGAACTCCTTCACTCCCTCGCCTGACGTTCATTCACAAAAGGACACAGATCTCTCAGTCCATGATAGGCCATAATAATACAGATTGTTCCCATGTCCTCTCACTGAGAGAAAGAACACGTGAGATTGAGAATAATAAAGATTTTCAAAATGAACCATGCATAGACAGTCCCTCCTCAAATCTTAAAATTATACGTGTGGCCTGGAGACGGTGGAAAAGGGAACAATTTGACCAAATAAGCTTGAAGTGGACCTTAATAGAATTTAAGAGTGCACAGCTAAAAAAAAAAAAAACCTCTTGAAAGTATGGGTCTTGCAATGAGACAAGGAATCTAATTTCTCTCCCTCAAGACCTAAATATTTCAATGGACTCCAGAATTACTGGCAACCCTGAATGGAAAAGGACTAGAAATACTACTTTAAGAAGTTATATCATTAAAGAGACAAAGTCCAAATGCCAACATGAGAAATACCGCTCTTAATATTATAGTACATTCAAACCAACCAATATTATTTATTCAATAACTTTATAAAGTATATTTTTTTTCCAAATGAAGGTTGCACGCTTAACGCCATCCCTGGTTTAGCAGCTGCTGCAGCCACCCCTGGAGAGTAAGTCAGCATCAGTTCTTTCCTGCACCATGTGACCAGCTAATGGCTCATATTTGTTGGGATTTTAGACCATTGCTCCAAGCAGATGCCTTCAAATCAGTCATGTTTCTGGGTTCACCCCAATCCTGCTCTGCATACCAAAATTTGACCAGATTTCATCCATAATTTAAATTATATTGTCGGCGGCTGCCAGCGATTTTGGGGAACGCTGCTGGTAAAGTTGTGGGTTAGTAGCCTACACATCTGCTGGCAAATTGGTGAGTCTCAGCCCATCTTTGCTCGAGTGACTTGGTCTTTATTGGATGCTTCTTTTAGAACCGGGTTAACTCACCTGTTTAATATCACCTGCTTCACACCGCCGTATTACTGCAAGTCCTAAATTGCCCCTGTGCCAACTACTTTGGAGTCTGTTCAAAGTTAAAGCATGAAATAATGTGTTATGGTTGTGTTTTAATACAGCAAAGGGTGAATGGACCTTTCAAATCACTTTTTAAAAAAATTAGTTTTACCCCATCAGCCCATAAGGGTATTATTAGACCCTGTGGCGTCTGGGCGGGTGGGCATCGGCTCCATAATTTGTCTGGGCCATATCTCCAAAAGCACTGACCACAGCAGCTTCAGATTTGGAATGCAGGCTCTTTACATAAGGGTTATCAATGGATTTGACCTTTGATCTTGGCAGAGTGACCTTGAACTTAAAAATTTTGTCCAGGCCGTATTTCCAAAAGGATTATCCACAGCAGCTTCAAATTTGATAAGCAGGTTCCTTATGCATAACCTTATGCAAGGTAAGGGTCACTAGTGGATTTGACCGTTGACCTTGGCAGAGCGACCTTGACCTTGAAATTTTTGCCCGGGCCATATTTCCAAAAGCACTGATCACAGCAGCTCAAAATTTGGTCAGCAGATTCCTTGTGAAGGGTAGGCACGCAAAGTAAGGGTCACTAGTGGACATGACTTTTGACCTTGATATAGTGACCTGTGCCTTCCCATAGGTGTACGCCACTATTTATTTATAATTGTTATAGGGCTATGGGGTTCTCTCGGCGTTCAGCGTCAGATTTTTTCCGTACGGTCTTAACTTTTCCAGAATTTTGTGTTTTACACGATGCTGACTTTATTTTTTTCATTCTCCTAAATCTGAAAAAAAATACCGTACTGACCCAAATATAAGACAACCCTGAACATAAGACGACCCCACTTTTTCAAGACCCTTATTTGGAAAAATACTTTTTATTTGAACAAAATCTCATTTGCATAAAAAAACATTTCATTGTTTTCCTTGTACATTTCAACATCTTTGGTGTTTATCATGGGGGAAAAAAAAATCATAAAATCGTCTATAGCCCCGCAAATAGGCAAAGCGCAGAACGCACACAGTTCTATGCCATGAAAACAGTGCAATAAAACGGGCATAGGCCTACTGGCCTAACTTGTGCAATAAACGGCGCACATTTGCTTGACAGTGTTAGAACAGTCTGCAAAATGTAAGAGCATTAACATCCAAAAAACACCACGAACAGTTGTTTCCACATTCATTCTGAATGACGTTGATTTTAATACAGCAAATACGCGTCCAGATGAATGATTGTCGTCTTACCTAATCGGGGAGAACAAGCAGCACCTGTTAAGTGTGGAGTGCTCTCGGAGTGAACCTTCTGTTAATTATGAAAATGACTGAGAACAGGTCAGGACTAATAATTGTTTTAAACGGAATGTTGTGCAACCCAACTCTCTGTTCTTGTTCCGCAACTGTACTGAATTTAGCCAATGATTTAATCGCTGTTAGATCACGTGGAGAGAAACCGTGTCTTCGGTTGCCAATTAGGATAATTACGTTGCACTCTGTCACATCATATCTTTTTCCTGCCCTCACGTTGTTCGTTCTCTCAGCTTCGTTTACAACCATAAGTTTAAAATTCGCATCATAACTTCTCCTCTGATTTTTATTCACCTGACCGACTTTGGAAGCACTTTTTTCAAGTGGATCTCTGTGCCCTGGCTGCATCTTTCTGTCATTCAGTAGCTTATGCAAATGTAGGCTAACACACCCACTCCAGCCGACTTGTTTACAGGATCACGCTAGGGTCACACTGCTCTAAACACTGACAGAGAGAAAAGCGCTTATATGGCGCCACCTATTGTTTTACATGGGTAACTCCTTAGACCCCGAATATAAGACGAGGCGTCATTTACAGGCATTTTTCAAGGGAGAAAATATTGTCTTATATTCGGATCAATACGGTAGGTCACGGCATCTAGAGGTCACACTAATACATTCTGTGTATGTAACAGAACAGCCCACCTGACAGAGAAGACATCGCCCAGTATTCTGCTCGAATCTCTTCAGACAGTTTAATGGCATCCTGCTCAATTTGTGCGAACATGGCTGGAGACTAGGACAAAGAGATTGAGATAAAAAAAAAAAAAAAAAAGGGTGATCATGTGAACATCTCAACGCCACAGCGCAAGCCAGCATTACTGCTTCTGAGACGGTCACTCACACTCAGATCTTTCTTGGTTCCCACGAGGAAGAGCAGCACACTGGATGGGTCGTTCTCCTTCATGGCGTCCTCCAGCCACTGCCTTCAAATACAGACGACAGCACTCGCTGTACTGACAGGCAAGACCAAGCACAAAAAACTCCGCTACCTCAACCTGACCTGATGACTCTGGTGGCGCTTTCACACCAGGATAGTCTGGGGGGACTCGGTTCGATTGGGCGGGGACAGCTGAAAAATTTTTTACCTTCAGTTGGTTTGGTTCCCTTTCACACTGCCCTTCTGAAAGCGGACCAAACCACCTGGACAACGTCATGCAGTTAGAACAGCTGCTCGTTTGGGGCGGTGTTGCCCGAAACAAGCACGGACCAGGAAGAAAAAAGCATGAGGAAGAAGAAAACCCGGCTCATCGATTGGCCAGGACCTCTCTTCGGTTCACTCTCTCTCTTTGGTTCGCTGGATAGTCCGTTTGCATTTCCACTGTAAGTTAACCGCACCAGGGTTCGCTTGCAAGCGAACCAAGACCCACATTTTCAGGCGGACCAGAGTTCGCTTGTTTAGTCCGCACCAGAGTTCGCATGAGCTTTCACACCTGCCAAACGAAGCGGACTATCAGCCGAAACGAGATCTGGTCCATTTAAATTGGACCAAACAGCTCTGGTGTGAAAGCGCTCTCAAGTAAAGGATGACGGTGTGCCTTACCTGGCATGGTGGAGAGAGGCCACATCATTCACATCAAACACAATTATGATGGCTGCAATGAAATGAAAGCAGGCAAAAACTACATTAACTTGACTTTAAAAAGTGTCATCAAATAGATAACATGTTAAATTCATTCTGCCCTTCTCTGAGAATAGGCAAGGTATGTCACGCTTTCACATTAAAATATTGATCAAATGCTTTGACACTAAACAACATTTGGCGTTCTGCTGTTTAATTTGGTCCAGGAAATGCCATATGACAACCAGAAAATGGTCAATATTCCAGAAACTAGAAAAAATATGCAGAATGTGTCTTTTTCAAAACAAATAGGAGACTGAAAATAATATCCAACACTCTGGTACAACAGCTCCGGCCAGAGTCTGCATCAATTTAAAATAAAGGTAAACAAAGAGTTTTACAAAATGGCCGCTGTGTTTCTCATACCTTGTGCTCCTCTGTAGTAGGTGGAGGCGATGCATTTGAACCTCTCCTGTCCGGCAGTGTCCCAACTGGAGAACAGTGGAATAAAGCAATGAGTTTGCTCCGTCAGGCTGCGCTTAGAGAGCCGTCAAAACACCCAGCTGTTTCCCCATTCCTGAAACAGATTAAACTCACAGCTGTAAACTGAAGGGAACACCCAGCACCTCGAACCTCTCCATCTCGAAGTCCACCCCTATTGTGGCTTTGTAGTTCTTGTCGAAGGTATCCTTGCAGAATCTATCAAAAAACAGAACACATAGGGGAGTATGGTGTTTACACATTTTATAGATATAGATTCTGACCAATCTGGGGCATGTGTTTGTAAAGCATCAAGTAGGGGAGGTGCTAATCTGAGATCGATCAAAACTTATTCCATAGAGGAGAAGGCTAGGACATGAATAAGCCATATCAGGACAGGACTGTAATTCTGACATTCTTAGAATCCAACATATTGTAGAGAGAAAATAATAATTAATCACGATGCCCGAGGCTTTGTAGGTATAGAGTGTATCTGAGGGTCATACCAAAGCATGAACTCATTAGCCTCACTCCAACTCTCACATAAGTTTCAGTGCAGCGATGTTGACACATTGCATACTGACCCAGACGTTACAGCACAATCATTAGTCAGGATCAACCACACTTTTAAGGTGACAATCCGATGAGAAACTTCTTCAGTGTGTGGGTTGGTCAGTTGCATGCGAACAGTGGCAATCATTCACTCAGCTTTTTATAGCATATCTGTTTTGAATTACACAAGTCGTTCACTAGACCTCTTGAGGACAGGAAGTTGGCAAGGGCATTCACGTGAATGGACAAAATGTTCTTACTGCGGAATGTGCAGCACCTCAACTTGTGAACGGACCATAAAGTAAAATTAACAACAAAAAAATGCTGATGCAAATGCAGAATTATGCTAACGGCTCCTCAATAAACCAATATTGTGATAATACCCCTTCTGCTCAATTTTATATAACCTTTATTTATTCTCAAATGGACATTGAGGTTACCCTCATTTTCAATGCTGTCGAGTTAACAAGTAGATTAAAAAAAAAACATTTCTTCAGCACCTGAAAAATTTCAGCACTGTGCCAAAAATCCCTGGGGATGGCTCTCTCGAGGTCCTGGGGGGGGACCGAGTCAAATATTAACGATTCTACATTTAGCTTGGCTTACCGGTTAATCAGACAGGTTTTCCCCACAGCCACATCACCGACAACAATGACCTTGGAGATCTTGAACCTGCGAGGAAGTCCACAGACAACGATGCAAGTTAAGCATGCATACGGTAAAAATAGTGTTGTTTCAAAGGTTTAAAGCCCAAAGAGTCGAATTCTCACCCCACCGTGCCGGTGCGGTGCTCTTGACACGCCGTCCTCACCTTCGGGTGGAAAGCATCGTTCGTGTGCAGCGCAGCCCCCTTTGTGGGACACTAAACAGACAGTGAAACACATCAGCACAGGATATCCAGGAGTGACAATATAAAACAAACTAGACAAATGCTGTCTCCCCCAAATGACAGCATTCTCTCCATGGGCCAAATTCATAGTTTGGCCTAGTGGTTAGCACTACAGGAAACGGTATAGAGTACAGAATATCAACAGAATATCAACTGCTCTGTGCTCTGGGAAAAAGCGAAGGTTGGCCCAAAGGTGGTGTTACAGGAACAGTCATAGAGTCACCAGAACAATGGGATCCCTCTTTTATGCACCATGAGATTCACAGCACAGCTGATCCGATCCCCATTAGAACAGTTTGAATTACTGCATTTGGAAATGTAGTTTCACCTAATAGTGGCCCATCGGTAAAAGTAATGGAGCCATCAAAACCAATCCTCCACTATACATCAGGCACGCTGACCGCAGATTTGACAGAATTCCCATCAAATCTGCTCAAGTTATTGCATTTTTAAGAGTGAAAGGTTTGGCCTGGTGGTGGAGCCAGAAGACAGGACTTTGGGTCTCCAACATCACCTGCATACACCAGGAACAATTCCAGAAGGTTTGACATTATTCCCATCAAAACTGTCCGAGTTACTCACGTTGGAAATTTTTAATTTGACCAAGTGCTGGCGCTACAGAAAACACAGGGCCACCACAAATCAATCGACTTCCGCCTCTATGCACCAGGAATGTTGAAAGCAGATTCCCATCATTCCAACTGAGGCTGTTTGAGTTATTCCAATTTATAAAAAGTGAAAACGATGGCCAGATGATGGCGCAACAGCAAAGGTCATGACCAATATCAAACACAGCCCTTCTCTGTGCACCAGAGACAATCTCAAGCGGTGCGACATGATTCAAAACTCATTCGGAGATATAAACTTTGATCTGGTCACGGTGCTAAGCGAAAGGTCTAAGGGTAACACAAAACAAAGCTTGTTCTCTCTGCACCAAGAATGAACATAAAAGGCTTCCTGCAATGTCCATGGATAAAAACTGCCAAGTTGCAATTTAAAAAAAAAAAGTTTAGCCAAGTAGTGGCGCCACAGGAGAAGTCATCGGGTGACCAAAATTTTAAACATGTCTGTTCTCTGCACCATAAACAATCACAGGTGTGACATGATTCCCATCAAAACTGTTTGAGTCATTGCAGTCTGAAGTATTAAGTTTGACCAGGTGTTGGCGCTAAGGGACAGTTCATGAGGCCACACAAAATAATGATGTTCATGTTCTCTGAACCAGGAATGAACATAAAAGTTTTGTTCCATTCTTATAAAAAACCGTTAGAGCGGCAAAGGTGAATCCATAATGTCCCAGAGCACTTAATTTAGGGGATATAGTAAGTATAATTACATGCCTAAATTGTGGAATGGGCCAAGACGTCCCCGACCAACTCCACTGAACACAGACACATACCCGAGCTCTTAGCTAATGAGACCACACAGACAGCCGGCTCTGAGGCACAGAGCCTCTTACACATCCGACAGTACATCCCTCCACAAGCCTGGACTGGAAAGAACCGCCAGTCGTCTCATTCAACCAGTGAGTCAACGCATTCCAAAGCCGTAAGATCAAAGCCATACAAGAGCGGGAGGGAGAGGAATGGGAGGTGCGAGCGGTTCTGTTGGAGAACACTGCCGCAGTTTTATAAACTCAGCATCTCGCGGTATCAAATGAGATAAATTTCACATGTCAAGGGTTCGGAGAACAATGGTTATATGTCAAAATTTTGAGATTTTCAGATTTTTACCCCGTCACAGCTTTCTATCAGTGAATTCTTGGAACACTGTGACGACCCAGAGGCTCGTCAGCTGGGATTTTTTTCCACCCCTTGACTGGTTAATTGGGGGGGTGGGTATCTGGTTCCTTTTGATTGGGCTTTGGGGGTTTTAAAAGGCGGCCTTAATCTATGTCTGGGGCAGCCAGTTTGGGGTTTTTGGTTTAGTGGCCGGTCTTTGTGATGTGTTTTTAATTGTTTTAGGGTCCTGTGAAGTTGGTATTGGTTTTGGAGTGAATAAACTTGTAAGATTTCTTATAAATGGTGCTCAGCATCTCGCGGTATCAAATGAGATAAATTTCGCATGTCAAGGGTTCGGAGAACAATGGTTATATGTCAAAATTGTGTGATTTTCAGATTTTTACCCCGTCACAGCTTTCTATCAGTGAATTCTTGGAACACAATAACTGCATGTCCATCTGCCTTAGTTTTAAGCAGAATTCACTTTTTCATTTTGTGGCACGTCCAACAAAATCTGATTAAATGAATTAAACATTGATATTTTGATGAATAAACATGAACTGTATTACAGAATCATCTGTCTTCCATTGCAAACAAACCTAACTTCAACCCATCACCATTGCGTTATGTCACATCAAGTGCTACAATTGTTGGAGCACAGAGGTGACGTCTATTTTTGGCAATTTTGGCCATGATGTCGCGGAACCACACCTATGAAAACTTATGAGTTCAGCACACTTCTGAACCATGCAGTAAAAGTGACTGATAAAATAACTGATTTAATACAACACTTGCAAACCTAACAATCCATTTTTCTGAAAACCTCTAAATTTGAAATGTAACAATTGTGATCTGACCCCTCAAAGTGAAAAACGTGTTTTTAAATTTTGAACATTCAGCCTACAGAATGGTGGTTTCTTTACTGGTTCACATTGATTGCAGGGAATATATACACAAACAATTCCAAGGTCCTCTTTATTTTCTGGAGAGACAGAATACCTCACTGTGAATACATGTGCCTAAACACTATGACCACCCGTATCATTTGCTGTTGGTCCTCTGCGAGCCGCCATAAAAGATCTGTAAACCTGACGTAAACGAGAATGTCTGAAGCCAAGGTTTCCCAGCAAAACATCTCCTAGAACATGACACTCCCTCCCCCAGCCTGTCTTCTTCCCACGGTGCATACTGCTGCCATCTCCTCCCCAGGAAAACTGCGCACACGTACACAGCATGTACATGATGTAACAGAAAACTGCACACACGTGTCACAGCATGTATCTGATGTAACAGAAAACTGCACACACGTACACAGCATGTACATGATGTAACAGAAAACTGCACACACGTACACAGCATGTATATGATGTAACAGAAAACTGCACACACGTACACAGCATGTATATGATGTAACAGAAAACTGCACACACGTACACAGCATGTATATGATGTAACAGAAAACTGCACACACGTACACAGCATGTATATGATGTAACAGAAAAAACACACATGCACAGCATGTATATGATGTAACAGAAAACTGCACACACGTACACAGCATGTATATGATGTAACAGAAAACTGCACACACGTACACAGCATATATATGATGTAACAGAAAACTGCACACATGTACACAGCATGATGTATAAACTGATGTAACAGCATGTAATGTAACAGAAAACTGCACACACGTACACAGCATGTATATGATGTAACAGAAAACTGCGCACACGTACACAGCATGTATATGATGTAACAGAAAACACAGCATGTATATGATGTAACAGAAAACTGCACACATGTACACAGCATGTATATGATGTAACAGAAAACTGCACACATGTACACAGCATGTATATGATGTAACAGAAAACTGCGCACACGTACACAGCATGTATATGATGTAACAGAAAACTGCGCACACGTACACAGCATGTATATGATGTAACAGAAAACTGCGCACATGTACACAGCATGTACATGATGTAACAGAAAACTGCGCACACGTACACAGCATGTATATGATGTAACAGAAAACTGCGCACACGTACACAGCATGTATATGATGTAACAGAAAACTGCACACACGTACACAGCATATATATGATGTAACAGAAAACTGCACACATGTACACAGCATGTATATGATGTAACAGAAAACTGCACACATGTACACAGCATGTATATGATGTAACAGAAAACACACAGCATGTATATGATGTAACAGAAAACTGCACACGCATATGATGTAACAAAACAGCATGTACAGCATATGATGTAACAGAAAACTGCGCACACGTACACAGCATGATGTATATGATGTAACAGAAAACTGCACACACGTACACAGCATGTACATGATGTAACAGAAAACTGCGCAGACGTACACAGCATGATGTATATGATGTAACAGAAAACTGCGCACACGTACACAGCATGTATATGATGTAACAGAAAACTGCGCACACGTACACAGCATGTATGATGTAACAGAAAACTGTAACAGACAATGTATATGATGTAACAGAAAACTGCGCACACGCATACACAGCATGTATATGATGTAACAGAAAACTGCACGCCGCATACAGCATGTATATGATGTAACAGAAAACTGCACACACGCATGCACAGCATGTACATGATGTAACAGAAAACTGTGCACACGTACACAGCATGTATATGATGTAACAGAAAACTGCACACACGTACAGCATGTATATGATGTAACAGAAAACTGTATATGATGTAACAGAAAACTGCGCACATGTATATGCAGCATGTGTATATGATGTAACAGAAAACTGCACACACGTACACAGCATGTATATGATGTAACAGAAAACTGCGCACACGTACACAGCATGTATATGATGTAACAGAAAACTGCGCACACGTACACAGCATGTATATGATGTAACAGAAAACTGCGCACACGTACACAGCATGTATATGATGTAACAGAAAACTGCACACACGTACACAGCATGTATATGATGTAACAGAAAACTGCACACACGTACACAGCATGTATATGATGTAACAGAAAACTGCGCACACGTACACAGCATGTATATGATGTAACAGAAAACTGCACACACGTACACAGCATGTATATGATGTAACAGAAAACAGCATGTATATGATGTAACAGAAAACTGCACACATACACAGCATGTATATGATGTAACAGAAAACTGCACACACGCACAGCATGTATATGATGTAACAGAAAAACTGTATATGATGTAACAAAACATTACACAGCATGTATATGATGTAACAGAAAACTGCACACACGTACACAGCATGTATATGATGTAACAGAAAACTGCACACACGTACACAGCATGTATATGATGTAACAGAAAACTGCACACACGTACACATGTATATGATGCATGAAAACATGTGATGTAACAGCAAAACTGAAAACTGCACACACGTACACAGCATGTATATGATGTAACAGAAAACTGCACACATGTACACAGCATGTATATGATGTAACAGAAAACTGCACACATACACAGCATGTATATGATGTAACAGAAAACTGCACACACGTACACAGCATGTATATGATGTAACAGAAAACTGCACACACAGCATATATATGATGAACAGAAAAACTGTAACAGAAAACATGCACACGCACAACAGAAAACTGTACACAGCATGATGTATGATGTAACAGAAAAACACACATGTATATGATGTACACAAAACTGCATGTACACAGCATGTATATGATGTAACAGAAAACTGCACACACGTACACAGCATGTACATGATGTAACAGAAAACTGCACACACGTACACAGCATGTATATGATGTAACAGAAAACTGCACACACGTACACAGCATGTATATGATGTAACAGAAAACTGCGCACACGTACACAGCATATATATGATGTAACAGAAAACTGCACATGTACACAGCATGATACACAGCATGTATATGATGTAACAGAAAACTGCACACACATTACACAGCATGTACATGATGTAACAGAAAAACAGCATGTATGTATGATGTAACAGAAAACTGCACACGCACACAGCATGTATATGATGTAACAGAAAACTGCGCACACGTACACAGCATGTATATGATGTAACAGAAAACTGCGCACACGTACACAGCATGTATATGATGTAACAGAAAACTGCACACACGTACACAGCATGTACATGATGTAACAGAAAACTATATGATGTAACAGAAAACTGCGCACACGCATACAGCATGTATATGATGTAACAGAAAACACATGCATGTATATGATGTAACAGAAAACTCGCACACGCACACAGCATGTATATGATGTAACAGAAAACATATGTATATGATGTAACAGAAAACTGCACACAGCATATATATGATGTAACAGAAAACACACGTACACAGCATGTACAGAAAACAGCATGTACATGATGATGTAACAGAAAACTGCGCATACACAGCATGTATAGATGTAACATGATGTATATGATGTAACAGAAAACTGCGCACATGTACACAGCATGTGTAACAGAAAACTGCGCACATGTATATGATGTAACAGAAAACTGCACACACGCATACAGCATGTACAACAGCATGTATATGATGTAACAGAAAACTGCATGATGTAACAGAAAACTGCGCACACGTACACAGCATGTATATGATGTAACAGAAAACTGCGCACACGTACACAGCATGTACATGATGTAACAGAAAACTGCGCACACAGCGTGTAACAAAACAGCATGATGTATATGATGTAACAAAAAACTGCACAGCATGTATATGATGTAACAGAAAACGCATGTACACAGCATGTACATGATGTAACAGAAAACTGCGCACACGTACACAGCATGATGAAAACTATATGATGATAACAGAAAACTGCGCACATGTATGATGTAACAGAAAACATGATGTATATGATGTAACAGAAAACTGCGCACACATGCATATGTATATGATGTAACAGCAACTGCGATGTATATGATGTAACAGAAAACTGCGCACACGTACACAGCATGTATATGATGTAACAGAAAACTGCGCACACGTACACAGCATGTATATGATGTAACAGAAAACTGCGCACACGTACACAGCATGATGTATATGATGTAACAGAAAACTGCGCACACGTACACAGCATGATGTATATGATGTAACAGAAAACTGCGCATACGTACACAGCATATATATGATGTAACAGAAAACTGCGCACACGTGCACAGCATGTACATGATGTAACAGAAAACTGCGCACACGTACACAGCATGTATATGATGTAACAGAAAACTGCGCACACGTACACAGCATGTATATGATGTAACAGAAAACTGCGCACACGTACACAGCATGTATATGATGTAACAGAAAACTGCGCACACGTACACAGCATGTATATGATGTAACAGAAAACCGGACTCTTCAGATCAAGCTTCAAGTTCCCGTTCTGACACTCGTGTGCCCCTTGTAACCACTTTCAATGGTGGACAGATGTAAGATTGGGCGCTCGGACCGGTTTGTGGCTATAAAGCCCCACACCTATCAGGGCGTGAAGCACTGTGTGTTATGACACATTCCACCTGTAACCACCATAAAACGTTTTCTGCTAGTTGTGCCACAGGAAGTCTATTGTTGTTTCAGATCATAAGAGATAACCTTGGTTACCAACACATGTCAATGAGACCTGGCTGCCCAGCATCTGCAGCCGGTTAATGGTTTGTCTCTCCTCAAATCACGGCTTTGCCGCTTCAAAGATGTTCTGACCCAGACGTCAGACCATAATGATCTGGCCCTTGACAAAAATCGTTCAGGTTCCGCTTCTACCAAATCCAACACGTCGGCTACAAGAATTGACTGTTCGCAAATCATCTAAGGTTTGTTCACAGACCGTTATGAGATTATCAACTTTTCATCTTTGAGAGGTCATGATGTTTTGGCTCACCAGAGTATACAGTACCAATACTCACAATGCGGGGGGTAGAGAATGTTCACCACGCATCTTACCACAAAAATCAGCTGAATAAGACGCTAAACAGCTCATGGACAATAAACTTGAGGGGCAAAAGAAGACTGGAGCGGACTGATAAATTCCCAGCCTTTATGGTGCAAACAGACCAGCGTTTCAACACTACTGTGTCTTCATCAGAGTCAAACTCAGAATGAGTGGTGTTAGACATCCATAGATTGTGCTTCACCATGTTGCCCATGAAAGTAAACTCACAGTTACCTGAGGCAGATCTGTGATGATGCGGTCCTTTCGTACCGGAGGCAGGACGCTCATGCTGAGTACTGGAGCGAGGCCACACAATAGTGCTCACCTGTAACAGAGAGAATCAACATTCTGTATCACTGTCCAATGGACCAGCTGAACACAGCTCGAATACAAAACTATGTCAGATGTAACCTACAATTGCAATCAAAATTATTCAACCCCCATTGCAAATTGGGTCTAATAGCAAAACACAGTGGGTTTTAAGGCCTTTTGAGTTCAAAAAAATTCAAAAAAAATTTTTCAGTGAAAATGGGTCGCCTTCGCCTAACAGACCGACACGGTGAAGAAACGAAAAAAATCCATTGGAAATGTTTTGAGAAAAAGTGACTTTTTTTGAAATTTTGATATTTTGAGATTTTATTACACAACCAATGGTCGAAATATTGAGCAGATGATTCCAATTCACACTTTACTGCTTTCTCATGTTGAAAAAAAGCAATTTGTACCATCATTGTCAATTTATCACCTATTGGTGGTTGCCATAGCAACCAATTAATTTTCCTAGTCCAAGGCACAATTCAGAAGAATCACTGGACCATGTAAATATAATTTCATTTCCCATATTACTGACCACACTAAACAGCTTTCCCCCGTCATCAGTTACATCATGAGGCCCACGATGGAATTAATGACTGGGACATGCATAACTTAGTTAGGGCTGCGCGATTAACCGAATCGCAATTATTTTAAATGCAATAAAAGTAACTGCCACTATGAGGCAGACACTCACGGTGCGGGAGCTATGGTATCCGGCTCCGTCTGTGCGTGCGTGCGTGCGTGCGTGCGTGCGTGCGCGCGCCGTCAACACATTTTGCTTTATCTCATCAACTATTTCAGTTACAGGCTCCTAATTTTTACTGGACATGCATCTCATAAACGCCAACAAATGACATGCCTAAAGGTGACCTTGGCCTATTTTTTCAAGGTCACTGGCCTAAAAATATCACCAAAAACTTCAACATTTTGCTTTATCTCATCAACTATTTCAGTTACAGGCTCCTAATTTTTGCTGGACATGCATCTCATAAAGGCCTACAAATGACGTGCCTAAAGGTAACCTTGGCCTATTTTTTCAAGGTCACTAGCCTCAAGATATCACCAAAAACTTCTACATTTTGCTTTATCTTATCAACATTTTCAGTTATAGGCTCCTAATTAGCTCCCGCCGCCCGAGTGGCACGGGAGCTATAGTATGGTGCGTGCAGACCTAACCAGGCTGCCGTGTTAGATTGGAAGAATGTCAGTAATCTGAATAAATAGCAGACCTCTGAATTCCACCTCTCATCAGGGGAATTTTGTATATATTATGAAAGATATTTCTTAAGAAATTAAATTATTTTAAGATGGCCCTGGTTTTAAGCGCTTAAAAATATAGGCTACGTGAAGGGGAGAACATTTTGTGAAGCATATCAAACGTGAATGCAAGAGAGAACATGTTTGCATTGCACACAATAGTCAAATGCACCGAAGATTAGGCAAACACGTTCAGGCGAATCACTGCCGCAAATTCGTGGCATTTTTATTAGATAATTGAAGAAGATTAATTTAAAATAAAGTAACTCATAGCTCTTGATTTTAGTCACTTTGGAGCGTCTAAATAACCAAGAGTGAAGGTGGAAAACATTTTAAGCATATCGAACATGACAAGTAAATTGCTAACGCGTTTGCATGCAACGCGGCAGAATGTAAAATTAGAAATAATCTAGCAAACACATTCAGGCAAATCTGTCATGTTTCATGGTTATTTAAATTTCAAAATGTGACAAACAAAAATGATATCTAAATAAATCAGACTATCTACCAATTTAAATCGTTAGCCTAATTGAGCGAATCAACTGTTTGATTGCAAAATGAGCAAAGTGATTGGGAAGGGGGTGAGAGCAATAGTCGGGTAGAGGCTGATGACTTTGCAGACCTTAACTTTGTGTTGTTCAGCATGTAATTTACCTGAACGCGTTTGTCAAGTCTTCGCTGAATTTATCTATTGCGTGCAATACGACAATCATTTCTCTCACTTCACATTTGATATGCTTCACAAAATGCTTTCCACTTTGCGTATGTTTTGAAACGCTTAAAAACCAGGACCATCTTAAAATGATTTTATTTTTAAGAAATCTTTTTAATAATACATACAAAATTCCCCGATGAGAGGTGGAATTCAGAGATCCGCTATTTATTCAGATTACTGACACTCTTTCAATCTAACACAGCAGCCTGGTTAGGTCTGTCTGCTTCTCATTATCTCTTCTTAATCACTATAAGCCACACATTGGTTTTGATTGGTCAGTTGGCTGAATAAATGGCTTGATTGCAAGTTAGGCAAAGTACACGGGAATTGATTTAAGGTAAGCTAATTATGCCAGGGCGATGGAGACTGTCCAACCTCGCTGGTAATTAGCGGACTTCAAATCAGAATTTCTTCCCGGAAGCATTTCAAATGACCGCATTAGGTAAGTGTCATAGAAAAGGTAATAAGCAAGCTCGTCTGTCTGCCTCATAGTGGCAGTTACTTTAATTGCGCTTAAGGTAATCGCGATTCGGTTAATCGCGCAACCTGAACTTAGTCTATGCCTTTCATTGCTGACAAAAACCTGAAGTCCTGATCAGGGTGGAGCATTTTAAAAAATGCATTTTAAAAAACCCACTGTGAAAACGTACAAACTTTCAGCTGTTTGTGACAAACAGATTAAACAAGAACATTTTAAATAGCTCAACACCACTAATATTATAAGTGGTTTCTCCAAATTTAACACAAAATGCCATTTCTAATGACTACTGCAGTCTCAAAATTATTCAACCCCCCGAATAGAATCTGTCATAAGAGCATATTTGCAAATCAGGTGTTGTCTCAAGCACACCTAATGCAGCTGATCAAGAGCTTAATTAGTTGCATCAGGTTTGCTTGAGATAGAACACGTCAAATACTTGCACTCGCTAGGGGTTTGTTGACAGTGACATTTGACTGCATATCAGAAATATGGCTGTCAAAAGAACTGTCCAAAAAGCTAACAGAGGAGATAATTGCCTGGCACAAACAAGGAAAGGATACAAAAAAGTCGCACAGGCACTGAATTTTCGTAGAGATACAGTTGGAAGCATAGTTCGCAAGCTCAGAGTTAAAGGAAGAGTGGCTACAGTACCAGGATGTGGCAGAAAGAGGAAGCTATCAATGGCTGTCATCAGATTCCTGGTCAAAAACCCTCGAGTGACTGCAGGAGACCCGCAGCAAGACTCGGAGGCAGGAGGCACTGAGGTTTCAGTTTGCACAGCAGGGCGCATACTAAACGCTGAAGGTCTCCAAGACATACACCACAACTGATCCAAAAGCACAAGCTCCAATATGCTCAAAACCATATAAATAAGCCACTGAAGTTTTGGGATACTGTTCTGTGGAGTGATGAAACAGAACTGGAATATTTCGGGCTTATGAATCAGCGGTATGTCTGCAGGAGGAATAAAGAAGCATATGCTGAAAAGTACACCCTGCCTACAATGAAGAATTGTGGGGGCTTTTTGATGCTCTGCAGCTGCCTAGCTTCCTCTGGCACTGGAAACCTGCAAAGTGTGGAGGGCAAGATGGATTCAGTCAAGTACCAGGATATCCAAGGAGAAAATTTCATGCCGTCTGTAGGGAAGCTGACGCTTGGGCATCATTGGACCCTCCAACAGGACAATGATCCTAAGCATATCTCAACATCCATCAAGGCTTGGTTTCAGAAGAAGTCTGGGAAGATTCTAGAGTCCCCCACGAAGGTGCTTTGGAAGCCATTAAATGGTATCTGGACAAGAGAGAGCCCAATGCTACACCTTCTACTGCATGTATTATAGGTTTAGCGGAACTAGTTTTGAAAAACAACTATACTATTCAAAAAAAGTAGGGGATATTTTATTTTGAGATCAAAATTTTCACATATACAAAGGGATACGAAACCATGTTGTATAGTTCCTTGCTGAGGAAGCATTTCCAAAGAAATTCATCACCCAAACACATCAATGACACTCTCACGATCTGCACGGGATGCTATTGATGATCAAGGGGGTTGTGCCACAAATTTGCATGACTCTGAATTGGAAGGTTAGAGCCACTGTAAAGGAAGATTTTGAAGAGAAAGCATCAGATTATCAGTGGTTGAAGTCGCAATTAAACAGAGACCATCGCCCGCCTAACACAGGAGGAGAGGTTACGTGCCCTTGGCATGCTACAGGTTGGCACAAGACAGGTCGTTGTGGCAAGGGCAATGAATGTTTCCCAGTCTGTCATCAGCAGATTATGGTCCAGACATCGTGCTACAGGGTCTGTTCAGGATAGACCACGATCCGGTCGACCAAGGGCAACAACTCAGGCTCAGGACAGATTCATCCGCACTATTGTCTTGAGAAATCGTATGGTAACAGCAAATCAGATAAGGTCTCAACTTCAAAGGGATACTGGCTTGGTAGTGAGTGGCCAGACCATCAGGAATCGCCTGCACAGATTTCACTTACACACCCGGCGCCCTCGTGTCATTCCCTGTTTGAGGGATCGTCACATTAGGGCCAGACTCAATGGTGTCGCCATCATCAACGCTGGGATAATCGCCGATGGAACAACGTAATGTTCTCAGATGAGTCGAGGTTCACTGTGGACTTCCTTGACAGACGCAGGAGGGTTTGGCGCCGATGTAACGAACGTTTCCATGACGTTAACGCCATTAGACATGATCCGTATGGGGGTGGATCTGTAATGGTGTGGGGAGGCATCACTGCTGCCGGCAGAACAGACTTGCATGTTGTTGCTGGACGTGTCACAGGGCAGTACTACCGACAACATCTTAGCACCCCATGTTGTGCCGTTTGCACGCCGTTATGGCCGCCGTTTCATTTTCCAAGATGATAATGCCAGATGTCATAGGGCCAGGATCGTTACAGATTACCTCCAGCAGCAGAATATCACCACATTACCATGGCCAGCACTCAGTCTGGACCTTTCCCCCATCGAGCATGTCTGGGACATGCTTGGACAGCAACTTCGCCAACGTCAACAACCTCCTGCCAATGTCCAAGAACTTGCTGCAGCATTGCAACAGGAATGGAATAACGTTCCCCAAAATCACCTGGGGCGTCTCGTTAGGAGTATGCCACGCCGGTTCGAGCTTGTCTAGCCAACCGAGGGGTTTTACCCGCTACTGACTCTGTTTCACAATGGTGGTAAATTTGCTGTGTGACCCTGTGTTTGTGTCGACCCTTATTCTGGAGAATCTGTCCTTTACTGACTGTACACAGGGTTTCGAATAAATTGACAAATGTTTCCTTAATGTTTTTATGTCATTTGTTTCCTTCCTGACCTCATGATCTGCATTTCATGGTACTTGTAAATCCAATATCCCCTACTTTTTTTGAATAGTATATATGATGTTTAAGACAGATTTTTTCCTACAAGTAAAAGGTTGCAGTATGGGCTCCAAGGCTTCACCATCTATTGCCAACCTTTATGTGGGGCTATTTGAACATGATTTTGTCCTAAATTCAGACGATAACCCTTTCTTCTCATGTATCAAACTATGGCGGAGATATATTGATGATGTGATATGCCTCTGGTCAGGAGATGAACAGTCCCTCCTTGATTTCTATCAACTTTTGAACACACGAAATCAACATCTAAAGTTTACTTTGGATTATGACAAAAACAGTATTAATTTTCTTGATAAAAATATTTCAAAGGATGACAGAGGCATACACACAGACATCTCCAAAAAACCCACTGCTAAAAACTCCTTATTGAGAGCAGATAGTTGTCACCCATCTTCACTCAAAAATAGTCTCCCCATAAGCCAGTTCCACAGGATAAGACGCATTTGTAGTTCAGATGAGGCATATAAGAAACAGAGCACATGCTTAAAACATAAACTGAAGAATCGGGGCTATAAAGACACTGTCATTAAAAAGGCAGAGGACACAGAGGGCTTGTCCAATGCTCAAGAGTATTTAGCGGAAATTGAGGTTAGGGATAACGTAGTATTAGACAAGTTGCATCAACTAAAGGCAGATAAGGCGGCGGGTCCTGATGGCTTATATCCTAGAGTGCTCAGGGAAGTTAGTGAGATCATCTTTAAGCCGCTATCTGCCATCTTTAGACGGTCTTTAGAAACTGGAGAAATACCAAATGATTGGAAACAGGGCAATATAATACCAATATATAAAAAGGGGACCGTATTGAGCCAGGTAATTACAGGCCAGTCAGTTTAACTTGCATTATGTGCAAAATATTGGAATCTATCATAAAAGATGAGCTGGACTTATTTCTTGAACGTAACAATATCTTGAGGGATAGCCAACATGGTTTTCGTAAAGGAAGGTCATGCCTGACAAACCTTCTGGAATTTTTTGAAGAGGCCACCAAGACTTATGACCAGAGCAGGGCTTATGACATCATATATTTGGATTTTCAGAAAGCATTTGACACAGTACCGCATAAGAGACTAATTTTTAAAATGAGCTCCATTGGAGTTACAGGTGGTATTCTGAAGTGGATTCATAACTGGTTACAGGACAGAACACAAAGAGTGGTGGTCAGTGGTATATCATCTGAGCTAGGTAGGGTGGGGAGTGGCGTCCCCCAGGGATCGGTGTTGGGACCCTTGCTGTTCCTCATCTACATTAATGACCTTGATAGGAATATTGAGAGCAGATTAGTGAAATTTGCAGATGATACTAAATTGGGGGGCTTGGCAAATAGTTTAGAGTCCACTAAAGTGATTCAGGATGATTTGGATAGAATTCAGAATTGGGCAGAAATGTGGCAAATTAAATTTAATGTAGCGAAATGTAAAGTAGTACATGTAGGTAATAAAAACATTAGACAGGATTACTTCATGGGAGGTTTTAAACTGGAATGTGCTCCACAAGAGAAAGATCTGGGAGTGATTGTTGACCAAACCCTCACAGGCTCTAGCCATTGTGCCGTAGCTGTTAAAAAAGCCAATCGGATGCTGGGATACATTGCCAAAAGTATTGAGTTCAAATCCAAGGAGGTGATGCTTCTTTTGTACAACACATTCGTCAGACCACATCTAGAGTATTGTGTACAGTTCTGGGGACCATACTTTAAGAAAGACATAGAGGCTTTAGAGAAAGTTCAGAGAAGAGCCACGGCTAATTCCGGTATTAAAGATGAAAGCTATGAGAAAAGGCTGAAGATCCTTAATCTCTTTAGTCTTAGGAAAAGGAGACTAAGGGGTGATTTGATTGAGGTCTTTAAATATGTTAAAGGGATTAACAAAGTGAATTATGTAGGATTCCTTCAACCAAGTGTTGTTAGCAGAACTCGGGTCACAAATGGAAGCTGACTAAAGGTAAATTTAGCACTGATATTCGAAATATTTCTTCACCCAAAAGTAATTTCGTTGTGGAACAGCTTGCCTGACCATATTGTTGAGGCAGAGACCTTGGGAGTTTTCAAGAGCAGACTTGACTTAAAGCTAGATACCATTGAGTCATTGAGTATCTGAAGTGATATATTCACGATGGTACAAAGAAACTGGCAAGCCTAGTTGGGCTGAGCGGCCTGTTCTCGCCATTCATGTTATGTTATGTTATGTTATGTTATATATTCCAAAAAAACACAGGAAGCTTGTCTCGAACCATCTGCCAAAAAAACTAATAAGAATCGTATACATTGTATTTTACGTTATTCGACACAAGTAAAAGAATTTGAAAATATCATTAAAAAACACTGGCATGTCCTAAGCGCCGATCCATCTCTGGCTAAAGTATTTACATCTCCACCACAGATGATATACAGGCGAGCGCCGAACATAGGTGACAGGGTGATTAACTCAGATCATAAACCTAAAAAATCAGTTACATTCCTGGACAGTTTCCAGGGTAACTTTAGATGCAATTCTTGCACACAATGCAATTTCACTACGAGAATGACTCACTTTAACCACGCTACCAGTGTAAAAGCCATTAAAATAAAAGGAAAAATAACATGTTCCGCAAATAATGTTATCATTTGTTAAGGTGCCCCTGTGGACTTGCTAGGGAAGACCAATAGAGCCTTAAGAACTCGTATCGCAGAACACCGTAGTGCCATACGTACTGGAGATGAAAAGAGTTCAGTCGCCAGACATTGCAATAAATGTAATCATTCTGTTGCTTCTCTCCGCTATGTGGGTGTCGAACAGGTTCTTCCAAGAAGAAGGAAAGGAGATATTGAGAAACAACTTCTCCAACGAGAACTTTACTGGATATATCACCTTAATACCAGAGCCCCCCGTGGTCTAAATGAGGATTTTTCTACAAACCTTTCCTTTCGTAAAGTCTTAACTAGATAACTTTCATGGGTCTTTTTATTCATCTGTATATCTTTACTGAATGATCATCTTTCTATGTTGCAAAATTTTTTCTATTAATACATTATGTGATATTCCCTCTTTATTTACTTCTCTATTTTGATATTATTCTTGTCCTCACTTGAGATAAATTTAAGTTTTGTTAATAAATGCAGTTTTTAGCATTTTTCTTAACACTCTCTGCACACATGTGACGTGAGGCTTTGAAATCAATTATCCGCCTTTTTTATGTTTTTTTTTTGTGTTTTCTTCTCAAAGAATTATTTCAGTTATTATTTGCTGTTTTCAGGACTTCTTAGGCTGTTTTAAATTACTTCTATGTGGGTTTTTCCCTTATTTTGTAAAATGCCTGTGAAACATTTATTGTTAGATGGATTGATTGATGTGCTGATTACACCCATGGGTGCTCCCGGCGCTAATTTCATAAGTGTGACCAGCCGTGATGCTTCAACATGAATGACCTGACGAAGAGCCTGTCGGCTCGAAACGTTGTCTTTTTAACGTCTTTTTAGAATGTTAGAATAAAGTACATATTTTTATTTTGGGAGCTATAACAGTGTCGCGAGTCTTTTCTCTTCTCTTGTCAACATGTTTTTGGACTCAGCACCTGAAAACTAGGATGTGCGTGTGTTTACCTCTCCAAGATTCTAGAGTGCCCATCACAGTCGCCTCACTTGAACCCCATAAAAAATCTCCGGTAGGATTTGAAGAAGTCAGTTGCAGGATGCAAACCCTAGAATGTGAGTGAATTGGAGGCCATTGTCCATGAGGACTGGGCTAAGATTCCTTGGGAATGCTGCCAGAAGCTGTTGTCTGCCTATGCATCACATCTCCAGCAGGTCACAGCAGCAAAAGGGTGATCTACTAAGAATTAAAGACGCTTGTCATGAAGGGGTTGAATAATTTTGAGCCTGCAGTAGTCATTAAAAGTGGAATTTTGTGTTGAATTTGGAGAAGCCATATTTGTTGTGTTGAGCCATTTAAATTGTTCTGGTTTGATTTGTTCATTGCAAACAGCTGAAAGTTTGTCATTTTGTGAGTAAACCTAATTTGCATTGGGGGTTGAATAATTTTGACTGCAACTGTACCTTCAGAACATGTCATCAAAAATAAAAAGAAAAGAAGGATCAGAAGCCTGTCCTCATTTAGGTCAAAGCGCATATGATCGAGACAAAAAAATCTAGTTGCTGAAATTCCACATTTGGCCATTATTCACACAAAGTGTAAGATTAACAAAGATTAAAGTTTACTGATAATGTATGCTTTTAGCCCTCAGTAAAATTCACCAACAGTTGAAAATCCTAATTAGGAACATCGGTCTGACAATCTCTCAAAATTAAGTAGCATACAGTTCCTAACAGAATAACTCTCTTTCACTGCAATGGGAGAGCACTAAATGTTGGGCAATGGACAGTAAAAAAATTGACAGATTTATACAACTATATATAATATAAATGTTATATGTTATTAATTGCTTATTTCTGTATTGCCTTGGTATTGGCCTGAGGGTCGCCGTATTAGCCCGAAGCCGCAGGCCGAGGCGAAAATAAGCAAGTTATAATATTTCTATTAATTCGTCAAGTATGTTGTGCTATCATAACAATATTCTGACTATGACTTCTGAAGTACGCGACTTAAAGACTCATTAAAGAGCTAAATGCTAGGTCCGCGACTGTCGTCTGCTTCTCTGAAGAGAGCGAATGCCACAGTTGCCAATGGTTACTCGTGCACGTGCTGAACTCGGCCAATACAGGTCAGCCAAAACAAGATATATTGGCAGGCCGTTTTTACTGTATGCGGGCAATAACATACATAACCAATTAATAAAATATAATACAACCCCAAATCAAACAAGCATGAAATACACAGATCTCCCACCATGGTACAGCTGATATTCCAATCAAACAGGAAACGGGAGAAAGCATTTTCCAAAACTAGAGGACGGACGAAAGTATGAAAAGGCACACCTATGGAATATGATGCATCGGCACATTAAATTCTGTTGGAAAATATTGAGCAGTTTAAGCATTCCGGCCAGGAAACAGAATGTATTACGGAAGGGACAGACCGATGGGCATTAGAATAGACGGAAGTATCAAAAGGCATATCTACACAGTAAGATGTATTTGTATATTATATTTTGTGTAAAATGTTGAAAGGTTTAGAAGTACTGGCCCCAAAAAGATGCGTGACGGAAGGACAGGCGAGCACACAGAAACGTAGGACAACACACATTCCTATATTCCCCTTCTACTTTGTGGCAGGGTATACGAAAGGTTGGGAAGGTATGCAAAATTCGAAATAAAACTCAAAGCAGTGACATTTGCAAATTATCTTTGACCTCTATTACATTGAAATTGACATAACAGCACAATATTTGATGTTTCACAACATGGATTTTATTGATTTTTCGAAATAAACACTTTTTTCAATTTTGATTTCAACAACATATTTCAAAAAAAGATCAGACAGTAAAATATTGCCACTCCGCAATGTTGCAATTCCTTTTAAAAACCCTTAGTACACCTTTGGGAAGTGAGGACACCAAGTGATTAAAGGGATAGTTCCGGTTTTCTGAAGTAGGGCTGTATGAGGTGCTTATCCCTGGTTAGTGTGGACCCTGCAGCAGACAGCAGTCAGCAAGCTCCCAGTTTGTAAAAGCAGAGTGTGGTTACAGCACAGAAGCAGAGAAATAAACTGCTGTGGAGAGAGGACTGCTCCATAAGGTATGTTAGCTGCCTGAAAGAAGTTTAACCTAAAAAAAAAATCAACATCTGTTTAAGTGTACGCTATAATTTGAATATTTTCAGCACTCAACCTTGTCCTCAGACAGGCCTTGCCTTTGACTCTAACGTTACATTTTCTCAACCGCAGATGCAATTCTCGTGTTCGTGCACAGATGAGATAATTCAGTGCCAGAAGAAAGGGCAGTCTGATGGCAAGTTTAAGTTCTGAAAATATAGTGTGCACTTAAATGGACATTGATTTTCTTTACGTGAGCCTTCTTATATGTGGTTAACATACATTTTGCTGCTGCCCCCGTCCACACCAGTGTATTGCTCAGCTTCGGTGCCAGCACTACACTGTACAAACTGGGAGCTTGCGGACTGTAATCTACTGCAGGTAACACATGAACTGAAAATAAGTACCACATAAAACACCACTTCAAACAACTCAAACAACATCTTTAAGTGTTACAAATGTAATTTTGTCCCATTCTTCCTGCAAACAAATCTTAAGATGTGTAAAGATACAATACTTCATTGTTGCAGTTTGCGATTCAAACGGTGCCACACATTAGCTTCTGAGGACATGTCCGAACTGCAGGCAGGCCAGTCTAGCACCCGCACGCTCTGTTTTTGCACCATGCCTTTGTAATGCATGCAGAATTCGCTTTTGGATTATCTAGTTGAAATTTTGTGGAAAAAATTTAATCTTATAGGCAGGACATATTGCTCAAAAATCTCAGTGTACTTTTCAGAACTTTTTTTTACTTATGGTGCCTTCAAAGAAGAGCAAGTTACCCTTGACAAAGGTACTGACACGATCCCTATACAAGGCAAAGCGCGGCTTTTTCTGAAATCACTCTACATGGTCCTTTTCTTCTTTGGTCCAGACAACACAACATCCATTTCTTACAAAAAAAGACCAGAAATATTGCTTAGACTGAACACAGTACTCGCTTTCAGTGTCAGATGATCCATCAAAGATGCCTCCAAGCCTAGAGAAGTCAAAGGCGCCTCACAGCGCTTCATATAAAACTTTACAAATCGAAAGGAAGGCTTACCAGTCATTTGTGGATGTAACTACTAGTTGTTATACTTGACAAAAGTTTGCCAAAGTAGTCCTGAGCCCATGTGGTTACATTACTTGTACAACCCCAATTCCGAAATAGTTGGGACAAAGTGTAAATTGTGAATAAAATCAAAACGCAATGGCCCTCATTTATCAAACGTGCGTACACCAAAAAAATGGGTGTACACCAAATCTCCCACAAGGATCAGCATTTATCAATCTGAACGTGAGCGAACGGTCCGCAAAAATCTCACACCAGGTCTGACCAGGCGTATGCAGATTTGAAACCAGCGAACAACATGCAGGAATGAGTGCAGCTGTCAAAATTATTAATAATATGCAGCGATTTGGATGTCATGCTGTTGTTGCTCTTATTAGTAAAATGAATAAATAGGCTAAATAAATAAGACACCTGTGTTGAGAAATTAATTAAACTTATATTTTGAGACAACCTGCTTGTCAGGCCAGACGGCTGACAATTACAATAAATATGATTAAGCGCAATGCGTGGCTTGGCAGATATGCAGTGTGGTATGTCAGATGCTCATCCAGTCAGATATATACTGAACAACAAAAGAAACGCAAGTTAATTAAAGGCAGACTGGAAAATAAGTTAATTAATTTAGAAAATCAAATTTATTACTAGCGCGTGCACATTTACACTCGTTTCGTCAAACTTTTCTTTATTTTGCCGTCACTTTGACAGAGTAACCATAAGAGTACATTAACTAACTAGCTAACTACCGTGATCACATTTTGACAATGGCAGATCTTCTATTGTTAGAGGAATACGATTCTGTCCGACGTGAGAGGAACTTTCGGTGCAGAGAAGATCTCCTCAGGGAAAGTGACGAGTGGCCGCTCGTTTTGTGTGGCACCCAATAAAATGTCATGGAGTAATACTTATAAAAGTACAATGCAGAGTGATCTCTGCAGACTGTATTTTAACAATTATCCTCATGCAGCTCCGATCGAGGCGGAGGGGACTCATCCGTCTCCCCACCGCCTCGTATTCCCACGATAGAGGTGAAGCCCAGAAGTGCTGCCATGCGCTCCTCGAACGGTGACAGCTGGAGGTTCGAGTCTGGTTGGCCTCCACCGGTCCGTGCGCTGCTGCGCCTGAGCGCCGCAACCTGTTTTTTGGTGGCGATCTTAAAATCTGACCACTTTTTTTTTCCTATATGTAAAGCATTTGGATTATCAGTTATGTAGGCTTCATAACATGAAATATCATGGATCTATAAATTGAATTTATTAATAAATTAAATCAAACCTCGGCTGCACTACGGATTTCCACCCCAAAGGTGTTTACCGCAGCAGCAATAGTTTTCCAAACTGCAGCCTTCTGGGCTCCCTTTATGCCACTCTTAAGGCTTCCAAATAAAATTATTTTGTTTTTCTCCACCTCAGACGTGATAATTTATATTTCCTCCTCAGTGAAGTTCTCTCTTCTTTGCCGTCTTTCGAGAGTCCATGTCGTAAAGTGGGCAGCACTATGCTTCCCGGAGCATGAATTTATAGGGGCATGTCATGTAAATTACGATGGTTTCAGCCGCCAGATTTATCAACGCCACGTCAGTTCTACACCAAAATCAGCGACGTACACACTTTTAGTAAATCAGACGTGACACCTGGCGAACGCTGATATTTACACCAGAATCTACACCAGATCCTACACAAGTTTGATAAATGAGGGCCATTGACTTTCAAATCACACCAACCAGTATTTTATTCACAATAGAACAGAGATAACATAGCAAATGTTGAAACTAAGAAATTTCACAATTTTGTCCACAAAATGAGCTCATTTCAAATTTGATGGCTGCTACAGGTCTCAAAAAAGTTGGGACAGGGGCCTGTTTACCACGGTGTAGCATCCCCTCTTCTTTTTAACACAGAGTGCATCTGGGCATTGAGGAGACAAGTTTCTTGAGTTTAGCCATTGGAATTTGATCCTACTCTTGTTTAATACAGGCTTCCAGCTGCTGGAGAGTTTTGGGTCTCCTTTGAAGGACTTTTCATTTAATTATGTGCCAAATGTTCTCAATCGGTGAAAGATCAGGACTAAAGGCAGGCCAGTTCAGCACACGGACTCTTCTACTACGAAGCCATGCTGTTGTAATAGCTGCAGTATGTGGTTTTGCATTGTCCTGCTGAAATACACAAGGCCTTCCCTGGAATAGATGTCGTCTGGAGGGGAGCATATGTTGCTCTAAAACCTTTATGTACCTTTCAGCATTCATCGTGCTTTTTAAAACATGCAAGTGTCCCACACCATATGCACTAATGCATCCCAATACCATCAGAGATGCTGGCTTTTGAACTGAATGCTGATAACAGGAGGGGTGGTCTTTCTCCTCTTTAGCCCAGAGGACACGACGCCCATGATTTCCAAAAAGAATGTCAAATTTGGACTCGTCTGACCACAGGACACTTTGCCACTTTGCCACAGTCCATTTTAAATGAGCCTTGGCCCACAGAACATGGCGGCGCTTCTGGATCATGCTCAACAATGACTTCCTTTTTGCATGATAGTTTTAGGGGGCATCTGTGGATGGCACGGCGGACTGTGTTTACAGACAGTGGTTTCTTGAAGTATTCCTGGGCCCATTTAGTAATGTCGATGACAGAATCATGCTGGTGAGTGATGCAGTGGCGTTTGAGGGCCCGAAGATCACGGGCATCCAGCAAAGGTCTTCGGCCTTGTCCCTTACACACAGAGATTTTTCCAGTTTCTCTGAATCTTTTGATGATGTTATGTACTGTCGATGATAAGACCTTCAAAGCCTTTACAATTTGACGTTGAGGAACATTGTTTTTAAAGTATTCCACAATTTTTTTAGACAAGACTTCACAGGTTGGAGAGCCTCTGGCCATCTTTACTTCTGAGAGACTCAGCCTCTCTAAGACATCCCTTTTATAGCCAATCATCCTACACACCTGATGCCAGTTAACTTAATTACTTGCTAAATGTTCTTTCAGCTGATGCTCTTATATATTAATTGCTTTTTCAGCCCTTTTTTGCCTCTGTCCCAACTTTTTTGAGACCTGTTGCAGCCAGAAAATTTGAAATAAGCTCATTTTATGGATAAAAATGTAAAATGTCTCAGTTTCAACATTTGAAATGTTATCTATGTTCTATTGTAAATAACAGTTTGGCTCATGTGATCTGAAAGTCACTGCATTTTGATTTTATCCACATTTTGCACTTCGTCCCAACTATTTTGGAATTGGGGTTGTAGATAAATGACAGTTCTGGATGCAGTGCCATCCAAATGATCGGAGATCACGGGTATTCAGCTCAGGATTTCACCCATGCCCTTTATACACAGAAATTCCTCCAGATTCCTTGAATCTTTAATTATGTTACGCATCATTAAGTGTGAAACATCCGAATCCCTTCCCAGTTTTATTTGAGGAGCACTGTTTACAGTGATTTTCTCACTCATTAGTGATCTAATTGGCAATCCTCAGCCCATCCTTGTCAGACTAGGTTTTATGTCCCGGCTGGGTTTTCTGGTAGACATGCCCCTCCAGACTCTGGACTCAACTCCACTCCACATTTTGCATATTACTCTCATTGTTGTTAATCCCCCGCACCCGTACCTAATTAGCTCCCTCTATATAAGCCATCTATTTCTCTCTGTCTTGGTCTAGCTTTAGTTACCTCCGCCAAGGAAGTTATGTTTTTGCTGGGGGTTGGTCTGACTAACTGTCTGTCTGTCTGTCTGTCTGTCTGTCTGCTTGTGTACAGGATCACTCAAAAAGTAATGAACGAATATCTGAAATGTTGTGGGCGGGTTGCTATTACATCAACGATGGACCCTATAGATTTTGACCGCGATTGATCAAGCAATACGGCCGCCCCGGAGGCCATCTTGAAATCCTATGTCACGCAATAACTGAACTTCGCTCCCAGTGATATCACTCAAATTTTGTGGGTTCACAGGTCTCGCATCAGGGACGGAACCTATAACTTTGGAACGCGCTGCATCAAACAATATAGCCGCCATGGGAGCCATCTTGAAATCCTATGTTGAACGTCATAACTCAAATTTAACTCAAATCAAACAAAATGTCATGGTTTTGGAGGCTGGCGTTTGTTTGGGAGCTTTCTTTGTTGCTGTCATCCGGGACGATATTGTTTTGCCCACATCGGATTCTTTGGCCAGCTGGCATTAATTGTGGGTGGCGCCCGGACTCTATTTAAGCCCAAGTTCCGCCTCGCCACCTTTGCTACAGTGTCAGTGTTACGATTGCACTATAGCCCGTAAGTTCTCTAGCTAGAAAGTTGGTTAGGATTTAGTTGCAAAGAGGAAAGTGTTAGTTAGTAAGGGAAATTATCTCTTTTTCCTCTCTCTTCCTCTGTCTGTGCACTGTCTGGGTGCTTAATCTTTTGATCTCGGCTTCCGAGATTTTTCCTTTATTTCGTTCAGTCTAGCTTGCGTTGCTTCCTTATTTTTACTCGGACGAGATTTATGTCCTTTGGAAGCGCGAGCCCCTCTCTCTTGTTTTGTCTGTGTTCGTCATTTCGCTGTGCTTCCTTTCGTTCCAGCCACTGCATTTGGCGTCTCGAAACACCAGCCATCACACAAAATGAAGATAACCAGACAAAACAATAAAATTTCTTATCTTCATACTGTCTACGATGATGTACAAGTCAAAGTAAATTTCAAAACCACTGCATTCAGTTTTTATGTGCCTTTCCCATTTCCACCCCAACCTCTTCCAAGCTGTCGTAGAAAACAGTAACTTCCAAGTCCACAGAAAATGTCAAATACTGACACCTTTTCATCGCAGAAATGAAAATCACTTATGCAAAGTTGGCAATAGTGCTATTCTTTTAATATTTCGGGCTCCTCTGATCACCGTAAAGTGACATCTGGGCACAAGAATAGAAAAATTGACCTTTGCGATACATAATGCATTACACTTGCGGCTCCCCACAGGTTTAGGCCGACTCGAGTTTTGTTATCTATTCCTGAATAGTATAGCCCAACATCCTCTCTGAACAAAAGCACTGACTGTCGCCAGCTTTCCTGTAAGCTGATGAACACATTTGAAGCGAGCCGAGTCACTGGACTGCACTAAAGCCAAGATGGCATGGCATGCTACAGCGAATGTGGTATGAATGATCCAAACAGGACCATCTACAGGTATACGCGCGCTTGTAGGTCAAATGGGGTGTTTCTATATCAAAACAAAAGACAATTACATTAAAAAATAAACAAAAAAACTATATATCCTCGAATGGATATTTGGAAATGGCGATATCGGGCACATATTCAATTCATATTCAATCTCGCCGTGAACAACGATTCCCTAATAATTTAGGTAAACGTTATTCATAACACACCCAACACGACATTTGGGTTTTTTAATCATGAGACGGAATATGAGCCAAGTTTCAACTTCCAACACTGCGAAAAAGTTAAAATTCTCGTAACAGAGCACCATAGGGAATATTACAAAACATTAGCCTAATATGAAATTCAAAGCTGTGCGCCAAATATTCGTTGGAAGTGTCTTACTTACTCTGTGTTCCTGGTAACTATAAACACTGCGCCGGCCGTAGAGCAGTATAAATTGGCCGGACCGTGTCAGTGTTTCCTCATCTCGGATGATGCCGTTTACCAAGGTACTGTATAAGGTACATATAAGGTACTGGAAGAATTCCCCCGAATCGTATTCCTTTGAGGGGAATAGTTGCATGACTCCTATTGCCTACCCAGGCAGTATAAATCCAGCGAGTCGTAAACTTGCATTAAACAGAGTAGTGAAGTGCCTGCTTGCGATCGCGATATAAATGGAATTTAGCCGAAAAGTGCTCAGTTGTCGTTAAGATAGCCTACAATCAAGTAGTCTCCGCAATCGACGGAAAGTCCCATTCTTACCATTCGGTTGGGTCTCTCTTAATCCGTCAGTACAAAATCCTTAATCTTTTAACAAAGAATTGCTGTTACAGTAGCAGATGGCCAACAGGACTGTTAGTCATGGGCCGAGAGATGATGTAGCCTCACTAGATGGGAGACAAGATACTTAACCGCAAACTATTTGAAACTACTTCTGAAGCTCATGTTTAGATAGGTTCCTGGAAAGTGCCACAGTTTTCTATAAACTTGAGCTAATACACCCATAGCTAAATTAGTGTTCTATTACAGCACGCCATTTCAGAACATCATTTTGCAATAAACGACAAGGCCACCACAATAAAATAAACCAAGCATGCGCTAACTTTTGGAAAGTGTGAATGCCTACGAAAAGCATCGCTTTAGGCAGTTTTTAACGCAATTTAAGCACATAAATAAACGGTAGGCTGGCAATTCAACTTTCATTCGTCGACATAAAAGTAAGCTGCAACTACATACCAACGCCTTTTCAGAGGTCCTCGGCAGCTTACGTGGGTATATTATTGCAAAAGCATCCGCACGTATGGCAAAGAGGTTGGGGATGATTTTTCGAGCAATCTGGCAACAGCGAAGAAAAAATACAATGTAGTTTTTATCAAAAGCCTTTCAGAAAAAAAAAAATCACGGAACACGAGAAATCCTTTTCCCTTCCCCAGCGCCACGAACCGCGCGGAAGAGGTAGCACCGGATCATGGATGCAGCATTACGAACAGATGACTTCGATTAGGAGAAGCCATGAGTCAGCCTGAAACTGCTGTTAAAACATAGGGACAGGGGCTAATTTCAGTCAAAGGGTCCCTCTGTCGGCCAACAACATTAAATGATAAATCTGCAGACGGCCAATGAAAAGTATAGGGAAATAAATTATTGTACTGTATTTAAATAAATTAATATAGTTATCGCATATTTCAGGCATCTTATTGCTCGCACAGCTTTTCAACTGAGATTTTATGGCATTATAGTTTGCAAATTTATCTTACGCTGTGATTTACCGCCTAATATTGTAAGGTTTGATGGCAGATCATTTTACCCATAGCCAGCAGTATAAGATTAAATCAAATAAATTCAACCGTTCTTGTTCGTTAAACATTTATACTGGTACCCAAACAGAGCATTATCATTCTCAGTATTGCTCTTTCAATTTTGAATTACACAAAACTTACCAGAGGTGTAAAATCCAGGAGTCAGAAAGTAAAAGTCCTGCCAAGTTTTTCTCCCTCCCACAGAATGAGCTGATCACTCATATTGGCTCTATCTCCTGTCAGAAGTAAATCCAGGTGGTTGGAATAAAGTTCTGGGGAGAATTTTTACTTTCTGAACCCGGAATTTCCACCTCTGAAAATTACAGTCCACTGTAGGCCAACCCGTATTTCAAGAATCTATACCAATATCCGGTATAGATTGCGCTATGTCATGACATTATTCATTGACCCTCATGTTTTGTTAACTATTTGGGTATGTGGTCCAGTACAAATTCGTTGCCATTCTTGTGAAACTGACGGGGGCAAAAAAGGCAGCTTTTTCAAAAAACAGTTAATCAGCGAATGGTCCATTGGTGGGAACGCATGGGGATACTGCTGGCCTTCAGGCCTAAAGTTTTTGAACACTTTCATGTTTCTGTTTTTATTGATCAATTGCACTTTCTTTCATGAGAACCATGAATGTCAGAAGTATTGGCACTTTTTACAAGTTTTATTTATTTATTTTCAAATAAATTCAAACAAAGCTGATTTGGGAGTAAAATCTTACTTAATGGGACACTTCACAGATTTTCAACCTTATCTCAATCCATCCGAATTAGGGATATAACGTAGTATGAAAAAAACACACAGGTTTGCCAATTTCAGTTATACCTCTGGAAATGAGCTGCAAAATACTGTTCTATTTCCCCCTCCAGCACTGTCATTTTACGTGTACTGTGATGTAGTTGGAGGAAGGAAGAATGACAAGCTATTTCAGCTTTAATATCTGGTCAGCAACTTCTGTCCAAAATGGCACCTGACATGCATGATGGTGCTTCATTGTTGTCTTTGCTTGCAAACTATAGCTAGCAAAAAAGGCACCCCAAAATATAAGCGCAGAGAATGCTATGGATGAGGGTACATTTTACAGAAAGCTAATTACGTTACTTGCCTTCTATAATGTTACCTGTCGATCTGCTGATGAAGATTTCATTAGCTTTGCAGTTGTAGCAGACAGGAGCAAGCTAGCTAGACTGCTGAACAATTCGCCAGCCATTTGGCAATTATAACCTCACTGTTTCTCAGCTTATGGATGTAACACTGGCTGGCTGGAGCCAACTCGCAAGTGGAAAATTTTGCCAGTCATGAAATTTTTCCTAGATCATTGTATTGACTTAACCTGCCCAGGACCACAGTACTACGCATGTGATGGTCCTGGGCAGGGCCTTGCAATGACATTAGACAGCAGCAACCTGACTAGCTTACTCACCTGTGAGTCGATCAGTCATCTTTTTCCAGGTGGGAATTTTGAGGGCAAAAGTGAGTCTTGATCAACGTTATTTGTGTGGGTCAGAAAATGGATGGTATGGCCGCATCATGCAGAATTCTTTTTGGATAACCTAGTTATTTCAATTGGCGAAGAAAAAAAAATTCACACTGCAAACAAATTTGTGTAGTTGTTTGCTAGTATGTCCATGTTATTATTGTTTATTATTAAAACCACCTAAAAAAGGAGAAATTAGCACATGAAAACATGTCAAAGGATTACAGATATAGTAGAACAAAATAAAACCAAAGAATACAGGACAGGAAGATCAACATAATAAATTTAAAATACTTGGACTAAAAGCTCAGTCATTTTCCTCACATCAGAGGACTTCTTATTGAAGTCATCCGAGTGGACGAGCATTCTCAGGGAATCCACCACGCCATCTCGTCCCCCTCTTGTCCCATTGGCATTGCACCGGAAGAATCTCGCGCCTGTTTGGCCAGGAGCGACGCCAGAGGGAGACAGGCCGACGCTGATAATGGAGTCCATGAGGGTGCCCGCCACTCGGTAACAATCACAAATATGCTTGGCCAGGATTAAAGAATGAAAATCTCTAGCAATGGAATTTCTCTTGAAAATACGTTCATACAATGAGACTTTTAAATTATCAATTATCGCATCAATGGGACTGACACCTACGGCAGCTAACAATTTTGAATGATGTGAGGGCTTTGTAAAACCCAGCAGGTGCTTAATACGGTTACTCTGAAATGAATTCATGGATGATATATGCTTGGTATGCATGGGGAGACATTGACAGCCGAAGGGAAACACTGGGGACACCATGCGGTTCCATAAGAAGATTTTAGCACCGGTAGATAGACCAGGGTAGGACAAACCAGAATCAAGTAAACTGAGTGCCCTGCATCTGGCAGCAGATAGACAATTATTCATATGGTCTGAACAACTCAAATCAGAGTTAAAATTCACCGCTACGGCTTCAATATTATTACTTATCTGTACAGGAACACCCCCTAATGTCCACATCAGAGGGGAAGTAAATTTAGCACCTCCAAAAATATTACATTTAGTTTTGGCACAACCAAATACAAATCTCCACCTTGTAGCATACCTATGGCGCACATTTATTAGGGACTGTAAATCTGGAACAGTAGCAGCCAAGAGTTATATATCATGTTTGCAATGTCTCGTTGTTGTTCTATCATTAATGCTGTATTTGCAGAACAGTGAAAAATTACACCTCTAGCTTTAGCCTTTTTGTAGCCCGTGCAGTCAGGCACAAAACAAACTGTTGGCATTATCATTATGACCATCCTCTTTGCAAGTTAGAGGACAAGTGTGCAGGAGTTCTCTTTTTTCTTGTTAATGGATATTTTCTCCTACACACCTGTCAACAATATATTGTATGTGTGCATGATCCTTGAAAATTTATTTTTTGAAAATCTACTTGTTGATTTAATAGTTGATTTAACTACATACAATGTTTCAGCTATTTTGTCTGATGGGCTTGTTTTGATTTTCAACCTAATGGCAGTTTGCTACACTCGTAGTGACTGTTCTTCGGACTTCATAGTCGGAGTTGATAGCAACAGATCTCAAATGCAAATGCCACTCCTGGGATCAAGTCCAGCCTTTTTACCTGCCTGTTCTGTGAATTAAGTAATAATGGGGGAACAACTAACACCCAGCACATCTGTGCCTCCAAATGATCCAAGTACCTACCTTAGGTCCCCTTAAAAGGCTGGACCTTTTTATTTCCATAATGTGTCTTGTACCCCATAATGTGCCTAACTTTTCAGAATTTGGGTTGTATATGAAAATTCTTATTTAACCTTCATTTAACCAGGGAAGTCCCATTAAGATTGAAATCTCTTTTTCAAGGGAGCCCTGGGGGTTGCGGTGGAGAAGAAGAGGACAAATTGCATAACAAATTAGATCAGGAGATGATTAGGTGGCAGGTTGAAAGAGCCAGGTTGGGAATTTAGCCATGACACCGGGAAACTCCCTACTCTTGTCGAAGAGTGTCATTGGATTTTTAATGACCAGAGTGAGTCAGGACCTCGGTTTAACGTCTCATCCGAAAGACAGCGTCTCCTTCAGTACAGCGTCCCCATCATTGCACTGGGGCATTGGGGATTATTCCACCAGAGGGGAGGTCAGAACCTACTGGCCACCAACACCTCTTCCAGCATCAATTTGGTTTTCCCAGGTGGTCTCCCATCCAAGTACTAACCAAGGCCACACCTGCTTAGCTTCAGCCACGCAGCTGGAGCAGATTGAATAGTGGTAAAGCTGCTGGTGAGATAAGAAAAGATAAGTGTGAAGGGATAAAAGTATATTGCTTTCTCAAATGTTTGACCTTGACAGGTGGATTTCAAGAAATTAATTATTTATTCATTTGTTTTATTTTGATGTAAATACTGAACAAGGCTTGGAAGGTTGACAATAAAATGTTTATTATTAATAATAATAATAATAATAATCGAAACCACGATTTATGGTATTATTACATGCATAGCAATCATAAATTAGCATTGTCCCCGCGTAGCCAACTGTGGACTACATTTCCCGGTGTCACTAAAGAGTTGTTCTCGCGATACAAGTGCGTTTTCTCAACCCTGCGATATAGTGAGAGAAACCCCGTTTGTACTTCCTTTCCCAAGATGGCACCGAAGCCGAAGAAGGAAGGTATGGAGACCTTGTGCACAAATATCTAATAAAAGTAGCGCTGTAATATTGAATAGTAATGTTTTTGTGTACTCCGCCGTTGCGTAGAAGCTTTATACACTATAAATTATGTTACTTTTCGATGATTGGTTGTCTTTACGTGCGTAGTTCATGCTTGTTATAGTCTTTGCATGTGGTTTTACTAGCTAGTTAGCTGGCTGGCTACCGTGGCAAGGTGCGGTAAAATAGGCGCTGTGGATCTGTTTGATGTAAGTTTATCAAGCCGTATATGAACACATATGTGCGTTCGTTTCTCATATCAGGCGTATTGGTAATCTCTTTCAGTACAGCCGCTGCGCGTAACGTGGCGCCCGCTGGCACGGCCTGTGAAGTCGGCTGGCCCACGTGAATGTGAGGGTTATTCAGCTGCTGATAAACGCGTGTATTCGCGTCTTCGCATTGACTTCGAATGTAATCTGTCGTGCGAAAAATTTGTTTCGCGTCCAGTGTGAAAGTGGCTTAAGGCTTGTTTTCCGTCGTAATTTAGTGAAATGTTTGATGCACTTTCGCTTCTGGGTACCGTTGTGTTTGACTGTCAGTTTGTGAAGCGACATGTACTTTGTGTTACATTCATTTGTCATGCTTACGCAGTTACAACTCAGATGATGAACAGTGACTCCGTGACTGGAGCGATATGTAATGTTGCTCAACATATTTTCAATATTTTAATGACGGTAGCTACATTATTGAAAGCGGTGCAAATGATGTATGCTAGCGATCAAAGCATGACTCCGTGATTACCTTGTTTCATACTGATGCACCGCTTGTGATACCATTGACGTTACTCATTGCGCTGCCGGGCAAGGGGCTGATTTAAATTAACTCAAGAACTATTAAGGACTGAACGATTTTCGTACCTGCCGGAGTTCTGGTAACGTCACTTCAGTTGTTATACTGAATTAGTTCTAATCACCTACCCGACCGTTCCGCAGCTGTCCCGGCAAAGACTGAGGCCAAGTCCAAGGCATTAAAGGCCAAGAAGGCCGTGCTGAAGGGCGTCCACAGCCACAAGAAGAAGAAGATCCGGACCTCTCCTACCTTTCGGAGGCCCAAGACGCTCCGCGTGCGGCGGCAGCCCAAGTACCCAAGGAAGAGCGCTCCTCGCAGGAATAAGTATGTGTGCACCTGCATCTGGTCTGGCTCAAGGAGTCTGGTCTATCAGTCTGTAGTCTCATTATACCAGAGTTCTGCGGCCCTGCCTCTTGAGTGATGGAGCGCCCTTAGTTGGTAAACTGTCACTTTGCTTAGCCTACTTGGTTTATTTGGTAAGAACTGGTCCGACTTTGCAAATCGACCAATCCTGGGTGTATTGAAACCTGGATGGAGCTTTCAGATGTGGTGCAAATGATGGTAATTAGCGATCAAAGCATGACATGGAATGATTACAGCTATTCAGTTCTGATGCACTGCAGTCTGAAGTGATTGTTAATGGGATCTATAGGTATTTGCTCAAATGTGGTATCCAGGACTGCCCTTCATTTTTATTAAACCTGGCAATTGAGGCTTCCCACTGGTTTGTGCTCGGTCACGGGATGGTATCTTAGGTTTGGCACATGAGACGGCCGGAACATGTAATACTTTGTGTTGCAATATGTGTGGTTTTTTTTTTTTTTTTTTACATGATTACCGGTTTGTGGTCCGTATGATATTGCGGCTCTGTAGTAATTGTGGGTTTTTGGAGTGTCACCGCTTTTGTAAAACTGTTTAAAATGTGTGTGTGTTTCAGACTTGACCATTATGCCATCATTAAGTTCCCTCTGACCACCGAGTCCGCCATGAAGAAAATTGAGGACAACAACACACTCGTCTTCATTGTGGACGTTAAGGCTAACAAGCATCAGATCAAGCACGCTGTCAAGAAGCTGTATGACATTGATGTTGCGAAAGTCAACACGCTGATCAGGTATGCATCGTGCAGCTGTGTTTGAGAAGAGCTGTGGAGATGTGTGCTGGAAGCCCGATTCAATCCTTCATGGACTGACTTGGATTGAAGTCACAGCTTAAAACTGTCAGTTGTCTCTGAAAGGGTAATTGAGGCAAGTTCTTGAAATATAAAATGTGACAAGTTAAACCTCCATGTGAAAAATGATGTAAACTTTTCAGTGTCTGAAATGTGATGCTTTCAAAGGAACCACTGATTCACATGAAGAGTTGAAAACTTTGAGAATTATGTGGTATTCGGTGGTTTATACAAGCATCTTCTCAACGTTCCCCATTCAGGCCAGATGGTGAGAAGAAGGCATACGTCCGCTTGGCTCCGGATTACGATGCCTTAGATGTTGCAAACAAGGTGAGAACAGTGCAAGTCTGTCAGCATCGCGTGTTGTGAGTTTTAAAGGACTGTTGCTTTGAATTTACAGCTTTGTTCGCTGCCCAGTTGGAACTACTTGAGTTGAAAGTGGAGACTGAGTGAAATTACCTCTCAAATTGGCCTGCATCACATTGGCCAGGGAGTTGCAGTGTACAACTCCATTTCATTGATAAAGGCAAAAAGATGAAGGATGACATTCTTGAGATTTTATTATGCATGTTGCCTAAAATCTATTTGGACATAATGGACAGCCAACCAGAAATTGAGTGTGGTAGTATTGTATCATGTATTTGGACCAGAGGGTACAGCCCAGGTTCAGAGTAGAAGTCCTCCCCAGTATTTAGTTCCAACCACCGGGGTCTGACAAATGAAACGGCCCTTCACAACAGAGGTTGGACAAGTGCAGAAAGTCAGCTGCTTGAGTCCAGAGGTGGGAGTAAAACATGGTGGGAGTTTTACTCTGACCCCTGGAGTCCACCTCTGATTTGAACTTTGCTAATGTAGTGTTTGATGTCTCCACAAGGCCATGTAATTGAAGAGCCTAGTGCTAAAAGTACTGAAGTCGATTTTCTCAAATAAACATTTTTGGCGCTTTTCCACTACATGGTACCGGCTCTACTCTACTCGGCACCGGGTACTTTTTTGGGGTTGCTTTTCCATTAGAGGATAGTACCGCGGCCTCCGTGGTACCTGCTTGTCGTTGCGACGCAGCATGTTACTGCCGCGACGGCATCCTCAGTTACATCAAGTTTACTTTTATTCCATCGATTTTGTTAAATACATTTGTGCTTAAATCAGGGCACGCGCACTACCATCACCACGTTATGGCATTAAAGTCCGCGAGTGTTTAATTGTAATTTCTGTTTGACATTGTCCTGATAGGATAGCAACCGGTGTTGTGTCCGAGTACCACCTACAAGCGCAAAGCAGTGATATCCGTAAAAGGCACAGAGTACTGATAGAAAAAGGCAGTATATTCTCAAGGCATTTGTGTACCATCAGTATTCCATAATGTAACTACAACCCCTGGCAAAAATATGGAATCACCACACACCGAGGATGTTAATTTACCTTTTTTCCTTCAGAACAAAGAAGCAAATAACACATGACATAACAATTATTGTTTATTAGCTTGACATTCAGGCTTCACTAAACATTTCACTTCGAAATTGAAGTCAAAACATGTTGCAAATGCACAAATCGCAGGAGATGGCAGAGTATTAGAATCTATCGCTGTACGACGCGTCATCTCGTCTGATATAACATTGAGACAAATGATTCGTCAACACCCACTAAGTTATTTTTCTGCGCGATTTTCTTTAAACGGGGGTAGCATCACATAATTTTCTCCAAGGGAATTATTTATGGGAACATAACTAGACACAATACCGTCACTTAATTTCGCCACGAACGGGGTCACAGGCAAAGAGAAACGCATTTCATGAATGTAGCAGTTTTGATGAACAAGCGAAACCGTGTTTGAAAGGTAAGGCAACGCACAGTCTATCGAACAAGTAGCCTAAAACATAAGTCTATGATCATAATAACTATGCTAATCTTGAGACTCGGCAATCTAACTTGAATGAGATGTCCCGAGGTCGACTACAGAGTCGTCTTTCACAGTGACTATTCTCTGACCAATCAGTGGGCAGCAATGTTGCACGTCACATTTTGGTACCTACTAGTACCTGGTTGGCCGTTTTTTGGAACCCCAGGAGAGCAGGTACCAGAAAAAGTACCTACTAGTACCTACTGGTACCTGGTACCAGGCACTTTTTCCTAATGGAAAAGCAAAAAAGGCGAGTGGAGTAGAGCCAGTACTGTGTGGTGGAAAAGCGTAGTTTTAGCTCAGGGGTCTTCAGTTTGAGTCTGTGAATTGGCAGTGTGTTTACTGTAGAATTCTGCAAGTTTTTAAATAAATGGCTCTAATTTATAATCAAAGCCATTTAGATACTGCTCCTATCACAATTGGTAACTGCCCAAAACCTGTTAAAGGAAAATGGATTAATGGTTGTCTTATAACCATGGTCTTCTGCATTCATTTGGAGCAAAGAGAATGCAAGAAGTAAACGGCACAAATCCCAGAAATGTCCGAATGGACTGGACTCCATTTTGAGTTCAGAGAGCTTGAATTGTTAGTCCATGCTTTTCGGAGCCCCGCATTGTTTACAGCTTCACGTAGCATTGCCTCAGTGCTCCGAGTACTCCAAATTCATTGAATACTGCTGTGTTGTGCATTTAATTTGTGAATTTTTGTTCAGAATGGTCAAATGGGCGGTTGCTGAGTTTATAAAATATTGGGCTTGAAATATGGCCACTACCTCTTTATTCTGACTTCATAGCCCTCAATTAACTGAAGCGTACTCATTAATTTTGCTCCGATGTAAGTGATGGATACTCTTACGCATCTGACAGTGTGATGCTATCAAAGGAACCACTGATGCATTGTGACATGTAGGGGAAATGGTGTTCGGAAATGGTGTCTATTGTCCCTAACACTTTGCTCTTTTCTTTTTCAGATTGGAATCATCTGATCTGTTTATTGTGAAGTGTACAAAAAATAAATGTTCTTAAAAATTTTATGCTTGTGGGTCTTTTTTTTTTTTTTTTTGGTTTGTTTTGAATAGTCATGCAATTGATACATCAACATTTATACATGCATGTAGATGCAGTGGATGACCCTAAAGCCACTGCCTGCTGTTTATCTGAGCTGTAGCGCTGTAACTAAATGTTCCGTCTCACTGCACACGTCTGACATCACAACAGGTAAAATCACATTTTTCAATCAAGATTAGTGTTATGTGCAAAATGTTTGTCAGAAATCTTAGTCATTGGAGATCTTTTTAGATGTACAGGGTGTGGTGCTGTACTGTTACAGGTTATGTATAATATCTGATTATATGAAATAAATTGATACTTTTTATTTGGTATAAAAATGAAAATGGGGTCCACTTCACAGCTATACTGTTGGGTTTTTTTTTTTTTTTTGCCAGAAATGCATTACCAGTCAAAAGTTTTTGCACACCTCAATATTTTCTGTAATTGTTACAATTTTTTGTATTTTGGTCTTGTATAATAGTCTTATATTGGTTGTATAACAGAAAGGGAGGAAAACTGAAGCCCAAGCATATGTGTAACTAAATTTAAGTAAAACCAGGATCAGTCATTTTGTCAGTATGTAAGCAGATCAGTAACGATGGTCTAATCCAGTGCTTCTCAAACTTCTCCTGGAGGACCTCCTGTCCTGCATGTGTTAGATCTCTCCCTGCTCCAGCTCAGGTGAGTCACATGATCTACTCATTATCAAGCAGCTTCAGGGAGGTGATAGCGAGCTGATCATTTTAATCATCTGCGCTGAATTCCTTGTGGATTTTTCTTGTAAATTTATTATTTGTAATAACTAATTGGTTCCAGTGATTGTTGTAAACATGCATGTTATGCTGGGGACACTACAAGATTTTTGGCCAGATTTTACCCACGATTTGCAGTTGGGGCTAGTCTGCTCCAGTCAGCTCTAGTTGGGGACAGTCGTCATGACAAGTCAGCGCAGAATCTGTTAGTGTGTGATGTGGTACAGACTGGAATCAGCAAGTGTGTGAGGTGAACAGACTCCGCCCGACTTCAGTTGCCGAAATTCAAACATGTTTGAATTTTTTGAGCCGACTCTGGGTGTGTGCGTGTGTGTGCGCGTGCGTGTGTGCGTGCGTGCGTGCGTGTGTGTGTGTGTGTGTGCGTGCGTGCGTGTGTGCGTGCGCGTGCTCCCTCATCTGCTGCAGTCCTTAAATGTGTGATCCCCAGTCTTTACAAGAATCTGCTGAAGCCAGTTGTGTAGTGTGCGCTCCAAGTCTTTTCAAAATCTGCAAAGACTGAAAATCTTGTAGTGTGTCCCCAGCTTAAGATAAAGACTTGACAAGATCTTGGGGTGCGCAAAAACTTTTGACTGGTAGTGTACTTGGCTGGTTGCACCTAGAAAGCTTGTGGGTCAAGTTAAGTTTGGCAATGTTTCAGTAAATGTAATGAAGCAAACCATTGGTTCGTTCCTTAAAAACAGTGGTCTTCAACGTCATTCCTGGGGACCCCCTCCCCCGTGTATACTGGTGTTTGTCCCAACTACAGTCATAATCTCAGGATTTTAACAAGCTGTTAATTTGTCTTAATGAAATGCATTTAATGTTTAGAGCAGTTATTTGCCCTCGTAAGCCACATGTTAACAGAAATATTTGTCATCAAGAGTAAAAAAAATGCCGTACCCGCATTGCGACTTATTGGAAATAACAGCATAAAATGAGAAAACAATGGAACCAGTCAAATTAAAGATGTAGTTTGCTTTTAATTGGTGAAAACTAATTGGCACATCATGACAGTATTCGGCAAGTAAATGGTTAAGAGTCTAACCAATTTTGTGTTATGTTAATCTAATTAAGTTCACCTGAAGTTTTTTGAAAGAACTTGAAACAGTTGTGTCCAGCAGCCTAATTTGAAGTTTACTTATTTCCTCAGCGTCTAATTTGATCTGTTTGAAATGTTATATTATTTGAAATTTCTTGCAATATAGAAATGAGCATACCATCTTATTCTTCATAGCATGTATGGATGTTTCTATATAACATTTGGCTTAAGAGAGTAATTAACAACTCTAAACATGAAAAACACCTTATTAAGACATTAACAACTTGATAAAATCCTGCGATTAATATTGTGGTTAGAACAAAAACCAGCATACACGGTGGGTCCCCAGGAACAACGTTGAAGACCACCGCGTTAAAACATTAATATTACTAAATTTTAAGCATTGTAATGAAATGGCCCTTCTGCCAGTTTTAGTCCGTGCCGGTCACTGCAGACTTCATTCAGACGGCGCTTGCGCTGTGACCAAGCTCCACCCTCAGTCTGCTGATGGCCTGTCATGGAGTCCAGAGTTTCGCTCATTGGATGCCGGGGGTGTCTCAACAGTTCGGGTCGTAGGGAGAAATGGGTGCGTTCCTGTGACTCGAACCTTGACTGACCTGCAGTTACTGCTTTATACCGCTAGATGGCAATGAAATGACCTCACTTGGATTCCACCTTGGTCTGGTAGATGAGGGTTATGCAATGTGTTGGTCAAGCAGCCAGAATATGGGCACAGTGCAAAATAATTTGGACGTAGGGAAAAGGTGTTTTAAGAGGTTTCATCTTTCACCTCAGGAGGTATGTGCTTGTTTGCAGATTGGTCCCGCCCGTGTCTTTACTCCTTGAGAAACTTGTTGGAATTGTTCTGGCTTGGCTGACGATTTAAGTTGGGTAAAAAGTCCGCTCGTAGGAGGCGGTAGAAGTAAATGGTCATCATTATGTTCATGAGGACCAAAGCTACTAAGAGGTAGCCTGCATGATCCAGCCAAGAGTAATTGTGTATGATGTACCAGGTCAGGTAGCCCTGTGGTCCAAGGCGAAAGATCGCGTAGGTGAAGATGTTGACCAACTTATTGATGGTATAGAGTGGCGAGGATTGCGCTTTCGCCAGCTTAAGCATCATTCGCGCATGCAGGAAGATGCTGTTCACCTCCACAAAGAGTGCGATCACGGAACCTCCGATGTAGTGCTTTGTAAATAGTGCGTACAGGAAGCACCAGAGGACCTGGGGTAGACGGAGAGACAGACACAGAGTAAGATTATCCCAAGTGCATTTTCAAACCATATTAACATACATGAACAAAAGTAGGAACTGGAAATGTTGCAATTGCTCAGTCTTTCAGAATGTCACTGATTGGTTCCTGAGTCTGAAGTTATAATTGACTAAGAATTAACTCTGGAAAGGACATTGAACATTTCCTGGAATGACTATTTCTGTGCAGTAGAGTGGCCTCAGCTTTGCCTGTAGCCTTCACTGATCTATTTATATGCATATCAAGGCAGATAATCATGTTTTTTGTGCATGGCGTGCAGTTATCATCGCTCCCGATGGACTGCCGAATGAATGAATCATGTTTAATACAGTTCATATCATTTACAAAATTCATTGAAATTTAGCCTTAGCATGCACGGCTATCAACAATGCATGCTGGGAGCCTTTGTTCAAGCTGTGACACCACTCTTGTGGGCCACAGACCACCTTTTAGTTACCTCAAATGTAATCAGACTGATTTGAACGTAGCACTGTACGTGAATTGCATCATTCGCCTTATGTGACTGCCGTCGAGGTCACAGGCTTTCAAAAACGGCATGAGAGTTAGTGCCTCTGCCACTGATGACCTATGTGTGCATCGAGGTGATGGTACACAATTGCGCACTGTGCGCGGCGGTCCTGTGACATCCCGTTGCATTCCCTGTCGCTCGCATCTAGGGGCACAAAGTCATCGTTGTTCCACTCGCCCAGCCGCTCAGGCACAGGGGTGCATTCACGGAGCCCCTGCTGAATAAGCCCCGTGTGCACAAAAACGGCTGCCATTGTCTCCCGGAGGATTCACTGACCTTCACGAGACTGCAGAATCATCAGGAATTACTGGGGTAAGGGTGACTGCAGTCAGCACTGGCGAGAGGTGAGAAGGTTCCGGAAAGGCTTGCTGTGGACCGTGACCTGTGGTGAGATGAAGCTGGCTTGGACTCTTTGATAGGCCTATAATCACGGGGCATTTCCAAGGCAGTGTTCTAACTGCGGCGCCCTTATATGAGGTGAGCGGCTCAACTGACTCAAATTTCCCCCACTTGCGTCTGGGTGCCTCTCGAGGCGCCCAAATTGCATCCATGTTTCCCTTGCGTCTTTTCCTTGGCTCTTAGTCCCTCCCACCGGGGATGCATGGAGAGATGCAAGGAGGGGCTGCACGTTTTAGAGAAATTTGACCTTTCCTCTGCAGCGTCACGTGAAACAATGTTTCTGATGACAGCGCACAGCTGTGGCAGTTGGTGAACTGGCGATAGGCGAAGCTCAAACCATCTCTTATAAATAATGATTGGTCATGACCTGTTTTCAATCATTCATTTGAATTACCACTACAGAAACTCTAAAAATTCTAAACATTATCAGGTTTGGTCAGTTTTCATTAATAACACACACCTGTCAACTCTCACGCATTCAGCGTGAGTTTTAGTGGCATATTTACGTTCCCTTGCTATTGTAAGCAATTATTAGATTCTCGCGTGGAATTGAAGTCTTTGTCCATGGAGTTTTATCAGTTTCATGCGCGATTATGACTCCGGACTTCTCAAACTTTTGTTTACTCGGGTTGGAAGCAATGCACGTGTTTCATGATTGCTTAAATTATTTAAATGAAATAAGATCATTGGAAGCAATGGAACTGCATAAAGACGTTTCAGGCTTTGCAGTCTCAGAGTGCATAGGATGCACTAAAATGAAGGTATACATTTTAGTTTTGATGGGAAATATCTCACACCCATAGTTAAAAAAACCTATCCTCCTCAAATGATTTATTGTTTATATGACTTCTAAGCAAAGATCGGTATTTAACGCAGTTGATTCTGGAACGCGTCACCAATCGTTTGGTGAAATTTGGCACCTTGCAGTCGACCTTTAAACTAGCAGATGTGGACAAAGTGGGTAAAAGTTGCAGATAAAATCCTCTCTTCAACCATAATGTGTAGCGTTCCAGTTTCCGCTCAGCACTCACCAAAACATGATGTAGCAGGAACTCCCATGACCCCATTGCGTAGCCGCTGAAAATTATATCATAGGCATCCTGCAAGAAGTACCCTGCCAACAGATTACATTTCACTTTGTCAGTCTTGCAAAGATAATTCACGCGACCGCTTTAGTCGTCTTCTGAATGCAACCCAATGAGTGCAATACAACAAAAAACTGTGAGAGCTTTTTCTCTTTAGGGATTTTTGCAGGGTTTTAAATATGTTGCTTGCTTATTAATAAGTACATGGGTCAAATGCAGAGGACAAATGACCGTACAGGATTCAATGTACTGCACCTTATTAATTATCCTAAGTTGTTCAATATCAGGTTGCGAAGAGAGTGGCTTTGGCCTGGGGATTCATAGTGAGTGCAAGGATGGCACATACGCAGGCTGTCAAATTAATGAACTTTCTGTAAGCCAAACCATGCAACGAAACACAGGAAATTGACATATTTTCAGCCAGTTGAGCAAAGCTTACTCCATGCCAGCATAACTAGACCCACCAAGTTTTTTTTACATTTGCATCTCTGCAGTCACGGTTTTCTACTTTTGCGCTGAGCCAGTTAGCTGGTGCTGTCATATAGATGCATCTAACACGGGGAGCAGAGCTGTGCAAGTCCAATAAAATTGATTAGGTCACACAAAAGAAAAAAAAAGTTATAAGGGCATGCACTAGAAGCAAGAGTAGAGCATAACCAGGGGTGTCCAATCTTATCCGTAAAGGGCCAATGTAGGTGCAGGTCTTTATTTCAGCCCAGGGCTACAGCAATGGACTCAACTATATATACTACTCAAAATTTGATAGGGATCATAGGAATTTTTTTGTGAAATGATATGCAAATTTGGTAACACTGATGAACAATATATTGGATAAATGACATGCAGTCAGACACAAAACACATTTGCACGTGCATTTCATGACATTAAATGAGCGTGCAGCCTCACATTTTGGCTTTGACTAACACTTCACCATTTCAACTCAGATGTGTGTGTTGCTTGTTGGTGAAAATTTGGAAGTTCCCAAATTTTTTGCATTACATTTAACAATAACAATGTCTCAACGTCTCAGACGTCGATTGACTTCAGAGCAATTGGGAAGATGCATCGGAATGCTTGACTCTGGCTTCTCACAACATCACGTTGCTAATGCATTAACGTCAAGCCAAAGCGTTGTGAACAGTCGTGGAACCGGCATCAAACGTTTGGTACAGCAGCACACCGTCATGGGGGTGGTCGTCAGAGATCGACTACACAACGACAAGACCACTTTCTCACACTTCAGGCACGACGTCATCCTTTCTGGACAGCCACCACCCTCTTTAATGACCTTCATAACGCCTCGGGGTCAGGGTATCCACTCAGACGATCGGAATCGTCTTCATACTGCCGGCCTCAACTCAAAGAAGGCCATGTGTTGAATCCCACTGACCCGTGCGTCATAGGCGTGACCGTTTGGATTGGGCTCACGATCATGTCACAAGGACACACAACGATTGGGCTCCAGTTCTCTTTACTGATGAGTCCCGATATTGCTTTGGACTTTACTGACAGGAGGCAACGGGTGTGGCGAAGACAACGTGAGCGATTTAATGATGCCTACATCAACGAACCACGACCGTTATGGTGGCGGATCAATTATGGTCTGGGGAGGAATAAGCAGGAACGGGCAGAACGGACCTGCATGTCATGGGGAGAGGGGCGATGACAGGGGTACGGTATAGGGATGAGATCCTCAATGTGTCGCGTAAGACCATACGCTGGTGCTGTTGGCCCTGATTTCATCTTGATGGATGATAATGCCCGTCCCCATCGTGCTAGGGTGGTGAATCAATTCCTAGAGCAGGAGACAATTGTCCGCATGGACTGGCCTGCGCGTTCGCCGGACCTAAACCCTATCAAGCATGTGAGGAACATGCTGCAGGTCGCCATTTCCGGTCGCAGGGCACAACCCACAGCTCTAGAAGAGCTCGGAAATGCCCTTGTTGAAGAATGGAACAACATTCCAATTGCAAGCATCCGGGTTCTGATTGACAGTATGACCCGACGTTGTCAAGCCGTCATTCAAGCTAGGGGAGGCCATACCCGTTATTGACATTAACTGTGGTAATGAAACATCAAACGAACACTGTCTGTTTTCACTTTACATGTCAGAGGTGAAACCATGAAGTGTTCATGAAAGCCAAAAGTGTGAGGCTGCACGCTCATTTAATGTCATTAAATGCACTTGCAAATGTGTTTTGTGTCTGACTGCATGTCATTTATCCAATATATTGTTCATCAGTGGCAGTTGCCAAATTTGCATGTCGTTTCACAAAAAAATTCCTATGATCCCTATCAAATTTTGAGTAGTATATATAATTGGGTGATCAGGGGGTTCAATCAAGGCCTTGATAATTCGAAGTAGGTGTATTAGTGTTGGGCTGTAACAAAAACCAGTGCCCACACTGGCCCTTTATAGATAAGATTTGACACCCTTGGCAAAAACTAACATCACAGTACTGACAAATTTTCAGATAATCCACTCAAAGGACTAATGCTAAAATTAGCCTTCCACTGTGGGCAGAATAGCAGAATCAACAGCCATTTTCTATAGCACACTGATGACCTATCTGGGCGTACTCCATCTTGGCTCTCCTCTCATCCCATTCAGCGGGTTTTTCTTGTTTTTGTGTTGTTTGGACTGTGGGGCTTGCAATCAATGCGATCTACAGCATGTATTCAGGATTTGCATTGACATTATTGTTTAGCATTGAAATCAAGAATCAGTTGTGTCCTGCAGTTTACATTTGATTTGCTTGGCTACCTTTGGTTAAACTGTGCCCAAGTTAGCCAAAAACAACAAGGCTGGCTCCATTTGGTTATGCAGACAGAACAGCTTTCCTAGAGGATTAAAAATTACCTTTGAAATTTGACTTCTGTCTCATACACACGTCTGGCTGTTGCATTGATCGCTGTTTTTTCCCTCATCCCCACATTACTATTTTAACCATTCAATTTCTCTGTGAAGGCTTTCATTGAAGTTGCCAAACCCGAAGTCCAGGTATCCACACAAGCACCAACAAGTCTGTGCGGTATCACCTGCATTGTGTTAATGCCCAGACCTGACCACACTATAGATTGCTATGGAAACCTCACCCAAGAAACGTAACAAACCCCCCCACCTCCATTCCCGCTAGCCTCAGCGGTTCCACTTCCAGACCTGAGACGTGCCCCAGTGTCTCACTACTGTTCCCCCCCTGTGTATGCTTGTTTTACAGCTCTGCATGGTCATGGTCGTTAGACTGTGGGGAGCACAGGGGTGATTTTTCTCCATCTTAGCTGAGCTTAGCTGATATGGCTAGCGAATTGGACTAGCATCGCGGGTCAAAGAGGCAGGCACGGTCTGAATACACTCCATTCTTATCAAAAAAAAAAGAATATTCTTGCGTTCTCTCTCTCTCTTACAAACACACACACACACGCACACACTCAGTGAGAGAGAGAGAGAGAGGGAACATAACACAGGTGGGTGCACAGATGAGACTGAAGTTTAATCATTATAAGCCAATATCTTGGCAATTGTTTTGAGTTTCAGGAACAAGGAGTGAAGAGACAGACACCTTCTTGACCACAGGAAAAAGAGGATAAGGATGGAAATGAAGGACAAGAAAATGAATTAGTGAAAAAGTGAATCAAATTTACAAACACAGTTTCATATTGTCCTAATCTCACGTACTTTACAGTTTATTCCTGCATTTTTAGTCCCATGCTCGCCCAAAAAAATTGCATTGACAAGCCTGTTTGCTCAATAGGACCCAATATTGTTCATGTTTCCTGAACTGGAGAATGAAGTTTTTATTGAAAACCATTCTTGCGTCCTGCAGTGAGCAGCTCTATCTAAATTCAAACTGAGTGACAAACGGTAACCCCCTGTAAAAGTCCAAATGGAAAAAGAATATACCGCCATATATATTACATTCTGTGTTTGGGCCTTTTTTGAAAACCTTGTAAAAAATATTTCAGTGTGTTATTTGAAAATGGTATATTGTGGTACCTGCAAGTGACAATAAATAGCACGTCATCAAATAGATTACACGAGAATTAAGATATTTGTGCAATATATTTTCCAGGGTATTTTCAATTTATATTTCCTTTCATTGAGTTGTGGTGATGACTTACCAGTAGAGACACAGACGAGCAAGTAGCAGACAGGTGTGTAATAGGAGTAGATCTGGTACAGCAAATCTGGCCAGAGGACCGCGCTAGAGAGGAATGAACAGCAGATGAGCTCAACAGAAACAAAATGGCACCTTTCACTCTCCCGGTGAAAAAAAAAATCATCCCAAGTCCTAAAGCCTAAGGAACCACGGTGGAATTCCAGAAAGAAAGGCGTGCCAGCGGTTATTTCTTAACCAGTTTTTCTTTTCTCTGGAAACTTTCAAACTTCACACCTGAGACAGAGGGATCCATAAAGAAGTAGATACAGTTTGTTCATGATGAAAAGTCAAGCAAAAGTTCTTTTTTTTCTAAGCGATCAGTTTAGAGCCTTAATGAAATGTGATATACTGTACTAGAAAATATCTCTCCATTGACTCCATATTTGGTAACATTTTCAAATTATTTCTGCTTTCATGCCCTGCTATCTCATTTTGAAAAAAAAAAACCAAAAACAAAAAAAAACTGCCGAGGGTCATGTTTTATTTAGATAGGCTATCTCAGGAAAAAAAATCCATGTATTTTCAAATATATTGCGGGACATGCAATTCCTGCTATACAGCATTCAAGGAGAACTGCGGGGGGGGAACAAATACCACTCTCATGCCCCTCCCCCTGGGCGTTCAGGACCGTTGGCCACCTGCCTTCACTCAATTATTAAATTATCTGCCCTGCACTTTCAGTTTATCAGCGCACTTGTTCCTCTTTGGCTAATTAGCATTCCCTGCCTATTCAAACCTTAGTGCTCCCCCTCACAGGTAGGCAGCCTTGATGTGTAAAACCCTTTAGTTTAGTGCTCTCCCTTTTTGTTATCCCTGGAGTTTTTGTATTAGTTCTATGTCACCTTTATTTATTTAATGTAATATCACGTCCCTGCACTTGGGTCCTCATATTCTATCACTTTCCTGGTGCCCTCTTAGCAATTTTGGGCGCCAGGACATTACAACCATTCCTGTTTTTACATGCAATATCAAAACAGTAGTGGTACTGAAAAAGGCCTGAAAATGCATTTGAAACTTATCTGGATAAATATTGTTCAACATAAAATCCTCAATGATTTTTCTAGCAGAGCGTGCAGAATGTCATTTTTATTTTCCACAGTGTTTGAGATTAGACAGGGACTTCAATGCAAAAACAAACTCTAACCAAGCTTTTTAATCTTGTATTGAGACTTAAAACACTTGTTTCTGCTACCTTTTTTTTCTTGGAAAAAATTTTCTGCTACCGTTGTGAGATAATTTTGACTAATTTCTAGATTTTTCCATGGGGTAAGATCATTTGATTAACCCCTTAGACAAATTCAGATGTACGAGTCGTTTTTTTTTTTCTTCGTTTTTTTTTTTCAACGGAAAACATAGGCAATGGAAATAGAAGTGTTTCAATTCAAAATACAAAATTAAAAACACTCGGTAAGATTTTGCAGTGTTGAAATGTGTTTTAACCAGAAAAGCCACAAACTACGAAAGAGACGTGAATGATCATGTTTTGCTCCTGTTCATCAATAATTAACCACGCTCCTGACAGGCATGCGCACTCATTCATTTAGGCACACGGTGCCAGAAATTCTGCAATGGGTTCTTGGTCTGCCGGTCTTTCCTGTTCCTCAAGTATAGCTCTGTTTTTTTGATACTTTTTGCTAAACATCATGAGGCAACACTGTCATAAATATATCTCTCACATGTATTGCGCCATTCAAAAAATAAAGTTCCACCTTCACAAATGAGTTGCAGAGTATGACATCAAGTGACATCAAACCTCTAACACTGCTACTGCCCCTGGATGAATGTTCTGTGGTTTTTCAATTTAAAAAATCTACTGCACAGAACAACTGAAATGCTGTCATGTGAAATTGTTAGTAGGAGAACCTCCTTTCTGATGCAGAAACCATTGCCTAACTGAGCCGTTCAAAGCATATGACTGGAAGCAAGTGAATGCGTCAAAGGAATCTTGCTCATTTACACAAGAGGTGTGACAATACATTGGAATGTGAGTGCTAGCCTCTGTGGCAGGCTTAAATGAATCTGCCTGAACTGCTTTGCTGAAGTATCCAAAAACTTTAGTTTGGTAACATTTTTTCCATGATTTTTCTTGATTTACTTAAAAAATGCCCCTGTAATGTTCCTGTGTGTTGTACCTGCCATCAGGTACAAGAGAGGCCGAGACATGACAGTCTGCTTACTAAACCTGGCAAGATCTTGTTGGCTGCATTTGGCAAGTCAGTCATAAAGCCATTGTGGCCAGTGCCTGAGTGAGATAGCAGGTTAAGTGGACACGAGAGAGCAAGGCGTGTCAAAAACTCACAACATTACCGAGGAACCTCTTCACGTGCGTTGTGGTTGCGGTAGCGGTTTCTTCTTGTCGTAAAGCAGACAGCGTTGTTGCTGCAGGTGGTGTAGTTGAGTTTTGCACCTCAACATTTGTGCTAGTAAATGCTATGTCAGCTCAGCTGGAAGATTTTCCTTCCCAAGTCAAACTGCCTTCCCCTTTCTCCCCTTATTTTTCTGTCTCTCCCTCCCTTTTTCTTTTTTTTTCTTGTTACGTCTCTCATGACTCTTTCCAGCTTGCTCATTCTTTCCAGCTCTTCAGTCTCCCGCTTCTGGTCTCCCCCTCTGTCACTCTCTCCCACTTTTCTCTCTCACAGCTTTTCGCAGGGCGTGTAGGATGTGCGCGAGGGGACTGGTACTCACCAGCTGACGGACCACGTGCTGGTTATCAGGGAGTGCACCATAGAAACTGACAGGTTATGCCACTTGAAAGCCCGAAAGGCTTCCTGCTCCACAGGTTTTGGCAGAGGAATAGTCCGCAGGATCCAGTGGACAGCCCTGAACAGGAGGGCAAAGGCAAGCACGTATAAAGCAGGATGCTGCTGGACTGAAGACAGCAAGTCCTCCATCTTCTCCCTGCTTTCTCACTCACTCACTCTCTGCCCTCTCCCTCTCTCCCTCTCTTTCTCACACACATATACAAACACTTTCTGTCAGTACTTCTGTTCCTCTCTTGCCCACACCACCCCTCTCTATGGAGTCTGTTATTTGGGGCGGGGCTGCTTGGGAGTGCCTCCGCCTGATTGGCAGTAGACAGAGGAGGATGTACATGGGAGTGGCAGTAACCAGAGGAGGGCGTGAATGTTTAAGTTATTTTTTTCCCTCTTTTTTTTTTCGAGAGCCTTCTAGCTTCGTCTCGTACATCAGTGCAACTGCAATCGCTCTACAGCAGGCATTCCACTTCCTGAACATGTGGTGGGAGTTGGGATACCGGGGGGGGTTTGAGCCGGTCCATTCAATTACACTGGGCATCTTCCTCTGTTTATGTGTGTGTGAGAGAGTGAGAGAGGGGGAATTTTTACTCCTTAACCCTTTTGCTGCTTGCTCGACCTTTTGCTAGAGCACATTTTCAGCCACTGTATCTAACTGAAACGTGTTCAACTTAACTGACTGGATTTTTTTCAGCCGAACATAACTCAACCGAGCGTTTGAGTTGGCTCAATCAGGTTGACCTAGGTGCTACAAATCTTGAAATTTACAGGGTTGTCATTAAAAAAACCTCCATAGTTGTAAAAAACAAGCTCATGCGCCCGCAGTTTGCCACACAGTACTGGAACTTCCAATGGAACCAGATTCTATGGTCAGATGACACCAAAATAGAGCTCTTTGCCAATAAACGCCAAACTTGGGTTTGGCATAAAAACATAGCGAGTCATTTAGTAAAACCACATCCCGACTGCAAAGTATTGTGGTAGATGTTTTATATTGTGTGGCTGTTTTTCGTACAAAGACCTTGCCCAACTTGTTAGATTCAGGGTGTCCTGGATTCCATCAAGTATCTGCAGATATTGAATGAAGACCTGACTGCTTCTTCCATAAAACTAAAACTGGGCCATGGTTGGGTCTGTCAACAGGACCATGATCCAAAGCATGCGCAGAGATCAACACAAAAATGCAACCCCATTGACAAAAAAAGTTGGAATGGCATGTAAAATGTAAATAAAAACAGAATGCAATGATTTGCAAATCACTTAAACCCTATGTTTAATTGAAAATAGTTAAAAGACAACATATCAACTTTAAAAAATGCACCTGGTGGAACATCTCAAAGCTAACTTGGTTAATCGGTGACAGCTCAGTAACATGTTTGGGCATAAAAGGTTTTTCAGAATTAAAGGTGGCGAGGGCTTGACCACTCTGTGACGAACTGCTTGGGTGAACAGTTCAACAATTTAAGAGTAACATTTCCCAACGTAAAATTGCAAAGCATTTGAGGATTTCATCATCTACGATACATAATATCATTAAAAGATGCAGAAAATCCAGAGAAATCTCTATACACAAAGGAAAAAGCTGAAAACGAATGCTTGTGAACTTCATAGGCCCTCAGATGGCACTGCATTGAAAACAGAGAGGATCCTGTTGTGGAAATCACTTCTATAAACCATTGTCAGTGAACACAGTTTCCTGCTGCATCCACAAATGCAAGTTATAACTCTGCCTGGTAAAGATGAATCCATATACAGTTTAAACATGATTCAGAGAGAGTGCCTCCTTCTCTAGGCCCGAGCTTAATTAAGCCACCTTCTCTGGGCTTGAGCTTAATTAAGCCTCCTTCTCTGGGCCCAAGCTTAATTAAGCCACCTTCTCCAGGCTCGAGCTTAATTAAGCCACCTTCTCTGGGCCCGAGCTTAATTAAGCCTCTTTCTCTGGGCCCAAGCTTAATTAAGCCACCTTCTCTGGGCTCGAGCTTAATTAAGCCACCTTCTCCGGGCCCGAGCTTAATTAAGCCTCCTTCTCTGGGCTCGAGCTTAATTAAGCCTCCTTCTCTGGGCTCAAGCTTAATTAAGCCACCTTCTCTGGGCCCGAGCTTAATTAAGCCTCCTTCTCAGGGCCCGAGCTTAATTAAGCCTCCTTCTCTGGGCTGGAGCTTAATTAAGCCTCCTTCTCTGGGCCCAAGCTTAATTTAGCCTCCTTCTCTGGGCTGGAGCTTAATTAAGCCTCCTTCTCTGGGACCAAGCTTAATTAAGCCTCCTTCTGTGGGCTTGAGCTTAATTAAGATGGACTGAAGTGAGGAGGAAATACTGTATATCCTGCGGTCTGACCAATCAAATTATGAAATTCTTTTCTGGAATCATGGACACCGTGTCCTCAAGGCTAAAGAAGAGAGGGACAAGTTTTGGAGCAACATATACTGCCCGCCAGACATCTTTTTCATGGAAGGTCTTACTTATTTCAGCAAGACAATGCTAAACATTACATTATGCTCCTATTACAACAACATTGCGCCGTCGTGAAAGAGTTTGAGTGCTTTTTTCGCCTGTCTGCAGGCCAGACCTCTTACCGACTGAAATTATTTCGCACATTATGAGACAAAAAAAAATGACAAAGGAGGCTGCAAAGTGTTTAGCAGATAAAATTCTACATCTAACAAGAATGGGGGAAAAAATTTGCTTTCAAAACTGCAGCAGTTGGTGTCCTCAGTTACCGAGGACTAACGGAGTGTTGTCAAAAGAAGTGGTGATGCAACACAGGGGTAAACATGACCCTATTCTGACTTGTTTGAAATGTATTGCTGACACCTAATTCAAAATGACCATATCCTTTTTTGAAAACAATTAAATGTGTGAGTTTCAACATCTATTATGTTGTCTTTATTCAATTGAAGGCCTTTTTAGACAGACATGATATTCTGGAGAGGTTCCAGTCTGGGTTTAAAACACTTCACAGTACTGAATCTGCGCTTTTAAGGGTTTTTAATGACATTCTCCCAGCAGCTGATTCTGGTGATTTTACTATTCTTGTACTGTTAGACTTAACCACTGCCTTTGATACTGTGGACCACAACATCCTCATCTCCCGTTTAGAGCACTGGGTGGGCATCAAAGGAGTAGCCCTTGACTGGTTTAGGTCCAACCTGTCTGAGAGAAGCTTTTTTGTCAGTGTTGGTGGCTTTGAATCCTCCACAGCCCCTCCCTCCTATGGGGTACCACAGGGATCAATTCTTGGTCCCCTTCTTTTCGGTCTGTACCTTATCCCCCTTGGATCGATCCTTAAGAAACATGGTGTCTCATTCCACTGTTACACAGATGATACCCAGATTTATATACCACTGAAGCGGAAAGATGCACGCTCTACCAGACCTCTGACTGCCTCAATGATATTAGAGCATGGATGGCTCTAAGTTTTTTGAATTTTTATGATTAAAAAACAGAGGCTATTTTGTTTGGACCCAGTGGCCACTCCGTTACCGCCTCCCCCCCGTGGACCTTGGTCCCTTGGCACCATTTTTAAAGTCCACAGTTACTTAACTGGGTGTGAAAATGGATCCAGATTTTAAATTAGCTCTGTGGTTAAAGCCAGTTTTTATCAACCCAGGCAGTTAGCCAAGGTTAAGCCTGTTTTATCAAGGCGTGTCTTTGAAAGGGTGGCTTTTATAATGTCTCGTTTGGATTACTGTAATGCACTGTATGTCGCTGTTAGCCAGGCTTCCCTCTCACGCTTGCAGTTGGTGCAAAATGCTGCCGCTTGTCAACTAACTGGTACATGCAAGCATGAGCACATTTCCCCTATTTTAGCTTCCCTTCACTGGCTCCCTGTGCATTATCCTATCATTTTTAAAGACCTTCTTTTTGCTTTAAATTTCTAGACGGTCTTGCTCCACCCTACCTCTCTGACCTGCTTCACCCCTACACACCTTCAGGGTCCCTCAGGTCAGCTGATCAGCTGCTCCTGGTTGTCCAGAAAACTAGGCTGAAACTCCGAGGGGATCAGGCTTTTGCGGTTGCTGCTCCCAGACTCTGGAATGAGTTGCCAGTCGACATTCGGCAGACTCATCCTTTACCAGTTTTTATCTCTCGTCTAAAAACTCACCTTTTTCCCCTGGCTTTTAACTTGGCGTGAGAGTTGTCATTCTTTTATTTCTTGTATTTGTGCTCTTATACCTTTTTGTTTCTATTTGTGTCTTATCTAACAATCTTTTTAATCTTTAGGATTTGTTTTATTTATTTTATATGAATATCTGTTTTATGTATACTGCTTTTAGTGCCTGTGTGCAGCACTTTGGCCAACTTTGTTGTATTTAAACTGCTTTATAAATGAAGTTGGATTGGATTGGATTGGATTTTCAATTAACTACATAGTTTAAATGATTCACAAATCACTGCGTTCTGTTTTTATTTACATTTTACATGCAATCCCAACTTTATTTGAAATGGGGTTACAGTTCACTGTCTACAAAATCAAGGTTTTGCCACAGCCATTCCAGTCTCAAAACCTTAAAGTGTCCCAGGACATATTGCTGTGTTGCTTGTTTAAATAAGTTGGACTGAATTGTCATCACAAAGTAACATTGATGATAATCGGCACCTTTCCAATCAGTACCTGACTCCCTATGCTGTAAAGCATGTACATGATAATCAGTGCCATGCCATTATTCCTGGCAGGAGCCAGGGATCTTTAGCCATAATGTCTCTGTAAATTAAGTTAATTCTTTGCAAGTATTACATTCCATATATCGGACAAATGGCCGCGCAGCAGAAAATATTAGCTACAAGAGGTACAGTGATTTTAATTTTTTTATCTGATCAGGTGAATATAAAACCCCAATTCTGACATAGTTGACAAAGAGTAAATTGTGAATAAAATCAAAACGCATTGACTTTCAAATCACACCAGCCAGTATTTTATTCACAACAGAACAGAGTTAACATAGCAAATGTTGAAACTCAGAAATTTTACAATTTTATCCATAAAATGAGCTCATTTCAAATTTGATGGCTGCTACAGGTCTCAAAAAAGTTGGGACAGGGGCCTGTTTACCATGGTGTAGCATCCCCTCTTCTTTTTAACACCGAGTGGAGGTGTCTGGGCATTGAGGAGACAAGTTTCTTGAGTTTAGCCATTGGAATTTGATCCCACTCTTGTTTAATACAGGCTTCCAGCTGCTGGAGAGTTTTGGGTCTCCTTTGACGGACTTTTCGTTTAATTATGCGCCAAATGTTCTCAATCGGTGAAAGATCAGGACTGCAGGCAGGCCAGTTCAGCAGATGGACTCTTCTACTACGAAGCCATGCTGTTGTAATAGCTGCAGTATGTGGTTTTGCATTGTCCTGCTGAAATACACAAGGCCTTCCCTGGAATAGATGTTGTCTGGAGGGGAGCATATGTTGCTCTAAAACCTTTATATACCTTTCAGCATTCATGGTGCTTTTTAAAACATGCAAGTGTCCCACACCATATGCACTAATGCATCCCCATACCATCAGAGATGCTGGCTTTTGAACTGAATGCTGATAACAGGAGGGGTGGTCTTTCTCCTCTTTAGCCCAGAGGACACGATGCCCATGATTTCCAAAAAGAATGTCAAATTTGGACTCGTCTGACCACAGGACACTTTGCCACTTTGCTACAGTCCATTTTAAATGAGCCTTGGCCCACAGAACACGGCGGCGCTTCTGGATCATGCACAACAATGGCTTCCTTTTTGCATGATAGAGTTTTTGGTGGGATCTGTGGATGGCAAGGCGGACTGTGTTTACAGACAGTGGTTTCTTGAAGTATTCCTGGGCCTATTTAGTAATGTCAATGACAGAATCATGCCGGTGAGTGATGCAGTGGCGTCTGAGGGCCGAAGATCACGGGCATCCAGTAAAGGTCTTCGGCCTTGTCCCTTACGCACAGAGATTTTTCCAGTTTCTCTGAATCTTTTGATGATGTTATGCACTGTCGATGATGAGACCTTCGAAGCCTTTGCAATTTGATGCTGAGGAACATTGTTTTTAAAGTATTCCACAATTTTTTTTTACGCAAGCCTTCACAGGTTGGAGAGCCTCTGGCCATCTTTACTTCTGAGAGACTCAGCCTCTCTAAGACATTCCTTTTACAGCCAATCATGTACACACCTGATGCCAGTTAACTTAATTACTTGCTAAATGTTCTTTCAGCTGATTCTCATATATATTAATTGCTTTTTCAGCCCTTTTATTGACTGTGTCCCATTTTTTTTGAGACCTGTTGCAGTCAGAAAATTTGAAATGAGCTCATTTTGTGGATAAAAATGTAAAATGTCTCAATTTCAACAATTGAAATGTTATCTATGTTCTATTGTAAATAACATTGGCTCGTGATCTTAAAGTCATTGCATTTTACACTTTGTCGCAACTATTTCGGAATTGGGGTTGTAGTACAAACCAATATTTTCCACTAGATGCCATGGGGAATGTCCAGCACAAATATATCAGCTCCCTCAACAAGAATTGGAATTTTTTTTGATTGTGCGCGCTATAATGAACCCACAATCTGTATTGCCATTCCAAATTGGCATGTTTCCACATAATTTTGGCCAATTATATTTGTGCATGATTATACCCTCACCAGTACCCTAAATAGTGAAAAGCTATGATTGCTGTGCTTTTTACGCAACTGTTAAATGATCAAATACTTTGTCAGTATCTAGCTCAGGTCCACAAGGTATGGAAAATCCCACCTGTGCTAAGCTAGCTCCGAGCGCGTTGCCTAGCTAGCAAGCCATTTCAGTTGACCAGCCATAGCTTATCTTGCATGCTCAGCGAATGCTATGGCTATGAAGGCATGTCTCTGAGCAGGCAAGCATCACTGACACTTTGCTAGTTTCTGCCTCGCCTCCTCAATCCATGGTTCATCCCTCTTGTGCTAAGCTCGTGCTACCATTAAGGAAGCATGCCGCCTAGATATTATACCCTGCGAATGTCTACCTCACATTCCCAAACTATGGCTCCTCTTGCATGCTTAGCTTGCCCGAGGTATATCTTTCAATATTAACTTGTGTTCATATTCTTTGTATGTACTTTTTATATCTCTTCAGTCATATGCTCCGAAATATGTATTTATATTCGGGACAGCTTCCTCTCTGCCTGCTTTGAACATATTCTATATCCATCAGCCATTGTGCTACTCACTTGGGTAGAACTAATGCTATCAATAAAGAGCATGTCACCCCTGGCTCCTGGGGGCCCATAAACGCTTGGCACAGGTCTTTGGGACACACCAGCGTGGATTTGTTTTGGGGAGGTTCATGCTGGGCTCCTAATCTTGAGTTGTATTCATTCTTGTTCAGTTCAGAAGAGCACGAATATTTTCCATGCATTAAGTCACCAAACATGTTCAGCTAGATGTTCATATGTTTGCATTTAACTGTACTGATTCATTACATTTAGGTGAGGTCATGCCGACTTGTGTGAAATCAAAGGGAATTTGACATGATTGTTGCCACAGTCTCATTCTCGCATTGCTTATTCCCTTTTGCATGTCGACACTTTAACAGTGTTTTGCCGAACTGCTGGGTTAGCTCACTTGGTTAAGGCGCCGCATTTGCGGAGCAGTAGTGAATACCACAGTGCGGATTCGATCTCCGGTCTTACCAACCGGCAGTGGTCGGCAGCTTTTTCAGAGTAGCGCACGATTGGCTAAAGCGCTGCAGGGATGCAAATTGGGAAGGGACTGCTGGGAAGGGATATTAAAAATGGATGCCTTGTTCATTGCTCAAGCGCCTCTTGTTGGCCAGCCAGGCGCTCGTCAGTAAGATTCTAAGCTTGTTCATGTTCGAGTATCCTCCGCCTTCGTTCTGAACTTGTGGAAGTTTTGACCAATGAGCGTAAAGATGCACGGGCTGACAGGCGCGTGCTTCGGAGGAGAGCCGCAAACTGTCTCTCTCCTGCGCTGGCAACAAGGGGTTGCATACGAGCAAGGGTTATACGTAGTTCTCGAATTGGGCATTCCAGATTCGGATAGGATTGGGTGGGTCACCGCACATAGTATCATAACCTCATGAAGCATATATCCTTCATGTCAGGTCACTTTAATAGTTCCTCTGTCTGCATTCTGCAATTCTGCTGATCTCCCCGTGTTCAGATGAGAAGGTCAAGCAAGGTGGGGATTTGATCTCGGGAACTGTCTGTGTCATGCTTCCTCTGAGTGCTCCAGAACATTGTTCAAGCGGAGACGCCACCAAACACTCTCAAAATTTGTGTTATTCTATAGTAAATGGTTAAATCTGACACAAGTGCCCCACCTGAAAAAACAATAATAGAAGGATTCTCTGTCTGTCTGCAAGTATATATGCCTGTGTTTCAATTTTCTCAACAACCATTCATCCGATCGACTTCACACTTGGTGGGTATATTGCTAGGGACCCAAGGAAGTGTCAATTCTAAATTTGCTTGGCTGAGCGGTTTATCCAGAAAGCTGCTAGCAGCAATACTAAGCAATGCATTTAGCCCAATCCGAACAGTCATGTTTTGAATTGGCATTGCACTAGCGATAATGAAAATAGAAAGAATGCTCTTAAGAATAATTCAGTGACCTTAGCTATAAGAGTAACATTAATGTAAAGTTATACTGGCTTAATAAAATTCCTTAATATCACTATTGTGATTATTTGAGTTGACCATGCCTTCATTTCAAACCAAAACTACAAGAAGTATTTTAGTCTGGATTTTATTTATATGAGTTACTTTTATTAAAGAAGTTAAGATTTGACTGACAAATTACATTGTTTAAGTAAGCATTAATAACAGTTTGAAAATAGCAATTCATTTTTAGAACGGCAATTATCAGACAACTCAACTAAATGTTATATTTTTGAATAAGTGACTTAAAAAAATGAGAATGAGCGAGAGGAGTGATGATGATGTCATTATCTCCCTTATCTTTCATTCAAGAGGACATGTGGAAGGCATGCAAAAACAATTCAGTTCGACAAGACAGCAGGTTTAAGAGCATACTCATGGTTCCCAAATTTGGTCCTGGGGCCCTGTGTATGCTGCTTTTTTAATCCAACCACAATTGCAATCAGAAGATTTTAACAAGCTGTCTATTTGTCCATATTTTCAGCATTAATGGCTTGAGCAGTTATTTATCCTCTTAAGCCACATTTCGACAGATGTCTATGCATGCTACAGTATAAAGAACATAAAGTCTATATCCACACTGTGAGATATGAGAGAGAACTGCATTATCAGAGAAAAATATTAACTCAATTAAAGTGAACATTCAATAGATTTCTCACGGGTAAAAGTAAGGACACATTGTTACAAAATCTAACAATTTATTTGGAAAGCAGATGATAGAGTCAAACCTGTTCAGTGTCATGCTAACGTCAATAAGTTCAAGCAAGTTATTTTGAAAGAACTCTGAACATGTTACACCCTCATGTGAGTCTCCAATGTTGCTCTTCTCATCTAGCAACTTGCATGTCTTATAGATGCAAATATTGTTGCTTTTGATTGGTTAGCGTCTTGCGTGACTCTCCTGCCAGCTGTAATGCATTTGTCTTTCCCCACTCTCGCATGTCTCTGTGGCATATATAGACCTTACTTTGAGTCTGTCAAGTCGCTGGATTGACTCTTGCTAACTGACCTTAAGCTCCCAGTCAGTATCTGCCTAGTTTCTGAATTTATCATCTTTGGAAATTATTGTAATCTTTAATGGTTGCGAAATATGGAAGTACTCTTCTTAGTATTATTAATAGGAACCAGCTCCTAAACCTATTTCCTGGTCTCTGGGATTGGGACCACATTCCTGATAACCCGCCTCTTCAGTCTGTTCCTCTGCCCAGTTTATAAGGAACACCTTACAAGCGTACTACAGTCATCAGGACTGGGACTGCGTTACTGCAAAACTCTCTGAACCTGCCATGTGACAGTTCTGCTCTGGCGAGGGTGATCTCCAACTGGAATCTGCCTCAGGACGCCACTGGTCAGGCGCAGACACGCCCCTAACCCAAGCTCGTTTTCACCTGAACTGAACTGTCTCCGTCCAAATCGTTAGCGAATTCCTATTATTAAACTCTAGTAAGTAAGTACGGTCACATAATAAAACAGTTATTGACTTCAGCTATTGGTCAATCTAATGATTTATTCACTGGCTGCGCCTCGGTAAATATCACTTGTCCAAGGAGGATAAATGATTGGATTAAACTCAATTGAACTCAATAATCCAATACTGTTGGACGGTGCTCTGCTGCAGCATCTGTGCTGCTTGTCTGGATAATAACAGAACTCCTGTGTTCAACAGCCTAATTTGGAGCTTATTGATTTTCTCAGTGTCTAATTTGATCTTTTTAAAAATGTTGTTACCTGAAATCGCTTACAACATAGAAAAATAAACATAATATGTTAAAGGGTAGTATACTCCTCATGGATATTTCTGTCAAAATGAGGCTCAAGACAGTAATTAAACATAAAATGCACCAAATTAGAGCAAATTAACAGATTGTTGAAATCGTACAATTGCTATTGTGGTTGGAACAAAAACCAGCATTCGTGGGGAACCCAAGTCTTGGAACCACTGATTTAGACCTATGTATCCCTGTTATTATTAATGCAATCTATATCTTGACACTATGTTATATGGATAATGACATCCAATCCCAGACCTTGGAATTTACACTTGACAGCGATCCAACACGAGCCAGACTGCCTCCAGGTGTGGACTGGTCAATGTGATTTCAATGTGTTTTGCATGCATTCATACTTCGCATTAATAGGCGCTCTTTTTTCAATGCAGTTGGGCAAGGCATCTGATTCTAGTTTTGAAGCAGTTGCACGAGAGGTCACTTAAAGGTTGTACAAAAACTATTCTGAAAAAGTTAGTGCATTGTGGCATTGCAAATAAAATAAAAAATCACTGTCTGATCTGAAAAGTCTTTTCGCCCCCAACAGTAACCTACTGACCACAGTACGACAATACATTATTTTATTTTCTTATGTGAATTTAATTGCTTATTTTTGATGTAAAATGTCATAACAGTAACAGACTTCAGAAAAAAATTGGCACCGTCAACTATTTACCACGCTATAACATCACCATGTCCTTGTTTCACTGTCATTTAGCATTTGTGCACTGCAGGTATCAGTTGGCCAAGTTGAGCAAGCTGAATAATCTCCCATTCCTCTAATCTTTCAGGTATTCCACTGTGCGATACTACTGGGCCTTTGTTGCCATATATTTTGTTTTGTACTGCGCCAAACACTCTTAATAGGTGACTGATCAGGACTGCAGGCTGGCCAATATAGCACTTGCACTCTCTGCTTACCTGCTATGCACTTGCAATCTGCATAGAATGTGGTTTGGCATTGTCCTGCTTAAAAACAAAGGAATGTTATTCATCCATATCTGTCTGTATTAATGATGCTCTTCTCACAAACGCACAAGGCACCCATGCCAAGTGCACTGACTCCCTCACACCACGAAAGATTCTATTTAACCTTTTCATTTAACCAGGGAAGTCCCGTTGAGATTGAAATCTCTTTTTCAAGGGAGCCCTGGGGGTCAAAATGGAGGGGGAGAGGACAAATTGCATCACCAATTAGATCAGGGGATGATTAGGTGGCAGGTTGAAAGAGCCAGGTTGGGAATTTAGCCATGACACCGGGGAACCCCCTACTCTTGTCAAAGAGTGCCATAGGATCTTTTAATGACCACAGTGAGTCAGGACCTGGGTTTAACGTCTCATCCAAACGACAGCGTCTCCTTCAGTACAGTGTCCCCATCACTGCACTGGGGCATTGGGGATTATTCCACCAGAGGGAAGATCGCAACCTACTGGCCACCAACACCTCTTCCAGCAGCAACTTGGTTTTCCTAGGTGGTCTCCCATCCAAGTACTGACCAAGGCCACACCTGCTTAGCTTCAGCCACGCGGCTGGTGCAGATCGAATAGTGGAATGATCAACAGCTTTTGAACCCAGCACTGATATCCGCTTGGATTTTGCTTGTCGTTTTTGGCCCGGCAAACATGACGGCTGTTTTTTTCTTTTTCTTTTTTAAATTTGATCTAATTTAATTTTATTAATTTATTTTCCAAAAATCACCTGTAATGTTGACTTGTTGGATCGCCAAACAGACTTTCTGTGCCGCTGCCCAGCTCAGATGACACAGAGGAGCGGGGGGCACTTTTGGACAGTGTTCGTGCCCTCAGATTTGCATAGTAAAGCTTCACCTGGCATTTCTGGATACAGCGAATGGTGCTGAATGACAAAGGTTTACAAAGTATTTCCGAGGCCTTGATATGATATCCATTGCAGCACAAGATAGCTCTTAAGACAATTATGTCTGCAGGATTGACAGTATTTCCAGGGGGCTCTAAAATTACTGGCACCCCTGACTAGCAATGCACAAATAATACTTTAAACAATTCTCAAAAATATATTCATAAAAAACTCTAAAAAACAACATGAGAAATACTGTACAAGACTAATGTTCCAATGGAACCAACAAAAATCATTTACTGATTTAATTAAAAATCAATTTCCTCCAAATCAAGGTTTCATAATTGATAGCACCCTTAAAGATTATTGTAAATAACATCTACCAAAATTAAGCCAGTTATTAAAATCCAAATCTAAGTGTTAAGGAACTATATTGAGCCATTACATCAGTTCCTGTTTCACTAAGGCATAAAATGAGGTAACACACAGGCAATATCCTTATGTCCTCCAACATCATGAAGAAAACAAAACAACCGTCAGTTCAAAAGAGGCAGATGGTCATAGACCTTCATAAATCTGGTAATGGCTACAAGACCTTTCACTAACAATTGAATATGTCACTGAGCACTGTCAGGGCATTTATTGAAAATTTTTTACAAAGGTATGGAATTGCTGAAAACCTCAAGGGTAGAGGACGCAATTGCATTTTCCCCCCAGGATACTGAGGAGGATGGTGAGAGAAGCAACAAAATCCCCAAGAATCACTGTGAATGAATTGCAGGCCTTGGAGGCATCTTGGGGTCACCAGGTTTCAAAAAGCACCATCAGGTGCCACCTCCTGTTGTGTTCCAGGGTCCTGGGCCTTTGGCCAGGACAGTATTTTGGGGTTTTAACAGTGTCTTGTGCCAGGTTTCATAGTTCATAGTCATCACTCATATCATGGTTTTAACAGGTTCTCGTATCAGGACTCATGTCACAGTTTTCACATTTATTGTTCTTGTTTTATTTTCCATGTTTTGTTTTTTGCCAGGTCTGCCCAGCCACTCCACCGCTTGTCTGCGTTCCGCCCCATTTTCGCACACTTCTGAGCTCTGGTTGGCTTTTGGTATTTCCCCCTTCCTTCTGTGCTGTGCTGATTCAGGGCTGCCTAAGCTTAATTGGCAATTAACTGTTTTTAAGTACTAACATTTACTAACAGTCACGGGGAGGTGTAATTCTTAGACAGGCACATTACTAATACTACTAATTTAGATAGGGAGTTTATTGTCATGATTCCTGCTTTGCTATTTCAAGATCTTGCTGTGCTTTTCTGTTAACATTCATGCTTCCTTCCAACCTGCATACTTCATTGGTACTTAAGCTGAGCACGCTCATTTTCTTAATGAGCAAGTCATGTCAGCCTATCATTGTCCTTGTCTCTTGATCTTGCCTTGCCCCTTGTTTCTTCTCCAGGTGTTGCCCCTCATGTGTGCTGATTTTCCTCCCTTTATCTGGAGTCGGTGGAAGTTGGCTGGCAGACAGAGTCTCGAGTTTCTCACCGAGTGTTCTTGCCCTTGTGGTTCACAGCTATACTAGCGTCTTCTTGTTAGCCAAGCCAAGCCAAGTCTTGTTTGTATTATAGCCTGATTATTCTTTTCTGTTTGTGGTTTTCTCCCTGGAGGTTCCAGTGGTTTTTGTTTTTTGTCGTTTGGACCTTTTTAGTTTACAGCTCTGTGAAGCTCACCTTAGTTGGATTTTTGCAACCCTTTGGGCCAAGTTTTCTGTTGGCCCTCATGCCTGTTTTCTTTTGTTTTAATAAACTCCCTGTTCCCCTGCATCTCGCATCTGGTGTCTTACTGATCTCGCATCACCTCCACAACCACAGGATCTTTGGAAGGGTTTCCAGAAGAAAACCTTTTCTGACCAGAAGACACAGAAGCAAGTTTGCCAAACGTTATTTAAATTATGACTGGTACGAGGTGCTTTGCTCAGATGAGACCAAAATTGCACATTCTGGTCAGATACAGCATCGGCATGTTTGGCGTTGAAACAGTGATGCATACAGGGAGAAGCACTTCATACCCACAGTGAAATATGACGATGGGTCAGTTATGTTTTGGGGCTGTTTTAATTTAAGAGGTCCAGGGGCACTGGTTGAGATGAATGGCATAAATAATTCCTCCAAATACCAGAATATTTTGGCTGACAATCTGATTGCCTTTGCCAGAAGGCTGGGACTTGGCTGTAGGTGGACTTTCCTACAAGACAATGACCCAAAGCACACCTCAAGATCCACACAAAAATGGTTCTTTGACAACAAAATCAACGTTCTGCAATGGCCATCTCAGTCACTAGACCTCAATTCAACTGAAAACCTGAGGGCTGAGTTACAGAGAGCAGGTGATAAACGCAAACCCAAGAATGTGAAGGATCTTGAAAGGATCTGCTCAGAGGAACGGTCCAAAATCCCCCACGTGTGCCTTAATCTTGTCAAAAATTACAGGAAAAGACTCCATGCTGTTATCCTTGCCAGAGGCGGTTGCACTGAGTACTAAATGAAGGGTGCCAATTATTATGAAACCTTGATTTTGTTGAAATTTATTCCGTATTACATGATTCTTAGGATATTTTTTTTGTTTCCATTGAAACATTAATAAATTATTTCACGTATATTCTGTTTCTCTATAATTATATTTTTTTATACGTTGTATTTTTTTTGTATTGTTTGTGCATTGCCTGTCAGGGGTACCAGTAAGTAGCCCACTGTATATGACCACCAACATTAAGAACTACCTGTCAAAAAAACACTTTAATTCAAATCTGATGAGGGCGCATTGAGATATGCGACCCCAAAAAACACCAAATATTATGTTTTGGCCAAATTGAGTGCCACGTATACTCAAACACCTTTGATTCCCCTTATTTTTAAGTGGTTTAGCATTGGTCTTGCTGATGGAATCATATCATGCATGAGCGAGTTGGTATGTTTGGGGGCGCAGTCCAGATATGCAAAATGTACATACCAGAGGTGCTGTAGGTTCTTCCTTTCAATTTTCTCAAAAAATTCACTGATTGTTTTTTCCCGCTATTTTTATTAGTTTTAAGTCACATTACAGATGGAATAAGTCCAGTTTTCACATTTCTGGCTTTACATTCCAAAAACCTGAAATTACCCTTTGTGAGAGTGTGGACTTTTTATATTTACTGTAAGGAGGAGTAATTTATGAATGTTAATTATTTCAATCAACACTGTTTCCTAAATGCTCTTAGAGGGTATCATCAAATATATATATATACTTTTAATATGAAAACATTAAAGATTGGCACTTTAATGCACGACACTCATTTGCCACATCAATAGTGAAAAATACAGCACTAGAAGTGAATAAGGTCACAGGTGTTACAGATCAATTATTGACACTTTGAATATTTTTCCTGTGATAATCATGTTCTCACGTTGAACCTGCTCTTACCAGTTTACATTGTCATGGCAGCCTCAAAAACTATGGCAAATAATGGGAGGTGACACAAAAAGTTAAAGCAAAAAGCATAAATTTATTTTAAAGAACTGAAAGTGCCAGTTCTATATTAGCACTGTGGGGTGTGGCAGTCAGTCAGTGGTGTTGTAGCTTGTAGCCATGAATGATAAACAGTGAGTGGAATGTTATTTGGCAAAAGGAAACAAAAACATAGATGGAAAGCATGGAGTAGAGAGAGCAGAATTTCCCCTTTCTCTCTCTCATCATGCAGCAGGTGGGGTTTACCTTTATGGTACGAGAACTCAGGGGCCAGGTGTTGCCTAGGATCAACCTGACCACACCTTAAGTGCTCCTACAACACAGAACTCAGGCTAAGTCAGGGTCGTCACAGCATTATACTGTAAATGATAACAGCTGAATCATCACTCTCTCTCTCCAGCTTTGAACTGCATTCAACAGATATATAGTAAGCTGTAAAAGATGATATTTTCATCCAATGAAATCCATCCCATCCATCATCTAAACTGCTTCTTCCTCGCTAAGGTCATCGGGGAGCTGGAGCCTTAATTTCCCAGCTAACTATGGGCGAAAGGCAGGGACACAAACTCTGGGGTGCGTTTCTCGAAATCACAGATGCTAACTTACAAAGTTGGAACCACTGACTGAATGGACCCACTGTGTAAGTTGCTTACTTAGTGAACAACTTTGCTTTTGGGACACGCACCCCTGGACAGCTCACCAATGCATGCGAGGCACACACACCTCTCACTTATGCACCCATACCTATGAGCAAAGAGTCTTCAGTGAACCTCGCATGCGTGTTTGTGGGCTGTGGGGGGCAACCAGAGGGGCCAGAGCAAACCCAGGGGAATGCAGGAAGAATAAACAATGAAATAAATTCAAATAAATTAATTAAAAAATTAGAAAACTCAAAGGGCACGAGGTGCTCCTGTATTTTCAGATATGTGGGTAAGGCTCACCTTGCGAGCAGTACTGCTTCAGTACCTCTGCCAACCAAAAATGCAGGCAGACGTTATTTATTCACCCGTGTTTGTTTGTTCACACAATACCTCTCATATTTATCAGGCAATTTCAATGATATTTTGTGAAAATTTGGGCTATGGACCAAAAACCAATTAAATTATGGGATGGATATAAACACAAATGAGGCCGCTAAGGCCACATTTGTTCAGTTCTTAGAGACAAATGTGTTAGCTGAGGTATGCACTCTCTGAGTGCATTCAAGTTTTAATTTTTTGCTAGTTATTTGACGCCAAGACAGCATTCCTTTAAAAAAAATAAAATAACATTCCTAAAGCACGCCGTAAATGCAGCATAGCCTCAAATTTCGACAAAATTAAAAATTCTTTTTATCTCTGTGCAGTCTCTCAGACTGCATTTTCGTAAAGGTTTAAAAGGGGCTGTTGGGTTTTCATAACATTTGCATATCTAGAACATTCTATCCTCAACCCTGGCAGCATTGGCGGAGCACCCAATGAACTAACCGTCCAGAATCTAGAGATTTGCATGTCATTTGACCTGCATATATATGCATGTTTGGTATTTCCATTATGCACAAAAAAACTGATACAATTAAATTGAAATCCACATATAATTTCCTAAATCGTGACACCTGCAGAAAAACTACATGTTCCGTGCAACCACAATGTTATTAATAGCTGAACACTGTATAAATGCAGAGATATTATGAGAAATGTGTTAAAAAAGTACATTTACCTAGAATGCAGAGGCTACTCATAGGGTAGTATCAGACTCATCATACAGGCAGGAGGAAACGGCATTAGAACTCACCTTGTCCTGATTTTTGTTGTTGTTGTTATGACATATTTTGTTGCTAATTCATTTCTTTAGAGGTGCTTTCAAATGGAAATACAACCCCAATTCTGAAATAGTTGGGATGAAGTGTAAATTATGAATAAAATCAAAATGCAATGACTTTCAGATCACATGAGCCAATGTTATTTAAATAGAACATAGATAACATTTCAAATGTTGAAACTGAGACATTTTACATTTTTATCCACAAAATGAGCTTATTTCAAATTTTCTGGCTGCAACAGGTCTCAAAAAAGTTGGGACACAGGCAAAAAGGGCTGAAAAAAGCAATTAATATATAAGAGAATCAGCTGAAAGAACATTTAGCAAGTGATTAAGTTAACTGGCGTCAGGTGTGTAACATGATTGGCTATAAAAGGGATGTCTTAGAGAGGCTGAGTCTCTCAGAAGTAAAGATGGCCAGAGGCTCTCCAACCTGTGAAGGCTTGCATAAAACAATTGTGGAATACTTTAAAAACAATGTTCCTCAACGTCAAATTGTAAAGGCTTTGAAGGTCTCATCATCGACAGTGCATAACATCATCAAAAAAGATTCAGAGAAACTGGAAAAATCTCTGTGCGTAAGGGACAAGGGCAAGACCTTTACTGGATGCCCGTGATCTTCGGGCCCTCAGACGCCACTGCGTCACTCACCGGCATGATTCTGTCATTGACATTACTAAATGGGCCCAGGAATACTTCAAGAAACCACTGTCTGTAAATACAGTCCACCGTGCCATCCACAGATGCCACCTAAAACTCTATCATGCAAAAAGTGCAAAGAAAAGTGGCAAAGTGTTTTGTGGTCAGACGAGTCCAAATTTGACATTCTTGTTGGAAATCATGGGCGTCGTGTCCTCCAGGCTAAAAGACCTGAGAAAGACCACCCCTCCTGTTATCAGCATTCAGTTCAAAAGCCAGCATCTCTGATGGTATGGGGATGCATTTTAGCATATGGTGTGGGACACTTGCATGTTTTAAAAAGCACCATGAATGCTGAAAGGTATATAAAGGTTTTAGTGCAACATATGTTCCCCTCCAGACGACATCTATTCCAGGGAAGGCCTTGTGTATTTCAGCAGGACAATGCAAAATCACATACTGCAGCTATTACAACAGCATGGCTTCGTAGTAGAAGAATCCGTATGCTGAACTGGCCTGCCTGCAGTCCTGATTTTTCACCGATTGAGAACATTTGGCGCATAATTAAACGAAAAGTCTGCAAAGGAGAACCAAAACCCTCCAGCAGCTGGAAGCCTGTATTAAACAGGAGTGGGATCAAATTCCAATGGTTAAACTCAAGAAACTTGTCTCCTTAATGCCCAGACGCCTCCACTATGTGTTAAAAAGAAGAGGGGATGCTACACCATGGTAAACAGGCCCCTGTCCCAACTTTTTTGAGACCTGTAGCAGCCATCAAATTTGAAATGAGCTCATTTTGTGGATAAAATGGTAAAATTTCTCAGTTTCAAAGTTTGCTATGTTATCTTGTATGTTCTATTGTGAATAAAATACTGGCTGGTGTGATTTGAAAGTCACTGCGTTTTGACTTTATTCACAATTTACACTTTGTCCCAACTATTTCGAAATTGGCGTTGTTTAGAATAGAGCATTATGGACATTTTAAATCAGTTCTTTTTGATTACCAGCCACAACAGCTGGTGTTGTTTTCAGCATTTGAGTCTGTGTATGTGTGTGTGTGTGTGTGTGTGTGTCTGTATGCGTGTGTGCATGTGTGTGTGGGCATGTGTGTGTGTGCGTGTGTGGGCATGTTTGTGTGTGGGCGTGTGTGTGTGTGTGTGTGTGTGTGTGTGGGCGCGTGTGTGTGTGTGGGTGTGGGCTTGTGTGTATGTGTGTGTGTGTTTGTGTGGCAAAATGTGGTCCTGGAGATAGCTTTTGTGGCAGGAACAGCCGCTGAAGCAGTTTTGAGTATTTTACTTGGTGTTTATATGTCAGTCTGTGGACAGACATTTGCTACTGAGAGAGCATCACAACCGAGCTAGAAAGAATCACAGAACTTTACAGGCATGTAGTTGAGATGAAAATGAAATAAAAAAATAGGGTCCTGTAGCTTACCGGCAAGCAGTCTTACAGCGATGATACAAGTTATGAAAATTTCATGTGAAGTTTGACATTTGAATCAATGAAAATCAACGTCAAGGTCACTAAATAAAAGTTCACATACATTTATAAGACTTTCTGTAATACAATCCTAACTCTGAAGCAGTTTTGCTGATACAAGTCACTATAATATGTCAATATGTATTCAATATGTCAATTGTGACCTTTAAAGGTCACAGAATGTCACGTTGTGGTCAGCAAATGCACTTGATATATGACTTTCTAAATGTCTCTATACAAACCTTGGCTCAATCTGTGACCATTTTGGTGATACAAGTCATTGTAATTTCACTGTGGAGTTTGACCCTCGAAGGTCACTGACAGTCAAGTTGAATTTCACCAAATGAAAGTTCATATGTGACTTCCTATATGTCAGTAACACAAACCTAGACTCCATCTGTGACCGTTTTGGCAATACAAGTCATTGTAATTGTATTATGTCAAGTTGACCTTCAAATGTCATCAACATTCAAGCTGAATGTCACCAAATGAAAGTTCATATGTGACTTCCTATGTCAGTAAAACAAACCTAGGCTCCATCTGTGACTTTTTCAGTGACAGACGTCATTGAATTTTCTCTAGGTCAAGTTAGACCTTCAAAGGTCAATATGAAGGTCACCAAATTAAAGTTCATACATGACTTCCTATTCGTCTCCAATACAAACCTACACTCAATCTGTAACGATTTTGCTGATTTAAGTCATTGAAATTTCACTGTAGAGTTTGGCCGTCGAAGGTCACTGAAGGTAAAGTTCAAGGTCACCCAATGAAACTTCATACATGACTTCCTATAAGTGTTCAATGAACATTTGTTCCCAATCTTCAATATTTTCAAGCCTAGAAACCTTTGAAAATTGTAACATTTTGCTTGACCTCAAGTTTGACATTTCAAGGTCATCTGAGGTCAACTTTAACACAGCCAAAATATAGGTCATATATTACTTCCTATATGTCAGTAATACAAACTTAATCTCTATCTGCAACCATGTAGCTTCCACAGGCGATTTGGCCCATTCTCCATAAGACCCAATGTTAAAGTACAGCGCCCCCACTAGACCCACTTCCATCGATTCAATCAAAATGGCACTCACACCGTACATGAAGTGTATCAAGGTGAGTTGATGGCCAGATTTAGAAAAAAAGTTCTCAGACAGTTTTTGAGAAACATTTTTTTTGAAATTTCAAATCTTATCTTTTAACATTGTTAATATATTCCCTGACCTCGAGTTTGACCTTTCAAAGTCATCTGTGGTCACATTTAATATTTCCAAAATATGGGTCATATATGACTTCCTATATGTCGATAATACAAACTTAATCACTATCTGCAACCATTTGGCCTCCACAGGCCATCTTGCATATTCATAAAGTACAGCGCCCCTAATAGACCCACTTCCGTCGATTCAATCAAAATGGCGCTCACACTGTACATTGACGGTACTAAGGGAAGTTGATTGCCTGATTTAGAAAAAAAATTATCACGCAGTTTTTGAGAAATACTTTTTTTAAAATTTCTCAGTCCTATCTTTAACATTGGAGCCAAAATTTCAAGGGCCCATAAAACGGACAAAAATGATTCGATCAAAAATCTGAGAAAAACGGTCTAGTAGTATGTTATTGCAAATTTACACGAAAATTCATCAGGCCAAAAAAAAGATAAAAAATGTTCCGGACGACAAACGCCGGACCCCACACCCTGACAATAGCTTTTCGGCCCAGAGGGCCAGTAAGTTAATAAAATGGGTACCGGTATGGTGAGAGCAAAGATATTGGAAGTGGGGGGTTGGAAGAGCAGCTGAGGTGATCCCATCACAAGATGGTCTCTAGCAGACCCCGGGTCAGATTGTAATCTGGATTACGATTACGATTATGATTTTGATTACAATTGTTATCGTAATCACTAATTTAGATGGGCTCCTAATCGTAATCGTAATCTCTAATTTTGCAGGGACTGTTGTTATTATTTGTTGTTGTACAAGTTGTTATTATTTCACAAGTAATTGTACAATACAAAAACAATGTTTAATCATTTCACATGCTATTTTATAAATATATAAATGCATAAATATACATGTACCATTATAAAGATATCCCCACAAAGAAACCTTAGTCTAACCAGTCGTAATCATGATTGTAATCTAGATTGTAATCATAATCGTAATCGTAATCATACATTCTAAACCCATGTAATCGTAATCGTAATCATAAATTTTTGGAAGAATGTAATCGTAATCGTAATCTTTAAAAAATGTCTCGTAATCATCGTAATCGTAATCGCACTGATTTTGCGTAATCCACTCCAGGTCTGGTCTCTTGGATTTTCCATGATATGACCATTTTTTCAGTATTAGGGTTGTAGGTTAAAGATTACAATTTCAGTGCCAAATGACCCTGTGTGAAAAAGTAATTGCCCTTAGTTACTCAATCATAATTCAATATTTAATTTAATACTTAAGTTGAATTAAAGTGGACATGCTCAGGCTTGGTTACGACCAGCCCTGCTGAATCTTAACATTGCTTATAAATATGTAGAACCTTTACAACAATGCAAAATGAGCTTAAAGATCTCAACAAGCCCACTCTACACTATGACCTAAAGTCATTCCGGAAGCAAAGGGGAAGAATGTTGTTGAAATATATTAGTCTGAAATGGAGCCATTTCAAAAGTTCTGGGACTCAATGAACTGTGGTAAGAGCCTTTATCTTAAGACAGAGGAAAATTGTAGCAGGGAGCCTCCCCAGCAGTTTCTGGCAGAACAAAATTCCCCCATTAACAACTCATTTGGGAAGTCACAAAAGAGCCCAGATTAAAGTCTATGGAACTGCGAGCCTTGTGCAGCTCTGATAAAGTCATCATTTACGATTACACCATTATTACCATAATTTGTTCCATGAATAATAATGAATTTTCAATTTTGAAAATAAGTCTTCAGTAAACTGAAAAGGGTTACGATCGCAATGCCACAAACGGAGGCAATAATCAATAAATAAATGTCTCGCAAAACGAGACATGCGCCAAATTCAAAATTTTCTAGGAGTGATATTAGAAACATGGCCAACGGATAGCCGCACATGTCCAAGTATCCATTTTGGGTCAAACGGCAATTTAGCCCCTTATTTCACTATGCCGAAATTAACGGGTTTTTTTTCCCGCAAAGTACTTTACTTTTTTTGGCAAAATGAGACGTATCCATGAATGTATCTCATTTTTTTTTAAAAGTTCAAACTATTTTAATGCATTACCAGTACCAAATGATCAAAGTGATGCTAGAGTTCCATTTTCTGGCTAAATATGTTTGGTAAGTCAAGAGCAAGACTGAGAAATAAAAAATAACTGGTTTTCCTGGAAATTTCTTGTCTGGAAGAAAAAAGGCCTTTTTCTCAAAACAGCAAAAATGGATATGTCTCGTTTTGTGGTGAAACTCTTCAAATAAATACTTGCAGTTTTCAAGTTTGAACTGGGGCCTCTATGGGAATAGTGCCCCCCACAATTATTGGTACCCTTCAGTTAAAATGAACAAAATAAGATGTGAAAATACATCTTTATTTTTTATCCTCATGATCTTTTGACCTTTCACAAATATCTCACCTTTAATTGAAGTAATATAATCGAAAGAAACATTGATTTCTTATTATGAAACAAATATTTTAATCAAAAATATGTGTGCCACATTATTGGCACCCCTTCATTCAATATTTTGTGCAATCACCCTTTGCAAAGATAACAGCTTTGAGTCTTTTCCTGTAATGTATATTGAAGTTGGCTCACACTTTGTGTGGGATCTGAGATCATTCCTTCATACAGAATATACACAATCTCCCCAGATCCTACAGAATATACACAATCCTACAGAATATACACAATCTCCCCAGATCCTTCAGATTCCAGGTTGACGCCTGTAACTCTCCTGTTCAGCTCCTCCAACGGATGTTCTGTAGGGTTTAGGTCAGGGGACTAGGGGCTCTATCTTTCACACTGCCCTACCCGTTGCCACTACCCGCTACCCATGAATTACGCACTTCAGCAGCTTCCACTATCCCTAAACGGTATCTTGCGGCCACACTACCCACTATACATTATGCCGACTCCCTTATTTGTGCCTGGAGGTGTGCCCGTGGGCGTGTTTATGCGCTTTCCCTACAATTGCTATCTTGACCACGCACGTTAGGGAAAGCGTATAGCAGGTCCTCAAACCACCCGATACCCATTTGGGCTTTTACAAGAGCGCGCCCAGGTGGCTTCAATGCGCGTCCACTTGGACACATGTGGACGTGCACATGCGGCTCCACTTCCCGAATTAACTCGCCTATAAAAAGCCACCTTGCTTTAGCCTCAGTTGAACCCCTGAGAAAATGGCAGAGATAGAATTAAATCGCCTTGATCGCCAGTTAAAGAATAGAAGACGCCCAGAATGTGTGTACCGCCAGTGCACCAGCTACCTGGGCCTTTCAGGTAAGTCTATATTGTTTGTATTTTGTATCAATCATTTTTTCCGCTTTTATAATAGTATATAATTATTATATATAATATATATTAATGATATACAGCGCCCTCCATAATTATTGGCACCCCTGGTTAAGATGTGTTAAAAGCCTTAAAATAAATTCAAGTTTTATTGCAGAAGCATACTCTCAGACTGAAAATTGTTGAAAAATTTAACCTTCAACTCAAGTGAATTTTAAGGGAAAAAAAAATCCCTGACTAAGAAATAATTATTTTTCATAAAATCACCTGTTCCACAATTATTGGCACCCATAACAATTCCTAGGAAATAAATGTAATTGAAGTATTTCTGTCATTTCTCCAGTAGTTTACAAAGTTGATCAGAGTATCTAGGAACATTTAATTAGTAATTCATCACTTCCTGTTTCCCTGGGGTATAAATATGACGTGACACAGAGGCCATTTCTCTTATCCACTCTTCTACATGGGAAAGACAAAGGAACACACCATTCAAGTAAGGCAGATGTGTCGACCTTCACAAGTCAGGCAATGGCTACAAGAAAATAGCCACTCGCCTGCACCTGCCCATATCTACTGTCAGAGGAATCATTAAGAAGTTTAAAACAACTGGAACAGTGGTAAACAAGCCTGGACGAGGATGCAAGGTTATTTTGCCACCACGCACAGTGAGGAGGATGGTAAGAGAAATAAGAAGTTCTCCGAAGCTCACTGTTAAAGAATTGCAACAAATGGTAGCATCTTGGGGTCACAAAGTCTCCAAAACAACCATCAGGCGCTATCTACATGCCAACAAGCTGTTTGGGAGGCATGCACGGAAATAACCTTTTCTCACTCACAATCATAAACGCAAACGTCTGGAGTTCGCTAAGTGGTACTGGGACTTCAACTGGGACCGTGTGCTTTGGTCAGATGAGACCAAGATAGAGCTTTTTGGCAACAAACACTCTAAGTGGGTCTGGCGGAACACAAAAAGATGAGTATGCAGAAAAGCACCTCATGCCCACTGTGAAGTATGGGGAGGATCGGTGATGCTGTGGGCCTGTTTCTCTTCCAGAGGCCCTGGGAACCTTGTTAGGGTGCATGGCATCATGAACGCTTTGAAATACCAGGACATTTTAAATCAAAATCTGGTGGCCTCTGCCCGAAAGCTGAAGATGGGTCGTCACTGGGTCTTTCAGCAAGATAATGACCCTAAACATGTGGCCAAATCTACACAGAAATGGTTCACCAGACACAGAATCAAGCTCCTCCCATGGCCATCTCAGTCCCCAGACCTCAACCCCATTGAAAACCTGTGGAGTGAGCTGAAGAGGAGAGTGCAGAGGAGAGGACCCAGGTCGCTGGATGATTTAGAGAGATTGTGCAGAGAGGAATGGTTGAAGATCCCTCTTTCTGTATTCTCCCATCTTGTGAAACATTATAGGAGAAGATTAGATGCTGGCAAAAGGGGGTTGTACAAAGTATTAACATCAGGGGTGCTAATAATTGTGGCACACATGATTTGATGTAAAAGAATTATTTCTTAATGTGGGATTTTTTTCCCACTGAATAAATGCACTTGAATTAAAGGTTGGATTTTCCTCTTTTTTTCATTGTGGTCCTATATTATTTAGAAAAAAACTGAATTTATTAGAAGCTAAAGAACACATCTTAACCAGGGGTGCCAATAATTATGGAGGGTGCTGTATATTATATAGAATATTCTAAAATTATAATAATACAATACAAGAATTATTTCCCACAGAACGAGAATGCGTGACAAAACTGCACCTCTCCCGTCAGGCAGTGACGGAATTATGTCACCTGGTTGCAGATGATGTAGACACCGCTGCCAGCTGTCCGTATGCCTTGCCCGTTGCTGTTAGGGTTACTGTGGCACTATTTTTCTATGCTAGTGGGTCATTCCAACACCCACTCAGCTCAATTGGAGGCATGACCCAATCTGCCATAAGCTCGGCTATAACTGCAGTCACTGCCAGCATAGTCCGACATGCCTGTAGGTACATCACTGGCATCCCTGTGACACCCGGGAGACAACGCAGGGTAAGCGGGATTTTTTGGTAAGATATGGGTTCCCTAGGGTTCTGGGTGCCGTCGACTGCACACACATTCTGATTCGGGCTCCGGCTCTGAACAGTGGCGCCTATGTGAATCAAAAGGAAACCCATTCCATCAACGTCCAGGTGATTTGCGATGCATGGGGTTACATCTTGAATGTATACACAAATCATCCTGGAGGTAGCCACGACGCTTTTATAATGGAACAGTCGGTCATTCCTGCAGTCTTCCAGAGGGACCCCCCCTCTGGATGGGTGGCTGTTGGGTGACAATGGCTATCCATTAAAGACATGGTGCATGGTGCCATACATTACGCCAACAAGTGTGCGTGAGTTCGCTTTCAATAGAAAACACTCACGCCGCGACGAGTTGTCATTGAGCCGAACATTTGGCGTGCTCAAAATGCGGTTCCGCTGCTTGGACAGGTCAGGTGGGGTCTTACAGTATGGTCCTCAGAAAGTAGCATCTTTCTTTGTGGCATGTTATGTGCTGCACAACATTGCCCTACTCCATGGAATGATGCTGGAGTTTGAGGATAGATTATTACCGGACTATAGAAGGCGGCAAGCTGAAGTGCAGGTGCCGACTCCAAATGCTGATATAGTGCCAGCAGTAGCAGGGGCAATGAGGGACCAGCTGGCAGCGGAGCTGCGACACCGCTAGTCATGTCATCTGCAGCCTGCCTGGTAAGTAATTTGTGCAATCAGTAGGCTACTAATAATGTAATAATGTAATTCATATGGCATTTTATTAAATACTCAAAGTCGCTTTCTAAAGAAAAAAGTGTAAATGGTTGCAGTCAATGTAGGCATTTATTTGGCTGTGGGAATTTTCTAAAATGGGATTTTGTTCTATGCTTCATTTCTGACGGGAGAGGGAGTTGGAAGTGCATGGCGAAACGCATTTTGACCTCATGCACGAGCAATTAAACTTCTTCTTCGGAGAAACGTGGCGACCTTCCTCTCTCCATCACGGATTTCGGTTTGAGGATTTGTGATAGCGCAGCCTGCTCCTAAAGGCAATGGCACCTGGCACACTGATTGGTTTAACTGGCGTAACGACCAAACCACGCCTATGCATAATATAACGGGTAGCGCAGGTGTTTTAGGGATAAAGGCAGGTGTGCAAGATAGCAACTTTTTGCGGGGGAACGCCTCCTACGCAATGCTAAATCCCCAAGGGCCCTATCTTACGCCAGAGTCCCTAAACCTGTTATTTGGGGATTTAGCATTGCGTAAGAGGCATTTCCCCGCAAAAGTTGCTATCTTGCACACCTGCCTTTATCCCTAAACACAGTGGTTTGGCGTTACGCCAGTTAAACTAATCAGTGTGCCAGGTGCCATTGCCTTTAAGAGCAGGCTGCGCTATCCCAAATCCTTAAATCGAAACCCGTGATGGAGAGAGGAAGGTCGCCACGTTTCTCCGAAGACGAAGTTAAATTGCTCTTACAAGAGGTCAAATCCAGACAGGGGAGGATCAAAATCCCATTTTAGAAAATACCCACAACCAAATAAATGCCTACATTGACTGCAACCATTTACACTTTTTTCTTTATAAAGCGACTCTGAGTATTTAATAAAACGCTATTTGAATTACATGTATTATTACATTATTAGTAGCCTACTGATTGCACAAATTACTTACCAGGCAGGCTGCAGATGACATGACTAGCGGTGTCGCAGGTCTGCTGCCAGCTGGTCCCTCATTGCCCCTGCTACTGCTGGCACTATATCAGCATTTGGAGTCGGCACCTGCACTTCAGCTTGCCGCCTTCTATAGTCCGGTAATAATCTATTCTCAAACTCCAGCATCATTCCATGGCGTAGGGCAATGTTGTGCAGCACACAACATGCCACAAAGAAAGATGCTACTTTTTGAGGACCATACTGTAAGACCCCACCTGACATGTCCAAGCAGCGGAACCACATTTTGAGCACGCCAAATGTTCGCTCAATGATAACTCGTGCGCGTGAGTGTTTTCTATTGAAAGCGAACTCACGCACACTTGTTGGCGTAATGTATGGCACCATGCACATTGTCTTTAATGGATAGCCATTGTCACCCAACAGCCACCCATCCAGAAGGGGGTCCCTCTGGAAGACTGCAGGAATGACCGACTGTCCCATTATAAAAGCGTCGTGGCTACCTCCAGGATGATTTGCGTATACATTCATGATGTAACCCCATGCATCGCAGATCACCTGGACGTTGATGGAATGGGTTCCCTTACGATTCACATAGGCGCCACTGTTCAGAGCCGGAGCCCGAATCAGAATGTGTGTGCAGTCGACGGCACCCAGAACCCTAGGGAACCCATATCTTGCCCAAAAATCCCGCTTTACCCTGCGTTGTCTCTCGGGTGTCACAGGGATGCCAGTGATGTACCCACTGGCATGTCGGACTATGCTGGCAGTGACTGCAGTTATAGCCGAGCTTATGGCAGATTGGGTCATGCCTCCAATTGAGCTGAGTGGGTGTTGGAATGACCCACTAGCATAGAAAAATAGTGCCACAGTAACCCTAACAGCAACGGGCAAGGCATACGGACAGCTGGCAGCGGTGTCTACATCATCTGCAACCAGGTGACATAATTCCGTCACTGCCTGACGGGAGAGGCGCAGTTTTGTCTTGCATTCTCATTCTGTGGGAAATAATACTTGTATTGTATTATTATAATTTAGAATATTATATATAATATATATCATTAATATATATTATATTGTTATGACTTGAAAATCACAACAAAGAAAACCAGCAATGACAACTCAAACAAATTTGTTCTTCACTGATTAAGTAAAAAAACTTCTACAAATAATCCACTGTAATCTTATAATAACACTCTAATGCCACTATATAACTCTGAAGCCAAAACAAAAACTCTTCTCAACTGACCAAAATCACAGCATTTATATAGACTAGGAACATTCTGGAAAGATCTATAGGATTCCTGGTTGATCCAGCCCCCTCCAGGAAAGAAGATGCCAGAAGCTTCTAGAAAGCACTAGTCTATTTCATCACAAAGAAGTGGTATTGCATCAGATCATGTTTTTCTACAGACATGCCACCAGAGGGTGCTAAATGATGAACAAAATAAACAAATAGCTGGCCAGTAAGGCAGCACAAATACATATAAATACAAATACATACAAAAATACATACAAATACAGTGCTTTACATAAATCACTCATACATAACAATATATAATAATTATATATTATTATAAAAGCAGAAAAAATGATTGATACAAAATACAAACAATATAGACTTACCTGAAAGGCCCAGGTAGCTGGTGCACTGGCGGTACACACATTCTGGGCGTCTTCTATTCTTTAACTGGCGATCAAGGCGATTTAGTACTATCTCTGCCATTTTCTCATGGTTTCAACTGAGGCTAAAGCAAGGTGGCTTTTTATTGGCGAGTTAATTCAGGAAGTGGAGCCGCATGTGCACGTCCGCATGTGTCCAAGTGGACGCGCATTGAAGCCACCTGGGCGTGCTCTTGTAAAAGCCCAAATGGGCATCGAGTGGTTTGAGGACCTGCTATACGCTTTCCCTAACGTGTGTGGTCAAGAAAGCAATTGTAGGGAAAGTGCATAAACACGCCCACGGGCACACCTCCAGGCGCAAATAAGGGAGTCGGCATAATGTATAGCGAGTAGTGTGGCCGCAAGATACCGTTTAGGGATAGTGGAAGCTGCTGAGTGCGTAATTCATGGGTAGCGGGTAGCGGCAACGGGTAGGGCAGTGTGAAAGATAGAGCCCTATATGTCAAATGGCAAAACCTCTCCTTTGCTGCTGGTGAACCATTTTTGAGAAGATTTTGAGGTGTGCTTCAGATTATTAGGTCCAACCACTTCCCATTTTATGTTCTCTGGAAAAGGCTTTTGGGTTTTCATATAATATCTGCTGGTTTTCAAGGGAGTCCATGATACCATCTATCCTAATTGGATGTCCAGGGCGTTTGAAAGAAAAACAGCCCCACAACATTGATATAGGCAGCTCAACAAATTACTCTCACATATTGCGACTGTGTTCTAAGGTCTTCTGCATTGTCATGAGTGACCAAGGCTGTGTTTGAATAGTCCTTTTTGCTTTGGAGAGTTCCTCTGTCCTTAGAAATGACCTGGAAGTATTAAACCTTTAAAACGCTCTCCTTTTATGAGAAAATGTCCTCCCAAACTAAAATGCTTACTGTTCTCGAACCACTTTGACTTCAGGCGTAACCATGGCCTCATTTGAAAGGTGACACTCAGTAGATTGCTCTCAAATAGTCAGACTTGCTGAGAATATTACCAAAACTGAGTAAAACAATGGGAATATAAGTTCTTGTCAGTCAGAAAAAGATTTTATGTTTTCGTCTGCCCCTGTGGTGCTGCGACTGAGTGTCATCAGCCCAGAAAAATAATACAGCCACTGCCAGACGGCTAAACAACCGCAGGCGCAAATATGATCGTGTAGCCAAAAATTTATATTTTGCAGATTTTTTTTCTCTTGGTTTTGTTCGTGCCTATTGCAAGAAACAAGTTTAGAGCAGCTAAACCTCTCTGTGTTCCTAGCCATGGTCATGTTCACTTTTACTGTAGTTTTAGAACTTCCTTATTCCAGGTCATGTTCCCCATACGTAGCTACAGTTTCTCCCCAACATACTCTTCCAATTTATCATATATGTGTAATAAAGTCACTTCCAAATCTCCTTTGCTTCATTGACAAAATCCCCCCCCTTGTCAGAAACCATTGAAACAATTCCTCCTGGTTAAAATTAATCCCTTTGCTACCATTTGCATCCATTTTTTGGACATTTCAGACCACTGGCTGTCTATGTAAACTAAAAGAATTTGATTTTCATGTTATAAGGACCGATAGGCCAAAACACTAACTTTTTTCTCATTAGATCAGCATATAATAGCCAGTGAGTGCACTTATTTGGCTTCTAAAGGGTAACGATACAATCTAAAGCAGTGCATTATGAATAGAATAGCTAATTATAGTGAAATTCACAAAGATGGGCAGCCACTACCTCCTTTGCAAAGTCGATTTAGTGACATTTGTCCAAACTTGCTTGTTTTGCGGATTAAAAACTATAACAGGTTTTTATTTCCAGACCACTATCAAGGTAAGAACATCCATTTAAACATATCTTGACAAATCACACCAATGCAATACAAATGACCCTGTGGGGCTGCATGGCCCGGCTGAAGGTTGTTATGACACAATTCTAAATACTGTTTTTGTTCTTGTTTTTGCATCATAAAATGGCTTATGCAGTTAGAATGCTGAGTCCTCAAATTTTTGGAAGATATATTGATCTTCAACGCAGCTCGATATTTCACGGTATAAAAATGTATTTATGCCTAGCAGCCCGCCCCTTGGTCGATGCTCATGAAAGGGTTAAATAGTGTCCATGATAAGGAGTTCAAATTCTATAAAAACTATGACAAGGTGCTTCAGCGCTTCCTTATTGACCTCCTTTAGCATAGGGTACCCTGGACCATCCTTTACAAAAATAAAGGAGGTAACATTGTCCTATAATTCCTTGTGACACACCATCCATCTGAACGTTTATGAAAACAAGTGAGATGACCTTGCCTTGTGCAAGAGCAGTTGGATTCGCTCAGTACCGTGCTGGTCTTTTCCGAAGTCCGTATGAATTCTCCTTTACATCTTTCCTCAACCTCCTGACCTTTCCCATTGAGTATAAGGAAAAGTGGTGAGGAATTAGATGATAGGATGTTTTTTTTTTTTTGACTATTCAAATTCAGCATAAGGGAGATGGCCTGTGTCACATCATATTTATACCCCAGTGGAGCAAGAAGTCATGGTTGACCACTTTAGAGTTCCTAAATAAAGAGATGAATTTAAAAATGCTAATTACGACTGGAAATATACTTCAGTTAGATTTTAATAACAGGATTTTCTAGGGGTGTTTTCTTTCCATAATTTTACTTCAGTGAAAAGGAAAACTGTTCATACATTTTTGAGTTACAGACCAAGAGGATAAAAAGCAAAGAATTTTTTGTTCACTGACTGTTATAATCATATTCATTAAGGGTGTCAATAACTGTATGATGAGACAAGACCGCTGCTTTCTGGCCAGATTGGTAGTGATGTTGGACGGACTGGAAGGATACATATGAATCGGTGAATTCAGTAAGGGCCCAACTCCATGTTGAAAGTGTGTGGAGTTGGGCCCTTATTGAATTTACCTATTCATATACGTTTAAGGGTTAAAAGAGCACCATATTCATGCTAAACAGTAGTGGTTTATGTCATGAACTTGATTTTTATCATCTGATTTCAGGGTTATTCTTGAAGTCAGTAGAATCATGAAATCTAGTGCGAACCAAGACATTTGAATAAAAGTATCCATCCTATATTGGATAAAGGCTTCTTTCCATTTCTGCAAATTAAACCTATGCATTTCGCATTAATTAATGACATGTTTTCTGGTGTCTCCACTTTTCTCTCTACAAAATTGGTTACAATTTCAATTTCACCTATGGAAACCTATGTTGGATAAAGGTATTATTTTTATAAGGGATATCGTGAATGAGGATAATAAACTCATGTCTCACAAACAATTAACTAGTTTTTATGGAACAGTCTGTACACTGCAACAATATAATCAGCTTATTGGAGCTTTACCAAGTGCTTGGAAATCAAAAATTATAAAAGGAACAGGAGGGCATTTAGTCTGTAGGCCTCATATGAAATTGGTAAATTGGTTACAGAGAATAAAGATCAACAAACATGTATACACATTTTATTTAAGAATAAAGAATTTAGTCGCTTGCCATACAGGATTCTAGTCTGTTGGGAAAATATGTTAGATACATCAGTCCCATGGAACCAAGTTTTTAAAATCCTTTACAATACATCACTTGATCCAAAGATAAGATATTTTCAATATAAGTTAATTTATAAGTTTTTAGCAACTAAAAAGATGCTAAATATATGGGGAATAGATTCATCACCCCTTTGTCGATTCTGTCAGGAAGAAGTGGAGTCAGTAGACCATTTATTTTGGTACTGTCCTATACTAGCCTTATTTTGGATAAAGGTACAAGGCTGGATATCTCAGTATAATAGAATACAATTAGATTTATTTAAAGTGTTATTGGGTGATGTAACACAAGGAACACACCTAATCTGTAATATAATTATATATTTAGCAAAAATATTTATTTTCGGGTTGAAATCTGTTGAGGCATTAAGAATTGAGAAATTCAGAAATTTTGTCAAGTATTACTGTAGAATTGAATGTGTGATGGCCCATGAGACAGGACTTGTAATTTATACCCAAAGATGGGATATAGTAAGGGAGGCTGAAGGTTGGGAATAATGAGAGATGGAATAGGTGAGCTAATAACTACTAATGCAAAAGGTAGAAAAGCATTGTGAATGTAATCGTTATTGTGTTGTATTGTATTGTATTTATTTATTTATTTATATTTTTTAAATTATTGCGTGTTTTGTTTTGTCGGGTTATGGTAGGAGGATTTGTACACAATTATATAACTGACTGAATTAACAAAGTTGTCCTCTGGGGGGGGGTTTAAAAAAGAAAAAAAAACACACATTTGAATAAGTCTTTGATTACCTGACAGATTTTCAAAAAACCAGACAAGAATCTTAAATTAGGCGAAAAAACCAAACAGTCCAACAAAGTGACCAGAAAATGACTGTATTGCAATTGCGGCCTCTGTTTGAATTCTGTTGAAAATTTGTGGCTTGACCTGACAAGGCCAGTCCAAAGGCATAAAGCATGAAAAATATTGAAAGAATCTGCTTGCAGCAAAAAAGATTCCCCCAAATATTTAAAACTCTAAAAAACTATTGAAGACCACAGCATGGTTTTCTTCCTACAAAGAGAGAAAGAGAGTGCGCAAACAGTACTGCAAATAGGGGGTATGGATGCATATTATTTTTCAGAAACAATGGTGTAATTTTATTAAAGTGTGATTCTTTTGGATTTGATTCAAGAAAATATTTCTACATTTCCACACTGAGAATGAAAGGCTCTGAATTTCCCAAAGTCAACCCATAATAATTCTTGGCACCATACATCGTTTTCTACTGAATCATTAATTTTTTTTTTTCTGAAATAAAACTGTGAAATTACAATTTAGCTGCCATACAAGAAAACCATGCTCTATTCTCAAGTATACCCCTGACTGTCCTCAACTAAAATGGCATGAACTGAGTTAGACTGCATTGTTAAAATAATCTGTCCATTTAAACTGGAAATCCAATCCGAAGCCACCATTTCAACACATTTAAAATTTTAAATAGAATGAAGGCTACATATGCCTGTGGCGCTCCTTGTTTCCAGAATTATTATAGTTAATTGAAACAATAAATTATAATGTAGTTTATGACAACACACTGTTCAACCTGCTCATCTGATATGTACCCACGAGAGGGCGCTTTTTTCCCAACAGATTGAACAATGCTTTTCCCAGCATCTCTTGTCCATATTGCATGTCAAATAGTATAGATTACTGTTGTGCATAGATTTACATTCATGTTGCGAGTCAGTACAAGGGGGCTTTAGCTTTCTTGTAAAGCAAGAAAAACTGTAGTTTTACCCAAATCACTTGCTGCAAGTTGTGTTATTTGTGGGCATGTGTTTGTGCATTTGCGTCATGCGTGTCTGAGGTTTGCTTTAAGGCATTCCTGCAGAGCATCCTGATATTTTGTAAGACCACAAGCAATTTACATCAATTCTGAGCATCAGAGGAATTTAACATCTGTTGACTCCATGTCAAAAAGGTGAAGATAGCATAACAAGACACAAAGACTCAGGGTCCCCCGTCCTCACACAGTTATTAACTGATGCAGCAAAATCATCTTTTATTATCTTATTTTATTGTAATAATAATAATAATAATAATTATTATTATTATTATTATTATTATTATTACTACTTGAAATACAGTTGTAAATGTCCCTAGAGGGCCTGAATAAAAATTAGGGTGTCACATTATTTATATCTTGCCCTTTTCTTTAAAAAAGTTGGAGGTGCTTCCACTTTTGTTTGCTACCTTGGCTTTAGAACTTGAAAGTCAGTGCGTTTACGTGACGTTAGAGAAAATCGAATTATTGTGTTAGTCTGACTGTAACCGGACTTTTAAAATGCATGTAAACATGTTACCCTGCTGAAAAATCCAGTAGAATACCATTTGAAAAAAACCATTAGGTTTCTAATGGTTTAATGGGAACTGGAACCCTATTAGGAACCATTAGAAGAAACCATTAGGAACCTACTGGTCCCATTAGGATGTAAAACCATTAGCAACCTACTGGTCCCATTAGGATGTAAAACCATTAGGAACCTGCTGGTCCCATTAGGATATAAAACCATTAGAGACCTACTGGTCCCATTAGAATTTAATACCATTAGAGACCTACTGGTCCCATTAGAATGTAATACCATTAGAGACCTACTGGTCTCATTAGAATGTAATACCATTAGAAAGCTACTGGTTCCATTAGGCGCTAAAACCATTAGAAAACTGGTCCCATTAGGATCTAAAACTATTAGAAAAACATACTGAGAAACATACAGCTGCAACAGAAATTATAGCAGAGTCCTAACACTGGGCACCAGAGACATGTCTATACATATGTGCAATTGTGTATGTATTCGGATATTTTCCCCTCCGAATTGGGAACAGGACATATGGGAGTGACAACTCATTGCAGTTTGTGATTTTAATTTAATTTATTCAGAACATGAACCATCAAACCATCAGGTTGTGTTCTTTTCCCTCCTCTTGGATGGATGAGTCATGAACAATGATTTAATCACAAAAGGCCAAATATGATTTAATCACAAATTTAATTGCAAAAGGCCAAAGGTGATCTTGGAATGTATTAAATGAAATCACTGAAAACCGCAATCTACAAACATACTGTATAGCCTACATGTAATGGGCCAAGGAAGTAGGGAGGCCAAATGCAGCAGTGTGAGAGAGCGAGACAAGCAAGGACTTAATTTCTCCCACAGAGAGAAATATAAACCAGGCAACAGAACCAGCTCTAGCGCTTCCAAAAGGACGCCCAGCAATCCGAACCAGGAAGCAAAGCGAGAGAGGAAAAACAAACAGGGAGAGCAAAAGGGAAATAACTCGAGAACCAAGAAAGACAAAGCACCATAAATTGGTGCGATACCAAAGAAAGAGAGGGAAGGAATTAAAAAGGAAATTTCCCTAAAGAAATATAAATCGCAAATATACCGCGAAGGCTTATGCCACAAATCCCTTACCAGAGATAACTTCTGGCTGCAGTGAAAAGTGAAATCAGACACTCCAGCAAAGGAGGCGTGGTGGACATCCGGCTTATATAGACTTAGGTGAAAGCGCCATCATTCTGAAAAAAAACACCCCAAAAGTGGTAGAGTTGGCATGTATGCGTTATCAATTCAATAATGACTTATGTTAACTTTATGACTTTCAGAAAGGACAGAGGACTGACAGGTGACTATCAATGAGTATTAACTGACAGCACAATTAGTCTCTGCATTATTAAAAGCAGCATAATATTCAGTGTGGCATCTTAGAAAATCCACTGGAAATAATTACAATTTATGTGTTCATCATTTTTATGTACATCTGCACTTATGTATTGGTGTTTAGTGATAAGTTCAAAACAACTTTTTCATTGACTTTTTGCATGCAGAAGGTATAAATTTATCTAGGCTTGCATGTACAGTAATATTTTTAGGAAGGGCTCATTAAACACTATACATCCAGACAGAACAAGACACATTAAAACACAAATGTATCTCGTTACACACATACATTTTATGTATATCTTTTTATTTTGCACTTATGTACTGAAAATACTTCATGAAAAAGAAATCTTGAATAAACTCAGAAACATGAATAGCATGTGAAGCAGTTTGTCTGTGCCCTGAAATGGCATTTAATGGCATCAAAGGCATATTCAAACATTATTTTACAAAATGCACATAGTTAATGATAGAAAGCTAAAACTCAACAAAGTGCTTTATTTCATAAATTTTAACTTACACTTGAAGAATAACCCATATGCAGTGTTCAGATATTGGAATTCTACAACCTTAACAGGGCCAAAAATTCAAGTTTGTTATGAATTTGGAAGTGTTACAATAATTATCAAATACAATATTGCTATCTTACAGAGGATGTGTTAAGAATGCCATTTTATTTGATCAGAGATTAAATGATTTATCATATATATATATATATATATATATATATATATATATACACTTTGTATTAATTTATTTATTAATAAATCAGCCTATAAAATAAAAATTAATTGTAAAATTTTTTTAAGCTGTAAGTTTATAAACATGTTTGGTCATGCAGAGGCTATAACATGTCTGAACAGTTCATGCATCTGCACGGCCCAGCAAAAAGTTTCTTTCTGGCTCAGGAGGGAAGACCTCTGCTGGGTACCTGTGCAACACATCATTGCCAAGATTGAAGTTGCAAGCACTACATCTGGATGTCGATATGCACTCAAGGAGCAGGACACCAAAGTAGCTGAAAACTTCATGAAAGAGTTCAAATAAGTTGTGTAATATCTGCGCTAACTGCTATCAACTGGTCATTTAAAATGTTCCATTATTTGCAATTCTGCAGGGCTGTCAAAAACTCTTTTTAACACTGGTTATTAGAAGCATAAAGGTAAATTTTTTCTACTTGGATATAAATGTTCATTGATACAATAATTTTAAGTCATGATTTGTAACAAGTTTGATCTTCCACTGATGTTGGGACTACAGTATTTCAATATATATCTGAAAACTGTATATGGGTTATAATTCAAGTGTAAGTTAACATTTATGAAATAAAGCACTTTGTTGAGTTTAAGCTTTCTATCATTAACTATGTGCATTTTTACAATAATTTTTGAATATGCCTTTGATGCCATTAACACGTTGACTGCCAACTACGAGATAACTCGTAATGGCGGGTCAGGGCCAGCGCCAGACTTGAAAAATCGGGGGAAATTATCCATCCCTTTATTGACAACAATTGGTCCTGGCTAATTCTAGATGGTTTTCCTTTATAAGCACGTTTTCTAATTCAAGAATAATCAAGTGGCAATTGAAGACACGGCTTCTCTCCCCCATGCGATCTAACAGCAAATAATGGGCTGCATTCAGTGCAGAAAAATAATTTAATTATAATAAGGTCAATGCACTGGCACTCAGCAATGGTAATTTTTTTTCCAGCGAGAGCGGAATTTCAGAACTCATTTGCGAATGAAGGTAATTACGGCAAGTACCTACACCTGTTTTTGCAGCACGGTCACGCAACTTGCTGTAAAAAATAGCCAGCTGTTAGACTGGAAAATGAAAACGGAGGAAACCACGTATACTTGTCACCAGAATTACCTTCATTCGCGAAGAGTTCTGAAATTCCGCTCTCGCTGGAAAAAAAATTACCATTGCTGAGTGCCAGTGCATTGACCTTACTATAATTAAATTATTTTTCTGCACTGAATGTAGCCCATTATTTGCTGTTAGATCGCATGGGGAGAGAAGCCGTGTCTTCAATTGCCATTTGATTATTCTTGAATTAGAAAACGTGCTTATAAAGGAAAACCATCTAGAATTAGCCAGGACCAATTGTTGTCAATAAAGGGATGGATAATTTCCCCCGAATTTTCAAGTCTGGCGCTGGCCCTGACCCGCCATTACGAGTTATCTCGTAGTTGGCAGTCAACGTGTTAAATGCTGTGTCCACAAAAATACCATATTTTCAAAAATTTATTTTGAGAAAATAAAGCAGAACCCCATCACAAATTTTGGATATGTTAATAACAGGCATCTAATCTTTCAAAAACAGTCAATTTGTTGTTGGTGGATGGTGTCTTTTTTTGGTATTTGATATTGTGAAAAATAGCACAAATTTTATTTTTTTCATTTTCAAGCCTTAATATTTTCCAGATTATACATAAGAGAGGGCCAGAATTAGAATATAAAATACACAACATATATGGGAAGCTGTATGTGCAATACCAAATCCCTGTCTTTGACATTAGGCTTTTTACAGTCCTTCAAATTTGCTACCGTAGAGCGCACAGTAAAATTTTCGAGCAACTTTAAGCACCCAGAAATATATGATGAACTAAAGGGACACCTTTATAAGTCCATATTCCTCAAGTTATAGCAGCATATTTTCACTCCTGGAAATTTGAAGGACTTAGCTGAAATACTTCTCTAGATACAGCCATGTGAAAGTGGCTACTCAGAAACAGCTGTTGAAATAGGGCCAGAACTTAGTTGCAAAAATATTTTTTTTTTGATGAAACTATGAGGAGTTGAGAGCTAAAATTTTGGATTTCTCCTATTAGGAGGTGAATGCACCTGCTTTAATTTTTTCGGCCAAATCTGAGATGGTCGAGTGGGAGCCATTCGGACATTTGACATGGAATGACCCACATGTTATCTGTGCCTTGGTGGAATATGCCTGCACTACAGGCAGTAGAGGTCCGTGGCATCAAAATCAAAGATGGCTGCCCTCATTCACCAACCTGCAGTTGGTTTTTTTATGGTAATCTTTGCTAATTTTGACAAGGTTATGGTAAGAATATCTTTTATATCGTTACCAATGCTTCAATATGAATATTTACTAGATTGAAGCAACTTATGAATATTCAAAATTTTGTTGCTTATTCTATAGTAAAATTGAGTTGAAAATTTATGTATCAAATGTGATACAACAGGTATTTAGCCCTAGGAGATCTAGCCTGACTCCGCCAGCCTTCCTACTTCCGTTTAATTTCATTTCGCTTCAGTACTCAGTCTGGTCACTCGGAGCTCTGCCTCGTTTACTTCGGCAGAAAGTACGCCGGACCAACCAATAAACAGAAGGCATGGCCGAGAGCCATGATGTAGCAGCTGCGCCGAGTTTGAAATTGTAGTCTTCGAAATCAACAATGGCCACGGACATCGGCCCAATTCCAACCCGCCCCCTGAAGACTCAAGCCCTGAACCCTCACTGACTTAACTGACGTCAGCTGTAAGGGACTGAGTCTGAGAGTCTGAGAGGGCTCCAGATCCTATAAATTGGAATTGAACAGTGCTTACCCCCTTTCACGTTACCAAACTACACGCAGTTGTGACAATCAACGTTAATATTTACACAGAAACTTTTTCTTTCTCGCTCCTTCCAATACCTCGATCGGACCGCTCTTTGGTTTATTTACCGTTTTTTTTTTTTTTGTTACATTTTCGGTATTCCGACGGCATCCCCCGTATTTGACTTCACAACGCTATGAACTGTGGGTAATTTCCTCACGCAAAGTCAGCATCGGTGCTGACTTGCGGTAGGGGGGCAGTAAGGGCTCATTCACGGACTCACTGATTTGATGATCTGACAATGGAACAGCCCTCACACACTCACGGACTTCCCGTGAACGCGCCTCTAAGTCAGTGAGTCCGTAAGGGGTCGGATTGGAATTGGGCCAGTGATACACGGGAGGCCATTCGCTCTGTCGTGGAGAAAATCCCGGGTATCAGCGACTTATAGCCACAACAAGAGGAATGTTTGGTTAGTTTTTTGAATGGAAATGATGTTGTAGCGCTACTCACTACAGATTGTCATATCTACTTAACAGCCATCATGAAATAGGCACCCTGTTCATCTCTGTGAGAGACAGCCGAACCACCTCAGCTAGCTTGTAGCTTCTAGTGTTACATTGCCCGCGAATTTCACACTATTTAAGTTAGCAGCAAACTTTTTAAAAGACGTGTATTTGTTCGTGTCACAAGACCTATTCGCTGTCTCAGTGTTATGTTGTCATTATCCATGAATTAAATGGCTGTCTGAGACAGCCAAACGCTTAGAGCCAAACTGTGTTGCTATAAAGTTAGATAGCGAACTCAGTATGATGTTAGCGCAAGTGTGGTTAACGGTACAGTTTTCGTGTCAATGCAGATTTCGTCCTGATGTAAATAATGCGTTATTCGCCGATTCTGCCGTTGGTTCCGGGTCTCTTACATTTATTTTTTTAACAGCAGCAGTACCTGCAGGAAAAACGATAGCTCAACATTTTGTTTCTTGTAAGGAGAACAGAAAGAGCACCTTTGGTTCTTTTAAGTGAATGAGTGAAATTTGGTAGATGGGCATATGTATGGGTACAGTATTAACTTTAATGTACCGAGCAGTTTGCTTTCGCTGCATTCCTGGTATGAAGGACTGTGTTTACAGCAGAAGTACTAGGCGGCTGAGCCGGCGCATAACATACGTCATCGCCAAACGTTAGTGATTAGTTTACGGGTGCACCGATGATTTTAAACTTCAGACAAGCGCCCACCCACCAGGAAGTAAACACTTGTCAATGACGACTGGCCAGACTCTGTGTACGAAGCAAAGCGAAGTAGCAGAGTCTGGTTTTACCAGGCTATAGGAGATCTGCAGGAGTGCTGCCAATCTCAGTCGACATTACTGTAATCATGAGGCTCATTTTTTAGTCTCGTGCAAGGGAAGAGGTATCCTGTGAAACTAGAAGACCCAAGGCATGCATTGGTTCACCCATGTCATACTAGCTTGTAGGAAAGAGGGCCAAGCAATTCTCCAAAGTTAGACTAAATTTTGACAAAGGAAACCCTGTTTTGGCAATTTTCACATGGGCACTTTGACCTCTGACCTCAAGATGTTGAAATGAAAATTGGTTGCCTCTACCTATGAGTCTCCACCTTACAGACATGCTCTTTTTTATGATATTCACATGCAGTTTAGAGCAAAAAAAACATGCAGCTTTTTGCATGCGGTGTCAATGTGGTATTTTCACCTATTTTTTTTTTTTAATATGTCTGCATAATGGGGTCCCTAAACAGTGGTAGAATTTCTTAAATTGGGTATGACTGGAAAGCTTTGACTCTTCTGGATTCAATGAGCCCAATTTTATTAATGTGTGATGATGTTACTGTAGTCCCCAAAGTTGCTATTTCGTTGCACTGAGACCAGTTTTTGAAACTTGACCTCACTTAACAAAAAGATCAAATACAACACAATATTAATTTCACATATGCAAATTTTTTTTCTAGTTTTTTTTTTGCATTTTGGTAAAAGGTCCAATGGATACTTAAATTTCAAAAATTTTGAATTTTTTGGCTATTATTTCATGGTTCAGGCTTTACAGGATTAAAGGCCAGAATTTTTTTTTAAATTATTAAAATTAAAAAATTTAAAAAAATATTAGTGGAAATAATGAATGGACCCAAAGTCACTTACCTACTTTCAAGTGCTATTGTTTCACTGTAGCCTTATACTTTTTGATAACAGGTGTATCGTGGTGAAGAAGGAGCTGAGCGTAAAAGCAAAGCTCTTAATTTGCTGGTCGAGCTACGTTCCAACCCTCACCTATGGTCACGAGCTTTGGGTAGTGACCGAAAGAATAAGATCGCGAATACAAATAGCTGAAGTGAGCTTTCTCCGCAGGGTGGCTGGGCTGACCCTTAGGGATAGGGTGAGGAGCTCAGACATCGGGGAGAGGCTCAGAGTAAAGCCGCTGCTCCTCGGCGCTGAGAGGAGTCAGTTGAGGTGGTTTGGGTATCTGGTCCAGATGCCTCCTGGACGCCTCTCTTTGAGGTTTTCCGGGCCTGTCCAACTGGGACGAGCCCTGAGACAGGCTCAGGACACGCTGGAGGGATTATATCTCCCGGCTGGCCTGGGAACGGGTTGGGGTCCCTCAGGTAGAGTTGGAGGAAGTGGCTGGAGAGGGGTACGCCTGGGCCTCTCTGCTAACTGTGTTACCCCTGCGACCTGACCCCAGATAAGTGGGAGAAAATGGATGGATGGATGGAGGTGTTTCTACCCTTTAACTACTCAGTGAATTATACCCCTGCTATATTCTTCATCAGTTGTACAATAAAACCTGAAATAAATGTGATGAATCATTCAGTATTTTTTTTTTAAATACAAAATGTGTGTTAAACACTTTGAATTTCCGCATAAATTTCTCAAACTGAGACTGTTACAATCTAAGATTCAAGGCATGAGGTGATTTTCTTCTTCTGAGATGGCAGGCATTAAATTCTATCAATGTCAATGTGGCCCTGCACGTTTCAGCATGAAAATTGCAGAGTAAACATGTCCAGACAAGCCAAGACAAGAATCTGCACACAGTTGTATTTGCTTAAGCCAGCCACTAGGAGTCGCTTTTGCCTCATTCTCAGCAGCAACAGGAGCAATGGGAGAATTCAGCTTTTAGTGCGAGGAGGAGTCACCCTGGGTTCATTCCAAACTGCTTCTCTCTTTTGTTCTTCGCACCTGACCCAGACATCGATCAAGGCCCACCAGAATTAATAAACTCCAATCTGTTATATCTGCTAAAGTAGTAAGGAAGAAGAAATCGATTGAGACCGTCCTTTAAGGAAGTGATTTTTGTAAAAGTTGTGATGAGTCATTGAATGACCAGAGGATCTACCACTCTCCCTTTGCCAAGCATGTATCTACCAAGAGCCCGAATATCTAGAGAGAAGGGAAAAAAAAGCTTGTGAAAATAAACTATTGGAATGAGCAAAAGACAGAGGATCCTGTCACTGTCTCTGTATTCTTCAATGGATTTGGAACATAAATAAGAACCAATCTATTTAAGGGTTCTTCAGGGTAAAGTGTAGAAATAACCAAAATAATGTGAAAACTAAGAAATAAACATACTCAACATGATTTTAACCTCCTAAAATGTAGTATTTTGATAAAAATGTACATGGTTGCCATGGAAATGGCACTTTAATGACAAAATCTGAAAATATTTTGTGGCACTGATATTTCAACAACCCATGGTCAGATTTTACTCAAATTAGTCTCATATGAAAGGTTTAAAATAGTTCTATGAAATGACATGGGATTTTTTGTTTGGAACATTTATGAATATTTAATGAGCTCTGTTATGTAACCATAATGAAAATCGCTATCATCAACTTGTTTCATTTTCAAAATTAACCCCCTAAGGATGCACCTATCTAGAAAATCCTGTGTCATTTCATAGATCTCCAACAGATACAACTTCGGTCCAAATTTCAAGTCAATCAGATGAACATTAATGATTTTATGAATGCCACAAGGTTGAAAATCAGTCAAAATTGTGATTTTTGGTAATTTGCATTTAAAGTCACAAGTAACAATTTAGGCAGAGGAAAAACATAGATTCTTGGTGTTTACTGGCATTTCACTGCATTCCTTCATTTATTTTATGTGAAAATCAAAAATATTGAAATTTTTAAAAAAAAAATTAAATTTTTACCCTGAGGACCCCTTAAATCAATTCAGGGTTAATTTTTTTTTTCACCTTGATCTATCAGCTAAGTGACCATCCTCAGCGAAGTTGCCTAGCTCAGTTATTTATTTTTTTATTTTTGCCACATCATAGATGCAGTGAGGAGCAGGAGTATTGAGAGTGAAGATTAAAATTATGAAAAATGAAGAAAAAAGGCTGAATTTAATAAACATTGCAGTTAATAAGATATTTTTTAAATTTAAACATTTGAGAAACTGTATACTTTTATTTCAATGCATTCATAAAATTATGTTTCTTCTATGGAGCACTTATTTTTCTGAAAACCATCGGGGCGAAAAATAATGCCATCCCTTACAATTATCGTAAATACTGTAAAACAAAGTTACATTGGCAATCTCAGTCTAAGTCAGTTATTTCATAAAGTCATATTTCTCCTTAGAACAAAAATTAGCCAGCATGCTTGCAGACTCCCTTTGTCATTCATTGCCATGGGAGGGGGGATGAATGTCATTTCAAAAGAGACAGATGGTCATTGACCTTTGCCGGTGGGGTAATGAAGTAACATATGGAATGATTGCAAATATGCCAGGAAGAGGACACAATTGCATGTTTTCTTATGGTTGGTGCTGTAGACTGTAAAGAAGGCAATTAAAGACCCAAAGATCATGGATCAAAAATCACAGCAATGACTTGCATCTTGCGTTCTCCAAATCTAAAAAACAACCATGGCCTTCCACCCCCGTATATCATTACAACTATGCCTAGAATAATATGTTATGGCCAGATGAGGCCAAAATTGAAATTTTTGGCCGTACATAATATTGGCAGAAAAAGAGTAATGCTGAAGTACGGCATACCTACTGTCAGATATGGAGGGGAGTTATTGATATTTTAGGAATGTTTTGCTGCCTGAGGTCCAGCGGCGCAGGATAAAAGAAATTCCATGAAGAATTCCAAGTATTGGGAATGAACTCTTAGTACTGAGAACTTTAAGCAGAAAATCTGGTTCTCTCGTCTATAAGGTTGAAACTTGTTCTTCGATAAAATTTCAAACAAGAAAATGACCACAAACATATATCAAAATCCACATGGAAACAATTTAAGAAGAACAACTTCCAAATGGCCCTCTCAGTCTCTGGACTTAAATCCCATCAAAAACGTTTGGTCTGAACTAGAGAGGGCAACCCATGAATCCAGACTGAAGAACTGATCACATACCGTAACGTAACATAACATAATGTAACATAGCACAGTATTACATAATGTAACATAACATAGCACAGCATAACGTAATGTAAAGCAATGCAAACGTAATGTAATGTAATATAACATAGTACAGCATAACATAACATAATATAATGAAGCGTAACATACAGTAACTTAACATAACGTAACACAATGGCAAGAATAGGCCATTCAGCCCAACATGACTTTATAGATATTCAGTGATCTTCAAAATGTCTGCTTAGATAAAGATCAAAAATCACTCAAAAGTGCTCTATGACCTTCTCAGAGAACATAAAACAAGCACCATTCCCCAGCTGGGACCTTTAAACTGGTGACCTACTTGAAATTCAATATTTGACCCTCGTTTGATATCTATCCTCTGGGGTAAAGTTCAGAATGGAGTGGACACTTCCATATGTGTACTGACACACATTCTGAGTTATGTACACACACTCACATGCGTTAGCAGGATGATGTGGATGAGTCTTAGTGCTCTTCGATACAGCACTGACCACTGTCATGAGAAGACTGGCAGCACAGACATGCTTATCATTATTAAAAATGAAGAAGGAGAGGGTCCGACTGTAACAAAGAGTTCAAATATATTCCTACTTCTTTTCATACTCTCATCCAATTTATTTTGGCTTTGGGCCACCAGTTTGTCAAACCACGCATTAAATAACGGGCCTGAATAGACCTCCCCAATGATCACCCTTAAAGGGCGTCTAAAGTCGATTCCCATTGTTTTTGTTTATCGGCCAATCAGCAAGCCGCACCTGCGCAAACGAACCGAAATAGAAGAATTATCTACGCATGTACACAAAACATTGGTTGATGAACGAAATTGGTCATGTGACAATGCAAGATGTCAACAAAAGCAAGTGATTTGTTTGTAAACATTGGACGTTCAACGTCCCATCTGAGAATCGACTTTAGATGCTCTTTAATCAAAATACTGTACCAGTAATGAAAGGTAGAACATGATTGAAAAATGATGCTTATTTGTGATGACATGAAAGATGAAATAAATGAAATATAATGACAGAAAATCATGTAACCTGTCCAAATCAATGTTCAAAGCCAAACAGCTCTGATTAAATTTACTTCTAGTATTTTCTTGCTTTAGTAAATGCCTGGTATGAACATATGCATTATAACTGAAATGCAAGTTAAATCGATGCATCATGTAAATCAGGGGTGTCCAACCCTGTTCCTGCAGAGCTACCATCCTGTAGGTTTCTGCTCTACCTCCTATCCAGCACACCTGATTCAACAAATTGGCCACTCATCAGGATCTCTAGCTGGACAAAGGTGTGCTTTGGTTTGTCAGGAGTGAAAACCTTCAGGATGGTAGCTCTCCAGGAACAGGGTTGGAGACCCCTGATGTAGATAAATGGGTGGCCCTTAATCCCATTGCGGAAATATAAAAGCCGGTGCCGTGTCTGAAAATTCCAAAATTTAATTGTTAAATAATTCCATAATTGAATTTCCAAAAGTCTTGCTTCACTGGAATAATTTTTCTAGTGTCTGTGACACAAATACTGAGTTATAAAGTTTTACATAGGCTCATGCACAACAAACAAAAATGGACATTATTTGTATTATGCATAAAGGGGTTTTTAATATATTGACGTGCATGTACCTGCTTGCATATGTGCATGTGTGCAGAGAGATTGCTCTTTATTGCGTAGTACTGGTCAGGTGCAGCTGCTATTGGATTGTAATGCAGCTGGAATTGTCTTTAACTTGCTAAGCTAAAAAAAGATCAATATCTCTTTCTTTAAAGGTCTCTTATTTTTTATTACTGAACTGGGAGCAATGAAAGTTCAGGAACATTATGCTGTTCACTTTATAGTGTGGGCCGACATGTTTTGTGTTGCGTTATAGTGTGGGCCGACATGTTTTGTGTTGCTTTATAGTGTGGGCCGACATGTTTTGTGTTGCGTTATAGTGTGGGCCGACATGTTTTGTGTTGCTTTATAGTGTGGGCCGACATGTTTTGTGTTGCGTTATAGTGTGGGCCGACATGTTTTGGGTTGCTTTACAATGTGGGCCGACATGTTTTGTGTTGCTTTATAGTGTGGGCCGACATGTTTTGTGTTGCGTTATAGTGTGGGCCGACATGTTTTGTGTTGCTTTATAGTGTGGGCCGACATGTTTTGTGTTGCGTTATAGTGTGGGCCGACATGTTTTGGGGTTGTTTACAATGTGGGCTTTTTGTGTTGCGTTATATAATGTGGGCCGACATGTTTTGTTTTGGGTTGCTTTATAGTGTGGGCGACATGTTTTGTTTTGTGTTATATATAGTGTTTTGGTTAACATGTTTTGTTTTGGGTTGCTTTATAGTGGGCCATGTTTGTGTGTATGCTTTATAGTGTGGGCCGACATGTTTTGTGTTGCGTTATAGTGTGGGTCAACATGTTTTGGGTTGCTTTATAGTGTGGGCTGACATGTTTTGTGTTGCTTTATAGTGTGGGCCAACATGTTTTGGGTTGCTTTATAGTGTGGGCCGACATGTTTTGTGTTGCTTTATAGTGTGGGCCAACATGTTTTGGGTTGCTTTATAGTGTGGGCCGACATGTTTTGTGTTGCTTTATAGTGTGGGCCGACATGTTTTGTGTGGCGTTATAGTGTGGGTCGACATGTTTTGGGTTGCTTTATAGTGTGGGCCGACATGTTTTGTGTTGCTTTATAGTGTGGGCCGACATGTTTTGTGTGGCGTTATAGTGTGGGCTCGACATGTTTTGGGTTGCTTTATAGTGTGGGCCGACATGTTTTGTGTTGCTTTATAGTGTGGGCCGACATGTTTTGTGTGGCGTTATAGTGTGGGTCGACATGTTTTGGGTTGCTTTATAGTGTGGGCCGACATGTTTTGTGTTGCGTTATAGTGTGGGCCAACATGTTTTGTGTGGCATTATAGTGTGGGCCGACATGTTTTGTGTTGCGTTATAGTGTGGGCCGACATGTTTTATGATGCTTTATAGTGTGGGCCGACATGCTTTGTGATGCTTTATAGTATGGGCCGACATGTTTTGTGTTGCGTTATAATGTGGGCCGACATGTTCTGTGTTGCTTTATAGTGTGGGCCGACATGTTTTGTGTTGCGTTATGGTGTGGGCCGACATGTTTTTAGTTTGATCTACTGCTAAACTGTATTACAAATCTGGGGGAAAGCAGTTGAACTAAGTTATAGAGAAACATCCAACTCCACAGTCATGCATCATCTGCAAGCTGAGCGTAGCTTTTACTTGGATTGTAACAATTTTTTGGCTTTGCGCCCGTGTACTCCAGATTTGAAAACTACAAATATGTGGTTAATGTGGAAACTTCAGCTTTCCTTTTCGGGAATTTACGTTCATATCTGTGAACAACCGTCCACATACCGTTGAATGCTTGCACAGCTGCAACATGTTACACAACAAAGAACTTACCCGTAAAGCGTGTACCGATGCATGAAGGTAGGAGTAGAACATAGATTATTGTTGAGAAGTACAGACGGTCATAGATGAAAATTGGCCAATATTCTTTCTTCCTTTCTTTCTTTATTCAGATCTCCATCAGCTGCAGCTGAAGCATCAGCTATTCTTCCTGGAATCCACACAAAACCAGTATTCAACACATAACAGTACTTAGTCTACATAAACATCTACTCCCACAATTACAACAATCACAAACAATCACAAAAACAACATACCAACATCACATGACACAGGACCTGGCTCTAATTATTGAGAACAGAGGGCACTCACCAATATATATTATTATACACAGTTCATTATTGATCAGGCCTTAGCATATTATAAATCAACAATAAAATAAATAGACAATCATGACGTTCCACTTCGATGATGCTCCTTACAAGTTGGTCATTCTAGTCACACCATATGCCATAAACCCTATAAGATTACCTTGAAACAGCACCATTTTCACTTCCTTTACTGTCAATCACGGCTTAACTGGCCATCTTTTAATTAATGAGTGCTGCCCTAGTGAAATAAATGTATAAATAAATTGTGTTTAAGGTATAATGCAGCAATAAATGACGCACCAGAGCGGCGCTGAGTCTGCCATCACAGGTAAGGAAAAGAAATTCACCATGGAAAGAGTCGATACGAGGGATACATCTGAATGCACCCGTTTCCTCATAATCCCCCCCCTCCTCCACGCCTTTAAGGACGGTCAGTCTTAACGCCCCCATGAAAACAGACGTTTCCTCATCCAGGGCGCGCGTCACTCAGATGTTATCACTGAAACCAGCCAGTTGGGTTCTGCCCGCTCAGGTGCTGCACGCGCTCAGTGTCCTGCCTCCTCTCTGTCGCTCTCGCAGAGCTTCCACAAGTATGAGTGAGTCACCATCATCACAAAATCACAGCTAGCAATAAAGATATATGGCAAAGCACTTCTTTCTAAGTGTGTAGGCTTGTTTTGTGGAGAAAAGAACCACCTACCGATGTTGCTTAGTCATACCAGGGCCTATTCATTCAGTTCCACAGCTCCACTCCGCATAATATTGAGGTCTGATTACATGCTGAATCACTCCTCAGTAAATGGGGAAAAATACTGAAATTGCTTTTGCTTTTATACATTTGCTAATGCATCTTAATAAAACATATTTATATTACATCCAAAATGTCTCCAAAATTATTTTTTGAGAGATGAATTGTCGCTGCAGCACACACACAATCACGCGAATGAACCTCACACACCTTAAACTGGCTCGATAACATAGTTACATTTTTGTCGATTGTTCTGAGCGCTGGGTGAGCCTGGGTAACCGGAAGCTTTAAATAGAGGAATGTGCGACACCGAGAGTGGGTGCTGACCGAAACCACAGCTGTTCAGAGGACAAGGCCGCAAAAAATGTTCACTCGAAACTTCCTGAACTTTCTCAGACCTCCCAAACCGCAAATGAGGCCACAGCAGATTAAAACAGTGCTTTATCTGTGACAGAGTGAAAAACACTGGAGGTGCATTGGCAATGCAGAGACACAAACCTGTTATCTTTTCCCTCCGTCCTCAGATGTGATTGATGTGTTTGTTTTGCCCTTATTGGGATGGTGAGACTACAGCCAAATATTCAATGTTGTTCTCTCTTCACGCTCACGCATGGACACATGCACATTCATTCCAACAGGCTTGCACAAGCACTTATCTGTTGTGTTTTTATGCACAAACACGCACACACAAAAACTATTTGTGACACATACAAAGACTCATTACCTGCAGATATAAGTACAGGGAAGTCGTGGAAAAAAATTTCCAGTCTCCTCCCTTTTCTATTTCTGAAAGAAGAAGACAACAGCAACATGTTTTTCCTCCAACACATCCATTTTATTTAGCTCCTGGTGTCTTCAGAAATCAATAACACTTCTTGCTTTTTTCTTTAACAATGTTCAGTCTTTGCTCTCAGCTCCTGCAGGTAGAATAAAAATTTGTGACTGAAAGATAAACATTGCCTCTTAAAAAAACAAGATGGTGGGTGCAGCTAAGATACCAGAATTTAGAAAAAACATTGAATATAGCCCCAGCAACCTCTATACTCATCACTGCAAAGGTTTCAGAACTTTAACAACAGAGTAAAGTTAAATGAGTGCGTGTTTCTTGGACTTTTTGCCCTCAGTCTCCTCTTCCATGTGTATAATGCACGCTCAATGGGATTCGATCTGGTGATTGGCTCGGCCAACACAGCCAAAACAACAAGAAAGAAATGTGTCCCCGTCCACTGAATTATGGTGCTCACTGTATGTGCAAGTCCTTAAGACACAGAAATGTCTTCCATCAGTTTCCTCATACAACCATTTTAGAATTGGCACCAGAAAACTTGAGGTGGCCCCTATCCTCTGGGAAACTTGTCTGTCAGCCATGAAGGCTGTTAGCGTGTTTGTGGAGACTTGTTGGTCCTTATCTAGTCAAAGCCTTCCTTGCATGCAACACAGGACGCAAAGCTGGGCCCCTGTACCGTTCACCATATCTGCGCAGAGGTAGAGAACGCCCCTCCGGAAGACTGTCTTATCTCAGCCCGGATGGAGAATCGATAATTACACCTGTCTAGACGCTGTGTGTGCGCCTACGCGCCTACCCCGACTGCAGAACTCGAAGGAAATATGAGAAGCATCCTGGAACTCCCCTGAGATGAAAGTAGCCATGGAAGCTCAGAATAATTATCTCATGGAAGAAGGCAGACACTGTTTATGAATGCACATCATAAACACTGTGAGAAGAAAACTTGCTTTTTAATTCTATGGTCCAAAAACCAACCACATCATGTTTCACTCAGATGGGGTGAGTGTAAATGCAGACTTTTCAAAATGGAAACACTGTTGGCTTCCCGTTGCATTCTACATGAATTGACAGTTTTGTCATTTTCCCACGAGCAAAACTGGGGTCTGTTGTAAATAATGCATGAAATATAAAGACATGATTTGAATCGGCTGTCAAAAGAGCATTTATTTCCTTTCTCCGCACACTGTTTATAAATGGCTGGGATTTGGTGGCTTGCTGTGGTGGTGTGCCATTGAAATGAGTATTGAAAAGTGTTTTATTTAAACTGTGCAGCATTCTCAGTACAATTGGAAACTAATCCCTCAAGATACCAAAAACTTGATAAGCACACAGTGAGCTATTCATTTTGGTTTTATCAAAAAAGGAAATATTAGAGGAAATCTATCTTTAATTAGACTTCTCTCAAAAGAAAAAACACACCATGCTTGCAACAAGAACAGGAAAAAGCCATACTGAAAAAAAAAAAAAGTGAAACAGTTTTACACAACTGAGTTAAGTAACTTCAAATTAATTTGATTTATTGAACTGGTTATACATCTGGGAATTTACTTAGAGGTTAATTCCAACATTTTTGTGGGACTATTTAATTTTTCAGAGTGTATAAGCCATGCAGTTTTCATAGTTCCACGGCCCATCCACGGTTCTGTCACAAATTTAAGAGCAGGAACAAGGCGCAGATCACAGATTATGCCAAATTAGGCCTTCATTTACAACAGAAGAAGACTAACTTATAAGGTTTTATGCTGGAAAGTTTCTGAAGATGGTCCAGAAGTCAGGCGGGAGCAATCAGGAACATGGAGGGTTGGGCAAAGCGTGGCCAAAGAAACTGGTTCGAGGTCAGTAACCAAGATGGAAAATTGAATGAACTAGGGTGCACTGGAAGTTTGGGAAAAGGGGGTCTGGAAGAAGCCACTCGCCAGGAGCACAATCCATGGGAAGAGTTTCCCTAATAAATAGTGGCTTGCTTTCCTTCGATTAAACACCAAAGATTGAGGACTACAATCCTGCAAAGTGGAGATGAAAACTGGGAACTTAAATACACAAGACAACAATCATCAAGCGGAAATGCTTTTTTAAGCATGGGAAGTGAAACAGGGGGGTTGGGGTGGGGGGTTAAAATGAGACACTGAGTGTGTTTACATGACGTTAGTGAAAATCTATATATGCCATTAGTCCGACTAAAACCAGAGTTTTAAAATACATGTAAACATGTTAGTCTCGACTAGAATCATGCTAAATCGAATTTCTCATAGTTGGACTTACACACCCAGATAATGCTGTTACTAGTCGCATTGTTCTTTCATGTATGCACTTGAATCGAACCAAACTAACTGGATTATGCGTTCTGTGCATGCTCCATAATTCATCATACAGGGCTTTCACCTGGAAGTCTGGTGGACTTCTAAACACCAAATTGATTAGTTACAACTCAGTGCTCTGCCCAACTAGCAAGTTTCAACAGAACAGTAACAATCCTCGTCTGCCAGGGTACTGGTGCTCGAACAGTCACACCTCGGGGGCTCATGACTTCTTCCATTAATCCACAGAATTTATCGAATGATTTGCGTGTCATTTGAAAATTTTCTTTCCACTTGCTATCGGAAAACTCAAAATGACTCTTTCACTCTAGTCTTTACTCCTGACCCGCATCCGACATGCATGGGAAGCCCAGGGTTCATTTACCGTAAGCACAGATGCTAACTTATATAGTTGGAACCACAGACTGTGAGTGGACGCACTATATAAGTCGCTAACTTAGTTAGCAACTGTACTTTTGGGAAACGCACCCTAGGGTAGTAAAGAGGGTACAAAGTGGAGCATAGCGGAGGACGCACTGTAGGAGCAGTCCAGGAGCATACGGCATTGCCGCCTGCCTTTGACTGAGATCATAAGCATCAGGGATAGTGTGCAACTCTGCCAAAAACAGCATATACAAAATGTACACAGCAGTAAGGTTGCCCATGTTCTCGCTTCTCGACATACTACCAGTTAGCCACCAGCTAACCTGTTTGTCGATTGCTTGGTCTTTGACGTAATAGGCTAACCAGAAAAAGGTCCGCCACGAACAAGCTGAAAGGGGGCATATCACCACCTCTCGTAACAGAGACGGACATGCTTCGGCCAATAAACCGATTCCTTTATTGCTCATGTATACTGAGACAAGGACAGAACAGGTCCGGATCTAGAACTGGGAACTAGGGGTGGCACAGACACGTCCCCTTATGACAACAATCAGTCCTGGCTAGTTCTTAATCATTTTCCTTTATTGACGCGTTTTCCAATTATCGTAATTGGTAACTGAAGACACGGTTTCTCTCCATATGCGATCTAACAGCAATTAAATCATCGGCTAAATTCAGCACAGAAAAATAATTTACCTATTAATAGGCCAATGCTTTGCATGGATTGAACTGGTCCGCATTCCAATGAAATATCGCCTTTCACTCTCAGTATTGCGTGGGTTTATAAGAAAAAAAGTGGCACTCGGCAGTTAAATAGGCTATAAAAAGCATGCGGCTCAAGCTATTAGCGCAGTTATGCAATTTTGAATAACGTTGATTTAATACAGCAAATATGCGTCCGGATGAATGATTGTTGTCTTACCTAATCGGGGAGAGCAAGCAGCACCTGTTAAGCGTGGAGTGCTCTCAGAGAGAACCTTTTGTTAATCATGAAAATGACTGAGAACTAGTCAGGACTAATAATTGTTTTAAACGGATGTTTTGTGCAGCCCAATTCTCAGTTCTGGTTCCGCCACTGTACTGAATTTAGCCCATGATTTAATCGCTGTTAGATCGCATATGGAGAGAAACCGTGTCTTCAGTTGCCAATTACGATAATTGGAAAACGCGTCAATAAAGGAAAATGATTGAGAACTTGCCAGGACTAATTCTTGTCATAAAGGGACGTGTCTGTGCCCCCCCAGTTCCCTGTTCTAGCACCAGGCCTGGGACAGTAGTTCGATTAAATGGCCTTATTGAGCTATAACCGTGGCTCGTCTTAATTGTGCATGTAAACATACTGACTGATCAAATAATGAGAATCAATTAACAAAACAACATGAAACAGGCAAGGACAGCTGGATTGTGGGGAAAAGCAAGTAACACTTTGAACATGGCATGGTCCGTTTTCACATCTGCTTATTCCTGCCAGGGTCCTGAGGATGGTTGAAGCCTATCTCCGCATACAATGAGCCACACACAGGCACACACCCTGGACAGACCATTTAATATTAGGATTTAATTATTTTGCCAGCATATGTAATAAAGAAGGGACTTTTGCGCTATTAGATAAAATGGTGACACACCTCTCCATAGGCAATTGAAAGTAAACAATTCCGCACTTCCTGTGTCGAAGATGAGTCATTTCAATGCTTATTTTGCCTCCTGTTCTAGTTTCAAGGAGTGGACAAAATGTTGATACAGCGCGGATATGAATGACTTTAATTTGACAGGCAGCAATGAAAAGAATTACTGAAGGATAAAAAGTTTAGCATTTCTGCTAAAAATTTTGTGACACCAAAAGTTGTGCTCATCTCACTGCCACACAGTTTCACAGCATATAGCTGAAACAAGGCTGGGAGCGTTGGGTAAGCTCTCTAGTTTTAGTGTGATTAGTGGAGTTCATATCTGGGATGTAATAACCTAGTTGGCTTTCGATAAACCACACAGAATGTGCAGTTCCCCAGCGTCCCGTCAATCCATTCATGAAAAAAATATATGCTTTGTTTCATATTAATTTTAATATGTATGTCTGAATGAAGATCTGCCTGGTTTATTAAAGATCTTTCTAGTTCAATATAGATGTTTCTGATTCATTTTTCCCTGAACTGTACGTACTGTTTGAATATTAAGTCTTACAGTCACAGAATTCTTAGATAGAGTCTTCTCTATTGAAAGTGAACTTGATGCTGATGATACAACAATTAACAGATTTATCACTTATCATACATTATATTTTTCTGTAAAAGAAATTCAGTGTTTTTCATTTCATTTTATCTAGTTGCATTTGCACATGTACAGCATTTGATTTCCCTGCAGATTCCTTACTCAAGATGGCAGACGCGTCTCACATTTTCTGGTCGGTTTTGCCAATGACGATGTCCACTCGAGTGTTTTCTTAAGCTCTGTGGCTGTAGCCTACGCTTTGAGATGCACCCTTTAGCACTGTGGGTGCACTCTAGCCACGGCCATTCTCCAGTACACTTCCAACAACCTTCTTTTGATTTGGTAGGTGAACAACTTTCCTTCGGCAGCGATTACGCGCTTTCAGTCAAGGCTTGTACACGGCAAGACTAGAGTATGCACAGGGAGGCGAGCAGGCTTGTCATTGGTTTTTTCCCAACCAGACCGCGAGATAGTGATTGGTTAGCATTTATATGATGATGGATCTTTTTCAGAATTCATCAGTTGCTATCAGAGTACAAAGACAATTTGAAAATATATTAAAAAAAACTGTAAATTTGGTTATTTTTCCTAACCTGCCTATACATTGTGTATAAAGTGCTCACCAGGTAACTGATTCAAGCCAATGTTGTCGAACTGTATACCTGGAATGACAGTTAGATTTTGACCCCAATCTTTCATTTGTGTTTGTTTTGCCCTCTCTCCCTCTCTGTTCCGTTCTCTCTCTTTCTCTCTCCCACTGTTTCTCTATCTTTCTTTCCCTCTTTCTCTACCTCCTCTCTCTCTTTCTCTCTCTCTGCCTGTTTAAAGTCCATTTGAAAATAGATTGCCCTGCTAAATAGCTCATGTCATGTGGCAGGCGAAGGCTTAGGGCTTTATTTCTTCTTCTCTCAAACATGGCACAACTGGAGACTTATTAGTGTGCATTATGACATACTGTATATTCTTTTCATCTTTGTGTGGTGGAATAATAAAATATACGCCCCCTTGTTTTGTATGATCTGTAACAATGCCCACACAAAATGCAAAGTCATTCCAAAGAGGATAAGCTGTGCGTTTAACCCGGGGCAGAATGATTGTGCTGAACACTGGAAGCATAACGCTGCTGGTCTTTCATGCGGCACACACTGCTGACCTGTGCGGTGTCTCACTGACACCTTTACTGTAGCGCCGATCTGCCCACACCCACTGAGGACACATTCCCGTGCAATGGAGCACTTATCCTGTGAACTTATGAACTCAACTCAACGCATGTGCCAACTCATCACGTGGCTCTGGGGCTGTGAGTCTGTGTGTGTGTGTGTGTGTGTGTGTGTGTGTGTGTGTTCTGGTGTTGCTTGTGTGCCTGTGTTTTGAGCAAAGTTGTGATGACTGATAGAAAACTTTGCCCTTTTAATGTTTTAAGCTCAGTGGCCAGGTGCATCACATCTGTTTCACCAGGGTTAAAAAAAAAAAAAAAAAAAAAAAAAAAAAAACTCCTTGGGCATACAATATGTAAAAAAGAATTTTGAACTTTCCTTTTACATGACGATGATTTATGTCAGTGTATTTGTTCAGTTATACACTAATCTGAAAGTAAGGTTGAAAAACTGTTTCCATGTAAGTTGGAGTGCAGTGCAGGGAATTCATTCTTGGCATGTATTTTTGGCTTTTATCCTAAATAACTTTCAGGAACTTGTAGCATACTACTCAAGTTTCTGCCAATACCATAATAACATCAAGTTCTGTGTCCAAAGAAGAATGCATGTTCACTTGACAACTGCTGTCATGCAGTATAATATTTTGTCCCGATGTTCACTTTATTTAACAGGCGTACAGATGAATTCAGAGGAAGATTGCGTTTATTGGTCAAAAGCAAATGCTCACATTTATGGCCAGAACTGCCAATGTAAATATTTAGAATGAACAATTGGGTTGCAGTAGAATGATATACACTAAAAAGGACATTTCAAAAAGGAAAACGTGTAAAATCTGAACAGATGACGATGATGTCATTCGGCGGTAGCATTCTTAGTACATCGATCCTCATCTCTGCCTCACTCAAGGAGAAGGATAAATATGCTTCAGTCTTAAACAAAAAACAACAACAACAACAACAACAACAAAAAAAAATAAACAAACAATCTATGGCTGATGCAAAGCCGCATGCTGGCACAAGCAACAGAAATGGACTTACTGCAAACTCAAGCCTTTTATGAGGCACAGCATGAGTCGATCAAATATAGGGTAATGTGTTCAATGGAGCGACACAGAGGTAACAGCGGTGGCTGTCATGAGCCCTCGTTCAAAGAGATCAATGCAGAATCCATTCTAGGCTGTTCTACAAAGGAAAATGGACAGAATTTGTTGCACAGGATGAATATATTACCCAGACCCAGCTGACATTATAACCAACCTGAACTATCCTACCCATATTATTATGTGTCCCTAATTCCGCTTGTCTTGCCAGCTGATTCTGTGGTCAGTTCTCATGAACTCGATGTTTCTTTCACGATGGACCCTCATGTGAAGAGGTAAGTCAGAGTAGAGTTTCTCATTGATAATGATTGAAAGTAAAATCACGACAAATTATTTTATTGAGATGGGCTTGTAAGCAAATCAAACGTCTTACAAAGATCAGCTTCGCATGGAATTATCTGAAAAGAAAATTCTCGTTCCACTTTTTTTTTTTTGCCTGCACTCATTTTGAATCCTGAACACAATCAAACATGAGCTTGAACCCCAGATTAACAAGGCAGGACGTAGGGTGTGTGATTTAATTTCAATATATGATGCAATTCCCTTCTCGCAGTTAAAAAAATCTCCAGGGCAGGATTACAATTTATGCAGAAAACTAAATCCCAATGAGGAATCGTCATGAATGAACAACGGAGGATTTTCTTCAATTAACAAACGAAACCCTTCGATTTTACGATACCGCTAGAGGGAGACATTTTCTGAAAGAATGACTGAATTCATTCCGGAATTCGTCCGTCCGGATATTTTTTCTGTGATCAATCTTGGCTGTGTTCAGTAGCTAACCTCGTGGCTAGCCTAGGTTTTTCAGTTAAATCGTAAGCATTCGCAACGTCAGTTTCTGGGTGATTTAGAAAAATACCCCCTGAGCAACGAGTGCTCTGTTTTGCTATCCGTGAATCGCGGTATTGTTCATGAATTGCATGTCAGTCAGGCTCAGATTTCAGAGCAGTGTTTGTGTGTTGATTACGCGTGGGCCATTACGCTGGTCATATTAAAGTGAATTTATGGGAAATAATATCACACCCTCTGTAATTTTATCAGTTCAGTTGGGCGGGTTTACAGTGTTACCGACCGCCTATTTAATGAGAATGGCGAGGCTAAGCACCACACATGCCGCCTCCCTGTGTGTCCGTATGACCAGAAATATTCAGAAGGGATTTAAATCTAGACTCCTCCTTTATAAGTGGGCAGGGCTTCGGTGCAGATACATCTGACTGATGGAACAAAACATTACCCTCAGCCAGAAGTTAGCGCGATCTCTGCCGGGAGGAGGGACAGTGTTTTGTGTACATGGCCCTGGCCGCAATTTATCCTTGTCGTCTCAAGAACGATATCGACTGGCCGTGAGCAGACATCAACTGCGTGTCTCCAGTGCTGCCTGTGGGCACCTAATGGCATATTGACAGGGGGGCCCGGTTAAACTGTTCTTTGGGCACAGGTGCCACTACGAAACCACAGTGGACCGTTGACAAACAGATACAGTGAGCAGTCACTTTGTGCCACCATTTACTGCTGACACATGGACTGGAAATTTGAAGCCTCCGATTGACGGATAAATGTGGCTACGCTGGTGTTATTAACACCCAGTCAGCTAGCGAGGTTGCTGCTGTTGCTAGAAAGAAAGCGGTGAAGTTGTTCGCGTAGGAAAACGAACATTTCATCTCTGGCAGCGACATAAACGTGTGCGGTAATATTTTCAGCAATGCCGGGGTTCGACTACAAGTTCTTGGAAAAACCAAAGAGACGGTTTCAATGTCCTCTGTGTAGCAAGACAATGCGAGAGCCTGTACAGGTTTCTACCTGTGGACACAGATTTTGTGACACCTGCCTGCAGGAATTCCTAAGGTAAACCTCAAGATTAATTGTTGTTCATCCTCAGCCTGACGACAATGGAAGCGCGTGTGTCGTGTGTTTACGGTGAGATGCTGCAAGTCGACGGTGGACTGATCTTTCCAAGATCGTCTGCGGAATGAAAAATCTTTCTATTTGCTGGGAAGCACCCTGATATAAATTGGGAAACTTCGTTGAATTACAATGTAACCTTACCGACGTTAAGCCGCTTTCGTCGGACGCGAAACGAATCTTTCGCACGACAGATTACATTCAAAGTCAATGCAAAGACGCGTCTTTGCGTTGACTTTGAATGTAATCTGCCGTGCGAAAAATTCGTTTCGCGTCCGGTGTGAAAGCAGCGTTAGAATACAAATATGCCCTGATTAGCTTGCTAATAACTGTTGGAAGTGCAGCAAGTCTGGATGCAATAAAGGACAAGCTAGCGAGCTAACATTAAATTACCACGCAGGCATGGGTCGGTTTTAGTGGCTAAACTGGCCTGCTAAGCTTAAAGTGGCCAATTTATCCCCACTGGCAGTTTTCTAACTGATTTCATGCTAACGCGAGCTTAATTCTAGAGGATTTGTTCGCTAAGGGACTGTCTTGTTTTGAACCTCCCCCAGCGGTAACGTTTACCGGGCTCTCCTGGTGCAAGGCAGGCGGCTCTGCATCTTTCAAATTTGGGGGAAATGATCAGGGGTTAACCTGGCTACAGTCCAAGAACTCGAACCACTCGGGCCAATGGCTTCATTCACTGCAACCGAACAATAAGCTGCAGTGAGGGTTGCAATTTATTGCAATTTTTGCAGCTCGCTAACCTTACACTTCGAGATCGGTCTGTCAGTGCTCATGCCCGGTGCTTCCAGAACAATGCTATCTAGCAAGCTAGGTGGCTGGCTAGTCGATCTCAGTGGTAGTTTATGGCTGAGTGTTAGAAAGCAATGGATCCGACCAGTTAGCCAGGTTACCAGCGACAACAATGGTGAAAATATGTTGTGCTTATGAACCGAGTTCTACTAATTTGCCTCCGAAAATGCATGGTCTTAAATCAGGTCGAATATTTTAGGACGCTTTCATTGGCAAGCTAATTGAGATACCAAATGGGTACCATTTGAACGTCAACTGATGCTGATGTCTCGTAATGATAGCGGGGAACATTTCTGTCGAGTTTAAGCCAATAGCTAAATGAACAGCTTGTCCTCTGCGCGCTTGTTGGGCATTATTTACCATGAACCACATTATTTACCATGAACCACATTATTTACGGTGAACCACATTATTTGCCATGAACCGCATTAAGTCTCTCGTAGGATGCTTGCTTTAAGGTTGCGTATAGCTACATAATTATAAATATACCTTGACCCTTTTAACCACAATCTAATTTTATCCTTTGTCTAACCCATTGATTGCTTGTTTCCTTTGTTGAAACTCTCTGGACAGCTTTGACATGACTATTTTTCATGTCACTTGGTTCCCGGAGTCAATTTGTCTGTGGCTTAGGTTGGGAAAACACCGTTGCCATTTTTATTGGCGCAATTAAGGTTAGATGGCTGACTGCCTTGCTTAGAGTTATATTTCCCAAGCTCCTCAACACTAACTGTAACTATAGGCGCCAAAATGTGATGACAACGTTAAATTACATTTTACATTAGTTTCATTCCCAAATAGTCATTGACGTTTTGCCCATCAATGCCGAGATCTTTAATCTTAGACATTTTGCATTGACCAGGAATTCATCAGCTGATGTTCACTGAACAAAATAAGGATTAAAGTTCGTTATGCATTCGCAACATTTTGTGTTAAGGTTCGATGGCCTTTTGAAGGTTTTTGAGTGTTTATGCAACTGCAGTTGGTTCGTCTAGTATAAATGCGATAATTTTATAAACTCAATTCCTTGTATGAAATGGGAAGATATTACATTTGAAAGCTTGCTGGTGTCTTCTGATTTAAGATAGAGATGTTTCAGTAGAACTTTTCCCAATGTTTCAGGGGGTATTTAAAGATATGAACGCAGTGTACGTCGCCAAAGTGAATGGCAGTATTTTGGCATGCTTGTGAAAAATTGTTGATAAGTATTGTTGAAAAATTATCATTGTGTGCATTACCGATACATTTAAGTTCCAACTATTGGGCGATGCGTAAAAGTTTTCTGAGTGTGTGAATGGGTGTTGTTGGGGTGTTTGTTGCCTCTGAATCGCCTCGGAGAGTTCAGGAATCTGAATTGCACGTGTAACACATTATACTCTCACAAGGTCAGGGATGACGAGCAAGTTGAGAAAACACTCTCCATGGGACCAAAGGCTAGAGGAGTGCACAAATTTTTGTCTAGATGGGGAGGCATAGTGTATGGGTTGTGGGGGAGGGGGTGAGCCTGCCACATATGAGCAGTTAGAAAGGAAAAAAGTCCAACTCTGTTATCATGTGGTTGGTCTGTTGTTCCAAAATGATATAGTAAGCTAAATGCCACCATCACACACTTCCTCACACCAGCATTTGCATGGCACCCCACCATGCAAGTGAAAAACTAATATGTCTCTGGTGGCGTATTTCAATTCAGTTTATCACATACGGGTTTTGACAGTTTCATTTCCTCATTTTGTAAACCAGTTGCTTTGAATTTGCTTTATGATGGACTCTGTGAATTCTCATCATTGTTGTTATCTGTTTCTGCTGAGATTGAAATATTATGCGAACAGACAGCTGCTCAGTAGTCGCTGGTATAAGCTGGCTGTAATTGTTAGATAAGACCTCAGAATGGCAGGTGTGGGATGCGTTGGACCTGCTGCATGTTGGACTGGAGGATGGCTTGTGCAGAACGGTGGGGAACTTCCTCGGTTGGCAGCGACTTTATGAGGAGTTGTCCAAATATATACTGAGGGACTTTAGTTCTGCATATATTGTTTACGGTGTGATTTCAGACCCGATGATTGTTTAAGAACAAAATAAATGGAATTGACAAAAGATTGGTTTTATCGCACATTCAGTAACGTGTTGGCTAAACAAGATCAATTATTCCATCATTATCGCAGTGCCGAAGTGCACTATCGTTGGGTGAGGAATCACACTAAATAATATATGCAGATCTACGGTCCTTCAGTATCTTAGTGGTTAGCCTGCTTCGGCTTCAAGTAGTGGTGTGTGTTCTTCTTCTCTGCTTTTTAGTAATATGCATTTTCATTATTCTCAGTGGGTGCTCATAGACTTTCCTTTGCTTCCATCTGCCAAATTGTATCTATACATAATATAGATAGGCCTAATACTGTTTTTTTTTTTTCCCCCCAAGAGTCTTTACTAGTGCGCTAGTTGAGACTTTTGGAAAGTTTTGTTTTGAAAGTATGGGGCAATGTCAGGATTCCTTCGTTGCACAGATAACCTCAGGAGTCTGGAGTCCAGTGCATCGACTGTGAGTGCATTGGGTCACGATGATAACACCCCTTCATGGGTCTTTTCAGGATGTCATGCTGCGTGAAAGCAGCCGCATGAATCTTGTGACATCGCATCAACTCTCTGTGATTCCCGAGAGAGGTCCTGATGTGCACTGTCTTGCAAAGGTTTGGCCAAGCGCCTATCTACCCGTATTTTAGAGGGGCATTTTAAAATTTAGAGGGGTGAAAATCAAATTGGACATGGTAACTTGACAATTCACACCAGTGTAAACTCCTCTAAATTCTAAAAGACCAGGACCCATCTGAACCCCTGCTTCCTTCAGCGCTCCTTCCTGACCTGTTCGTTTGATTTTCTGAAAAAAAGCTGATCACGTGTGCTTGGGTACGGTTACCTGTCAGTGTTGGTATTGCAAGCATTTATACATGCATAATGTGCTTTTGCAGATAATAAACTCTGAAAGTTTGTGTGTGTGTGTGTGTGTGTGTGTGTGTGTGTGTGGAGACGGGATCCCCCCTCTCCAATTCTGAGTTTAGTCATCTGTCATTGGTGCATATCTGTACAGCTGTTGTGCGCAGAATCCGAGTTCAGGCCAGTTTGTGTTGCCCGGCACACACCAAGCTCGGCACTGCTGCTCTGGAGCTCTGTGCACTACGGTTGCTCTCTTTTAAGGGCCTTGTCAGGGAGCCTGTGACAAAACGACTTAAGTAGTCACAGAGTTGTCTCTCCGCAGTCTGTAGATCAGTCCGTGCTGATGGCTGGAGTCTGAGATCAATATCCCAGTGAAATCCAATAGAATTGTTGTTTCCAGACAGTCTCCCTCGGTCCCTGCCGAGATCCGCAGTGAGACAGTCAATGGGAGGCATTCTGTTTTCACTAAGGTTTAATGAAGCTGCCCCACCCCCCATCTTATTTAGCATGTCTTCCATGTTTTCAGTGTAATTGGCTTTGGTTGTTACGGTTTGGCTGTGGCCGTTACAGTTTGTTCAGTATTTAAGATACAAGCGTGACGGTCAGGTAACACTGTGAATTCTTTTTGAAATCATCTATGTCATTTCAGCAGCAGCGAGCAATCAGTCTTGGCTTGCAAATCGACTGTAAACGACCCACCCATGTTCGATGTGTTGCACAACAAGAGAAGACCCTGAATTAAAGAGGGAGCATGAATCATAGGGCATCTATCAAGTTTTAACTGCAGGAGAAATGACTAATTTCTATATTACGCAATGCCAGTTCTGTGCTTCTATCTCACAATACCCATTAGCCTGTATGAAGTAAAAATTGATGAGCAATGGTGCTTTTTAATGTCATTTTTACAGCAACGACTTGTGCGTGTGTGTGCTTTGAGAAGGCTAATGGCATGCTTTAGTGATTGTGAAATGAACAGGAACATCTTTCAAGTTTTTACTGCAACTCTTACATGACTGAAAGACACTGTATCCTGACAGTGTAACAAACCTAAAACTAGGTTTGTACTTCTGATGCCACGTTTGCCAGCTTATTCAAATGACTGCACGTAAATAACCCCCTGCTGCAATGATAAACATCTCTGATTAAAACTTCCTCAAATGAGAGCCAAAAAGGCATTTCAGATAATTATCAAAACGCTTATGAATCAAGCCTAAATCATAACCAGTCAAATCAGTTCGAATAGTCTTGAGAAAATTCTAGAAATGGAGGAAGAAGAGATTGTCATTTTGTCTTTTTACGATGATCTTGGGGCCGATGAACGATGGGTTTTACCGAGAGTGATGAGAGGGCTTTAAGTGTGTTGCTGTATTTGGACAGAGTTCTGTGCTTTTACGACTGTTGGACCGTGTTCAGTGCTGCAGAGTGTCAATTTAGCTTCTTAGGTCGAAGTTGGTGTGAAAAGCCACTTGTCCATTTAATGTTAGAAGGTTTTCATTCACAGGCCTACCAAAGAAAACGGCCAGTCTGTAACAAAAGTTTGTCAGATGTCTACCTTTTTCAAATAACCAGCAACACAAAATTGAAAACATGCCACTTTCCCGCTAAACTTCGCACCACAACACTTTAAAGTCGATACATTTTCATCAGAACCAAACTCAAAAAAGTCGCACAAACCTAGAGACAAACCAAATGAGTTTCAACTGTGTGTTGGTGGTTCCTTGAAAAAGGCAGACATCTGTCAAACTTTTGTTACAGCTTGGCCGTTTTCTTTGGTAGGCCTGATCTAGGTGCATGGCTGCGCTGCTAGCCTGCGTTTCCCTAACCTCCAGAGGCGAAGTCCGCTTTGTTTTTGAAGGAACTCCAGCATCCGCTCCACCTGCCCTAATCTTGATCAGCACCATCCTCTCAAAAGCCCTCCTCTCCCAGACCACCCTCGCCATCCAAAAAACTCTCTATCTAGAAGGATCCGCTCATAGTGAATCTTTTGCACTTGGCTCCTAGCGGAACGGAAGGAGAGCCCTGAAAGGAGAAAGGCCCTTATTGATCATGGCCAAGATTGCGGAGAGAAGAAGCTCTGTTTGACTTCCACCTGCAACGAGAAAGAGGAGAGGGTCCTTCGCTTAAAAAATGAGTGAATGGACTTCGGTCCTTTGTGTTTTGTGTGAGATTTATCGAGGAGCCCAGGATGGAGCCTGCTTCCTGTGTCTGCGGCAGTTACAAGATAAATGGAAGCGGGGGCTTGGTGACCCAGTGCCTTGTAACGCGTGCCAAGTGCGGTCGGCCAGCTGGGTTTCGCGGAGACCGTGTGCCCCCCAGGACGGGTGCCACAAGCCTAATAAACAGCCCTGTGTGAGGGCACTTTACCCCCGCTGAAGACGTCAGTGAACGGCGCCATAGCGTGGCAGACGTGTTCTCCTGCAGGTGTCCAGAACTGACTCTACACAGAAGAACTCTTTCTAGCTCTTGTCGGAAGCCCATTCAAGACGAGAGTTGAGATGAATACAGGCTTATGTATGGGTGCATTCATGGTGGACAGGCTCACGTTGAATTACATGGCACCTGCGGGTGGCACAGATTGGCTTTTTGCCTGCAGGACACAAATTATACCCTTGTGGCCATTTCTAATGTGACTAATGGAAGCATGGCTTTAGGATTGCATTACAACAGCTGCTTTAAGCCCAGAGAAGTGCGTTACGGAATGCCAACAAGAAGTATTTGAGGGCTTACTGTAAAAAGTAATACACACACATCCATTTGCCTTTTCAGGTACAAAAAAAATGCACAATGCCTAAGAACTTTCACACAGCAAACACTGCTCCATATAATCTTTTCAAATGTTTTTTGCCACAACAAACTTGAGCAATGTTATGGACGCTGCTGGTTCCAAACTAAAATCTGTTATTGTTTTGCATGCGTGAAGTATAACCCTGGTTTCACCCAGCACGTTTAGACAAAACACGGCCCTTGACCACCTGTGGTAAGAGTAAACGTAGTCTGACTACCATTCTTTTAGTTAGCATTACCTAATTGTTTATTTGTGGAGCTGCTTGTGAGGGTTAATGTTTGTGTTGGCCTTCACTCGTTCCTTGTAAATCTGAAGGAATGTGTGCGTTTGCACAATTCCTCTGAAGGGCTGGGCCTCCTTTTCTCCAGGAAGGGCTGGTTGGGAGTTTCAGGCTGAAAAATGCTCACGTGCCTGGCTAGAACTCGGCCGCCCTTCAGCCCGTGCAGAGCTGAGAGATCAAGGACCCCGGTCGTAGAAATATGGCTGGGTAAACACGCTAGCCAATATGCTGCCCTTGAAGACTGCTCGCCGAGTTTACATTCTGAGGCCTTGTATCAACATGACCGAGAATCATGGAGATAGAGGCGCACAGATGTAGAAAAACCTTATTAAACGGACGCTAATGTGCTGACCAGCCTCTCTGTGTGCACACACATTAGCGCATAAGAGGCACAAGCACTTTGTCTTTGTTCTGTCGCATTTAAATCATTTGCACTTCAGGTTCTCAAAGAAAAAGAAAGGATTTCCTGTATAATGATCATTCTGGTAGTCTGTTGCATTGGGAATGGGGCTTCACACTCACAAGAACCATGTGCTGAAAGGACTGAGGTGCTTTTTGTCAGTGTGTGTGTCCGGCTGTGTGTGGGTGTGGGTGATGCGCGTGTGTTCGAGGAAGTTGTTGTCCTCTTTTAGCTGCCGTACCCAGGTCCACCCAAGGATCTTCATATTCCCCACAGAAAGCACAGCTGCATCTTAACGGCATGCTCTGAATACCAATTTCAGAAATCGGTACTGCTTCGAGTGGATTACGACTACTTTGCTGGATATTTTCTTTAAAAAAAAAAACAAAAAACTTTCAGTTCAGAGTGGACTCAATAAGTTGAGTATTTTTTTTTATATCACCTTAATACTTTTGGAAGAAGAAATGTATGGTTCTTCTGCCCTTGAGAGAGGGTTGATGATGTCACCTCGATCCCCCTCAGGATGATGTCATCGTGGGGGCTGGAGTTTCTGCCGAGCTCCAGCTGTGTGGGAGGGAGGGAGGGAGGGAGAGGGAGAGCGATGGAGAGGGAGAGAGAGAGCGAGGGAGAGGAGAGGGAGAGCGTTCCATTGCTTACACACAGCTGCAGCCTGGAATTCTGGGAATACTCTGAGGAGTCATTCCACTTCTGCACAGCAGGCCCATTCGGTTATTGTTAAGGCCCTTTGTGCTGCTTTCTGAAATGTTCCTCATCAGCAGATTGCAGCCCTTAAAAAAAAGAAAGTGTACATCTTTCTTTGCCATTATTCTTACAATTACAGTCATTAAATGTGCAATAAAAACAATTCTCAAGCGGCCCATAAGTACGTGGGATTCATAAAAGTTATGATAATTTCCGTATGTTTTTTTCCTCAGAGGGGAAGCTTGTAAAATCCTGCTGTTGGGTCTCACAGATAACCATCTGAATGATCAGTTTTTCACGTTTCATTTCTACCATTTCTTTCCTTTGCTGAACATTCTTTAAAATCTTTTATCACCTTTTCACTGCAGGTTGCCAGAGTCAACTGTTTCCAAACGGTCGGTTATTCAGTTGCGTAGGGAGAGTCTGAACTACCTGAGCGAGGACCTTCTGAAATGTAATTATGTCAGTTATGCATTCTGACCCCATGACCTCCGTTTCTCTCCATCTCTGAATACCTGGTTTTGCCAGGTACCAGTGTACCTGTGTTTTAGTGGGGAATTTTAAAAAGAGGGTTTGGACAGGCAAAAATCATATAAGACTTGGAACTTTAAAAAAAAAAAAAAAAAAACACCTGTCTCAGCTGTAATTATCTCACTTTCTCATAAAGTCTGTTTTTGTGAATCCTGACTGTTCATTTGTTCTGTGCAGTTAGCTGGCCGTACAAATGTTTGGTGTGATGATGATGATTGAGAAAAAAGATCATCAAGGTTCTGTCAAGGGGAAGTTAATTGTGTTTGTTTACATTTGAATAGCTCTTATCATACATTTAAGACATGTATTTTCTTACGTAAAGGGTCACTGGGAAAAGATAAATGTGTGTCTAGTTGCCGTGTTATTTGATCTGAATTATAATTTCTGCTTCGTTTAGATTTTAATAACAAAAATTATAACGATGAATCGCTGAAAATGGTGCAGATACTAGCTGATCGTTTTAATCTTGTCACAGCCCTAGAAGCCAGAAGCACCGGCCAACACAGAAAAGTATGGCTACGAGCCTTGAATTTCATTTATTTCTATGTAATATAAGGTTGCAGTCAATCACGCGTGCATGCACGCACCTGTGCACACTCAGTGAATTATTAAAAACCTTTTATTCTGATGCTTCTCTTAAAGTTGCCATTTTTATGTTAAGGAAAATATTTGAACAGCTTCTGTGCTCTTGCTGACAATGAGATTTGATGTAAAATCCTGCTCAAAACTATCTGATGTTGTGCAATTTTACCCCTGCCTGCACTTGGCAATCTGCCTCGAACAACCTGTCACTGAAATTTTTTTTAAGATGATCTAGGTGCGTTTATAGAAGTAGCCCATTTCTGTTGCGCACATCAGCTACCACAGAGTGTGTGACTCTTGATATTGATATGCTTTGTGACGTATCATCATATGTTTTGTTTTTGGCTCTTACCTTAGAAATGCTTTTATAGATCATTAATAACTGAATTATGAAATCGGAACACAGCTAAGCAGGAAGCAGCGTAATTTCGAAGAGAATCTTGAAAAGCAGAGGGAAGCACGATAGCGCCTGCTCGTAAACTTTGAATGTTGCTCTTATGTGCTTTTCTTGCTTATTTATTGAATGCAAACCTATCATGAGATTGGTTAACATCGATGCAGTGTGTTGTTTGTCTCATCTTGCGCATTGGAATTCTCATAATGTGCTGTAGAAAGTGGTTCAAATAAACGCAACAGAAATAACTCTGATGTTTATGATGACAGGCCGGAGGAGGGCTGTGATTGGCTGTCGTGGTGAGAGTGACAGCAGCCGTGAAATGGGCCCCTTTGCATAGCTGACACCCAAGCATGCAAGGAATCTGCTCTCCGGCTCTGAGGGGGAGCAGCTGGCGAGACAGAGGGCGAGGGAGGGGGGCGTCTCTATCTTGCGGGGCACCTGTCTTCGTGAAAGGACCCTTTCTCAGCAGAACAGGTGTCGGGGAGCCCCTGAAATGAAGGCCCGGGCTGTCAGGAACCCGCCGATGACACGGCTGTCGGCGCTAAACCCCCGGAAAGTGCCAGAGTCGCGGCTTTTCCTTCCGGTCTTTTCCTTGTCTGCTTTCCTCCGCTTGCTGTGGGAACGCTGAGAGTGTGTTGGTCAGTTTGGGGGCCACCTGGGCTTCACTCCCCGCCCAGCACTGTGCACAACCCCCATCACCCCCACCCACCCACCCAATGGGCCTCCTCTTACTCTGACCCATGCCTGAACAGATGTGATGCTAATTGACGGCCTATTCACAAGCACGAGGCCGTCAACATTTTTATTACCCACGTGCTGTGTACGGAAGGGGTGACTGTCCCAAATCACGAAAGCTGTTTGGATGATTTGTCTGAGATTGCATTTTCTGCATATGAGATGATGGGGAGAAATGTTTCCCGAAGTGCTTTCAAAAACATGATGGATGGAGAGTCATTGTGATCTCTGACACGGAGTGTGGGCTTCAGTGCACTGCACTGTTTGCCTCTCGCCGCTTCTCTCTCATTTTGGGAAATCCCCTTCCTTCTTGGTACTTGACCGACAACAATGGAGGACGACAACAGACAAAAGGTGGCCGTCTCCACTGCCTGAAAGTTTTGAGAGTCCGCACTCCAGCTTGCTCAGTGACGTTTTTGTCCTCTTTTGTCGTTCAAAAGCCCACTCCGTCACAATGATACAACAAAAAGGCATTGAACTCTACCCCTCAACAGCGAGGAGTTTTCTCCTAGCAACAAGGGCGGTGTTAAAGAGCTCTCTGGCCAGCGAGACGCGCTTGAGGAGTCTTTTTTCCTTTTTTTTTGAACAGGACAGCAGGCCTTTGACGTCACTCACCTTCTGTGTGGAAAATAATGAATGAGAACGTAAATAAGGGCGTACGACGGTGACAGGATGGCGGCTGGGTGTTAGCGGAGAGCTGCTTTTGTTGTCTCTGGCTCGTTCTTCAAGCCGAAAGGCACTGGCGCAATTGAAGAGAGCCAGTCTGTGCCTGGCTGGCAGCATCAGGTGCGCGGTAATCGCACACACGGGAGGCGAAATTCGGGCTGCAGACAGACCTGTGTGCTGAGGGATCAACAGAAGCCCCAGTCTGTCTGCGATCCCTCCTTTCCACTGTATTTCTCTCTCTCTCTCCTGCCCTCCTTTACTCTCTCCATCTTCCTCTCTCTCTCTCTCTCTCTCTCTTCTCAAAGCGCAAACAGCCTACCGTCCCCCTGCGCCGTTGCCATGGCCACATAGCGACAGGTCTGTCCCAACTGTTGCCAAGTGAAGATGGGCAGGATTAGCGCCGAATATCTGTCATCTGGCTGCTTTGTGTAATTTACTCGAAAACATAGAAGGCGACCTCCAATCTCCAATTTGCTCATTTTCACCCGAGAAATTGTTCAGATTCCAGTTTTTTGTAGACACGTCCAATATGCCCTTGTTCATGTGTACCTTCTGCACATAGAAGTGCACTATTGCACTAGCTATACAATGCAGTTTTGTTTTGTGCCTTTTTATATCTTTTGCCTCCTAGCCTTGGGGGAAATCCTTTAGAGATGTTTTATTCGTGCGCACACACATATTTCACGTACGCAAACACATGCACATACACATACACACACACACACACACACACACACACACTCCTTTGTGTGTACAGGAATATGTACACTCCTGTAACTGTACTGCCGTGCTTCTGGCAGTGCATCGTCTTTTGGTTGTCAAAGAAGCTGCAGTTTACTTTCAGTCTCCCAGGAGGACTCCAGTTCCCAGTTTGCCCGGCTCTTTTGCCTCCGTGCGTCACTTCCATGTCACTGCTGCCGCTCCCACACATGGACACGGTCTACATTACAGGTGCACAGCGCTTTGGGTAATGCGTGGGATTTTCTGTGCGGAGAAAACAGCCCTGGTTTATGAGCCCGTATCACAAGGGCGGCCATCCCACTCAGAGATTTATTGCGCTTTCTTAACCTGACGAATCAGATGGAGGCAGCAGGAGTGGCAGGCCGGAACGTCAGTTAAATCGGGACTGTTGAGGGACAGAGACGCAAAAGCGGCACTTTGCCCTCCCCCATCGCAGCCAGTCGGGGGAGGGGTGCGATGGACGGGACGGCTTCCAAGTTTACGCGAAGTTTCAGAAGGCACGAGCGCCGACAGCGTTTTTATTTTCGCCCGTCTCCGCGGAGCGCGTGAGACGTAGCTGGGTGCACTTTTTCTTTCTGTCGCCGTTTGAAAAGTTAGGAGCGTAAAAGTTAATTTTAACCGGTGCGGTCGGCACAGTTGGCACGAGAGATTGAGGGAGAGGAGGGATGGGAAAAGTATAAAAGTTTCTAGTGTGCGTGGGGGCCGGTGAGTCACGGCAGATAAGACAGCTGACGTGCGGGAGCGCGTGACTGTGTGGAGGACGGTGGTGGCGGCGGTGACGACGACGATGATGATGATGTTAATGATGAGTAACACCGAGGCCCTTCTCCTCGGGAGATGCTGCAGATGGGGGAGGAAGGCTCGGCGGGAGGTGAAATCATTAGCTTCACACCCTCCAGGTGTCCTGGACCTCTCTCCCCAGCGCTGCCGCTCACTGCCTCTCTGATCAGAGTCATTACACACATTAGTGTGTACGGTACCTTTTAATGGATTCTGTGTCACCCCACGCATTGACTGAGAGCCATCTTATGTGTACCTGCCGTAAAGACGGGCACTTACTTAGATGGGCCAAACTCTTAATCCTAAATGGAAGTGCTTTAGCCTTTCTCCTCCATCAAAAGAAATGCACTGTAAGGCCCATCCCTTTTTGTTTTTATTTCTTTTTTCTTGGTGAATGCGAACCATTCAAATGGTTTTGGTTTTTTAATGTGATGCTGCTTCTATTTTAATGTGAAACGTGATGCCAAAATGCCAACAACAATTGGAAAATAAAAACAAAACACCCAATCCTCTGTGGCCTCCCCACTGATGAGACTCCTAGGTGTTAGTTTCTGTTGGTCTTAGTCAACTGGGATTTATACCCTCAGATGATTTCTTCTATGGTTTAGAGCAAATGGCTTTGTTTATTAGTGCCGAAGCCGCAGTCCCGCCTCTGAGGGAGCTGAGAGTCCGCTGCCAAGCCGGTCGTAAACATCTCATAGTGGGCCTTAGGGTTAAGTTACCGGGGAGGATGGACGAATAGTAGTCTCACGCCTCGTTTTGCGGATGGGGAATGGTCTTCCAAAATGGATAGCCCTCACTTTCCCCGTCCTTATCTCTTGCCTATTACTCATTAACCATCTTCTCTCTCCCACCTTTGTTTGCGGCCCTTGGGGCTGTGGGGCTCCTCGGGCTTCAGTTAACACACAGCTGTATAAACAAGTTGGAGAATGCGGAAAAGGAATCTGGAGCATCGCTTTAGCCGCCCTGGGTGAGGGTGGATGCTGAACAAATAATTAATGAATTCGTTAGAAAGCGTGCTCGCACAAGCAGAAGCTAGCTGGGTCCTGACTCTTTAATACTGCTGCTTCACTTTCTGTTTCTCCAATGATGAGCTTGCAGTCACGGGTAATTCAGCTCGCTCGCCAGTACCCGTAAGACTGAAGCTGAATGCAGAATACAATTGTTTTCTTTTTTTTATTGCATTGTTTTTTTTCCTCTTTTCTTTTATCTCCAGTGTGAAAATTTGTTCACACACAGTTGAAACATTCAGTTGTTTTTAGAATGCATAAAAATGAGGTCTTGTATTGCACCCGTACAAGTGAAATATGGGACAAATTTACTTCCTGTGAGTAAAATGCGTTCTTATCCGAGCTGCTGAGATAGATCTGCCACTCTTTCTGTTTGGTGCCCAGGTTCTCGGAGTCTCCATGGAGAAGATAAGTTTGGAAGTTCTCCCTCCAGTCTTCTATTCAGGACTGTTAGCAGTTAAGAGCAGGGGTTTTTCAGGTCTGTGATGACAGCAGTTGACTGTAGGGGACATGTATGGTGAAACCGTTGTAGGAAAAGTGTGTAGCATGGCGTTGCGTTTAGAGTTTGGTGCTATTTCAGTTCATACAGAGTCTGACAAGATCCAAACTGGTTTTGCACTCATCCCACAATCTTAATTGTTAAATTCAAAATGAAATCCCAATATTTTCTGTTGTGTGTCCGCAAGTATGCGCGCTCACCAATTTAAGCCTGCAGTGTCCCCACAGTTTATAAACCCATTACCAGCGTAAATTGTAAACTCTAAACTGTTGGGTTTATGAGTGCTGTACTGTTAGTCGATCATCAGCAGGGCTGCAGCGACCGGCTTACCTTCTCGGCCCTGGGAGAGCAGATGCATTGTAATGAAAAGTTATTGGCGATGGGATTATCCTATCCTATTAGTGCATTAAGTGCACCTGCCACCCAGGGACAATAACTGGGTCATCTACTGCTCATCGTGCTGTTAGTCACTGGACCCGTAAATTAGCTCTGGAATGAATGAATCCTGGTGAGGACACAAGATTCTCCATTATCATCTGGTTCTGGTCACTGCACCGAAATTGGACTCCCTTGCTGTCAAAAGAAAGATGAGCCAGAATCTAGTGATGTAGTTCTGGATGCTGCTAGGTTGTAACTAAGGCAGGGTTTAATTTCTTGGAATGTCTAGTTCAACAGATTTATTTATTTATTTTGTAATCATTGTTCTTCAATCATCGATAATCCATGAGCCTTTTTTTTTTTTTTTTATGGTTGTGCTTATGATGACATAGATCTTTTTCCCCCCCCAAAATGTGACCGAAAAGCATCAGTTTTTGTCAGAAATCTAAGTTAGAAGTAAAGAGGTAGTGGAACTGTGAGATTGTTTTGAACAGCTGTGTTGTGTTCCACGGTAGATTTGGGGCCATCTCGTGCGCGTAACTCTGTCCTGACTGTAACACATGCACCTAATCCACACTTGGACTGCACTTGCTAAAGATTTTATCCATCCATGCGCCTCCCTTGGATAGGGCGAGTAGGTGGATCCATTCAAGTGACTGGTTAACACCAGTGCTTGTATTAGATTGCATTCTTGTTTTTTTTTCTTTTTTCTGCTGACTTCCATTGAGCTGGCAATCTTATTTAGGGCAACATATTTATTGTATTTCACCAAGGAAATTCCACCGAGGACATGTTTCTCTTTTTTAAGGATGTCGTGGGGGAAATTTCAAATAGGAAAGTTGTAGGTGAGGAAGGACAGAGATCAATGGGGTAAAGTCCTAGGAGCAATTTTAGGCTTAACCCTTTCAGCGCCGTGGGCAACCCTTGCGGGAGCTCTTTTAAACAAGTTGCCGCATGATAGGTTTTCAACAGCGTCTGATTTTGATATCTTACATCATTGGGCAACTCTAGTTCTGCAAAGGAGCTCTTTTAAACAAGTTGCCGCATGGCAGGTTTTCAACAGCTCAGGATAACTACATTTTTTATTCCTTGAAAATGTATTCAGCGCTCAAAGGGTTAAGGGCCTTAATCTTGGGCCCTACGGTAGAGTTCTTCCAGACTTCATCTCTTCAGATCAAGTAAGAATCCCCAGACCCATCGGGTACTCGATCCAGCAACTCCTTGGCTCCCAGCTCACCTCTGGGCTACCCTACCGCCCATCTCGTACAACACAAAGTACATCAGCAGGTACAAACATGCTGGAAGCTTTGGAGAGAAGATACACTCCAAGTGCCAGACGTGTCTGAATTGACAGGACTTGGACCCATATCTGACTGTAGGTACAGTTGGTATCCCAGGTAACCATGAGAGCGTTACAAGACCTGCTTCCATTTCACTTTCCGATTAGCTAAAATTTCTGAACCACAGCCTGACTGGGCAGGTGCGTGTGGAACACATCTCGCCACAGATCCTTCGTATAGACGGCTGCATCCATTTTTCGGCTCTGCTGTGGCCAAATATTGTACTGTGCTCAGGTTCACGTTCAGGACAGTGCCCGGTCAGCCTCTCTAATCCGTCTGCAGGAATGCTGGGATTATGGAGGAGCTGCACACAGCTGAGTGCAAGAGGCGATTATCACCATTTCAGGTGCGAGACAAATGTGCGCTGAGCGCATTGTGCCTTGGCAGGCCGGGGAATCTGCCACGTGGCACTTCATGTAGAATACGGCTCCTCCTCTCGACTCTGTCAGATTTCTGTAAGTCAGTAAGGTCCCTCGACTCTCCTTTGCTTCCAAAGTTTCCCCACAAACTCCTCTGTCACTGGACTGGAAGGCATCAAAACTGCGGCTCTCCTGCCTCCTCTCTCGCTGTCTTTTTCATGTCTGGGTTTTCTGTCATTTCAGACAAGCGCTTAGAGAAGGATTGGCAACTGGGCCCTGTGGCTGCAGAGGAAAAGCTGTCGCCACATTTCCCCCCTCCCCCCTTTCCTTTTGTCTCTTCCACTGCTGAAGAAAAGCTTTCTCAGGCGTCCACAGCCCGTGGCCTTTGCTTACTTGAGCAGCTTTTTAAGAGCATCGCTCACAAGCAACACAAGACCGGCTTCAAACCTGCCCCAAGTCACAAGATGGCAGAGCGTGTCCCCATGACATTCTGTTCGAGCAGAACAGACAGCAGTTGAGACTAGGCATTGAGGCTTTTCGTCCAGGGGTTGATGTTACTGCCATCCTTGGTGAATATGGGCGGCAAACATTCCAATACGCTTACGAATGCAAACTAAATCACGTCGTGCCCGAAGTCGTCATCAATGCAATTTTTTTTGTTCTTTACAGACCTGTTGTATTCAAGGTTTCTCTTTAGAATTGAATAACTCAAGAGTTTTTATTACAGAGGCCGGAAGCTTTTCAAGGCTCAAGGGCCAATCGCTTAGTGTCGCTTTGGAGCCGTGGACGCGAGGGAGTGTAGAAGGGGGAGCAGGGCTGTTGACCTTGGCTGGCTGCACGCTCCATAAAGGAGTGAATCATAGCTGACTGCTGCCTGAATTATTGCAGCCCTCCCTAGGTACTTTGGCGCTCCTTTTAGGAGGATTACCGGGTGTGAATGGGCGATTACAGCGGCCGGGCACCCGCCCTCAGGGGTTAGGGAGAGCATGGCTGACGTGGGCTGCTGGGAGTGTGCCGCACGCGTGTGATTAGTGACCCAGTAATGGACCTCACGGGATGGTGGAGCCGCAGAAGAGCGTGGTGCCCCGCGCTGGAATTCCTTTGGGATTAACGTTGAGGCGCCGGCCTGCCTTCCCGTCTTTTTCTGCCGCCGTCAGAGACGTGCGCGCTCTGAAGGAGCTCTAAAATTAGAGCCGTTGTCTGTAATTAAACTGTGAAATAGAAGGCCGGTTTCTGCCGTGGACGGCCACTCGAAGGCAAGAGGTTTTGGATCAGTTCGTCTGCTTGGGCTAGGGGGCTCTGCTCAGATAAAATGGTTCCGCCTGCTCCTTATTGATTTGTCCCTTGATGCCTTCGCTAGGTCCTCAATGAACCTTCGAGGCCACACTTCCAGTACACTGCGGTGTTCTCAAGGACACTGGTGGACTGTGGGGAAGGCAGAGGCTGGTTTGCCTGTTCATGCATTAGCGTGCTCATGTTTACGTCTGAGTGCTCGCCTGTGCGTACAGGCATGCGCAGTGTATTTGTGTTTGCGCTGAAGAGATGCAGTCGTATGTGAGGCGTGGGTCGGGTTGCTTCTCACATCTAATAACCCAGCAGGCATTTTTAGCACCTTTGCGAAGAGCAGCTTCTCGATTTCACAAGTGCGTGTCACATGTCACACGCCAGGGTTTGGATTGGCGCTTGAGACGGGGGGCGGCCTCGAGAAATCAAACACAAACATGACCACTCCCCTTTTTTGTGATTACTACTCCCACAACTTTGTTTTCTAGTTTGTAAATCTGTAGAAGTATAGCCTGGATTGCAATTTTATCGCCCATTTCTCATCAACCTGTGACCACTCTTTAGTGTTATTAGGGCGAAACTTGCCTCAACCGGCACTAATGGGTAGCACCCAGCTGAAGGATGCTCAGCAGCTATTTTGGACCAAAGTCTTCAACGTGTGTCTGCTGAGGTGGAGATGGAAATTTTTTTTTTAATTGTTGCCAGCGAAGCTGTGGGATGATCTGGTTTGAGACAGCCATGTTTTTGGTATAAAGCCAGGACATGGAGGAACCCTCTGCTTTGTGATGAGTATTGTGGGATCATAAATGTCCCAGAGATTTTGGAGTCTGGAACCTGCTTTTATAGTCTCATCCAAAAGTTGTAGTTACTGCAGTCTGTGTATGAATGATGTGCATAATTTCAGTGCCAATGCTGCTGGTCTGTGGCTAAATTGGGGCTCGGTTTATTACGGGCTGTGATGAGTTTTAAGGCTACCCTTGTGGTTTTGGGTCCGTCTCTTTCTCGACTCCAGTAACTAAATCCATCCAAGATGCTCACTTGTGGCTGCATTCTGCGAACAAACAAGCACGATTCTGCTCAAACGTACCTCGTTTTAGGGAATTCCCGACGACGAGGCACGCATCGCCGGAATGGAGCCAGACCAACTAGATAATGGCCAGTCGCGGGTGCCGTGCAGCCTGTCTACATACCATTGAAACTGGTTTGCCCTTCTCGGCAGCAGTGCACTGATAGAGGGGGATTGTGGGTGTTTAGGGATCAATTATGGAGTCAGCAGGGCTGTGTCTGTTCGGATAACCATACCCCTCCCCAAATCTGTGTGTCTCTCGTCTGTGCTGCAAGGAGCCTGATGCAAGAAGCAGCCAATAAGCCTCACTGGTGAGTCAAGCTCAAATGGCCTGTGACTAGCAGAGGAATGAATCGCTTTCTTTTTCCTGCTATTCGTTCCTCTTTTGCTTGTGAAAGAATTCGGCGGCGGGTGATCTGCCTGGTCCATCGGATACGAGCGTGACTTGTCAGGTCAGCGCTGGATGCTTCAGGTTTCTGACTATATTTGATATGATTTGAATTAGCTGTCCATTTTTTTTTTTTTTTTTTTTACCTGGTGTATGAAATCCAGCTGTTGGAATTGGATGGGAAAGTGAGTGCGATTTGCAGCTAATCTTTCATGTCATTTAGTTAAGCCACAGACCCCAGCTGTTGCAACCGGGGAGAAATGGGGCTTCCGGAGTGCAGGGGGGGGGTGAATGTACGCGCAGCTCTAGGCCAATACCGTTGCACTGAAAAAATCTAGCAGTTTTTTGAGAAGGGCCCTGTTTGTCTGCGATGGACACATTAGTGGCTCCCCTGCTTTTATGCGACTGGGTTGACGTGCTGGTTGTGCGCGGATTGGCATTTCGCTGACCCCTGAGGTTGGGAGCCTCATAGATTGAAAAGTCTGTTCTGAGAATGGAGGGGAAGAGAGATTATAGTTATATAACCCTGCAGAGTACAAGTACACTTATGCACTGGAATAATATCATGCTCCAATAGCGCCCCCTCTTTGACGCAAAGGCTGAGGGACGTACGCACGCACATGAGCGCACGCTCTCTCCTGCCAGTACCCGCATGCATACACGCCTGCACACTGAGCTTGCACGCACAGTCAAACCTTCATTTCGCCAGAAAGTCCCACTGGGGCATTGAATATTTACATACCTAGGTATGATCGAGGAATACCAAGCATGGCTTCGCTCTGTAAGCGAAAGCAAAGCTGTACTTCATTAGCATGTGGCTGCACTCGATCACACATGGCCTAATGCATTCGGACGCACTTCCATTCAAATCTCCCTCTGGCCGTCCGTGTGCTGTGTGATTTATGTGTTAAAGGGCGTGCAGCTTCTCCCGAGAGCGTCCCTGTCGATGGATTTCAGAGACCCTCTCAGGAAAGTGAGCATTAAGTGAATATGTTAATGCTCTGGGCATGCTTGGGTGGGGCGAGCTCATTTATCTGCACACTGTGCCCACTGTTTGAGTTCTTGTTTGTGTGTGTGTGTGTGTGTGTGTGTGTGTGTGTGTGTGTGTGTGTACTCGTGGTCCCCCTGAGAGAGGATGTATCTCCCTGGAGACGTGATGACGACCGGTTCACTAGATCTTTTATTCACTGCCGGGACCATTTGTCCTGCCTTTGAAGAGGCTATTAGTACACTGTGTTGGTCCTGGAGCTCCGTCATGTTATAGAACTGTTCCCTGGAGTGAATTGTCCCTAAAAAAAAAAAAAAAAAAAAACGAAATGCCAAGAAACACCAAAGAAGTTTGTCAGCATCATAATCTGTTGGCAAGTCAGTGTGCCACCAGTTTTTTTTTTTTTTTTTTTTTTTTTTGTAATCCTTTTCAACCCTCAGCCCATGCCCGTTGGAGCCCCCCCAGCTGGGCCTGTGATGTGCTGTGTCATTCATATATCTCTCATTGCTGAATGCCGGTCAAAGACACAGCCTGAGTTGCAGTAATTCCAGAATTTTTTTTAGTTTTAGCATTTGTTTTTGTTCTTCTGTTAACATTTCTTTTGGCACTTTGAGGATTTCACCTGCTGCTTGTCCTCGTTTCTGTTATTTGTCGTCGAACAAAAGAGCAGTGAAACTGGAGTTGAATCTGGATTGATGTCTTGCCTCCAAAACACACACCGCCTCAGACTACCACCTGTGCCATGTGTCCCTGTTTCACTAACTGGCTGAATGTCAAGCACACAGGGCAATAGTATTTATACTTGTCCGGGTTTAGCCTACGATCTCCTGTTCTAACTGCCCCATTACACTCACCTGTCAAGATCCTGATGACCTCATTGGGGAGCCTGGTTAGCTAGAGGTGTTCGAGCCCTTAGGCCAGAATGTTGGACTGCTGCATCGAGATTGAGAGCGGCTCAGTGCACATGGAAGCCTTGGAGGGCTCATGTGTCGATCGGCGGTTTCTGATGGTCGTGTTGGATTCCCCTTGGAGCGAGTCCAAGTCTGAGGAGTCCAGTAGCCATCACGCACTGCCCATGTCGAACCCAGGTGCTGCTGTCTCGGGTACAAAGTCATCGGCCTCACCTAAACGTTTGCCATGCCGTGTTTCACTGACACAAGAAGTCGGGGCGTCGACGAACCTATCAGTCGACTGCTGTTCAACTCTGTGGCTGCGGCAAGTTTAGAAGAGATGCGTCAGTGCCTGCGTGCGGTGTAGAATGGTCCAGAAAGAGTAATCTCACTGTGCACTGACTCTTCGAGGTCATCGGGGAGATTGGAAGGCTCCCTGCCAGGTGCGAAGATGGTGGGGAAGGGAAAAGTGATTGTGGTTTTCCTGAAACTCAGGAAGCACTAATGTGGGCATATCTATGTCTTCCCTGCGGTGTTGTGTTCTTTCAGTCAACTGCCTTCCCTCATAATTTCTCATTCATGAACTGTAAGCTCAGCTCTCACGGTAGTACTGCAGCAATCGGAGGTCATTCACCGCAAGCCTCTACTGTTGCGGAGCCGTCTGTCGCTCACTTGAAGTTTTAAACCAAGTTGGACGTCTGCATGTCATAGATGATTGATTTATATTCTCTTTTCTTCGAAGCAGAGATGTGACCGATTGAGGCGCAGCGGAACACATGATCAGGTGTCTTCTAGTTACACGGGTCCCAGCTAACAAAGACCTCGTCGACAAATCTCAACTCAGAGCGCATGATGTAATCGTGATGTCACAGGATTGTTCTGTTCCCAGGGTTCCAGCCCTGCAGCAATGGAGCACTGAAGCTAAAGAGCAGGGGCCGTTTTGGAACGGCAGGCACTTTCTGGCAACATCGCATGAAACGGGGAGAGCGAGGAAATGCAGAAGACACGAGTACTGTACAGCACACACACACACACACACACACACACATCCACGCACAGCTGGATTAGGCAGATTAAGGAGTGTCTCCCAAGATGAAACAAGGTTTCCTCTGTTCTCCCGACGCTCTGCGCCGAAAACTGCTGGAGCACGGAAATCCAGGAATCCCGTTTAGGAAGTGGGGAGGATTTACTGAAAGGTTGCCTTTGTTTCAGGAGTTCAATGGGTTTCACCACCAAAGGGGGAATATGTAAGGCCTGCAGCGTGGATCTAGATAAGTGTTTAAAGGTTAGCACACGGAGACAGAGCCTCGAGAACTGACTGGCTGGTGAAAAGAACAGACAAAGTGATGTTTAAAGGTACTAGCATGGGCCATTTAGATGATACGGATTCACAATTACATGGAACCTTTTAGTGAGACCCGTTTGAAATTTAAGCGCGCACTACCATTTTAAATTAAATTTAAACGCTTGACAAAAAAACCCTAAATCTTTGGATCAAAGTATGCCACCTTTAGCTGTAATAACTGGTAAGCAGATTCATGGGCAGTAGTATGGTTTGGAAAGTTAACACCCAACACTGCTCTGGAAATACTCAAGGATGCGCTGCCCTTGCTGCACGCAGTTTGCTGCTCCTTGATTTTTCTGTCCAATTTGCACCAATCTTGGTAGATTTTTATGTCCATTGTTGGAAAATGGTTGTGGAAGTTTACCGGGTTTTCCTGAAGGCCAGTCAGGTTTATGCTGTGGTTAGATGCCCTCGTCATGGTCTGTCATGCGTCTGTAAACTTTTTGCCTTGTCAGTGCTCTAGCGCCTTCTGTTTTTCAAAAACCATTTTCATACTCTATATGCGTGTATATGAGATGAAAATCTAGGCCGAGTTTGATTTCGGCCATGTTTGGCCAAACGGGAGCAGTGGCTTTGCCACTATTTTTTTTTTATTTTTAAATTTTTTTTTACCTTACCCTATTCTCATTTTGCCTTGTGCAATTTGAGGTCATTTTTTGAACTAAAATCTATTATATTTTACTAAAACGTAGGACAGAAACATGGGTAAAGTGTTCAAAAACTTTCAGATGGTATTGTACCACAGGCATGGTGTTTGAGGTGTGTCTACAGTCTGCTCTTGTCCTCGAGTGCAGTTCTCCGCTTGGTGGGATTATTCCAGAAAATCTGTCCTGGCTGCAGTGGTTCACTGAGGCTAAAGCATATTTAATTCGCCTGGGCTCTGTGCCAGCACACTATGGAAGCTGAGATTGGCCAAAATAGTGTGGTCTATCCCTGGTCAATTTGTGGCAACATGGCTGACCCACAGTGAAGGAGGGTCGGTGGAGACACGGCTCATATGCAATCATCTGGCACCACGCTCAGACATATTTAGGCCTCCCAGTGAGTAATAATCTCAGCCAGACTTAGAGCCACGTCCCACTCGTACCCAATCCACCCCCCCACCTCGCTTCAAGAGATATCAAGAAAGTGACATTGCATTATTGTGGCATCGTCAATGTCAGTGTGGAAATTGAAGCCGTTTTAATCTGCGCCTGGGGGTTTTGGGCAGGGTGGGGGGATGGGGGTGGGTGGGGTGGGGCGGGCAGGGCGGCCCTGGAGGGGATCCATCCGATGAGCCATGAGTGGTTTGGGTCACATGGGGAAGTCTGCCCCTAATTAGTGCTAAGCAGATTTCGCCGATCATCTGACCTCGATCGCGTTCCCGCGCAGACGATACGGCGAGGCCCCTCGGGTGGTGGCGCGGTGCGACACGGCGCCCCGCATGCACGCGCGCGTGTACAGTTAGCATCCCAGCATTTCTGCCTGGTCTGGAATGTGCGCGAGGAGATACGGCAAGCCTCAGGACGGCCGCGCCCCAAACCACAATTTGCTGCGCTCGCTGACACGGAAAGGCTGTGGGTGTACAGTACCCCTGAGGGCTGCCAGCGATAAACAAGGATAATAGCTGCTCTCATCCGGCAGCATTACTTCCACAGTATCTTACTGCGGCCGAATGGACTTTGCCTTGGATGAGACCTATATTTCAGCACTACTCACTCCACTTTTGCGATTCCGCTAGCCGCTAGCGTCAGTACTCTCCAGAGCGCAGGGGCGATTTGGCTTTGTAGTCGTCTGGCTCGTTGTTTGTTCATTCGTAAAACTTATCTCCGACCGAACTACTCTAGGGTTGACACACAAATCTTTACAAACATGGGCTGTGGACTCCAAGTAACCATAACAATAATGTACAGACACAATAAAAAAAAAAAAAGTATAAACAGCCAGTTCACGGAAAGGACAGTAGCTATACTGTGGCTTCTCATTGGTTCAATTTGTTTGGCGTTCGCCTGGCTTCCAGGCTGCTATGTTTTTACGGCGTTGACAAGCGAGTGCTCTCCTCCCCGTTTGCTCTGTCAGTGTTCTCTGGTTCAGTGACGCCATGGTGTGAAGATATTTGAGGGGAAGTTGTAGTTGATCTGGGGTCGTCAATTTCAGAGCAAAGGTCGCCCCTTCTGGTCTGAAATGACTGACTTTTATGGCCAGCAAACGAACAGCATTTTTTCTGTATATCGTCCTTGCCCTGCTCCTTTTCTCCCGATAAACCGCTTTTTTTTTCCTTTTTTCACTTGGCTCTCGCAGTTGGGTTCAAGGGGATCGTTTCGCCAGCGGGGGGGAGGTGGGGAGTTGCAGGTGTCGGGTCGCGTTATTAACACTGCGTTGACCAGCTAGGTCTGTGTTACCCCACGACCCCGTAAGTGAGACGAACAGACGGGTCCCCCCCCCCCCAATGGGGTTGCCCCTGCCTGTGATGTCACCGTCATCCAGAAGACCACCCCGCCCCCCCTTTGCTTCTCGACAGGGTGTGAGTGCTTGTAATACTCATAAGGGAATCCTCGAACAAGGAGCCAAAGTAAGGGCGTGTGTCTATATGCAAGTTAACGGCCCTTGTGTTACATTCATATTGGTTGCAGTAGTATTCAGATATGTGAGGTTGAAGTTATTGAATCAGGCTTGTTTCCAACTTTTGGGTCGCTGATATGTTTGTAAATCGTTGTTGTGTCAACGGCCATGTCTGTTATACAGTGCAGCAGTCCTGAGGCGTCTGCATGCTCACTGGACTGGTTTGAGCCTTTTTGCTCGCGGATAAGGAAGTGACATCATCGTTAATGAGCTATTGTCTCCCGCAAAATCAGTGGAACATTATTCATTATATTCCTTCTTTTTTGTCAGGTGCGGTGGTGCGCGTCTTTCTCAATGCTAACTGCCTTTTTTTAATGTTACTAAATATAATTAGTAGTCAGGTGGTTTTTTTTTCAGTTATATCATGACAACATCTTAGCAATGAGATCAGTTTTGCAATACTTCTGTCCTTGAGCATTGAAATGTTGTTGGCTCGACCGGTTCGAGCTTTTGTGCAGTGAAATCATCAGCGTTCTTTCGGGGATTTTTATTTTTTATTTTGTGTTTGGTTTTTGTTGGTTCGGCTTTATTGTCGTGCAGCAGGTTTTGAGGGCCACGGGGACGGGGGTCAGGAGGGTCGGCAAGCAGAGCAGCGATCATGTGATTAGTGGTCACATGTTTCTTGGGCTGCTTTTACCTTACTCTGCGTTCTGGCTGATTAGCAGGCTGAGGAGATGTGAATGGCAGCTCAGTGGCCCTTCTGTCCGTCTGTTATGGGGAGCGAGGGGGGGTAAGTGCTGGCCTCGTTTCTCATTCACCAGCCTTTGATTTCCCTAATCTATTTATGGAGTTTGGGCAGAGAGGTCAGCCATTGTCCTTCAGTGAAATCCCTACCCACAGGTCAGAACCCCCGCCCCCCCTCCTTTGACACAGAAGGCTGTCGGGCTCAGGGGACGAAACTAAAAACCTGTTATTCCTGTTTTATGGTAACCGGAGAGCAGACGCTCTTTCGCTCGCGGGTATTTTGGTCACGCACACTGGGATACGGATGCGTACACACGTAAATGCCCACACACACACACTCGGGCAGTGCTTTCGCTGCTACCTGCTCACATTGTTGGCAGCAGTTTTTTTTTTTTTTTTTGTTTCGTCTGAAGCTCGGCTTCAGCAATTGGATCTCGTCCCACCCCAATGGTCCCAAAAGTCACTCCAGCGTCAATTACTGAGCAGTCTTTCTCTCTCCCTTCCTCCTATCCTTCTATTCTCCCTCCTATCCCTCCCTATTCTCCCAGAGAGCTGTTTTTTGGTGAAGTCCATCTCTGACTGACCCCTTCATCTGAGCGCGCTCTGTCCCAGCCGGCTGTATCTCATCCATTATTTACCTCAGTTAATATTTTATGGCGGCGTCCATGTTCCAGACGCGTTCCACTTCATTTTGGGGTGGGGGGGCACTGATGAAGGGTTTCTGCCCGTCTACACCCCCCCTGGCCTGGGGGGGTGTTAACCCTTGTGATGTCACAGGGGGCAGTCAGAAAGGGGGACCCTGAGCATAAAGCACTCCGTGTACCCCCCCGCAGATTTCGTCTCATCTGCGAGGCGAGCGCTTGAGGCCAGATACGCAGGGACTGTGAGCCCGACTCCCCGCTGATCTTTTTCACCTCCTTTTCCTCTGTAAAGGGGTCAGACGACGCCCTGCGACCAAACCAAGCTGTGTCTCGTATTGTTTATAAAAGGGAGAAGGAATAATTAGCTGAATATTTCATGTGAGCTTATGTCTGCCGCAAAATCTAAAAAAAAAAATAAATCTGTAATTGTATTCATTCTTTTGCAGTGGTCCAGGTGACCCATTCAGAAAATATCCTAACATATGGGTGTCATTAATTATGCACGTGCCCTCGTTTATGAATGAGGTGTGTTACTGAGGACAAAACAGCGGTTTCATGTCATTAATTTTGTATATTGCATTTAATTCAAAGAGCCATTACCATTGTTGTTTTCCCATTGTGTTTAAGTCGGCACACAGATTGTGCGCTCTGATTATTTACGCTTTTGCCAGTGAGTGTAAAAGTGGAGTTTTTTTTTTTCAGCCAATAGAGTAGCTGATATGCCTGTTTGCGCACTCAATAAATACACGTGACACCAAAACACACCAACACTGGGGCCTTGCGGCGTGATTTCTTTCAAAGGCTTTTTAAATGCTTTGATGCTCTTCTTAGTCCTACTTCAAGTTCCAGTCGTATTTCCTTTCAAGTCTGTGGAATTTATAGCATGGCGAAATAAACCAGAGCGCCATTTGTGCACAATTACGAGCTCTGCATCTTTCACCCCATTATCTCGAAAATATAAAATCTCTTGCTCTTTGGTTGCTAATATAGCAAGACATATCCAGCAGTAATATCACATTTGCTTAGGACTGGAGCTCTACCTGCCTGACAGTTCATCTACAAGCCCAATTCCGAAATAGTTGGGACGAAGTGTAAATTGTGAATAAAATCAAAACGCAATGACTTTCAAATCACACCAGCCAGTATTTTATTCACAATAGAACAGAGATAACATAGCAAATGTTGAAACTGAGAAATTTTACAATTTTATTCACAAAATGAGCTCATTTAAAATTTGATGGCTGCTCCAGGTCTCAAAAAAGTTGGGACAGGGGCCTGTTTACCATGGTGTAGCATCCCCTCTTCTTTTTAACACAGAGTTGGGCATTGAGGAGACAAGTTTCTTGAGTTTAGCCATTGGAATTTGATCCCCCTCTTGTTTAATACAGGCTTCCAGCTGCTGGAGAGTTTTGGGTCTCCTTTGACGGACTTTTTGTTTAATTATGCGCCAAATGTTCTCAATTGGTGAAAGATCAGGACTGCAGGCAGGCCAGTTCAGCACACGGACTCTTCTACTACTAAGGCATGCTGTTGTAATAGCTGCAGTATGTGGTTTTGCATTGTCCTGCTGAAATACACAGGGCCTTCCCTGGAATAGATGTTGTCTGGAGGGGAGCATATGTTGCTCTAAAGTCTTTATATACCTTTTAGCATTCATCGTGCTTTTTAAAACATGCAAGTGTCCCACACCATATGCACTAATGCATCCCCATACCATCAGAGATGCTGGCTTTTGAACTGAACGCTGATAACAGGAGGGGTGGTCTTTCTCCTCTTTAGCCCGGAGGACGCGACACCCATGATTTCCAACAAGAATGTCAAATTTGAACTCGTCGGACCCAGAACACTTTGCCACTTTGCTACAGTCCATTTTAAATAAGCCTTGGCCCACAGAACACGTTGGTGCTTCTGGATCATGCTCAACAATGGCTTCCTTTTTGTATGATAGAGTTTTAGGTGGCATCTGTGGATGGCACGGCGGACTGTGTTTACAGACAGTGGTTTCTTGAAGTATTCCTGGGCCCATTAAGTAATGTCAATGACAGAATCCTGCCGGTGAGTGATGCAGTGGCATCTGAGGGCCCGAAGATCACGGGCATCCAGTAAAGGTCTTCAGCCTTGTCCCTTACGCACAGAGAGTTTTCCAGTTTCTCTGAATCTTTTGATGATGTTATGCACTGTCGATGATGAGACCTTCAAAGCCTTTGCAATTTGATGTTGAGGAACATTGTTTTTAAAGTATTCCACAATTTTTTTACGCAAGCCTTCACAGGTTGGAGAGCCTCTGGCCATCTTTACTTCTGAGAGACTCAGCCTCTCTAAGACATTCCTTTTATAGCCAGTCATGTTACAAACCTGATGCCAGTTAACTTAATTACTTGCTAAATGTTCTTTCAGCTGATGCTCTTGTATATTAATTGCTTTTTCAGCCCTTTTTGGCCTGTGTCCCAACTTTTTTGAGACCTGTTGCAGCCAGAAAATTTGACATAAGCTCATTTTGTGGATAAAAATGTAAAATTTCTTAGATAACGTTTCAGATGTTGAAACTGTGTTCGATTGTAAATAACATATTGGCCCATGTGATCTGAAAGTCATTGCATTTTGATTTTATTCACAATTTACACTTCGTCCCAACTATTTCTTAATTGGGGTTGTATCTACTGATCTGTGTGTGCTTAGGCTGAGTGTGTGCTAAATCACAGTATCGCCGCGGTGCACCACCTGTTGTACAGTCCTGCAGAAGTGAGACTGTTGTCATTTTCTTCCACCTCAAATTAAGGGCAGAAGTCTAAACCTCTGAAGCAGTAATAAAAGCCTCCTGGCACAGATAAACATTTGGTTCACTTAATGTCCTTAATTCCCATCGCTTAAAGAACCAGATCTGCTGTCACTCGTCAGGCGAGTTTGCATTTCCATGGAGACTCTAGACGGCCCCTCTGCTCCCACAGACAAATGGGAGATCCGTGCTCTCATAGCAACCGCCCGGGCGATGTTAACCGAACTGGTGTGGTCCCTGAGAAACGGCTGTCGTCCAGTTAGTCCCTGTCTACTGGGTTTTTAGAGAATGCGTGAAGCGAGAAGAGGAGGGAGAGCGACTGTTAGGAAGGGGAGGAGTGCTGATGAGTGTGGAAGACTGAATGGACAGACAGTAAAGTGGAGGGTCGGGGCACTGAGTCCAAGAAAGACTGATGCAGAGAAACGGCCAGTTTCGCAGGGGCAGATTAATTAGCTTGGCCTAAAATTCCACTTTGAATGAACAGTCATCATGCAAAACTCAGTTTAGCTTTAGGCCTAAGCTTGAACTTTACCTGTGAAAATGGCTCTTCACGTATTGAAGATGGCAGAAGCAGATCTGCTGCTCTTCTGTTTTTCCCCAATGTTAAAAGCGGTTGTCGTGGAAATTGATTCATTGTTGGGGTGAGGGAAGAGATATGGTGGAACGTTCTGGAGCCCGTATTGCTCAGAAAGTCAGGTCTATGCCGGGGCGGGCTGGGCCCCAGTGCAGTGCACCACTTCTCGGAGTTGTCCAGAAAGACCCCTCAGTGTGGAGCCTGATGACTGTGCTTTTACTGTGTAGCGATCTGCTGTCGGCCCGCCTCTGTTAATCCTGAGCCATCATGACCACGAAGTGACCAGAATCAGTCCTTGTGTTTTGTGTAACAGTCTCTCCCTGTTCTGTCTCCACAGCGAGGGTGTTTTTAAGTGTCCAGAAGACCAGCTGCCCTTGGACTATGCCAAGGTAAGAACAGGGGAAGAAGCACTCTGACGCATAAACACACACACACACACACTTAGACACGCCTACACTTCCTGTACTCCCACTGCAGTGTAGGACTGCAGATGTTTTAAGACGGTATCACAGCACTAGCTGTCTCCTCAGGGCCCCATTGACAGCAGTTGGCATCATATTCATTCAGGGAGTCGCCCACATCCACTGCCAGAGAGACCGGAGCTTTCATCTCCGAACACATCCTTCAACCCCCCCACCGCCCCCACTCCCCCCCTCCCTCCGGGCTCCTCCGCGGCTGCAGATGTCCGCTCCCCCAGCCCCGCCCACACGAGCGCGCTCAGAGAGCGAGCTCCTCCCACACAGCCCTGCTAATTAATCAGCTCTCAGGAACAGACCCGCAGTGGGCTGAGCGCGGGGGAACCCGGGCAGCACTCGAGTGGGAATGACTCACGTTGAGCTGACGGAACCAGAAAGACCGTGCCGGAGCCAAAGCAGTTCTCAGAACATTTGTACACACGGCTGTTTATCTCCCCTTCAGAAAGTTGGCTGCTTAATTTGGAACAAAGTCCCCCACCTCCCCACCGCTCCCCCGTAGCCCTAAACCAAAAACTGACTCGCAGGAGCAGTACTGTACGCGGCTCAGCGGCGCACAGAAGAGCCTCTCTCGAAGCTTTGACTTCATTAGGCTGATCTGCTGACAACAGAGTGACATGTTCCCCTGGGCTGGGGTCGTGTGCTCTGCTCCGAAATTACGTGAGATTTATCGCTGACTCGCTCCAGAAAAAGAGTCCATGTCGATGTGGTTCAACTCTTTGCCTCTTTTCCATCTCTAATCTTGAACTTGGTTCTTGGGGAGCGGGGGGGTGGGGAAGATTCCGGAAAAAGGCTGCCTGCCTGCATCGGGAATGCAACTGCATTTTTGTGGATGTGCTAAGAGTGGTGCTGGAAAGGGATGTGGTTTTAATCGGTTGCGATCATTACGTTCATACGCGGCTCGGGTCAGCGGTCTGTTCGCTGGCGAGTTTGGGGCATTCGTGCCACATGCTTATCTGCACTGTGGGCCCTGTGTTCGTGTTTACAGTAATCGGTTCCTTCAGTTCTGGTCTGCGGTCACTGATTTGTGCCCTCGCTTTGCAAAATGAATTCTCCCACGCCTCGTTTGTTAGTGCACATATGCTAACACTTAATATCAAACACACTGATTGTGTTCTTCATTCGTGCGGTATAATTTTATTTACACACATGACCCTTCTCTTTTTTTTTTTTTTTTTTCTTCCTCCGGTCTATTCTTGACCTGCATTCTAAACTGTGTTCTGTCAGGGAATTCGTGATTTTTACAAAGCAGATCACATACCGCCATTATTTGTTGAGGGCTCGATATAGAGCTATTTGATTGAGTTGTGGATGCTTTATTATCAATAATTATTGTACCACAGTGATTACTCCCGCTGTTATTTTATTATCTTAATCTTAACACTATCCCGTCGCATGTTGATAAAAGTCCCTAAGCTCACCGTGTCTTCTGTCGTCACAAACGACAAAAAAGCTGTTTCCTGTTGTGTTGTCCCCAGAATCGTCCCAGTGGATCTGTCCTGACCTTACGCATGCAGAGTGTTTGTCCTTTTTGAGACCTGTTGCAGCCAGAAAATTTGACATAAGCTCATTTTGTGGATAAAAATGTAAAATTTCTTAGATAACGTTTCAGATGTTAAAACTGTGTTCGATTGTAAATAACATATTGGCCCATGTGATCTGAAAGTCATTGCATTTTGATTTTATTCACAATTTACACTTCGTCCCAACTATTTCTTAATTGGGGTTGTATCTACTGATCTGTGTGTGCTTAGGCTGAGTGTGTGCTAAATCACAGTATCGCCGCGGTGCACCACCTGTTGTACAGTCCTGCAGAAGTGAGACTGTTGTCATTTTCTTCCACCTCAAATTAAGGGCAGAAGTCTAAACCTCTGAAGCAGTAATAAAAGCCTCCTGGCACAGATAAACATTTGGTTCACTTAATGTCCTTAATTCCCATCGCTAAAGAACCAGATCTGCTGTCACTTTCGTCAGGCGAGTTTGCATTTCCATGGAGACTCTAGACGGCCCCTCTGCTCCCACAGACAAATGGGAGATCCGTGCTCTCATAGCAACCGCCCGGGCGATGTTAACCGAACTGGTGTGGTCCCTGAGAAACGGCTGTCGTCCAGTTAGTCCCTGTCTACTGGGTTTTTAGAGAATGCGTGAAGCGAGAAGAGGAGGGAGAGCGACTGTTAGGAAGGGGAGGAGTGCTGATGAGTGTGGAAGACTGAATGGACAGACAGTAAAGTGGAGGGTCGGGGCACTGAGTCCAAGAAAGACTGATGCAGAGAAACGGCCAGTTTCGCAGGGGCAGATTAATTAGCTTGGCCTAAAATTCCACTTTGAATGAACAGTCATCATGCAAAACTCAGTTTAGCTTAGGCCTAAGCTTGAACTTTACCTGTGAAAATGGCTCTTCACGTATTGAAGATGGCAGAAGCAGATCTGCTGCTCTTCTGTTTTTCCCAATGTTAAAAGCGGTTGTCGTGGAAATTGATTCATTGTTGGGGTGAGGGAAGAGATATGGTGGAACGTTCTGGAGCCCGTATTGCTCAGAAAGTCAGGTCTATGCCGGGGCGGGGTGGGCCCCAGTGCAGTGCACCACTTCTCGGAGTTGTCCAGAAAGACCCCTCAGTGTGGAGCCTGATGACTGTGCTTTACTGTGTAGCGATCTGCTGTCGGCCCGTCTCTGTTAATCCTGAGCCATCATGACCACGAGTGACCAGAATCAGTCCTTGTGTTTTGTGTAACAGTCTCTCCCTGTTCTGTCTCCACAGCGAGGGTGTTTTTAAGTGTCCAGAAGACCAGCTGCCCTTGGACTATGCCAAGGTAAGAACAGGGGAAGAAGCACTCTGACGCATAAACACACACACACACACACTTAGACACGCCTACACTTCCTGTACTCCCACTGCAGTGTAGGACTGCAGATGTTTTAAGACGGTATCACAGCACTAGCTGTCTCCTCAGGGCCCCATTGACAGCAGTTGGCATCATATTCATTCAGGGAGTCGTCCACATCCACTCGCCAGAGAGACCGGAGCTTTCATCTCCGAACACATCCTTCAACCCCCCCCCCACCGCCCCCACACTCCCCCCACTCCCACTCCGGGCTCCTCCGCGGCTGCAGATGTCCGCTCCCCCAGCCCCGCCCACACGAGCGCGCTCAGAGAGTGAGCTCCTCCCACACAGCCCTGCTAATTAATCAGCTCTCAGGAACAGACCAAGAGGGGCTGAGCTGGGGAACCCGGCAGCACTCGAGTGGGAATGACTCACGTTGAGCTGACGGAACCAGAAAGACCGTGCCGGAGCCAAAGCAGTTCTCAGAACATTTGTACACACGGCTGTTTATCTCCCCTTCAGAAAGTTGGCTGCTTAATTTGGAACAAAGTCCCCACCTCCCCACCGCTCCCCAGAGCCCCCTAAACCAAAAACTGACTCGCAGGAGCAGTACTGTACGCGGCTCAGCGGCGCACAGAAGAGCCTCTCTCGAAGCTTTGACTTCATTAGGCTGATCTGCTAAAAACAGAGTGACATGTTCCCCTGGGCTGGGGTCGTGTGCTCTGCTCCGAAATTACGTGAGATTTATCGCTGACTCGCTCCAGAAAAAGAGTCCATGTCGATGTGGTTCAACTCTTTGCCTCTTTTCCATCTCTAATCTTGAACTTGGTTCTTGGGGAGCGGGGGGGTGGGGAAGATTCCGGAAAAAGGCTGCCTGCCTGCATCGGGAATGCAACTGCATTTTTGTGGATGTGCTAAGAGTGGTGCTGGAAAGGGATGTGGTTTAATCGGTTGCGATCATTACGTTCATACGCGGCTCGGGTCAGCGGTCTGTTCGCTGGCGAGTTTGGGGCATTCGTGCCACATGCTTATCTGCACTGTGGGCCCTGTGTTCGTGTTTACAGTAATCGGTTCCTTCAGTTCTGGTCTGCGGTCACTGATTTGTGCCCTCGCTTTGCAAATGAATTCTCCCACGTCTCGTTTGTTAGTGCACATATGCTAACACTTAATATCAAACACACTGATTGTGTTCTTCATTCGTGCGGTATAATTTTATTTACACACATGACCCTTCTCTTTTTTTTTTTCTTCCTCCGGTCTATTCTTGACCTGCATTCTAAACTGTGTTCTGTCAGGGGAATTCGTGATTTTTACAAAGCAGATCACATACCGGCCATTATTTGTTGAGGGCTCGATATAGAGCTATTTGATTGAGTTGTGGATGCTTTATTATCAATAATTATTGTACCACAGTGATTACTCCCGCTGTTATTTTATTATCTTAATCTTAACACTATCCCGTCGCATGTTGATAAAAGTCCCTAAGCTCACCGTGTCTTCTGTCGTCACAAACGACAAAAGCTGTTTCCTGTTGTGTTGTCCCCAGAATCGTCCCAGTGGATCTGTCCTGACCTTACGCATGCAGAGTGTTTGTCCTTTAAAGAGACTGAAGCTAACTGCTAATGCGCTGTCTCCTTAAGTGACCCTTACAGATATGCACCAAATCTAACTCCTGTTTAAAAAACATGAGAAAAACATGAAGAAATAAGTCCCCAGAAAGTCTCTCAGGCTAATTGCATTTTCCTCATCGAGAAACCGCTAATGTTTTGTCACCATTGCTCCCCTGACATGACTACACCGACTGACCCAGCTAAGCTAACCATGTTTTTCCTCGCAAAGAGAGAGAGGCTAATTTCTCCGCAGCTCTCCCAGTCACTGACCCAGACCAGACTAACCATGTTTTTCACACAAGGAGGAGCCAGATATCCCCTGGTGCGCTGTCCCCATGTAGTTCTGCCCCCGCAGATCTATCCTGAACTCGGTCATGCTGACAGTGTTTGTCCTCGCTAAGGCAGGGGCTAACCGCTAACGTGCTATCCCCCTAACTGCCCCTACAGATCTGACCTGAACTCGTGCTAACCATACATTTTTTTCCTGAAGAGACCGAGGCTAAACACTAATGTGCTGTCACCAGCTCTGCCCCTGTTGATCTGTTCTGACCCTGCTTATACAAACAGCGTTTTCCTCACCGTAACAGAGGCTAGCCGCTAACGTGCTATCCCCCTAACTGCATAACTGGATCTAACCTAAGCTTGTGCTAACCATGAATTTTCTCTGAAAGATACAGTGGCTGACAGCTAACGTGCTGTCTCTACGACTGCCCCTACAAATCCATCCTAAACTCCCGCTAACCATGAATTTTCTCTGAAAGAGACAGTGGCTAATGGCTAACGTGCTGTCTCTACTACAACTGCCCCTACAAATCTATCCTAAACTCGTGCTAACAATGAATTTTCTGTTAAAGAGACAGTGGCTAACAGCTAACGTGCAATCCTCATGACTCCCCTGCAGATTTATCCTGACCCGGAGCTGGAGCAGCAGATCCTGGCGCTCTCGATTCGCTGCATCCACAGCGAAGAGGGCTGCCGCTGGACCGGGCAGATGAAGCAGTTGCAGGTACAGCAGTGAGCCCAGCAGCGATGCCACAGGGCAGTGCTGGCTGTGTGGGCGAGTTGGGCTTTTCCTTTAGCAGTGTGACATCAGCCATCTTTGGTGGTGGCGCCGCTTTGGTCTCGATGCTTTTCCGAAATGGGCGAGTGTGGATGCAGATGCGGTTTAGGTTGATGCTCCATCTCCTGATTCAAATGACTTTTTTGGGGGGCTTAGCAATTTCAGTCATGATCCCTAGTGCTGGGGTGAATGAAAATGTGACTCATACTGGCACTTCTGGAATAAAATTAGACACCTGGAGTAGTGGTGTAACGATAAGCCGATTCAGTATCGTATCGCGATACAAAGCGTCCGATACGATACATCGATTCGGAGGACATGTATCGGGATACACAAGGCTTTTTAAAATAGTCCACATACTTTCTTAAACCCAGAAACTGCAACATTTTCTATCGCTTTAAATGAAAACGTAGTGACCTGCCTCATATTCCACGTGGCTGCATCGCTCCAAGAGCAATTTGTTGACGTGCTGTTTCAACTTGTTTGAGGTTAAGTTTCCAGACTTCAAGTTGGCTACTAATGATAAGTAGTTTGCAATATGACTGTTTCTTCTAGTGAATAGTAGTGGAGACTTATTCTGCTTTTATCAGTTTTTTAAGTTGAAGACATTGACCTGAACAGTAAACACACAGTGGTACTTAAAGGTAAACTAACTGTATTCCTTTGATTTAATAAACTGCAAAAGCCTTGTCTTGGGAAATCTTTCAGTGTTGCTGCTTACTTGTAAGTAGGAAGAAAATCAGCAGTAAAATAATTTGTTGTGTATCTGGATACATATTGTATCGCGACCCCTGTATCTAAATACGTATCGTCTCGTGACCCCACCGTATCATTACACCTCTAACCTGCAGTCTACAGTGTGTGTTTCATTGATTCATTGATTCTTGGCTTTAGGCTAACAAACAGGTTTTCTGCCATCATAGGTAGCGTGAGTCATATGTTTTTACTCATTACGATTTGGTTTGAGTCCTGTCAGGTTGTTTTGCATGTGTTGGGAGTTATGGTCTCTGATGGTGCATCTCTCTCCCTGTCTGTATCCAGGGTCACTTCTCCACCTGCGCATTCAACGTCATCCCCTGCCCCAACCGCTGCGCGGCCAAGCTGACGCGCCGCGACCTCCCCGACCACCTCCAGTACGACTGCGTCAAGCGCAAGGTCAAATGCGAGTTCTGCGGAAATGAGTTCACGGGCGAGGCCTACGAGGTGAGCGTCCCCCCCGCCCTTTATCTCACTGTAGAAACCAAACGGAACAGTTGCTGGATTTTGGCGTTTAGCGCGTTCATTTCGATGGCCTCATGCAAGAAGAGCGTAAGTGACACTTCGGTCAAAAATGACTTTTTTGGTTGTTTGGAATAACTGAGACGAGCCCATTTCCTGACCAAGTCTGGAGTCTCAATTCCTATCCTAAAGGGGTTAAAGTGCCTTTTTAAAAAGTCTTTTCTGCGGGCAAATTTTATAATAGGTGGTGCTGTGGCAGTTTTATGGCTTTCCTGTAAAATTTGTGAAATGTCACTTACGCCATTCTTGCATAAGGCCATCAGTTTACTCAGTTGACTTAACAGAAGCGCAAACGTGGGCCGCAGGTAGTGAGCAGAACCGATCTCAAGCTGTGTAACCGTTGTCTTCACATTACAAAATAGCCAGAAGCACGCTGTTCGCTGCAAGAGGGATCGTCGAAATCTGTACTCTGCATACATGGAAGTAGTGTAGCCTAGATACGCGGATACTAAACTAGATGAGTTCAGCGTTAGCCGAGTGGAGATCCAGGGTTAGCAGGAGTGTTTTTAAGTCCGGGGCTGAAGATTGACAGCAGCTAGACTGACCCGAGATCAGCTGGAAGTGCCGTTTGTTGCGTGTAGGAAGAATATCAGGAGTAGCCCGTGTCCTTTATCCAGTGTTGTCATTTAGCTAGAGGGAGACAAGATTCATCTAGAATGGCTAATTCAGTGTCCTTCATAGTTCTGTGGTTTAACCTGCGTTTAGAGGGAGAGAGAGGTAACGAGGCTGGCTGACTGTACTCGTTTGTGACTCAGGGGTCTGGTCCAATCACGAGGCAACCTTCGGGGCTGTGGTTGTGACGAGGAACGTCCGCAGGCACACACAGCTGTGCGCTTAGGAATCTGCCACTGGTCAAGTGGCTTTCTTTGTAAACAAATTGCACTTCGCATAGCATAACTGCACATTCCTCAGTGTTGTGCACCGTTTTGTTTATGTTTTATAATGCGCTATTTAAAGTGCACGCATGTTCTGCTCTACGTCTGAGGCCAGCAATTTGTATGCACTTTTATAAGCATTTTGAAGCCAAGTTGCTCATTTTTGCGGCATGTTACGTTATGGCCTGGCTTCCCGCGTGCAGTGTTTTTGAAGGCTTTTTTTGCATCGTGTTACTTTTATGTTGATTAGTGAGCTCTATTGGGACGGGAGCGCGCTGCGCTTTCATGTTTGTTTGAGGATAAAAATGGGGCAGAGAGAGATTTGTAATTTTCGATGGCTTAAAGGCGTAGGCCCACTCCAACCCTGGTGAAATTCGTAACGTAAAGCGGTGCAATTTCAGCTGTCCTGTCCACTCAACTCTCTCTTTCTCTCTCTCTCTCTCTCTCCCTCTCTCCCTCTCTGCAGAACCACCAGGGCATCTGCCCTCAGGAGAGTGTATACTGTGAGAATAAGTGTGGCGCTCGGATGATGCGCAGGCTCCTTGCACAGCACAGCGTGGCCGAGTGCCCCAAACGCACGCAGCCCTGCAAGTACTGCGGCAAGGAGTTCGTCTACGACACCATCCAGGTTAGTGCCTAAAAGCACTCCGCCCGTAACCGTGACCTGCCCGGGCTGAGCGCTGGTCCTCACCCCTCTACATGTTTTAGCAGCGGTGATCTCAGTGCGCCTTATTCAGAGCACTCTCTGTGCTTCACTGGGCACTGTGAGGACAGTGTGGAGGCATCTGTCAGAGTTAGTTTGGGCTTAGTCTTACTCTGTGGGACGGTTTGTTAGTGTGTGTCTGCGGGCGGGCGTGCGAGCGCGCGCGTGTGTGTGTGTGTGTGTGCGGGCGCACGTGTATGTATGAGTATGTGCTCGTGTGTGCGTGTGTGTGTGTGTGTGTGTCTGTGTTCATTCTTGTACTTAGAAAGGACCAGAACATTTTTTTTAACCAAGGGACTTTTTTGGGACATTCTGGCTAGTCCCCACAACTAAAAAGGCAAATTGTGACTTAAAGGTGATGGTTGGAGTTTAGGTTAGAATTCGAGATAAGTTAAGGTTAGGGTAAGGGTTTGGGTTAAGGTTAGAATTAGGGATAGGTTAAGGTTAGGGTAAGGGTTTGGGTTAAGGTTAGAATTAGGGATAGGTTAAGGTTAGGGTAAGGGTTTGGGGTAAGGTTAGAGTTAGGGATAGGTTAAGGTTAGGGTAAGGGTTTGGGTAAGGTTAGAATTAGGGATAGGAATTTGGTCCCTCTTGTGTCGAAGTTTTAAGTGCGTTTGTTGAGTCCTCTTGGGAACAAAGTGTTTAGTTTTATGATCCAATGTTTTTTCTGCCCTACGTCTGTCCTCCGGGGTGGAGCCCGGATATTTCTAGTGCCTCAAGTCCATGGTGAAGGAAGTGAGCCACTAGGTGTGTGTCTGTCTCCCTATGATTTCTAATGTTATATATGTGTTGTGCTAATCTAGTCCTTATCTTGTTACTTCCTGTTTCTCCCCACATATTTTATGTCACAGTGGTTACACTTTAATGACATATATGCAGTTATGGTGTTGGTGTGAGTGTTTGTTTGATTAGGTATGTTGTGTTTGTTGTGTTGTTTCTGATTGTTGTGGCTTGTTTGTAAAAATGCTGGGTCTTGTGGATGTACCGTGTTAATTTCTGGTAATTTGGTTTACCAGATGGTCCTTGGAGGTTTTTGCCTCTCTTATAAGCTGAGATGATTCTATAGTCCTGGAGTATGTCAGTGTTCCGTGAGGGATCTGTTTAGATTCTGTTTAATTTTAATGTTTGGCTTGGCTAAATGCTGAGTAGGTGGTAATGAGGGGATTATTTTCCTCGGATCTTGTGGTCTTGTGGTCGAGAAATTTTTCTGGATCTGTCTGAGGAAGGATCGAGTGTATCCCCTGGGTTTAATGCTTTGAAGAGGCTCTGGGTAGCCTCCTCAAAATCAGTTGTTTGTGTACAAATCCTGTGGTACCTTAGCAATTGTGATTTAATCAGGCCTTTGAAAGTGTTTTTTTGGGTGAAGACTGTTTTTGTGTAAAAGTGCGTGGTGTGTCTGTGTCTTTAAAGAAGACTTTTGTGTCTAATGTGTGTGTCTGGGTAAATGAGGGTCCTTTATATGGTGGTGTCCAGGAAGTCTATGTTCTTTTATGTGTGGTGTATTTAACTGTGATTGATCTGTGGTGTGTGTTGAGGATATGAATGAAGTTTTTGAAATCTTCTAGGCTATGTGTCCATGTTCCCCATATGTCATCTAAGTATCTAAAGTAATTAGGGGTAGTTTGGGGCATTTTTCAAAAAACAGTCTCCTCCCAATGTGCCATGTAAATGTTGGCATATGCTGGTGCAAATTTTTGCCCATAGTCATTGATCTGCAGGAAGAAGTCCTTGTTGAATTATGGTGAGGCTGATTTCCAGGAGTTGCAGGAGAGGTGTGTCCGGCGTTTGTCGTCCGGGTACTTCTCCATCCAGGTTTTACAGCTGTTAGTCCCTACACTGTGTTTATGTTTGTGTACAGACTGTCTATGTCTATTGTGAACAGGATGGCTTCCTGTGCTATTTTGGTGTTTTTTATTTTGTGTATAAAGTCATATGTGTCCTTAATGTAGCTGTTGTGTTTTTGTGGATAGTGGGGTGAGGAAATAGTCTATATATTCAGCGATCCTGTAGGATTCACTGTTGCAATCTGAAACAATGGGTCTCCCTGCTGGGACCTCGTATGGTATGGTCCAGGACTGTGGTGGTTTGTTGTATTTTTGGGAGGAGGTAGAAAATCCTAGGTCTAGGATTGTCCTCCCCCCCTGAGATAAAAGCTCTGTTTTTTGGTGATATAATTGTTGTCTAGAAGTGTTTGTATTATGTTATGTATTTCCTGGGCTGTGTCTGGATATATTGGTCTAGTTAGTTTTCTGTAGTGTGCCGTGTTGTTTAGCTGTCTGTTGGCCTCATGTATGTATTGTGCTCTGTCCATGATCACGATGGCACTCCCCTTATCCGCTGGCTTTAAGATGATTTGTTTGTTTTTTGCCAGTTGGTGTAGGGCTTGCCTCTCCCCTCTGCTGAGGTTGTTTTTGTCCTTGTAAGCCTGTGGGTTCAGTGCCTTGATCAGGGTATTGTTGTTTTTTATGATTTGTGTGATTTCCTCTGGGATTTGATTGGTCCTTGGTTCCCAGGTGGACTTTGGAATGAATGGTGTGTTTTGTGTAGTTTTCTGATCCCTCAAGAAGGCCGCCAGTTTTAATTTCCTGTGGAATTCCTGGGTTTCTCCCTTTGAGGGTTTCTTTTTTTGTTTTTGTGTGTGTTTGTGGTGGGTATAAATGATAACCCTTTGGCTAAAAGACTTAGTTGGTCCTGTGTTGGTGTGAAGTTTCTGGCCAGAAGTATAATGTTCTTATTCCCCTCCTGATTGTGTTTGGGTTTGTGGGGATCTTCAGTTTAAATGTTGGAGCCAATGGTCCAACATCTTGCTGGCTGTCCTTTCTGTCCAATGGATGTTGTCCTGCGTGGTACAGAAGTCCCCCTCTGGAAGCTTCGGGATGTGTGGCATGTTTCTGCGTATGTGTTCATTAATTTCTTCCAGGTTGGACTTCTGGCGGGGTTCCAGGTGGGTGGAATAATTGATGAGTGGAATCCAGAGTTCTGCAGCCGGGAAGGTGGTTTTCGCAGCTCTCAGCATTGTTTGTAGTTGCTTGATTGCTGTCTTCTTTGGGTGCTGGTCCTTGTTGTTGATTCCAAAGGACAGGATGACTCGCTGGATCTTGGAATCTGTGCCTGTCTTCTCCAGGAGTCCCGCAGCATGGTAGAATGTTGTCTGGGTAGCTGTCAATCTGGAGGTCCCCTCTGGAGTGGGATGGGATCCTGGAGAGGTTGGAGTCTGTTGCTTGTTCTGATTGGGGTTGTGTGTCTTCTGGCTCCGAGGATTGGGGTCACCGTGTCCTTGGCAATGTCCAGGGTGGCCGGGTGTAGTCGTCTGCCAAACTTCTTTTTGGCCCATCTGCTTGCCACCTGGAATGCTTCCAGCCAGTTAGGTACCTGTATCCTCTCCAGTTTCTCTGTAAGGGTTTTCAGGCTGTTCAGGTAGTGTTCCTCCAGAATCTGCATGCATGTGTGGAGCCAGGTGAGGGCATTCCCTGTGAGCTTCCTCATGGTGTCTGCGAATCTGTTGCTTGTTCTGATTGGGGTTGTGTGTCTTCTGGCTCCGAGGATTGGGGTCACCGTGTCCTTGGCAATGTCCAGGGTGGCCCAGTAGTCGTCTGCCAAACTTCTTTTTGGCCCATCTGCTTGCCACCTGGAATGCTTCCAGCCAGTTAGGTACCTGTATCCTCTCCAGTTTCTCTGTAAGGGTTTTCAGGCTGTTCAGGTAGTGTTCCTCCAGAATCTGCATGCATGTGTGGAGCCAGTTGAGGGCATTCCCTGTGAGCTTCCTCATGGTGTTAAGGTTAGAATTAGGGATAGGTTAAGGTTAGGGTAAGGGTTTGGGGTAAGGTTAGAATTAGGGATAGGTTAAGGTTAGGGTAAGGGTTTGGGGTAAGGTTAGAGTTAGGGATAGGTTAAGGTTAGGGTAAGGGTTTGGGGTAAGGTTAGAATTAGGGATAGGTTAAGGTTAGGGTAAGGGTTTGGGTTAAGGTTAGAATTAGGGATAGGTTAAGGTTAGGGTAAGGGTCTGGGGTAAGGTTAGAATTAGGGATAGGTTAAGGTTAGGGTAAGGGTTTGGGTAAGGCCAACGTTGATTTTGGTTAAGATTAGGGAAAGGCTGTAGAGGCTCACAGAGAATGAATAGAAGTCAACGTGATATCCTCACAAGGCTGGGAGTGTGAGGATGTGTGTGTGTGTGCATTGTTTGTGAGCTTGTGAGTGTGTGTGTACGTGTGCTTGAGTGTGATCATGTATGTGCGAGCATTTGTGCCCACATGCCAGTCTTCCGCGCCACACTGACACACTGCGGAGCCGCTGCAGATCAGAGGTGTGTGTGTGTGTGTGCGTGTGTGTGTGTGTGTGTGTGTGTGTGTGTGTGTGCGTGTGTGTGTGTGTGTGTACTGCAGTCAGAGCCCTGTGGTCTCGGGGCTGTTATAAGGAGCCAGTGTTCCCTCCCTCGGCCTTATGAAGGCTGGCATTCAGGCTGCCAGGCACAGGTGGCACCAGGCCCCCGTCTGTGTGAACGGTGCCATTCACCCCCATGCCAGCCAGCGGCTGTGTCAGCTGGCAGTGCCCGCTCGGGCCGCACCTGCATCCGGACCGGGCCGTGTGTGCAGTACCAGGGCTCTGTGCCACCCTGCCGGCGCCCATTCATTACACCCGGCTCGTCTCACCACGCTGGCACAACTCCGGCACTGTCCTCTCGCACAGCGCACTCACTCATCACGCTCACACACTCGCACTTACCTCACACACTCCTCCCAGAGCCAACGGACAATGAGAGGAGTGTGTTTGTGTGTTTTAGGCTACTGTTAAAACTCGGGAGTATCAATTCTTGTCACTTCAGTTGCATAATTTGTCTTTTTTTAATGTGAAATTATTTTTAAAAGTCGTGATTTTAACTTTGGCGATTGAGTTTGTTTGGCCGCCGTTGCCAGTATTTAAGTGCAGTTTCGAGTCACGGCGTAGGATTCTGTGGCTAAAAAAATGAAAATCCAATTAAAGGCCTACTTCGGTGCTGATCCGCAGACTGATTCACGCGTTTCCGCCCGCAGAACCACCAGTACCACTGTCCCCGCTTCCCGGTGCAGTGCCCAAACCAGTGCGGCACGCCCAACATCGCCCGCGAGGACCTGGCGGCGCACGTGAAGGACAGCTGCTGCAGTGCCCTGGTGCTCTGCCCCTTTAAGGAGGCCGGCTGCAAGCACAGGGTGAGTCTGGGACCGTCTCCTCCCTCCCTCCCTCTCTGGGACCTCTCTCTCTCCCTCCCTCTCCTCCCTCTCTCTCCTCTCCCTCCCCCCCTCCCCTCCCTCTCCCTCTCCCCTCCCTCCCCTCTCTCCCTCTCTCCCCTCTCTCCTCCCTCTCTCCCTCCCTCCCCTCCCTCCCCTCCTCCCTCCCTCCCTCTCTCCCTCTCTCTCTCTCCCTCCCTCTCCCTCTCCCTCTCTCCCTCTCCTCTCCCTCTTTTTACAGACTTATAACAGACTTTTATTCTGGGTCCAGGTTACAATGTTGAAAAATAAATATAAATTCACTCTGGCTAATTTTTTGTTTGGGCAAGCTAAATTGGCGGTTTGGTTGACCAGGAGAAACAGGGTTCAATACGGGCAGGTCACGGAGCCACGGCTGGTGTTCAGGGGGATGGTTTTGGAACGGCTGAGTATTGAATATATGTATTTTAATGTGACAAATAATGTTACTTTATTCCAAAAGATTTGGTGTGTAAATGATGCTGTATGTTCTGTTGGTGGTGAAGGGGGCTATCAAGTGTGTTTTTAGGCTTGAGAAGCCTTTCTAACGATTTGGAATACTGTTATGTCTGTTTTTGTTTCTCCTTTGTTGGGGTTTTTTTTAAATGATACTTTAACTATTCTATGTTCAGTACTATTTTTTTTTTTTTTTTTTTTAAATATTAATATAAATTATTGATTGCTATTGCAGGTTTTTTTTTTTTTTTTTAGGTAGTTATTTATTCAGTATATGTTTTTATTGAATTTTTACTATCTTTTTTTTTCCTGTTTTAGCTTGTTTTTTTGGTGATTTTTGAGTGATCCATTGTTTTATTTGTGATCCAATGGTCTAATAAATTGGGACTTTGAAAATCAAAAAATCTCTCCCTCCCTCTCTCTCTCCCTCTCTCCCTCTCTCCCTCTCTCTCTCTCCCTCCCTCCCTCCCTCCACCTCTGTCTGCCTCCGTCGCTCGGCATCCCTGTAAGGACACCGACTGTGAGCTCATCCCTCTCCGTCTCTCTCTCTCTCTCTCTCTGCTTCTTTGTCCTCCTCTCCTCTGCCACCTCAATTTCACCTTCTCCTCCCTCTCTCCTTCTGTCGTTTTCTCCCTCTCCCTATTCCTTGAAGGGCACCTTTCGCAAACACAGAGTAGACGTCTCTCTCTACCTCTCCTTCACTGTCTCCTCCATTCCACCTTCCCTCTCTCCGTATTTCTCCCCCTCTCCCCTACCACTTTTCTTTCCATCTCTCTTTCTGCCCGTTTTATCATCTCCCTGTCTGTCCATCTCTCCTGCTCTCCCTCACCTTTCTCCGTATATCCGTTCCTTTCGCTCTCCCTCACTCCGCTGGCCTTCTCTTTCACCGTCTTCCTCTCTCCCTCCCTCTGTCTTTTTTCTCTTTCGTTCCCTCTGTCTTTATTCCGCTGCCCCCTCTCCCCGTGTTTACGCAGCGCTCCGTTGGATGTGTGCACAGTGCCAGCTCTGCTTTTCCACTTCTTTGACTGTCTTTTGTTTCGTCGCCCCCCCACGTGCATTTTCCATGCGCCGCGGCCCGTCCCCGGCCCCCTGTAATCTGGCGCGGTAATCTCCGCCGGGGAGTTGCGCGGCTCCCACGCGGTGCCTGGGAGCCCAGCCCCTAACGAGAAGCACACTTCCTGCCGCGGCCCAGCTGCCTTTCATGTCCGCCGCAAACTGGCGCCGTTGCGGAACATGTGTTTTTCGGCGCTGGGCTGCGCCGATTCGCGCTCCGGGCTCGGCGGTCTGGTCTCCTCCTCCGTGCTCTGTCGAAATGGGAGGATTTGGCGGACGAGCAGAGATGCTAATGTCGGGAACAGGCATCCGAAATTTCGCTCTCATCCAGGAGAGTAAAAAGCGACTCGTGGCTCCATTTCAAACTTTCAAAATCCTTTAATGAGCTTCTGATGGTAGATCAGAGCTTTTCTGGCTGCAGAACTGGTCCTTTAGCAGATTAAATTGGACTAGAAAGGGGCTGCTGGATGGGTCATGCAGCGAATGTGCTTCTCTAGAGCTCGAGCGAGTCCGCAGTCTGATATCAAATCAGCCGTACAGGGCGAGACGCAATTGGCTCCACCGCTGCCAAATGACCGTTTTCCCTGAAGGATATTTTTCCTAACCATCTTATTGCACGTCATTAACCTCCACAAGTCCGTCTTTAGGCTGCGTGTGCAGCATCTTCCTCAGGCTCATGTCTGTTCAAGCCCAGCCTAGCGATGGCTTGTTTTGCAACAGGACTAAGTACAGTTGCATCAGGACTGGTAATTAGCAGTGCTTAGCCTGGATGCTCTGTGTAGCGGGAAGGACTACAGCCATTAGTTCCTAGCAGTGGCTCCTGTGGCCTAGCCGAGAGCTGGTTGACGTTCCTTATGCTAAACACCACTGTCTAGACAAGAACCCAAACACATGATCATAGGTTCCCATCTCGGCTAGATGATGATTGACTTTGACCCCGCCTCTCTCCCCGACAGTGCCCCAAGCTGGCGATCGGGCGGCATCTGGACGACACCACCAAGTCCCACCTGACCATGATGTGCAACCTGGTGACGCGGCAGCGGCAGGAGATCCTGGAGCTTCGGCGGGAGCTGGAGGAGCTGTCGGTCAGCCACGACGGCGTCCTCATCTGGAAGCTGTCCGACTACTCACGCCGCCTGCAGGAGTCCAAGCTTCGCAGCAACCACGAGCTCTTCAGCCCGCCCTTCTACTCCCATCGCTACGGCTACCGGCTCCAGGTGTCCGCTTTCCTCAACGGGAACGGCAGTGGCGAGGGGACCCACCTGTCCATCTACATCCGGGTGCTGCCTGGAGAGTACGACAGCCTGCTCGAGTGGCCCTTCTCCTACAAGGTCACCTTCTCCATCCTGGACCAGAGCGACCCGTCCCTCTCCAAACCGCAGCACATCACCGAGACCTTCAACCCCGACCCCAACTGGAAGAACTTCCAGAAGCCCAGCTCCACCGCCCGCAACTCGCTGGACGAGAGCACGCTCGGCTTCGGATACCCCAAGTTCATCTCCCACGAGGAGATCAAGAAGAGGAACTACATCCGGGACAACGCCATCTTCCTCAAGGCCTCCATAGACATCCCCCAGAAGATCATCGCCTGAGAGGGGCTGTGCTTTGTTCCAGGTTTTTTAGGAGGTTGGTGAGGGTTGGGGAGGGGCGATGGTGGGGGTAGGTAGGGTTTAACAGGAGAGAGGACTCTTTGGCATCAGACTTTGCCTCCTGACTGGTGTTCTTTTAGGCTACTTGCCGCAAGTCCATTTTTTTTAAAGTAAGCAGGGCCAGTTTGGTCAGCTGACCAGCAATGGCGTCACTGTTGGTCGTTCTTCACTTTCGGACCGTTGTGTTTATTTGGTCACAAATTCAGACGTGTTTAAAGTCTGTGAGAGAGCAGCAGCTTTTTTGTTTTATTCTTGCTTTTGTGATCTGTGACATTAAGCCTTGGAAATTCAACAGTGCCTCGCAGTTTTATATAAAAGTGTAAAAATAAAAAAACCCTCATCTTCCTCAAACCCTGTTCTAAAATGTGATAGAAAGACTGGGTAAAGATGGTAGGGTGAACGAATGTTTGAGTTTTGTACTGAACGTGCCAGGGTGTTTTTAATGTGTGGGGTGGGTTCAGATTGGAGGGAAGCTGTTGGTGTTTCTCAGCTTCTCCTTCCAGTGGCTTTTCTCCGCAGTCGGACACACGGGAGCCCTGTGTGTCCTCAGCTGGGGAGGCGGTGCTGGCCTTAAGACTGAACTGGCAGGAGAGAGGAGTGTTGAAGGAACTCAGGATATTCTAAGAAAGTGATCATATTAGCATGCATACGCACACATAAGTGCACTCACACATACACGAGCAACAACAGACGCTCCTAGGGGCTTGCACGCGTACACACACACACACACACATATACACACACACACACTCACACCAATAAATGCATTTACATACTTGCGTGCGCGTGCGTGCACACACACACACCCCAGTGGAAGCTCTTACACACTTGCACAAATGCATAGACACACTCACCAACAGACAAACTAACATGCTTACACGCATACACGCACACGTACATTGCCAGACGCACTTACACACTTGCACATGCACACGAACACACTCGCAGCAACAGACGCAATTACACACTTGAGCGCGCGCGCACGCATGCACATGTATACACACTCATTAACAGATGCTCTTACACGCTGGCGTGCATGCGCGCGCACACAACCACACACGCAAGTGTACTCACGGGCTTACACACACTGGCACACTTGCGCTCTTCTGCACACACACACACACACACACACACTCTACATAAATCCAGTTGCCTTCTCTTCATGTGCAACTGTCCTGTTTATTCCTTCCATGACAGAGTCTGCATTCGTGTCCTGAGCTCTCGTTGCCCCCGGTTACACTTATACACACCAGATCAAGAGACCAGAAACATGGTACCTTTCCTCTGTCCCTTTACCTTCCTGCTGGAGTCAATGTCAGAGCATTTAAATGGTCTGGACTGCAAACTCGGGTTTGTAAAAGGTGCTATTGGTCCCAGTCTGTCTGTGGTGGCGGCAATTCTGGGACCCCTGCTGTGGGTTGTCCGTGGATACTTTCGCTGAAATTAGTCACGGCTCGTGTGATCTTCTGGGTGACGAAGGATGGTTGTCACGTCGAACGACCTCGGAAATTTCACACCTTCTCATGTGATCAGTGTACATCGGCCATCTGTACTCCTGAAATCTGAGGACATCGCCTTTGTTCTCATGAGGGTGCAAGAGAACGGCGACGGAACCAAATGTGTTGGCCCCTTGTGCCGTAAAAAAAAAAAAACAACAAAAAAAAAGCACTAGGATTTGGGGTTTCACAGTGTCATGGAGAAGAACCGAGCTGAATTTTAAACCCCCCCCCGCCGCGCGGTCGAGGCGGAGCCGCAAAAATGTTAGTTGTTTCTTGGCCGCTGTAAGAGGGTGGGCGTGCTCTGACTCAGCGATGTGGGGATGTTTCTGTACTTGTCACAAGTGTCAATCATCGCAAGATGTGAGAAGGGCTTCTGGAACGCCTCCCAGCATGGCAAAGAGAAACAGGCGGCTCGTGCAATGCAGCCGTTAGCGACAGCAGGACCTGTATATCACTACCATTACTGGAAGTTAGTTATATAAATACATAGCTATAATATATATGTGTATGCTTATGTAAAAAAAAATTTTGAAAGAAGCACATTTCCAGTAGTTTTGAATTATTCCTTCAAGAAATTCCTGGATTGGTCTTTTGACGATACTGGCGACTTAGTCATTTTCAGCAATTTTGTGAAAACTGACGATTTTTTTGTAGTTTGTAATTTTGCAAGACACCAATCATGGTTTTTACGATACTGTTTTTGAATATAACATGGTGTGGTTTTTACGTAGGAGGTGTAGGGGGCGAGAATGAGTTTTAAGAACCTTTCAATGTTTCATCTCTCTTTAAATGTGCATTATTTGATCGTCCGTTTTCTGATATGCTGTCTGTATTATTTTCCTCTCTTAAAAGTATTTATTTTAATGAACTGCGTCACCTGCTCTTCCTTAAGAGCCTGTGCAAATGTTTTACTATGTTGAATGATAATTGCTTGTCAGATTCTTTTTTTAAATAAAATATTATTTCTTAAATCTGGTTTCCATTGTTGTTTGTCTGCTTCTTTTTAAGAATTTTCTGTCACAATTAAAGCACAAGCTTCTGCTGGCCACATAGTTTACACTGCTTGCTACTCACTGGAGGTTTGAGATTAGAGGCTCACCGGGACCTTATATGTACATCCCTTCATTTGCTCCTGTACCTAATATTGTGTTTGTCTGCACCAGCTGTAAAATCATGGGCCCAACTCTCAGTGTATCCTTTGCTTTTTTTGCTACACATATGCGCAAGTGGTGGTGTTGATCCTTTTCACTGTCAAATGTGTGTTGTTCGGACTGATAATTTAGGGACACTGCTATTTCACCGATGTGAGCGCACCCACCCAGAATTTTTTTTTCAGATGGACACTGCTTTGTGTGGTTTTGAGTTCTAACAGTGCCTCGTGTGCGAATTATCTCCACCAGGAGGTATTGTGATCACTTGTGTGTGCTTATCGGCCCAAAGCTATTGTCGTGGTGTGGCGTCCGTCGTCCGTCGTCCGTCGTCCGGAACATTTTTTATCTTTTTTTTGGCCTGATGAATTTTCGTGTAAATTTGCAATGACATACTACTAGACCATATCTCCAGACTTTTTCTCGGATTTTTGATTGAATCATTTTTGTCCGTTTTACGGGCCCTTGAAATTTTGGCACCAATGTTAAAGATAGGTCTGAGAAATTTTAAAAAATTATTTCTGAAAAACTGCGTGATAAATTTTTTTCTAAATCAGGCAATCAACTTACCTTGGTACGATCAATGTACAGTGCGAGCGCCATTTTTATTGAATCGACGGAAGTGGGTCTGTTGGGGGCGCTGTACTGTATGAATATGCAAGATGGCCTATGGAGGCCAAATGGTTGCAGATAGAGATTAAGTTTGTATTATCGACATATAGGAAGTCATATATGACCTATATTTTGGCAATATTAAATTTGACCACAGATGACTTTGAAAGGTCAAATTCGAGGTCAGGGAATATATTAACCCTCTGTTAACCAAGTACCTTCCCAACTGTGTAAAAATCATTTCCCTAGGCAAATATGTTGATTTTGGGCCAATATTTGGAAAAATAGTAAAAAAATAAAAAAATAAAAATTTTTTTTTTAATTTTAAAATTTTAACTTGACAGACCATTCAAGTTATTCTCAAATGTTTATTTGGCAATAAGAAACAAAACCAGCAGGGTGTCCAGGCTGTTAACCCTTTCACTTTATGTAGCAGATATGCTACGTTGGTCAATAGAGGGTTAACAATGTTAAAAGATATGACTTGAAATTTCAAAAAATTATTTCTCAAACACTGTCCGACAACTTTTTTTCTAAATCTGGCAATCAACTCACCTTGATAAACTTTATGCACAGTGCGAGTGCCATTTTGATTGAATCGACGGAAGTGGGTCTAGTGGGGGCGCTGTACTTTAACATTGAGTCTTATGGAGAATGGGCCAAATTGCCTGTGGAAGGTAAATGGTTGCAGGTAGAGATTAAGTTTGTATTTCTGACATATAGGAAGTTATATATGACCTATATTTTGGCTGTGTTAAAGCTGACCTCAGATGACCTTGAAAGGTCAAACTTGAGGTCAAGCAAAATGTTACGATTTTCAAAGGTTTCTAGGCTTGAAAATATTGAAGATTTGGAACAAATGTGTATTGAACACTTATAGGAAGTCATGTATGAACTTTCATTTGGTGGCCTTGAACTTGACCTTCGGTGACCTTTGAAGGTCAAACTTCACAGTGATATTTCAATGACTTCTATCACCAAACTATTACAAATAGAGCTTAGGTTTGCATTGTGGCCATATAGGAAGTCATGTATGAAGTTTCATTTGGTGACATTGAAATTGACCTTCAGTGACCTTCAACGGCCAAACTATACAGTGAAATTTCAATGACTTACATCAGTAAAATCGTTACAGATTCAGTGTAGGTTTGTATTGGAGACGTATAGGAAGTCATGTATGAACTTTCATTTGGTGACCTTCATATTGACCTTCGAAGGAATAGAGAAAATAAAATGACCTCTGTCACTGAAAAGGTCACAGATGGAGCCTAAGTTTGTGTTACTGACATAGGAAGTCACATATGAACTTTAATTTGGTGACCTCCATATTGACCTTCAAAGGTCAAATGTGACCTAGTGAAAATTCAGTGACTTGTATCACTAAAACGGTCACAGATGGAGCCTAAGTTTGTGTTACTGACATCTAGGAAGTCACATATGAACTTTCATTTGGTGACATTCAACTTGACTGTCAGTGACCTTTGAGGGTCAAACTCCGCAGTGAAATTACCCTGACTTTTATCACCAAAATGGTCACAGATGGAGCCAAGGTTTGAATAGAGATATTTAGAAAGTCTTATATGAAGTCCATTTGCTGACCATAACTTGACATTCTGTAACCTTTAAAGTTCACAATTGACACATTGAATATATACTGACATAATGACTTGTATCACCAAACCTGCTTCAGAGCTTAGGATTGTATTACAGAAGGTCTTATAAATGTATGTGAACTTTTATTTAGTGACCTTGACATTGATTTTCATTGATTCAAATGTCAAACTTCACATGAAATTTTCATAACTTGTATCATCGCTGTATGACTGCTTGCCGGTAAGCTACAGGACCCTTGGTCCTATTTTGTGTGTTTTGTCAGGATTAGTCAAAAACCGATTAACGGATTACCACAAAATATCATAGAAGTTGTACTGTATGAATAAGAAGAGGTGATGAAATTTCCAGACCAATCCAGACACAGATTTGGATTCTGCTGCTGATTACCTCCCCTAAGGAGGTTATGTTTTCACCCGTTTGTTTGTCTGTACATCTGTCTGTTAACAGGATAACTCTAAAATTTTTTAACGGTTTGGCATGAAATTTGGTAGGATGATAGGTGGTAGTCCAAGGATGAGTTGATTCAATTTTGGAAGTGATCCAGAACATATTCTGGATTCTGGATCTGGAAGAATGCAATGGGTCTGTGTGATATTTCTGACCGGATAATTCAAAAAGTTATGAAAGGTTTCCCTCGAAATGTGGCACAATGAGAGGTGGTAGTCGAAGGATCAATTGATTTAATTTTGGAGGTGATCCAGAACATATTATGTAACCAAAAGAACAGATATATGGTGTGACGGAGGAATGCATTCTGCTGAGTGCCCTCCAGTCATAAGTGCTGTGAATGTAAACCTGCTGGCAGAGGTTTGCGCTCTCAGAGTGCCCTCACGTTGAGCACATTTTTCCTCATTCTGGGGATGGGTTGATCCTGACTTGAATCAATCTACACGACAAGGACTCTTCCTCTAGGTAAGACTTATATTGTCCAGTTAAATTCAGAGGCCAAAAGAACTCTGAAATGTATGGGTTTGGGTAAAAGCCGTTTCCTCCTCCCTGTACACGAATAAATTGACTACAGTGTGCCCTTTCTGTGCTTTTCAGCTACATTTCATGAGGGCTAATCGGGCTTTTGACGCTTCTTGTTCCGGCTGCAGCACTGCCTGATTGCAACACACATTTTTCCTTTGCTTTGCAATGGCTTTTTTTTCTCCACTTGAAAAGTTTTGTAGCTCTAGCGGGCACAAGAGAAGAAGAGAGTAAAGCTGCTTTCACACCCATAGAGATATATAATAGAACCAGAGAGAACGAGGAAGTACCTTTGCTTCAGCCAGTTAGCATGTTAGCTTCCTGCTTCCGCTTTTCTCACTGGAGGCAATTTTGTGGCCAAAGATGTGGCAGCTCCATAGACACCAATTGAAAAGTGCGCATTTTTTTCTTGCCAAATAAAGCGAAAACAAAAGCAAATGTATTCGGTAATCCTTCATTATTTTGCTCTTTGTCTGACGCAACTGTTCGATGTTTTCAAGAGGGCCTGTAAAATAAGAACTGATGCTTAGAGCTTGATGACTGCTCGTGGACGAGTTTGGGTGTCCAGCTGTTGCTCTGACTCCAGCGATTCAACGAAACGAGCGAAAAGTGCGTGCGCGTTCTGGATTAACAGCGTTGCTCGTCATTTCCCCTGGAAAACATTCGCCAATCCGCACAGACAACACACTTTCTTGGCAATTTGTGCCGTGTAATCAGATTGGCAATCTTATGAAATGGTGCCGGAAATAAACACCCATGGAACGCCATTATTATAGATGGCGTCGGTCAATTCCGTACTTCCTGGGCTGAAGTAGCTAGCCTAGCATCTTCCACTGAAAGCAATAGGGATGGTACTTCCTCGCTCTCTCCAGTTCTATTATATTACCTCCATGTTTACACCGGACGCGAAACATATTTTTTGCACTACAGATTACATTCAAAGTCAATGCAAAGATGCGAATACACGCGTTTAGCGCGTATTTGCGTCTTTGCATTGACTTTGAATGTAATCTGTCATGCGAAAAATTTGTTTCGCGTCCAGTGTGAAAGCAGCTTAACAGTCATTGTGGCGAGTGCCGCCGGGGAGAACGCCGAAAGTCTGCATGCGCTTCAAATATTTTTTGGCGCGTGTACATCATTGTGCGTTGGCATGAATTTGATTTGCAGGCAGAATAGCCGCTAAGCTATTCCAGAGCTTTCTCTGTGATCATAATACCCCCGATTCTCATTCACGTTGAAATTCTTAACCTAATGAATTATGCCTTCGAAAGTTTTTAAAATTTTTTTTTAGTTTAGTTTTCTGACTACCTACGACTATGACTGTATGACTCCTGGAGCTCATTTCTCTTAATCACAATGCCGACTAGAAATCATGTTACAATTATGTTCCTATACTATTATTATATTTGGTTTAGCAGACAAATTTGTAAAGGAGGACTATTAACTCATAAATCTTGATATTTGCTATAGCCTTTCAGGGTTAGAGGAGCACTAGAAGTCGCCCTTTGGGGATTTAAAATTCGTCTGCTAAATTTTTCACACCTCAGTGCACCTCTCCCATTTTTACGGCACGCACTTCCTGTTGAACAAACAAACCTGCCGCTCACCTCAGGACGTGTCCTCCTTTTCAAACTGTGTCAAGCATTTCACAGCCATTTCCAGTGCCTTGCCTCCTTATTGTGTTGTTAACAACAATGTGCCTAGACTGGTTACCAAGAGGTCGGTATTCAAGAGACCGTAAGGGTGTTTTTGTGGCACTAATTACTACATGCCCGATAATGACCTGTCTGCCTAACCCCTTAATCCACATCCTCCCCATCCGGTGCTCTACTCAACCTCAAACCAGGTCGGGCTGCAGGGCTTTTGGGTTTCTGACAGGGTTACTCACCAGTCGAGCATTTTCATAAAGCAATCGACTGCGCTCTTAATTTGCCTCACCTGATTTTTTTTTTTTTTTTTTTTTGGGTCAGGATTGAATGCCACGTAAGGCGAGTCTGTTAGAAGAAAGTGACACACTTCACTGTTCTTCAGGGATATGGTTGGTAACCACTGCACAATACTCTACTGTGAGTGCTGATAGCTTGACCCAGGGGCATGCATAGTTGGGCTAAAGTCTTTTGAACATGTGATAGTGGGTGATGGGTGATTTTTTTTTACTGATTTTTTGCTCACGCTACATTGGGGTGGGGTCGGGGGTGGAGAGTGCGAGCATCCAGTCGCTTGAAAGCAGTTCATTGATCCATGGGGCAGCAGATATTCGTCCTCCCTATCAACAGACAATAGAGGGAGCCAGGAGGCACTGGCCCGGAGCCAAAGGTCAGGGCCTCCAAGTGACCCGTTGACATCTGTTGAGAGCAGCGAGGATCGATGCACAGGCCGGTGTGTGTTTAATGAAACTGCCCATGGATCGCGCGCTACGGGACTCGAGAAAGACCGTGCGTAATGGGACCCAAGGGATCGATTCTGTCTGTTTTTACGAGACTCTAGGAAGAGTGTATTTGATGGCCCACAGGGGGAAGAGGATGTGTTTATGGGAAGATTGTGCAATGAAGGGGTCCCCAGTCTTATTCATGAAGGGATTAGCAGGAAAAAGAGCAAGCTTTTACTTTAGCCAAGCATTAAGACGCCTGATTACGCTTATTAAGGTCTTGATTAAAGACAAGATTTGTTAATTAGTTGAATCAGGTGACATACTGCTGAGCTAATACAAAAATGCTGTTATGCCCTCTCCCAGCAGTTTAGAAAAAAGCAGTTGGAGAATTTAACTGTCTCTCTGACTGAGGGAAACGACTTCAAAAGCTACTCTTGCGGCTGTGGCCCCTCACTACAGTGGGTTCCAGAATTACTGGCAGCCCTGACAGGAAACGCACTGAAAGTACTTAAAAAAAATAAGTAAATAAATAGCAGCACAACAGATATAAACTCAAAATGCCAACAGGTGAGCAATAGTGCAGTTTTTTAATGTTTCAATGGAATTAGACAAAATTATTTATTCATTTATTTCGAAAACAATTTCCTCCAAATGAGGGGTTCGCAATGAATTGCACCCCTGGTTTAGTACTTAGTGCTAAAATAAATGTTATGTATTTGTATTTTTATTGCCCTTCCTGCTGCGGGTGCCATTTAATTCTGGAGTCCACTGCATACACTGTGCATAAAATTAATAACCCATTAATTCCCTCACCAAAATATATATTTTTATAATTTCCAGAAAGAAAACCTTAACTACCTTAAGCCATAATAAACAGAATAGCTTTTTTTGATTTAAAAAAAAAACTATCCCTGTACTTATCTTTTAAAAACTCAAAGTTTAAACTGTCTTTGCCAAACAGAAATGGCCCTACAGTCACTCAGTTAACATACTACTAGCTTTCAGTCAAGTATGAGTTAATGATATACTGTATTTATTAAAGGTATTATGATGCTCACGGCATTCGTCATGCAGGAAAAATTTGTCCGAGTGACACATTTGCGATCAACAGGACAGGCACGCCCTCTCCTAATGTAATAATTAAGCTCAACTTGGAGAAAAGGGTACATTCTGATAAACTCATCCAGATGACTAAGGCCCATTTAAGATTTTTTAACCTTCAAATAATGGAGGGATGAAACAAATATGAACATAGCAAAAGAAAGGTTGAGGGAAGTCGAACAGTTCCATTTTCATTTGATTAGTAATTGAGTGGAGTGATATCTTTGTTAAATCACTTTATTTAGAACACACACACATATGTCATCAAGTTCCATTTGGTCCATCTTGAAAAGTTTTTCTTTTTTTAATTGTATTTTAAAGGAATAATAGCGATTTTCTTCGTCTGCCGTGAATCTGCATGTCGGGGAGATTTGTTTCAGAGAAACACACTTTTCCAGTACGCCACGTGAATCTGGCCGAACGCCAGTCATGTAAACGGAGAGTGCATTCACGTTCGCCCGCGTAAACAGGCAGTCGGGCCCCGATCGCACAACATGGAAAACACGCGGAAATCAGCTTGTCACAACATGATCTTTCTATTCGTTGCCATGAACTCTTGCGAAAGATTATACATCAGATAATGCATTTGCACACCCCCTTTTTATCCGAAGCTTAGAGTCTCTCGAGCCATTTCTTTTGCGGCTTTAAATATCTCCCCAAGCTGCCGTAGGCCCCACCCAAACAGATAGCATGTCAGTTTTTATTTGCACAGTTTTGCATCACCACCCCACCGCAGTAGGTGGAGCATTTAAGTATCGTGTGGCTGTAGTCCCTGAATTTGTTTCTGCAGTTTTCTAGCACACAGTCGAAAGTTTGCTATATTTTAACTCCTTCTCCCTGAAGGGTGACGGTTGTCTGTCGATTACAGATTCTTTCACAGTTCATCACGCTCCATTTCTCTAACATTAGTGCCTTACTGTTACTATTCTCCACATTTGGAGCCAAATAGCAGCTCTCTGCTTGTGGCTGACACATGAAAAATTTAATGAGCATGTTCAGTGCCATGAAAAAGTATTTGGCCCCTTCCTGATTTATTCCTTTTTTGTATATTTTTCACACTTAAATGTTTCAGATCATCAAACAAATTTTAATATAAGAAAAAAAAGATAACCCGAGTAAATACAAAATGCAGTTTTTAAATGATGAGTTCATTTATTAAGGGAAAAAAGCTATCCAAACCTACCTGGCCCTATGTGAAAAAGTAATTGCCCCCTAAACCGAATAACTGGTTGTGCCACCCTCGGCGACAACAACTGCAATCAAACATTTGCAATAACTGGCAATGAGTCTTTCACATCACTGTGGAAGAATTTTAGCCCACTCTTCTTTGCAGAATTATTTTAATTCAGCCACATTGGAGGGGTTTTGAGCATGAACGGCCTGTTTAAGGTCATGCCACTGCATCTCAACAGGATTTAAGCCCGGACTTTGACAAGGCTACTCCAAAATCTCCATTTTGTTTTTTTTAAGCCATTCAGAGGTGGACTTGCTGGTGTGTTTCAGATCATTGTCCTGCTGCATAACCTAAGTGCGCTTGAGCGTGAGATCACAATCTGAGGGTTGGACATTCTCCTTCAGGATTTTCCGGTAGAGAGCAGAATTCATAGTTCCATCAATTATGACAAGTTGTCCAGGTCCTGAAGCAGCAAAGCAGCCCCACACCATCACACAACCACCACCATGTTTGACTTTTGGTATGATGTTCTTTTTATGAAATGCTGTGTTAGTTTTATGCCTGATGTAATGGGACGCACACCTTCCAAAAAGTTCAACATTTGTCTCGTCAGTCCACAGAATTTTTTCTCAAAAGTCTTGGGGATCATCAAGATGTATTTTGGCAAATGTGAGATGAGCCTTCGTGTTATTTTTGGTCAGCAGTGGTTTTCGCCTTGGAACTCTCCCATGGATGCCATTTTTTGCCCAGTCTTTTTTCTTATTGTTGAATCATGAACGCTGACTTTAACTGAGGCAAGTCAGGCCTGCAGTTCTTTAGATGTTGTTTTGGGTTCTTTTGTGACCTCCTAGATGAGCCGTCCATGCGCTCTTGGAGTAATTTTGGTAGGCCGGCCACTCCTGGGAAGGTTCACCGCTGTTCCAAGTTTTCTCCATTTGTGGACATTGGCTCTCACCGTGATTCGCCGGAGTCCCAAAGCCTGAGAAATGGCTTTGCAACCCTTTCCAGACTGATAGATGTCAATTTCTTTGTTTCTCATCTGTTCTTGAATTTCTTTAGTTCAAGGCATGACATGTTGCTTTTTGAGATCTTTAGAGCCTACTTCACTTTGTCAGACAGGTTCTATTGAAGTGATTTCTTGATTCAACAGGTCTGGCAGTAATCCGGCCTGGGTGTGGCTAGTGAAACTGGACTCAAAAAATGTGGTTAATCACAGTTAATTCATGATTTAACAAGGGGGGGGGCAATTACTTTCACATAGGGCCAGGTAGGTTTGGATAGCTTTTTCCCCTTAATAAATGAAATCATCATTTAAAAACTGCATTTTGTATTTACTCGGGTTATCTTTTTCTTATATTAAAATTTGTTTGATGATCTGAAACATTTTAGTGTGAAAAATATGCAAAAAAGGAATAAATCAGGAAGGGGGCAAATACTTTTTCACAGCACTGTAGGCCTGTGTGTGCACTAAGATTTGATAAGGGAATGATCATCTCCCCTCTTGTGAAATAGCAAAACTACGATCGACTAAAATATGTCACACTTTGTTTTTAATCTAAAAGAATATTGTGTGGAAATATAGATCATTGTATAAGTCATAAGCTATTAAATATACAGTAGATTGCCATGACTGTCACGCTAGCACAAGCAGTAAATGTGGCATGCATAACCCACAGCAATGCGCCACTTTCTTCAATTTATGGACCCAGTCATAATATGGTGATTTTTCAAGTTTTATTGCTGATACATTCTTAAATCTATTGTTTAGTGTCTGGTAACTCATTATTTCTTAATTAAGGGTCCATTGTGCACACTCACACCCTGGTGAGAGCACTCAATTAACTCCACAAAGTGAATGACATTAATGCTGCTGGGCACCAGTTAATCTTATTTTACCATCTGTCATGCATCCTGGGATTTCCAGGTCAGAAATCCAGGTTTACAGCTCCGTACTTACACAATCACCATCAGGTATATCCTCCTAAGTTTTAAATCAGCATCATTATATTAGTCAGATGTTATGAAACGCATTCCTTTGTAAGTCTAATAAATTAAATCCCCCCCGGCCCTTCACCCACCTCAATAAAATGGTTTATCTAAAACAAACTAGAGACCATCTGGGATTGTACCAGCTGCGAAAGCGATGTTGCTATTGTTTTCAGAATAGCAGTCCACTTTCAGAGAGAGTGTACTCGCACCACACCCTTTTCAGTGAGTGCGTAATCAGACCACACCCCTCCTCAAACTCAGCCTACTTTTTTATCCGAACTACTGCCCTGTAATGTTTTGTGGCTGCATCTTAAAAGGTTACGATGCTACCACGTTCACGACGATTGTCTACAAGCAAATAAACACCTGCAAAAATACACAGAGCAGTTTACATGGAAGTTTTATAGTAGTTTTGTCATGGTTTGTCCTGATAACACACACACACACACACACACACATGAACTGAAAACAATACCTCCATTGCTATCATGGATGGTAGACAGGTGGTAAGTCAACTGAGCATGTGCTGAATTTCTAGGACTGAATATTTGAATCGTGATGCAAATGAGATACACAGCATATGGGCATAGTGCCAAGATATGGCTCTATTGCATTAGGATGTATGTTCATGTGAGCTGTGCCAGGGCCGGCCCTTGGGGCCCGGTTAAGATTAAAGTTAAGGTTAGAGTCAAGGTCGGGTTGGGCATAATTTCATCACAGTTAGGGTTCGGTAAAGGCTGTACAGAATGAATGTCAGTCAATACAATGCCCTCATAAATATAGCTAAACAAATATGTGAGCATGTGTGCGCGTGTGTGTCCGTTTGTACGTGAGAGTGTGTGTGTGTGTTTGTGTGCGTGTGAACAGTAAGATGAGTGTGTCTCTAGAGTTTCCACACTGAATGCTATCGAAGGGCTAATGCAGTAGATACAGATGTTTTGTGTTCTGCGGCTCTCCTGTGTGTGCGTACAGCAGTTTGAACGTCATGACTGTTTTCAGCACATCTGTGTGACTGAGACCTTTCAGTGATTAAACTGTCCTTTTCATCTCTACATTTCTGTAGATTTTAATTTTAATAAACATAACAGTAGCGGCACAGCAAGAGGAAGAATATCTCTAGGTCAAAGTAATTAATGCAAGCTTTGACTATATAAAATAAGCCATCTTGGGGGACTCGCTTGGGTGTGGAGTGAGGTTTTCAGCAGCCTGAGTGACCTGATTTGTACATTTGATTATGATTGCAGTGTAACACTTCCTGACCAAAGAAACAGACAGGAAAGAACTGAGCCATAGAGAAGAAACACCTTTTTGCAGTATTGGCTTCCCATGGTTCCCAAACGTTTGCCTGCGAGCGAATAATTCTTGCATCCATTGTGTTCCTGTTATTTTACCTTGCTGTCCACCAAGGTAGCTGTCTGTCAAGCAAAAATAGACGCTCCTTTCACGTAGGTTCATAAAAGTTTGATTCTCTTTTTAAATTTCCCGCCCATATATTTTTCTTTATAAAATCCTGTTTTGAAGGGCGCTAAGTCGCGTTTGTCCGGAAACCGTTTGTCCACTTTGGTTTACCACAATGCACCATCTTCATCTCATCGCCTTTCAGCTTCCTCTCTCTCTCTCTCTCTCTCTCTCTCTCTCTCTCTCTCTCTCTCTCTCTCACCCTTTTAAGATATGATTACTTAATGGTCAACTCTACTTTGCACATGTTGCATGTTAATACTGTTCTCAGAAAAATTATTGTTCACAGAGGGAAGTTTTATTACCAGGACAGAATGTTTAATGATGTACAGAACGTGTAAAAAGTCTGGACACCCAGTGTTATAGTAACAGTCAAATACAAAAAAAGAAATAAACACCTTTTTTTTTTCTTCTTACAGAAAATGAGAATCTACATCTGAGATCCATCAAAACCACCACCATTTGCAATAATAATAGCTGAATACACTCAATCATCTATATCAATCATATTTACATTTTTATATACAAGGGCAGCCATTGATGACAGTTCACACCAGCAGGTAGAAGAACACATTCTCATGCCGACTCGTCTTATAGTGACGTTACCTGACCAAGAGTTGATATCTGACAAAAAAGGAGGCTTTTGGAATCCTTATTTAAGTTCTACATCAAGTTTAAGGTTAGGGTTCAGGTTAAGGGTTAGGGGATAGGAGGTACGGTTCGTTTTAAAGTGGTTTTCAATAACCGCGCCAAAACCCTCCTTTTTCATCTTTTATTGACGCTTGCTCATGCAGCATCACTCGTCCGAGTTGGGATGAGACTGGGCTCGCCACCCATGTGCTACACTTGTGATTTGCTTCTCCTTGATTTTTTTTTCCCAGTAGTCTCAAACCTGCTTGATTGTCGTTCACTTCTTGGAAAATGTAAAGTTTTTTGTCTTTTCATCAAGCTAAATATGTCTTCAGGGACTACACACATTTCAACACTATTCTATGAAACAAGTTATTAGTCTTAAACCTCTGACTATTCCTCCTGCCATGAGCCATTTGAGGTGAGACAATGAAGTTCAATCACATAAATTTCTTAAAAACGAGCGCTATAACGAGTAAATTGTGTCCAAAGTTTTGATTGGTACCGTATGTCCAGGGTTTGTACATTTCCTTGAGAAGCTGAGTTGAGAAAACAGGGAATGAGATTTATTGCTGTAAATCTACAAAGAACACTAATCACATTTGCAGAGGAACCAAGCTCTGTGACTCTCTGACTGCATTTATATGAGTGTTTCTCATGATAAAGCTTGGTTAAAAGTGCCACACGCACAGCCTCAATCTGTGGAACCTTTCACAGTTTGGAAGTTCAGAAAAGCATGCCGCCTGTGCCAGCTGCAGATTGGGCATCACCCAGCCAATCAGAAAGCCCAGATCCATCCCGCTATCACAGTCAGTTGTCCATTTATAGGATTGTACATCAACATCAGCAGCAGTCAACAGGGACCTCCGTGAAGTCGAGAGAAGTGCTTTATATTCTTCAGCTGCCAGACACTGTATCCCTCTGTACAATAGAGGCTTTAGGATTTTACATCTGTTTTCAAGACTAAGTGCTCCGCAAAATCTTCATTTGCAACATAAGAATAAATATTATCCTGTCAGAATGAAGAGTCAAGTGCACAAATTTAAATACTGTAATACTCAGGCACTTCAATCATCTTACAAAAAAAGACAATCGAGGGTTTATGGGATAAAATGTGCTCGGTTCTTTGGGAGAAGAGCAGCAGTACTGCCATTCCGGTTCTCCAAGGAAATACTGGTCTACATGAGCTTCATTCCTCCAAAAAAGGATAGAATATTTAAAATAAATTGCTAATCTTTTTCATTACATTTCTTACATATTACTGCAATTATTCACAGCTTTATGTGGGTTAATGCCTGTTATAAGCGCAGTGCAGTACAATGCAATTATTTTTTGCACACTTTTTCCCAACCGTGTTGCCTCTTTCTAAGGAAATAGGTTTTTCAAAGTACAGTATTTGTAAATTTATGTTTTTGTTTGCCCCCATGATAACCCAACAGAGCAATGTCTAATGACAAATGTGCCTGCAAGCTAGCAACTTGGGATCTGGCACAAAAAATTTTCCTGTTTTTACCACCTTGTGAACCAGGCTACATGGCAGCTGTAGCAATCATTTTGCTTGAAAGGAAACACAAAAAAACACAAACAAAGCAGAATATAAATATTTATAACGGTCACCTTAGCTCAGATTTCACTTGTGCGGAAATGAGTGTTCTATCCGCAGAATAAAAAGTACAACTTTCCAACATACTGGCGGGCTGTATTCACAGACTAGTGCATTTGGTTGAAGTAAGCAATACTGGGGAGAATTTTTCAGTCGTTAATAATATTTATGGAGCAATTCACGTTAACTGCCTCTCTCAAAATGTTTTGTGACATTCCTGCCAGCTAATAAGCCCTGGTCCCCAGCCATATACCATACTGCATGTCCAGCATGTAACTGCTAATAATTTAATACAAGAACATAACAGATCATTACAACACAAAAGTTATGGCTCTGGTGAACAGAGTGCGCTCAGGCCTCATTATGTTTCAGCGTGATTATGGCGGATAAATAGCGGGCTGTAGTTTATAAGGCTGTAGCTCCAACTCCACACAGCCATAGTGTGGTGTCAGACATAGTGGATCCATGACCAGTGACCTGTGACCTCAGTCTCTAACTAATGAGTGTCGGGTTTACAACATACTTGACCGGCAGGCCTCCCATTAGGGCAAAGCTGCTAAGAATATCCTGGTGTAGAACTGACACAGGGTGCCAAAGAAATAGAGAGGGTTCATTCGTTCATTCGTTCATTCAAAAGGTTCTGTCCGTCTGTGGCTATACCCCTGAGTTAGAAAACATCACAATATCTTTGGGGGAAAAAAATCAAATAGGTCCATTTACCGCAGTACGGGCGACCAGTTCACCACAGCCCACTTCAGTCTGCCAATCCAACCACTGCAGAATATTTCACATGAGACAGGAAGTGAGTGGCGGTGTTCTGAGCACAAGTTCTAACTGAATAGTATGCTGTGCTGTATAAAAAAAAAATCCTCTGAGTCATTTCCCATTCTACGGTCAACAGAAGCCCAACAGAGAGTCCCAAACCGCCATGGCCTCTGCCCTGACTTTATCTGATATGCCCATCTGCTAGTTAGCCGCTCTGACACAGGCGATTAATCCTCGCTGTCTGTTCCTTATAAGATTGGGCATTTTATTCTTGAGTTCTACTTCATCTGAATGGCATTTTTACAAGAGCCGTCGAAGTATGGAATTTGCTATAATAGTCTGAAGCAGCTGTCTGAGACGGGAGTTTAATCTGGGACGAGTGATTATGCTAATTCTCCCTGCTGTACAGAAATTCTGTGTTATGAGAAGAGCACTTTAATAATTGATACACTATAAGATGGCTGGTCCCATTAAAAGGGACTGGCTGAGGCTTTTATCGTAAAATTCCAGTTAATTGTCTACTGCCTCTTTTTCAGAACAGTTTGCGCTCTGTGTGTGTGTGTGTGTGTGTGCCTGTGTGTAGGTGTCTGTGTGTGCTTTTGTGTGTATGTGTGTGTGTATAATCGTGTGTGGGACCAGAGTTCTGTATAACTCTCTGCTGAAGACTGTACTAAATTAAGCTGTGCTGAGAATTGTATACTTGCCACAGGATTGTGGTCAGCCTCAAGGGAGCCTGTTAGAGGCTTTGAACTATCCATCGTCCCAACCTAATTCATCCTGTTTCAGAGGAAACACACAACACTGGAAAACCCCTACATTGGCAAAACAAGGAAAACCTCATCTTTCAAAGCCCTGCATGATGATTTTTTTTGAGGTCAAGACATTTTAAATCGTTGGTCCAGAGAAAACATAAAAGGTCCCAATGGGAATGTTGAGAGATGGCCTGTGTGTCACTGAGACCTGTGCCCTTGTTTGTGGGTCGACCTGAAATTCCTACAGGACCTGCTCGCTGCTGCACGTCTCTATAGGCTATGAATTCCGGCCCTCTGAGCTGGCTGTCTATACGCCAGAGGTCAGTCAGCCTGATCTACATGGAGTACAGGGCCCGGCTAATATAAGTGCTTTGAGTTTGCTTGTATGTATGCATGCAGGTGTGTATCCATTTTTTAATGCAAGAGCAGAAAAAAAATCTGTTTATGGCAATTTGCGAGCTTAGTTCCTCTCCTCCATACTTGTCCGTTTGTGTATTCGCCAGCAAATTTTTACATCACTTATATTTTATCCTCTTTCCTTATTTTACAACAGTTCCTGGGAATGACCTCCATCTCATGACCTGTACCCGCACACCTTACCCAGCAGCGCATGCTGCTCCTAACAGCCTCGGTCTGGAAGCCCAAAGAGAGGAGAACAGAGCCAGCATCGGGAAACAGCGGCTCTGCACTTTATCAGCGATCCTCTCGGAGTGTATTTGCAATCAAAATATTTCGTTAGAAAGGCATTCATTTAAAATTTTTTTTTTTGGCTTCAGGAAAACTGAAGAAGGAATGCACAGGAGTGACGGTTCCGACGCTGGGCCGGGCCTCACCTGCAGGCCTCAGCAGTGTGAACGACCCTCAGGAGGAGGGGGATGTTGATGGGCTCGCCCTGAGAGGGGAGACGCAGAGAGGAATCTCCCGCCTCGCACTGAAGGGAGATCAGACTGCTGTCTGTAACTGTAATGGCGCTATCTACAAAACAGCAGCGATGGATTAGCTATGGCAGGCACTTCTGTACCTCGCATCGAGCCCTTTTCCACCTGCTGTGCGCACCTCTCCCGTTTCCCATGGTAACAACATGTTGGGGAGTCCTCAGCCTGGGAAAAAGAAAATGTGAGTGTGTGCGCGTGTGTGTGTGTGTCTGTGGTGGGGGGGACTACACAGCTGGATCACGGGATTAAAGGATCTTTCCAGAGTTCAGATGGAGTGTGAAGGGTACAGGTGGGTGCTGCACATTTACAGTTATAACGGTCCTCTATCCACTGTGACGTCTCATATTACTGCAGAACAGAAAGGGATCGCCCTGTATGTAGCATGTGGTGCTTCGCCCAACAGCTGAATGTAATATTTGAGGAACACCATGCTGGCAAACCTGCACCGAGCCACGTTTGCATCACATTTTATGTGTAAGACCACAGAAGGAGAGAGAATGCCAGCAGCTATACCACTATTCAATCTGCGCCAGCTGCGTGGCTGAAGCTCAGCAGGTGTGGGCTTGGTCAGCACTTGGATGGGAGACCACCTGGGAAAACTAAGTTGCTGCTGGAAGAGGTGTTGGTGGCCAGTAGGTTGTGATCTTCCCTCTGGTGGAATAATCCCCAATGCCCCAGTGCAGTGATGGGGACACTGTACTGAAGGAGGCGCCGTCTTTCGGATGAGACGTTAAACCCAGGTCCTGACTCACTGTGGTCATTAAAGATCCTATGACACTCTTCAATAAGAGTTGGGGGTTCCCCGGTGTCATGGCTAAAGTCCCAACCTGGCTCTTTCGACCTGCCACCTAATCATCCCCTGATCTAATTGGCTGTGCAATTTGTCCTCTCCCTCTCTACCGCAACCCCCAGGGCTCCCTTGCAAAAAAGATTTCAATCTCAACAGGATTTCCCTGGTTAAATAAAGGATAAATAAATAAAAGAATAGACTGAGAATATGCAGGTAGACAGAAATGTAATAAACTCGTCAAAACCTAAGAGCTGGGTTCAGCCATTTTGTGGGGACAGCATTCACACCACGTATTGTGTGTGTTGTCTTTACCAGGAATAGGCTGCAGTCAATTGCATCTCGCAGCTTTGACTTTATATATACTCACCAAAAAAGTTAAGGAACACTCGATTTTGACCTGAGAATGAGAAGTCTAAAAGCTGAATATAAATCCAAAGTGTTGATTAGTGTAAATCCAGGACACAAACACATTTGATCTAACGACTTTATTTCCTGAAAACAGGGTATCCACAGGAAAGACCAGACTCACGCCAAGTCCAGACAATTAAATCCAAACGTCAAACAGTGACCAAAGTCATTTCAGAATCTTGTGAGACCAACACATGCTCTCACCACAGCGCAACAACGTCTCGGGAAGCTCAGAACAAGAGAAAATAATAGAGAAAAAAATTCAGTGGTCCTTATCTTTTTTTGTTGAGTGTATTCAATAAATATCCAAAATGTCATAAGAGACTTAGTAGAATTAAACTTAAGTATTGAGTCCAGCTTTCTGGTCTGTGGCTTGTGTCTCATTGTCGAACGTCTAAGTTTCAAAGGCAAGGTTAGCACAGAAAACAGGGTGATGTAGGTGTAGGCGCGAGCCGTGAGCAGATGTTGGTGTAGTTCAGCTAGGAGTGGTGGATGGAACAGGAAAGACTCACAGCCCTTGATCCACTTAGCTCCTGCCCCCGTTCGAGATCACTGAGCTCCCGACCCCGCCCAAGATCACTGTACATCTGTCTCCGCTCGAGATCACTGTGCATCTGCCTCCGGTCGAGATTGCTGAGCTCCTGCCCCCGCTCGAGATCACTGAGAGATCACTCACGTCCTGCCCCCGCTCGAGATCACTGTGCATCTGCCCCCACTCGAGATCACTGAGCTCCCGCCCCCACTCGAGATCACTGAGCTCCCGCCCCCGCTCGAGATCACTGAGCTCCCGCCCCCGCTCGAGATCACTGAGCTCCCGCCCCCGCTCGAGATCACTGAGTTCATGCCCAGGCTCAAGATCACTGAGCTCCCGCACCCGCTCGAGATCACTCAGCTCCTGCCCTCGTTCGAGATCACTCAGCTCCTGCCCTCGTTCGAGATCACTGAGCTCCCGCCCCCGCTCGAGATCACTGAGCTCCTGCCCCCACTCGAGATCGCTGAGCTCCTGCCCCCGCCCGAGATCACTCAGCTCCTGCCCCTGCTCGAGATCACTGAGCTCCTGTCCCCGCTCAAGATCACTGAGCTCCTGTCCCCGCTCGAGATCACTGAGCTCCCGCCCCTGCCGGAGATCACTGAGCTCCTGCCCCCACTCGAGATCACTGAGCTCCTGCCCAGGCTCGAGATCACTGAGCTCCCGCACCCGCTCAAGATCACTGAGCTCCCGCCCCCCACTCGAGATCACTGAGCTCCCGCCCCCGCTCGAGATCGCTGAGCTCCTGCCCCCGCCCGAGATCACTGAGCTCCTGCCCCCGCTCGAGATCACTGAGCTCCTGCCCCCGCTCAAGATCACTGAGCTCCTGCCCCTGCTCGAGATCACTCAGCTCCCGCCCCCGCCGGAGATCACTGAGCTCCTGCCCCCACTCGAGATCACTGAGCTCCTGCCCAGGCTCGAGATCACTGAGCTCCCGCACCCGCTCGAGATCACTGAGCTCCTGCCCCCGCTCGAGATCACTCAGCTCCCGCCCCCGCCGGAGATCACTGAGCTCCTGCCCCCACTCGAGATCACTGAGCTCCTGCCCAGGCTCGAGATCACTGAGCTCCCGCATCCGCTCGAGATCACTGAGCTCCTGCCCCCGCTCGAGATCACTGAGCTCCTGCCCCCGCCCGAGATCACTGAGCTCCCGCCCCCGCTCAAGATCACTGAGCTCCTGCCCCCGCCGAGATCGCTCAGCTCCTGCCCCCGCCGAGATCACTCAGCTCCTGCCCCGCGCCGAGATCACTGAGCTCCTGCCCCGCTCAAGATCACTCAGCTCCTGCCCCCGCTCGAGATCCCTGAGCTCCCGCCCCCACTCGAGATCCCTGAGCTCCCGCCCCCGCCCGAGAACACTCAGCTGCCGCCCCTGCTCGAGATCACTGAGCTCCTGCCCCCGCTCGAGATCACTCAGCTCCTGCCCCCGCTCAAGATCACTGAGCTCCCGCCCCCGCTCGAGATCACTGATGCTGACAGATGTGCGGTTCCCCTGCAGCCCTCCCCAGACTGCTGCTGACCGCCGCTGAGATGGGGGGGAGGGCTGGTGCAATTCTGTCCTTGGGAGCATACTTCAGTCCTGCCTCACCGCCACCTCAACCAGGCCGTACTGCACCTTACCCATGACCCCCTAATGGCTGGCCATGACTGCCTCTCCAGTAATGCATTTCCTGTCATCGTAGAGTGGCGTGGAGACATAACCAGGCTCTGTCTCTCTCTCTCACTCTCTCTCTCTCACTACTTCCTCTCACAGCATCAAAAGTAATGACTCAACAATGTGAAATCAAGACTTGCGTAGCCTCCTGAGACACAGCTACACCCAAAAACCGACCTTACAAGCACCCCACGCTTGATAGGAGTGAAGGAATGATATTGAAAGATAAAGCCTGCAACTACAACAGCAGTGTGTTCTTGCCAATGATGCTGCAAATACACTAATCAACAGGCAGCCAAGTGAGGGGAGAGAGCGCTGGCCGTTTAACCAAAGATTTATCCATCTATTTATTACATTCTTTCATTTCTTCCCTCCGACGGGTCCTACTGAATCTATGTGTCCTTCTTCCTGGCAGCTCTGACTACCTGTGGCCTCTTCCTCCCCTCTCCAGTGTGGAGAATGCAGATAATGCAAATCTTTCTCTCACGGACATCTCTGTTCCTATCTGCATTGCGAAGCGGGGGCCCAGGAGACAGGAAGTGGTACCATGATACTATGAGGAAAACAGTAGAATTCTTACACACATTTCCTATTACTCTCCCCCTCATTCCTTATCTGTCTATCTATCTATCTATCTCACATTCAAATTCAACATGCTTTATTGGCACAACAAACTTCATCGCGTTGCCGAAGCCTAACAGAAACCGTATGTTGTGAGTAGAATACAAGATATAAAATACAAACAAGAGCTTGACAAGCACATGTGAATACGACATGCATACATACATACATAAACTGATAGATATTAGATGAACAATGATTCTTAAATTGGAACATTAAAACATTTCTTTTTTGGGAAAGAGGGATATGGCAGTGCCTTTGTCTCTCTCTTCCTTTCCCTGTCTCCTACTCTCTGTCTGTTTCTCTCATCCTGCTTATCAAGAATCCCCCCACTACACGTAACTTCTTCCCAAAATTAAGGCCCAATCACCCGCAAGCAGCTCCAGAGTTGGAGAGTTAGTGCCTCACTTTGAATGCCCCGCCAGAACATCTGATTGCGGTGGGATCTGGTTTTGATTCAGCCGCAGTTGGGGACATTTGGCTCGATGGAGGAAACGGCTTTATTCCCCTTGATTGACACGGTGCTGACACTGCGTATGGGCACTGGGATAAAAAGGAAAGGATTACTGGCTTCTAGTCCACTAACATCTGCGGCAGTGTAATAACTTTCAAACAAATCAACTCACTCGTCCCATTGCTCTCTCTCTCTCTCTCTCTCTCTCTCTCTCTCTCTCTCTCATGCTCCTAAATTTTCAACAAAAAACAAAAGTTTTAACATTTGGGAGTAATGAGCAACAGATGAATCTTTATTGACTTATTTATTACATTTTCAGAAATTAAATTATTTTGCATGCCTATTATTCAACAGTTACAGAATTAACCACATTTTATAATTGACTCTCCAACCACAGAACATGTGGAGGTTCTGTAAATATCCAGAATATTGACTGAAAGCACGTCATAGAAAAGCCATGCTGCTGTTGGCCCCTGATGTGAGCGATTCAAGTACCTGTCAAAGTGTGAGTTTACTTTCCGTGGCAAAATGAAAATTGAACGTTTGACATCAGAGGAATTAGAAACAGTAAAGCGGTTATTTCACACTACTGGTGTAATTCGTTCTCTGGCTTTTTGAAAGCTTAAAGAAAGAAAGGTGCAGGAATGACAACATACAGTAAGCCTCTTTCAGGAATCAAATCATAACATTTCATCACAATAATTAAGCACATGATGCCAACATTTATTTTATATGATACTCTTGTGATTTCCTCGATCCTCCATTGCTCAAATAAACAATTCAATAACACCAATCAGTAAAAAACAAGTGAACATTCATTTCATTCTTAAGCTTATTGCAAAATGAAAAATATGATGCAACTGGTAGAATTTTATTCTGTGTCATTGGAATATTAATTGGATCGAGGCCTTATACATCCATAAAGGAGTGGATTATGATTGAAAGATTAAACATGGAGGCTATATGCTGCAGATAGTGATTACAGTATTCAGCTTGTTTTTTTCTAATGTAATGGTAGGTTAGCCTAATGCGGCTTGTTATACTTCAACATGTTCAGAGCTTGAGATTTCTATACTAAGTTTGTACAATTACACAATGACAACAGGAATTGTTTGCCTAACAAAATGTTTAGCCTTTTTATGTGGAGAACGCAGAAAAAAATTACACAGCGATTCTTAAATGGTTAAAAGGTTTAACTCTCCTGGATCAATATTCAGCAATATAAACCATCATAGATAATAAACAAGTGCTTGATATTTGTCTTTTACTCTGAAGTTTATCAATTGACATCAGAACATTTATGTTGTTACCATGAAGGAGGAGAGCACACATAATTCCAGGAAAAGGGCCACGCTGTATTGTTATTGTATGTAGAGTCTCAAGGGAAGGCTGCACACATCAGTGTGAGGATCAGATGTCAGGCCTTCTGTGCAACAGCTGTGGGCACACTGTGGGCACACAAACACCCCCCCATCCTAGCGCACTTTCTTTGAGACACCATCACTTGTCATCATTTGTATTTAAGTAAATATAAGGCATCATATCTCACCTACGAAGAATGGCGTAAGCAAAGTGGCCTTATACAACTTTTTGCATACAAGAGTACCTCTGCTACTATATTATTACCTCTGCCATGGAGGCTATGTTTTTGCCAGCATTGGTTTTTCTGTCTGTTTGTCCATTTGTGCACAGGATAACTCAAAAAGTAATGAACAGATATCTCTGAAATTTTGTGGGTGGGTCGCTATTACATCAGGGATGGACCCTATTGATTTTGACTGTGATCGGTCAAACAATGTGGCCGCCACAGCAGCCATCTTGAAATCCTATGTTGCGGATACCTTAAATTTCTTATGAGCCATGTTCACTCAGCAAGATTTCGACTGTGCTGCCTTGGCGGAGGTTTGTATTCTCAGAGTACCTCTAGCTATTATTATTATTATCATTATTATTATTGTTGTTGTTGTTGTTGTTGTTGTTGTTGTTAATAGCAGTAGTAGAGATAGTAGTTGCAGTAGTAGGAATGGTTGTTATTGTTGTTGCACAACTCCATTTCTGAAGAAGGTGGGACAGTAGGGAAAACAAAAGTTTAAAAAAGAAAGCAGTGATTTGTAGAGCATTTTTGACCTGTACTCATATTGATTTTGATGCCAGAAACGGTTTCCAAAAAAGCGGGAACAGGCTCAACTTAAAATTCGGAAAGTACCATATGTTAAAAAACAAGTGTTGAGACGTTCAAAAGGCAGCCTTATTATACTTGGATATGTAAGAAATGTCCCCAAAAAGCCCAGTTATTTATATACAATGAGGGGTCAAAGCTCACCACATTGCAAAAAAAGAAAAAAAAATTGAATAATCCAATCCAAAAGTTTAAAAACAATGAAAAAGCAACCTGTACAATGCATTAAATGAATAATAGATTCAAGGAATCTGTAGAGATCCTTGCATGCATGATGAAAATTGAAAATTAATACTGAATGTCCCTGATCCTCAAACCCTCAGATGAAATTGCTTTCAAAACAGACAAGTTTTGTGATGTATATTATCACATGGGCCAGGACTACTCTGGAAAATTTTTGCCAATTAAGAAAAAAAAAAAACATTGACTGCAAGCAAAGACTGTGCTATGCACCAAGGTGGCCAAATATCAAAATGCTGACATCTTCTCTCAGCTTGAGCTCATCTGAAATGGACTGGTTTTCAGAGGAAATATACTGCTGTCAGACCATTGCATATTGTTAATGATAATAAAGGCCAGAGAATAAAAGGACGATCCTGTTATTACTGACATACGGTTCCAAAGCCAACATCTGTTATGTTACAGGAGTGTGTTCGCGCCATAGATATATATATAGAACACTAGATTGCGCATGGGGGTCGCTCAAGTGAAGCATCTGGATGCTGCAGGGTGAAGTTGCCTTCAGACGTCGACTTCCAGGCTGCTCAGCCTGTCAGGCTGCGTAAACGCCGCCCCCAAGTACAACCAATCAGATCGTGAGCTAGAGTACAACCAATCCGCTCACGAGGCAGCCAATTCAATTTGGAAGCTTTTACTCGGTAAGTAGGCTTAAGAGCATTAATATTGTTAAAAACGAATGCATTTAATCGTGAATTTTCTCATTATAGAAACTGATTCGGGAGGTAACGTTATATATTTCGGCTACTTTGATTATATTAACCAATGCAAACAAGTGCTATTTTTTTTTTGTCTTAAAGTGAACTTATAGACCTAATCTTAGCTAAACAGGTCATACTTGTTAACTTAAACACCTCTACAATATAACTTTAAGTATACCTCTGTTTGAAACATAAAATTGGCCTACTTGAGAGTTTTTTTTTCAATAAGCTGTCTAGTTGAGCTTCTTAAAAACTTCAACTGCAAGTTGCTGTAACGTTAACTGCCTTCAAGGCTGATTGTAGAGCACTAGTGCCTTCAAAGCTGATTGTAGAGACTAGTGCCTTGCAGGCTGGTTAGAAGGCTAATGTTGATTTCATATTGTATAATCTTTGATAATATTCAGTCAGATGCCTTCAAATCTGATTGTACAGACTAGTGCCTTCCAGCCTGACAGTAGAGACTAGCGCCTTGCAGGCTGGTTAGAAGGCTAATGTTGATTTCATATTTTACAATCTTTGATAATATTCAGTCAGATGCCTTCAAGGCTGATTGTAGAGACTAGAGCCTTCCAGCCTGACAGTAGAGACTAGTGCCTTGAAGGCTGGTTGGTAGGCTGATGATTTCATATATATATGTGTGTGCGTGTTTACAATTCTGAAGCCTTCAAGGCTGACAGTAGAGACTCCCTCAGCATTACTGAGGGGGTCTCTACTGGGAGTCTCTACTGAGTTGGAGCCTTCAAATCTTCTATTTTTCAGCCCATAGATTTATTACCGTTCGAAACCAACCACGTTACCTCAGAAAACTGACCGAGGTGTTGTTGCATATTGATGTTGTCTTTACTTTTTACACTCTTTTTTAGAGTTGAAACGATGTCTCGGCGCCATCGTGGAGCCCTATCTACCCGCCCGCTAAAAAAAGTAAAAAAAAAAAACAGCCCCGCAAGACCACCCGGGCCCTGATGCTCCTGCAGCAGGTCCTGCCCCAGCACCCACCCCGAGCCCTGATGCCTTGAAGGCATCTGACTGAATACTATTAAAGATTATACAATATGAAATCAACATTAGCCTTCTAACCAGCTTGCAAGGCGCTAGTCTCTACAATCAGCCTTGAAGGCAGCTAACGTTACAGCAACTTGCAGTTGAAGTTTTTAAGAAGCTCAACTAAACAGCTTATTGAACAAAATATCACACAAGTAGGCCAATTTTATGTTTCAAACAGAGTTATACTTGAAGTTATTTTGTAGAAGTGTTCAGGTTAACAAGTATGACCTGTTTAGCTTAGTTTAGGTCTATAAGTTAACTGTAAGACAAAAAAAGCACTTCTTTGCATTGGTTAACATAATCAAAATAGCTGAAATATCTAACGTTACCTCCCGAATCAGTTTCTTTAATGAGAAAAGACGATTAAATGCATTCGTTTTTAACAATATTGATGTTCTTAAGCCCGCTCCGCTTTGAAGAGAGGAAATTGAATTGAATTGGGTGCCTCGTGAGCGGATTGGTTGTACTCTAGCTCGCGATCTGATTGGCTGTACTTGGGGGCGGTGTTTATGCAGCCTGACAGGCTGAGCAGACTGGAAGTCGACGGCTGAAGACAACTTCACCCTGCAGCCATCTGCATATACACCCGGAAGTAAAGTTAGCACGTTGACTCCCATTCATTTTCGCCTACTTTAAAATTCATTTTTAAAAACACTTGCGTGCGAGTCGGTGTTATTTTGGTATCGCTGTGCTGAGCAACATTTTGTCTCCCTAAATATGTGCTTTTTGGAGGATGGAAAGCGGCACACTTACTAAAGGGAAGATCGAAATGTGACTCGGTGTCAACGTTAAAGTGCGTGCAGAAAAGTTAACTAATAACTTGACCGAGGCTTTTAATGACCCTCTGGTAAGATAATTGCTTGGAAGTATTCGTTGTTATAAGAAACGTTGATAAATGTTTGTTTACATTTTCAAATTGCTGTCTGATTTCTTCACTTCATTGTACCCTGGTTGAGCATATTTGCCATTTACCGAATCGTTTATATTAATTCATATGGTTAATGCCGACGTTGAACGGAAGCGCTAGTTAACTCTAGCAGTGGAGGCCGACTATCGTAAATGTTTAGCAAACGTTAAAAACAAGGTAAACGTTAACTAGCTACCTTGCTAGTTCGTATTTTTTATGTTTATGTTAATGCAGTATGTTACTTAAAATAATGCGACCAGCACGCCTCAGTTTTAACAGCCAAGCCTTTCTCTCCGCATCTTTTGGAAATCTGTATATACAAACAAAGCAACTCATCCACTGTTTTTAAATATTTTGCAGGTAAGAAATATTGCCGTTTCATCTCAATTACAAGTAGCTAGCTTGTTAGCCACCCTTTTAATTTTGTTTACCGTCAAGTCAACGTAGTCTCGCAACAGTAAGGTGACCAATCAAGGTAGCTGGTGACCGTTAACGATAGGTAGCGTTTGCTTTTAGTCAGCGGTCTTTTGAAGTCTGTGAGATGGCTAAGTAGCTTGTTAGCACTAAAACGCGATTTTTTCAATTAAAGTAATAAATTCGCGTCTCTACGTTAACTTACGCATGAAACGATTTATTACAGCCCTTCGAATTAATATTGCTGCAAAACGCAGCCGCACATCTCGGCATTACAGCGATTATATTAACTTATTTGAAATCTGCCTCGTAGGAAACCATTCATTTTTATGAAGAAGTTGGGTGTATCAATATGGCGGCCGGGTGCTTCACTTTGTGTAATGTAAATATGATGTCATCAGCAATCTAGTGTTCTAAATATATATATATATATATCTATGGTTCACGCCCATGGCAAGTATAACTTCAAAATCTGCACAGGCACTATTGATGCTGAAGAAAATTCATGCATTTTAAAGCAATGTGTGCTGTCCTCTTGATTATGTTTTGTCAGGGACACCCCAGCTGATTTCAACAAGACAGAGGCAAACTACAGTCTGCATGTGTTATGACGACACGGCTTCCTAATTAGAGAGTGAGGCTGCAAGACTGGCCTACCTGCAGTCCAGACCTGCCTCCTGTTGAAAACATGCAGTGCTTTATTTAACAGAAAAATACAACAATGAAGATCATCTACGTCTGAACAGGTGAAGACATACATACTGTATATCAAGGAAGAATGAGGTAAAAACTGAAGCAAATGATGTCCTTGACCCCCAGATTACTCGGGGGTGCTGTTTAAAGGAAAGGTGGTGTAACACGGTAGTTAACACACCTGGAAAGTATTGCAGGCAAAAAAGTCCGAATGAATATTTATCTCCAAAGAAACCAAAAAGTAGAGAAGGAAAAACATTAATTATCCTGCATTTGCACTGTTTTAAATTTAATAGGATTAATTTAATAAGATTTGAGTTGCAATTCACTGTTTTTTTTTTTTTTAATTTGCATTTTCCATATCATACCAACTGCTTCACAAATGGGGTCGTAGTAGCAGTATCACCTCAGGAAACATTTTCCGCTGGATGATGCATTGCCCGGTCAGCAGTCTGTGGTTTGTAGTGCATCATACTGACTAACGGATTCCATTAAGCACGGACACAGGACTCGAACAATGGGAAAAATGTGTGTGTGTGTGTGTGTGTGTGTGTGTGTGTGTGTGTGTGCGTGTGTGTGCGCCCGTACAAATGTGAGTGTGAATGTAAGTGTGTGCGTATGTCTGTCAGTCTGCATCCGAGGGAGACTGGTAGCAGGGCACTCCCGTAAAAAAGCTAATGGATGAAGCCTCGTTACTGAAGAAAGCCCAAGGAGAGAGCATGAATGTGATCGCTGGCCTTGTTTGCCCCCTGACGCACAGCAGAATTCATTCTCATTCCTGTACACTCAGAGGGGCCTGTGAATCACCAGCGGCAGCACTGGAATGCTTATTTATAGGGGTAAGGCTGGTTGTCAGTGGTTGGAATGAGTACAGTACTGCAGAACACCGTATTTTTCCCTCAGTGCCTGGTCGCAAATTTTGGCCCCAGACTCCTTCCATCACACGCTATGGCGCCTACCATGTTCAGCCACCATGTGGAATTTCTCATTCCCACAAGAGCAGAGATCCAGTGAGATCTTCAGCAGCTCTCTGCAAGAGGGCAAGCAGATATGTTCTCAACATTTCCTGGCCACCAGCCAGAAAGAGAACGGTCAGACGCTCCGCACGCAGAATGATGTTCGACGATAAATCAACTGTACAGAATACATACAGGCCCCATTGGACTCATATTTACTCTCCTAAATGGAGTTGATTTCATGCTGGAGATTTTACATTACACTCATGTGCACGCATGCACACAGACACACGCACACACTCGCACGTTGTGTTCTCAGGTTTTGTGGGGACATCCTATAGACTTAAATTCATTCCATGACCCCATTACCATGAGCTTAACCAAAAACAAGACGTGCCTGGCCCTAACCCTAACTTTAACTCCGACCTTATTCTCAGCCGAACTTTACCGTAACCTTCCCCTCAACCCCAAATCCTAAGACGGCCCAGATAGCTTGTGGGGACCAAAAATGTTGCCATCAGGATGATGAGGAAATCTAGCATTCGGTCGCTTGTTGGAACAATTGGGGACATTTGGTCGCTACTATAAGTAGGAATCCCCCCCTTCCCCCACACACACACACACACACACACACACACACACTCACAAGCACACACACACAAGCACACACAAATACTCAGTGGACAGAATATCTGAGGACAAAACCCGATGTTTATGATGCTTCGCAGTTGAGTGATGATGTAGCGTTATGGCGAACAGTGAGAGCACTGTCTCTCGCTCGAGATCTCACAGTGATAAAGCAGAGATGACTGTGGCTCAGGGTCACTGGGGATGGGAGGGACTGAAGAGAACTAGAAGCGAACATTGCCATGCAATACCCAACCCCACCCACATTCCAGCCCTAACCCCACCCGCAAACCCACTGTAACCCCACTAGCATCCCTATCCCAACCCCACCCACATTCCAGTCCTAACTCCACCCATATAACCACCGTAACCTGACCAACATCCCCATCCAAACCCCACCCCACGCCAGACTCCACCACCCACATCTCCACCACAAGCCCCGCCCCCAGCTCTGACCACACCCTTAACTCTCATCCTGCCCATGTATCCTGCTACTTTCCACCCACTAGTCCCCCACCGCATCCCCACCCACAACCCCACCATAGAGAGTTAAGTCTCCCTCTCCTATTCCTCAGCTTCAACTGATTTGATTTTTTTTTCAAATATCCCCAAAAATATAGCAGAAGATGACTGCCATCTGATCAAAACATACAGTCTCTGGCCAGGCAATTGGTAAGGCGAGCAATGGCAGGAGGCATTATGGGTTTGATATGTCATGACTAGCGTGGTGGCATTGAAAAAGCAGCTCGAGCCCCTGCACAGAGCACAAATGGTGCTGACAGACGAGGCTCTCATTCTCCCAGCCTCATCTACAGGTGTTAGACCAGGGGACACCAGAGAAAGACAACACTGACATGAGGATCTGCAACACAGGTCCTCTGAGTGCAGGAAAACTAGCGCTGCTGATGCACAATGAAAGGATTTCTGTCCGGGAACACTCAAGGAAGATGACGTGGGACAGGCAGTTAGTGAATGGAGCAGGAGTTTTAATATCAAAATAGCAGTATTAACCAATGGACGTGAACTAGCAAATGAATCACCAAAACAAGACAATGCTTATAGAACTAATACAATGCAGGAGTTAATAAACACAAGACAGAATGACTGGAACTGAAATACACAAACCAGAGAATAAAATACAAAGGAAATACTCAGAAATAACCACCAAAACCAAAAGCCAAAGTAACAAACAAAAACCCAAAAGTAACAACTAAAGAAAAGTATGAAGTAACAAAGGAACAAGAATATAAAACACAAAAGGCAAAGTGCCAAAAATACAATGAACCCGCAAAGTACAAAGTTACAAGGTTTGGTAAATACAAAATCTATGATTCGCGAGAGTGCTATAAACGGGGAAACGCTGGAGCTAGGAAATTCAGAAATACTGAGATACGAGGGAACAACAAGGACTAGGAACCACAGGAGCTCGGTAAAGTGGTGTGCATATGACAACGCCCAGAGACCACTGAACCGAAACTGGGAGTTTAAATAGATACAGACACTAGTGAATACAATCAGAACTCTGGTGAGTTTGAACGAGGAAATGGAGACTTGATTGAAGATGGAGGTGTGGCCACCAGGCTACCAGGCATGGACCTGACAATATCAAGCTGTTACCTTTCTATAAAGGAATGTGTCTCTGTAAAAGGATCCAAATGAATAGCTCATTGGTATTATGTAGAGGGTTTGGTGGTTTTTTTTCACTGCTTAAATCAGCATTTAATATTTAATATAAATAATAATATTTAAAAGCACTTAATAATCAACAACACTTAGCATTGCCCATTGCAACTTAAAATTCTTTCCCATTTTAGTACCACACTAAATTATTCAGCCACATAAGATAGCAGGCAGGGGACTGCATAGAGCAAACTCTTTTCAATTGTTCCAGATTTGCATATCAGGCATATTTACCATGCTGCTAATGCGGCTGGATATTTCAGAGGAATACATGATATTATCATCTCCTTTACAAGCGAAGATCAGCCTGGATTTTAATGCCGTGACCCTCTGAGTCAAGTGTCCAGTGCTATTTGCACAAATCCCCCCCTGCTTATGCAACAGCATACAGACAAATGTTGAGCATCACTCCCTGATACGTGTGTCAATACTGAAAAGAGGACAGCCATTTTCTCTGAGCTAATACTTCATCCGCTTTCAGCTGATGGTTGTGCAGAATACATTGACAGTGTGGGATGGGCACGCTTTGAAGCAAAGCATAAAATTTGATGTTAAAAGTGACAAGAGTGAGCTGTCATCTCAAGATTTAAATGCGATGCCGTCAAAGCTGAGCGAGGCTGCTTCATTCTGCCACCACAGGAAATAAGCCCTGCCGGATCTTTCCAGTACCCTTCCCTATAACTGCATGGGCCAGGAGATTAAAGGTCCCCTATTATGTCACCAGGTGCACAGGCAATTAGTTATTACAAGCCATTTCAAAATCTTTCCCCTCTTGACATCACATGCGGAAGTAACCAACCAGAGGCAAGAAGAACTGATCACCTTCAGCCAAGCAGTCAATCAGATTTCATTGTTCTGGGTGGTCACTCCCCCTTGTGATGTCAGGAAGAGGAGATTTTGAACTGGCTCATAATGGCTAATCAGCTGTGCACCTGGTGGCATAACACGGGACCTTTAAGGAACACCGACCAATAAGAAATCATTGGCAACGTTTTTGCTGTCCAAAGAGCCAAATATCTGAACATTTCATCCATAGAACAGTGTGAGCAGAGTTATACAGTCCGAGGCTGCTGGACCACTCCACCACCTTTTTTCCATGGCAAAACGTGAGTCAAGACGATGGAGACACCGGAGAGCTGCGGTTTGGTAGGTGGTCGTTGGCACACAAGGAGTTCATGTGCCATTTGCAGGTCTTTTTTTAATTCTACAGGGTGTCTACCCTCCCGCCCACGCTGATTGGAAGCAAACAAGTGGGTTGAGCTAGTTTAGTCACCGGCCACCCAATCATGAACAGGTAGTACCGGACTACAAGTTGCTGGTAGAAGTCATATGAATGACTGACCTGATGTTTTATTGCTGCTCTCATTCTGCATTTCTCATGTATTTTTTGTCTGTTTTCCTAGGATGACACAGCATAGTTCTCTCTTATTAAAACCACACAAGACCGGTATCTCCCCTATCTTGTGATTATGCCCACAATTTTCATTAAGACTGGGACAATGACAGACAGCAGAAGGGTACAGGGTCTGCAGAGTCCGCATTGCATTTGGGACTCGCTGTTGGACGCGTGAGCCGTGAGCTGTGACCCGTTTTCCCAGGTGGGCTCCGACACACGTTCCTGCAGTCTAACATTGTCTAGAAGGTTCCAAAAGTCACCAAATATAAAAACCACCTCACTGCCTTCTCAGCCTACCTTCACAGGTCACACATCCCAATATTTGTTCTCATTCTTTAGTGTTCCACTGGCTTTCAGTGCAGAGCAGAAAACCAGAACCAAAGAACAGCTTATCTGAGGAGTACTGAAGAAGCAACCAAAACGATTCTTCAGGCAAAGAATTAGAATGCTCTACTAACTGCCCGGCCAATCATCTGCCATGAATCAAACTGAGCATGTACTCACTCCATAAAGTCAAAACAGCCCAAGAACAAGCAGGAACGGAAACAGCTGCAGTGAACAAAGAGTGGTGTACAAAGAGTTCCATCATTCCCAAGCGACTCATCTAATCTGGAAGAAAACGCCCTTAAATTAATGTTGAAAGTCCACGCTCCTTGTCATCATCATATTCTTTCAAACTCCAAACTCAAAGTGCTACAGCACAGGACCACAGTCAGATGAATTGTGGTGCTTGCTGTATATTAGACAGTAATCATGACACAAACAGCTTGTTCCGTAGCATTGTGATATGACTAGCACATAAAAATGTTTTCTGGGCATTCTTACTTTTGTGCTCAAAATATGTAGTGAGGTCCAAATTTAACACTCTATATGTTAAGCTCAAACGCATGGGAAAACTCCATACTTTATTTTCAAGGCATTTACTCTTATGTTACGATTATTTTAATTAACTAGTCTCATTTGTACACTGTTAAAACTATAACCAAATGGCTAAATGACTGCAAAGTATTTCTAATTTGTCACTGTGCATTTAAGTCATTGTTTGGCAAGTACAAGGGCATCCTTGTCATCCCAGCACTCAATGAGTGGCAGTACAGTTGCCGATACTGCCAGATAACAACACGATCTCTCTCAGTTTGCGGTGAACGCAGCCTTAGAAACTCCCGGCAGTCCAAGCAATACCTCCCTCTCGCCAACTCCAGTGAGCTCACAGCACTGACAGAGCAAAATCAGCAAGACCCCAACGCAAGGGGCATTTTGGAAGAGTTGCACACAATTATATTTTTTCCAGAGGGAGTTGGGGGATAGTTTTTCCTTTTTTTTCCACTGTTTATGCAGGCTTATGGTTGTAGTTAAGGATTTTGTTTTTTTCTCCTTTGGTCTGTGGGCCGTCCAAGCTTATGGTAAACAACTTTATTGTTGACTAGACTGTGGGAAGCTGCAGGGGGCCTGAGAGGACAGACATCACAAGAATGGGCCGGCCCGTTTGCTGACAGTCTGAGGCTCGACTCCGAGACAAGAGCCACAGGCTTCAGGAAGTGGACGATAAAAGGATTCCACTGAAGGAACTCAGTAGGAAATGAGGCGGCCATTCCGGCACAAGCGAGAGCATCAACGATCCAATGAACCAGTTTTTTTTTTTTTTTTTACCCTTCAGGGAAAGAAATGAGCGAGAATGCTGATGGCTGGACCCCCTGCTGGGTTTATGTACGGGGTCCAGCATTCCGTCCCACGGTCCCGGGTGGTCTGCATCAGGAGGCTGTTGGCACAGTTCGGCACTTACAGGAGCTCAAAGACTTGTCACTGCGGGCTCAGCATCTGTTGCTGACAGGAGAACTTGCTGCTTCAGTTAGACTGCACCTGGCCCACAAGAAAGCCCCAGAGGCCCTGCTACAGCATTCCAGCCGTTGCATTCCTCAGGCCTGCACTTTCCTCCCGAGCTCAGATTGCCATGGAGCACAGGGAGCACAGGAACCTCGCGGCTCACCTCGCATTGTGATGTCATAATACTTGATGAAGTGTTCTGGAATGCTCTGCAGATGACCATGCTTACCCCCTGTGACAGGATGCTCATTGAGTGTAGGGACCGATGCTCAGCTGAGTCCAGAGGGGAAACATCAGTCCACAGAGTAAAGTTTGCAAAAGCTGATTCAGGGATGTCCCTGTGCTTAAAAAGGCTTGTCCCAGCATTCCACCATTTTATTGTCAGCTGTTGCCCCTATGGGGTCAGGCTGTTGCTCTCACCGCTGACAGGCAATCCTCACTCTCACTGCCCCCCCCACCCTCCACCACTCACCACCAACTCTTCCAAAATGCCTCCCAGAGTAATACAACAGGCTTTTGAGAACCCGCTATTAACACTGTGACCTTGGGTTAGTCAAGAGTGAGAGCTGGGAGTTCCCAAACTTCTCTGTGGTCCCTCATTCCTGCTAGAAGTGGGCATTTTAGGCAAAAAACAAAATTCCAGAGGAAAATCTTTGAGGAAAGTAGCGGGCATAGATTTAACATGGGAGAAAACCTCCATCACTCCCTGATGTGCCGAGGCATTGGTTCCAAGAGGCTGATCATCTTCAGTACAAAGCCTACGAGGCAGTTTATGCAGGAGAAGAATTATGCATCGGCCCATGAAAAAGGTAAAAAAAACAGAGGACGACAATAAAGACAAATGGAGGAAGAAGTTGAGTTTATTCGAAACGACAGTGCATTTGCTCTGACAGATTATTGCTCGACCGTGCGAGGTTTAAAGTAAGTTGAAGGGAAGCAGATGTTGAGATCGGAGAGAGGCTGCGTGGGTAAAGCAAGACAAATAAAGGAAACTTCCTCCACGAGAACCACTCTCTGAGGAGAAGTTAGTAAATCCAGTTGCAAACAAAGATATTTCTCAATGCACTGCATAATTACCACCTGGCTTACTAAATAACAACCCCAATGCAAGTCAAAGTATTTTCATTCGTATTTATTAGCATTTAAACGTATTTACCGAAAGCTGTGATAAAAAGCACAATAAGCATTGGACACAAAACGAGGCATGAACCCCAAAAAAGCAAGACAGCGAGGAGAGAAGGGCTCGGCCGGGAAGAAAAAGTTCACAGTCAGTGGTGGGAAGAATTTCCCCAGAGTCAGCGAATCTCAGCGACATCCGGGTGACGGGGGGGGCCCCATTGTCCAACAGTATGAAGTAAACGCTTAGTGCATGTAATCAGGCATCTGACGCAACAAATAATCTGGGGTGTGTTTCTCAAAAGCATTGCTGCTAACTGAGTTAGCAACTTGCATGGTTCATCCATTCACAGTCCGTTGGTCCAACTATGTAAGTTAGCATATGTGCTTCCAGGAAACGCACCCCTGATCAGTTGAAGATCGTACAGTTGCGGTCCTGAGAAAGTGGGTGATGTTGAAAGTTTAAATAAAGGGATTTATAACTGTTTCGAGGGGCTGGATGAATCAGCAAGGGCTACAGGATGCATAGCGTTTGGGTGTGGGTGTCTTCAAAATTTTAAATTTATCTTTGCTTAAAAAAAAAAAGGCTCATTCCATTCAAGTTGATTCTTTAAGCAGACACAGGGTTCAAATTTTGGTCTCATGCAATTTAGACTTGTTATGATTCTGCTCTGTCTGTTCTGATTCTGCCATGTTTATTATGTTTCTGCCATTCCCTGTTATGTTTATGATCAGTTCTGTTAGGTTTTGCCATGTTCTGTTTAGTTTTTGTACTTTGCCATGTTTTCGTTTTTGCCATTCCCAATCCACTATTCTGTTAGACTCCGGTCCATGTCTTTGTTCATGCCCTTCATTGCACCTTTGTCTCCCCTGTCTGGTCTTTTTGTTAAGCTACAGCTTCTCCCCAGTCCTATGTGTCACATGCTTAGGTGATTTCATGGTTTCTGGGTTTCAAACATTCCTTCCAATCTCGTTTGCTTCCTTCGCCTCTCTTTTCTGTTCTACTAACCAATACTAACAGTTTGTTGTTTTTGTTAAAGTTACTAACCCAGACTAACATTGTATATAATACTAACTTACTAACGAGCACTAGGGATTGCATAGCTGCACTTACTAATTGATTAACAAGCTCTCAGCACTCGCCCTGTTCTAGTCTCCGCCTCTTGCCTGCACTTAGTCTTTTGCTGCTATTCAGCGGATCCTCCGCACCTGCTCCACTCTGTCCTACCTCTCATTATCTGTGCACATTAGAACTCCCTAACCGGAGCTGTATGTCTGGTCATAGGCTGTCTCGTGTTCCCTGTCCGCGTTTTGGCTTTTGCCAATTTCATGTGGTTAGGTTCTCCCTTGTGTTTCCTCCCACGTAATTAGTCTGATCCTCATCACCTGATCCTAATCATAGCATGTGACTTCCCTTGAGTGTATTTAAGCTGTCTTCTCACTGCAGTTCCCCATCAGAATGTTCCTCTTGTTTACCTGTGCTGCTATCATTTTTCGCCTTGTACTCATAGTGTTACTCTTCTGACTGGACCGTCCGACTTACGATTTTTGGCTCTGCTTTTTGGTACTTTTGTCTGCTTCTGTTTACGAACCCTTTTTGCCCGGCTAGGAGTTTTGTGTTTGCTGCCCTGTTAACGGTTTTGGATTACGCCCACTGGATTTTGGCTTTTGCTTCTCTGACAAACCTGTGCCTGTGTACCGAACCTGTTTTTGCCCGACCACGAGTACTGTTATTGCTGCCCTGGTTTTCGACTCTGATTCTGCCCAACTGGATTGATTTTGATTGTGAACTTTGTACCTTTTGCCTTCTGCCCTGCGGGGGTTCCCCCCTCGCTTAAACCCTCATCTACTGCATTGCTTGGTTCTCGCGTCTGGTTCCTGAGCGTATCCTCACAAGACTAGCCCAAGAAGGCAGGCCGAAAGGAAAATTTTACTCCAAACTTAATAACAAATGAAAAGTTTGTTTATATCCATTTTACTCATTTTGAGTAAATCAGCTTTTTCTATGTTGGCGCCAACTGTATTTTATGGAAAAACACAAACTTTGACCATGAAAAATACACCTTATTGTATGAATTTCTAAAAATGGATTTTTGCACCATGAGTAAGAAGCACAGGGTTATCACTCTGTGCTATTATTTAAATTTTTGTCATTTTGGCACTTAATGCGTTTTGGAAACAAAGTCTTCAAATATTGGAGTGATATCTCACTCCAGAACCAACAAATGAATAGATGTAATTAAGTTTTATATCTTTATACCAGCATTGGAATGTGCTCTGACATAGTTCTCAAGCCCTTGGGCTGCAACTAACTCACTAGAATTAGACATTGAATAAAGTATCAGAAACATATTCCCCATACATGAGGGAACGGTGGTTTGCCCCAACAAAGAAAGGTGCCCTCATGAATGAAGTTACCATTCATGTCCTTGACATAAAACAAAAAAATTGCTTTTCCTCAAAACTCAACATTTAAGCCAGCACCTTCAAAACAGAAGAGACTCGCCTGTATGTTCTTTAGATGCAAGATACCCACACATATGCATGATGACACACACACACACACACACACACACACACACACACACACACACACTCTCAAGCAGAAGAGATCATTAATCAGTCTGGTAACTATAAGGAACCAAGATGTCCTGCCGATACCTCACAGGCGCCCTCATTCTCCTCCACTGGGTAAGAGCACTGGTATCATTAGCATTCGATGCACTGCCACTGGAATCCACCTCGTTTTTCATCACTGACAGGTAAACAACTCATGCTTATCTCTGATGTTTTGGCTAAACAAAACACCTTTTGCATTAAAGATATAGAGAAATCTCCGCACCAATGAATTTAGGAAGATGTAGCCTCAGTTAGCCTCGTTGAACCATATTTTGCGTCAAAAAGGCTAGTGAAGTCCTTGAAATGCTCATGTAAATTCAAGACCAATATTTCCACATCTGTGGGATACTGCAGCAGCATGGTCCTTGAGAAATTATGGACAACTTAGTCTAATTTCTGTTTAAGAAGTAATGCTTGTCTAGTTTGCCCCAAACAGCATTTAGTCCTCTGTGTTTAGTTCATATGACAGGGAATTTGGTGGGCCCAGAAATAGTCACAGTAGTCTTTGTGTGTATGATAGTTTCATAGATGAAAGGTCACTTTTTATGCGATACTTCTGTGCAAGGTAGGAAATGATAACCTCATAACTTTCCCAGAGGGCACGCACAGTTTCGAGTGGCATTTTGTCCTCACCTTCCCAGTCAAGCTTAAAGTTTCGATGTAGTTTCACACTTAATGATGAGTCTCATATCTCAAACCTGTTTGAAACTTGTTATTTTAGCTAACTGCAGTATTAGTTTCTCACCGTAGCCTGGGGCTTGGATATTATTACAACTGCAGTACTCTCTCGCAGGTCTGCGAGTTTATGTGCTCAGCTGCAGCAACATTAAAAATAGGCGGGAAAATCGATTCCGACTCTGCATCATTAACCACGGTGTGAAAATGATTTGGACACCGAATACCTTCCGGATTTAATTTCAGCGGCAAGGTGAGTACAAATGGTTGAGTTGTTGTGCTTATTCTGTGGACGATACCTCTACATGTGATATCTGTGAACAGAAAAATGTCTAGTCGCTCTACGCTTTAATACTTTCATGGGCTTTCAGGCATGATTACTTTTTGAGAGACGTCTGTACATTTTATATTCTAAATCCATGCGGACCTCTTATTACAATTGTGACTCTTACTATTTGGTGGTGCATAGTTTACTGATGTTTACAGTTATCATGGCATGTTAGCAGTGATGTGAAACCTCTTTTGAGTTACAGTTATTTAACTCAATCTAAGTGTAAGACACTTGATAAGACTAAGCAGAGCCCAATCACCTCAGATCTTAACCTGTTGCCCTTACTGTTCTGTGGCCACAATGGCACTTGATCCAGGATTGTTCTGACTCTCAGTCTAGCACCATAGCCACAAGGCTACAAAATCTACTTTTTTCTGCAAGTAACATTATTCATACTCACATAAATATGTGGGTGATAAAAAAAAAAAAATGACGATTCAGCATGTGCATATGCTGTGTGCCCAGTGGTTAAAATGGGAAGGCTGGTGATGGCAGAGAAACACGTTTTGTTCCCCCCTGTTTCTCACAGTTGTCATTAGGCATTTATATTAGTAGAGTCATTTCCTCTGGCTTTCAGCACCTCTGGGTTAAGCTTCATTGACAAAGATGGCTGCCGATGGGAGCATTTCAACACCACAGAGCAAATGTGAGAAATAGTACTGCGACAGTGAAAAACAGCCAGCCTGGAAGTCACGAGAGAGGGGCAAATATTTATGTGTGATACCCACCAATTATATGCCATAAGGTTAAATGCCATACACCAACGGTAAAAGAATACGAGATAAACTGCCGGACAGAATGTAGTGAAATTATACAGAGGCGTTTGTGTTTGTGCAACATGCAAGCATGACTTTGTGTGAGTGCAAATTACACAAATGAGCCAAAACATTAAAACCACTCACAGATGACGCAAATAACATTGATTATCTTCTCACTGCGGCACATGTCAAGGTCTGTAGGCAGTGAAAAAGAAAGTGAAAATCGCACACTCGAATGCTCCAAATATTTAATGGTAGACAACGTTTCGAGCCAATGCTCTTCGTCGTGTGCGAGTTTCATTTTCTTTTTCATTGTCTTTCGCTGAACTCAGCGCCTGTATAAGGGATGTGCGTATTTGCCTGACTATTCGTAAGGTCTGTAGGCAGACCTTCAGCAGACAGACCATGGACAGTATGTGAATCTCCAGGTCAGACTGTTCGATATGAGAGAAATAGGCCTTGATTGACTTTGACAAGGGCCAGTTTGTTATGGCTAAGTGAGTGAGCGAGAGTATCTCTAAAGCGGAGAGGCTTGTTTGGTGCTCTTCGTCAGCAGTGTTCATGGTAGCGGTCCAAGAAGGGATAAACCATGACCTGGCAACCAGGTGTTTGGTACCCAAGACTCACTGATGCAAAAGGGTAACAAAGGCAATCCCATCTGGCCGACTGGCCCAAACTTATAAGAGGTCTGCCTTGGCACAAGTCGTGGTGAATTTTAATGACACTTGCGTGAGGATTGTGTACCTACATACAGCGGATCACACTGTGTACTGTGCCCATTCAAACTCTTATTCATCCCCAAAAGCACCAACATGGGGCATGTGACCACTGCCACCGGACCCTGGGGCAGCTGAAGAAGGCCGTCTGGTCCAGCGCGTCCTGTTCTCTTTTACATCATGTGCTTCAGCCGGATACATGTGCTGCATTTACCTGGGAAGAGATGGCATCAGGATGCATTATGGGAAGAAGACAAGCTGGTGGAGGGAGTGAGATACTCTGGGAAATGTTCTGCTGGGAAACCCTGAGTTTGGGAATTCAGGGGACATCAGTTTGATGGAGCTGTTTTGGCAGCACGAGGGGAACCTTCACGATATCAGGGCAGCATAATGTTGTGTGATTTTGTGACAATGCTTTTTTTTAATTGATTTTCATATGCGTTTTACATTTTTTTAATCCTTTGAGTAAATCTGAAAGCCTCAAAATTAGTACAATAACACGTTTATTTCAAGGTGTTGAATTAGCTTAATCATTTGCATAATTGTATTCAATCTCAGTTGATTCTGCTACATTCCCCTATTCCGGAGTGAGCTTCATCCATTTGTTGGTATTCATAGTTGTCTCTTGAGTTTAAGATGTACTGTTTGCTTCAGATTTCTATAATTCAGGTTTATTGTTGACCCCCCTCTGCTTCCAGGTGTGGGGGGAGGGGCCATGTCAGGTCAGCGGCAGGTCACCAGGTGCCTGGTCCCTAATCGGGAAGCGTGCCGTGACAAACTATCATTCACGCTGTCAACACATGACACTGCTGACAAAATGTCTGCTGACAATCGATTGCGAGAGTCGCGTTACCGTGCTTTGTCAGCAGGCGGCCGGTTTTGAAGAAGGGGGCCAATCGCAGCTGTGTCATCAATCTCCTCTCCTGCCCCCCCAGTTCCCAGGTGTGAGCCGGCTGGTGGTGGGGGAGGAGTCGCTGACAGGAAGTCCCCATCATGACCCTGACGGGGGGAAGCGTGTGGAAGGAGGCTGTTAGGACGCTGACCCCAGTACAGCTGGATGACATCAGCCTGTGAGATCAGAGAGACAGAGAGATGGGTGGCAGAGTGCACACTGTGAGTGTGTCTGTGTCTATCTGAGAATAACAGGAGACACTCTACTCCCGCTGTTACCTCCCAAACACGATTCCCCACACACAGCAACTATCTGCCACTCTCCGATCCTCATCTCCACCAGCTGCCAGGAGTGTACAATTAGCACTCTCTCAGCAAACTAGCGCTTCGACAGCCCCTGACAAGGCTTCTGTGTGACCTTCTGCAAGAGGTTGAGGCCATTTCCTGTTTCCTGTAAGTTGATATTTCACTAGAATCCCCTTTTTCCTGCCAGGGAATAACCCCCCCTCCAGAGACCCTCACCCTAACACTCCTTCTCACAGGCTCTCTCTTATTTTGCAGGCGCCTTTTTATAGTGAGAGTTTTCAGTCAGGTCTCTGCGCTCGAAAGACCAGCCTTCAGTCTCTTCTCATAACTGTTGTTTCAGCACATTGTCCTGGGCTCTGCTCTCGGGATATATGTGTGTATTCTGTGCACGGGATAGGCCTGAGATATGCGATGTTTAATCTCTGGCCTGGTTAGGCCGGGGATATGCAGTGCTAACACTGCTCTTGACGCAGTGGGGTCCAGTAATGCCGCGCTGAAGCAGCATGCCCGTTTGCGGCCCGGGCCGTGGGAGAGATCAGTGGCCGTGGCTCTGATCCGCGCTGACAGTGTTGTGCTGGAGTCAGTCTACTGAGAGGATGCTGAGGAAACTCTGCAAACTTTCACACGGCGGCTCGCTTTGTGCCGCTCAGACTGTTTCCTGCTCCATACCCGCAGGGAGGCCCCAACTCTCTCTTTCTCTCTCTCTCACTCTCTCTCTCTCTCTCTCACTCTCCCTCTATCTTTCTCTCTCTTCCTCTCACTCTCTCACTCTCTCTCCGTCTCTCTGAGTCTCTCGGCTTCGCTTTCCTTGTCTGTCTCTCTTACTCTCTTCCTCTTGTTTGCTCTTTCTGTCTCACTGGATATCTCTCCCTCCCTTCTCTCTCAATCTTAATTCAATTTAAATTTCAACAAAAGCTTTTTTCCGGCAAGCGTCTTGAAATAGATATTGCCAAACTATCATCAAACACCAATCACAAATGACAGATGTAAAGTTAAAAACTTCACCCATGTGTAGTCTTACAGGAATAATGATCAATAATGCCACTTAAATGACTATTGATATATAATAGTAGAAAATATATATGACCGCAATGTACAATGACATGCCAGTCACTATCTGAAAACTGCACACCGAAGTCAGCACGACTCGTGCAGTTATTTTCCAGAATGGAGTTGTATATTAAGCTCATACCATGGTTACCTCACATGTTCATCTAAAGACATGATTTTTGCACCTTCATCTGAAAATTGCATTTATATCCAGGCAAATTTTTCTGCTACAATTAACTTATGCTGCCAGGATATAACTAAAACTACTGCAGCTACATTCATGCAAAAGAGCAGACTCTAATTTTATTTTGTTTCATTGCTTAACAAGAGCTTCAGTCGCCAGTTCCACGGCATCATAGTTCCACAGTCGATGTGGGATTGTGCTTTCTCCCAGTTGTCATAATCACCAAACATGCCAAAGATATTAATAGTCCTCTTGGAGAACTCAAACTTGATGTCTCGGTCTTATTTTTAGCCTTCACTTCTGATGTTTGCAACTACACAACACAAAGTGACAGTTAAATTTAGCCTGGAATTCAAACGCGGTAAGTGTCAAGAGACAAATATTCTCGGGACTTACTTCATAGCCGTGTGGTTACGGGGAAATAACACACACACTTCGAATGGATTTCAACCATTCACAATTGTGTATTTATGTAATGAATATTAAATAGGCAGGTTGCCCCAATCGCTATCAGGTATTATGATAAATTTGAATATGTCAATATTTTAACTACAGTTTTACCAAAAAATGCTGATTGTGTTTAAAATTATGAAATTGTAAGATAAAATGAGCTGACCAGTTATTTCCATGCCACTACATGCATACAGGCAATGCTGACGTCCCAGTCCATCAGCGAATTGGCCTGTGGGTGACCTCTGTGGTTCCTTCGATGTCTGGGTCAGCAAGATTATTAACTTGGAGATTCACATGAATGAAGACAGGGCTGCCAGGAGAGGCACCATCATTGATACTGTATTCCCTGGAGCGTCTGCGTTTCTGGTCGCATGCTACTGTACCCTGTCTGTCTAATTTAATTACACATTGATCCCGTTTCTCTCGATAGCCTCACAGGACTTAGGAATGTATATACCAGGGGTTAGCACAGGCATGAGTTTCTCTACAGAGCTAACTGGCTCAAAGCAGGATTTCAATCTGCCTCATTTTAGCAAAAACGTCCCGCATTTCAGCCAAAACTTGTGTGCTGCGTACAGAATACACTTTTGATCCAAACTGAAACGTGCTGTGTTGTGCGGCAGTCATAGCAAATTCAGGCTGTAGTTCAATGCCCCATTTTAAACAGAACCAACATAAGGACGTATTTAATGAAAAATAAAGTCAACACACACACAAATGGACTTGCGTGCTAAATACAGTGAAAAATAGCTGGGCGATGTGGGGAGACGCAACATAAAAACATAGGATCCGACATGCCAGTGAACGGACTGCTCTCACAGGTCATTAGCTAGCGGTGAGTTAGCCAGCATCTCAGGTTTTAATTACAGCCGTGGATAAGATGAAGGGAGGCAGCTTAATGAATGAGAATGAAAAAACGACTGTGGCACTCACTTATGGAATTACGTGTGGCAAACTGGGAGCTCGATCGCAGAGAGCAGTAAAGTCAATTGCTTCTGACTCCTTTTTAGCGGTCTTTAATCCCACATACTGTAGTATCCGGCTCTGGGAAATGCTTCAATTGCCACCCTGACACTTGCACGATTTTTGTCCATACAATGCCGCGCAATGCGTTGTGGCAAGGCGTGCCATTTCGGTGGTACGTAGCGGAGCCTTGTTTGCGCCCTCTTCGCGCACTGTACACGCATAAGTTGCGCACTGTCTACGCAATGCGCGGCCAAAAATTTGAACGATGCGCGAACAATGCGTGAACACTTCGTGAGAAGTTCCTGCCATGCACGAATGGTTCATGACGTGCGCGAACTATGCGTGAGCTGGGCGTGCCATGATCACGTGAACAACTCGTGACAACACCCTAACACGGCACGTATTGACACGGCACCATTGCTAGTTTCGCGCTGAGTTCGCGTAGTGTTCACGCATGGTTCACGCAAGTGGCACGCACATGGCACAAACATTGCGTGCCGAATTTTTGAACGTTTCAAAATATCCACGACGCATTGTGCGGCATTGCGGGAACAAAAATCGTGCAAGTGTCAGGGTGGCATATCTCAGATCAACAGAACGAAACATCTGTGAGTGATTGGGCGTGCAGTAGGCCTATATATTCTTTCACATTCTAAAAAATTTAAACAAGTTGCTAAGATTAAGTATAACCAGTATGCGGTTCATGCGTAGAAATGCCGAAAAGCTTTTCTTAATGCTGGGCAAAGCAAGCTCTATTGCAGTGTGGAATGGTCCTAACAGTTCCCACTGAATTTTCAGATTTCAATTCTTTTGCTTCACTCACCGTTGCTGTCACTCAAAGCTTTCATGTCAAAACATTGTCAAATCGCGATTCAAATTATTGTCTTTTCAAAGGGAAATTTAATTGCAAAGTGACTTAAAGACAAGTGTTCTCCTTTAGATAGGTGGCAAAACCAGCTTGCTTTTGTTCAAGGTTAAAGCTATGTGTCAAAATACATTCACGTCAGGTCCAGCGGAGTGTTCAATTGCTTCCTCCAACTGGATGCAATAAGGCACAATTGTCATGTCAACTGTCATGAGCGCTGAACTGAATGCAGGCATGCTGTTTCATAGGAGAGACTGCAAATACTAATTTCACAAATATCAATGTAAAAATATTGATTGAAGTGAGGAGTTTATAGTGCATCATCTTTCACATAATGAAGAATGTGCCAGTAATCATTGCTGACAGAAAAAAAAACTCAGCTCCTTGACAGAGACATCCATTGTTCAGTTCCTGGAAACATAGACAGGGCTCGTCACAGAATTACTTGCGTGATTCATGTCGAAGGCATTTTTCTGCAACCTAAGAAATTGTGTAGGATTAAGATTTGTTTGTGGGGCTGTTGTTTATTCTGTATACCCCACATATCTGGCATTCCTGTGACTAGCATGAGCCAGCATGGAGCTTTCATAAAGATTGAGCCCTCAGCTTTGTGCTGCCTTTACCAAAATATGCATGCAAGCTATTACATGCTGAAGTTTTCAAAGTGCAATATAAAGGCTTCATTGGTTTCATACCGTGCAAATTTCATGACAGAAAATATTCCAGGTGATTATAAATGAGAATACTGAATAACTAAATTTTAGTTGCTGTAATGCGGTCATTGTGCCGATCTGTTGTGGTGAAGAAGGAGCTGAGCCGAAAGGCGAAGCTCTCAATTTACCAGTCAGTCTACGTTCCTACCCTCACCTATGGTCAGGAACTTTGGGTCATGACCGAAAGAACGAGATCTCGGATACAAGCGGCTGAAATGGGTTTCCTCCGCAGGGTGGCGGGGCGCTCCCTTAGAGATAGGGTGAGAAGCTCTGTCACCCGGGAGGAGCTCGGAGTAGAGCCGCTGCTCCTACACGTCGAGAGGAGCCAGCTGGGGTGGCTCGGGCATCTATATCGGATGCCCCCTGGACGCCTTCCTGGGAAGGTGTTCGGGGCATGCCCCACCGGGAGGAGGCCGGGGAAGACCCAGGACACGCTGGAGGGACTATGTCGCCGGGCTGGCCTGGGAACGCTCGGGATACCCCCAGAAGAACTGGAGGAAGTGTCCAGGGAGAGGGAAGTCTGGGCATCCTTGCTTAGACTGCTGCCCCCGCGACCCGGCCCCGGATAAGCGGAAGAAGATGGATGGATGGATGGATGGATAGATAGTTGCTGTTTCATGTAATTAATTTGATTGACACTTAATTTCTTTCAGAAAATGTCCAAGAAAAATAAAATTTCCGAGTCAAAGGAGGAACCGTTGAACCTTAATGCAATGAAAATACGCTATATGAGTGTGTGTGTGTGTGTGTGTGTGCGCGCGTGCGTGCAAGTGTGTGTATGTGTGCATGCACGAGTGTGTGTGTGTGTGTGTGTGTGAAAAAGATAGGGAGTGAGAGCGAAGAGAGCAGTGCTTGAAATGGGCCGGTTCTCACCGGTACGCAATACCGCCACCTCTGATTTTTACCCCTTTGCGCACCGTAACTTCTTACGGCGCCCTACAGCGTACCGTCACCTTTTGAAGAGTCGAGGTACGCATATTGTAGCTGTAAATTACGGTCTGTGCGGTTATTTATTTGATCTTTTTAAGCAACGTTTAATTTATTTTTATATGCACTTGACAACCGTACAGTCTTCCGCACGAGTGCATTCCAATGTAAAAAAAAAAAAAAAATTTCCGTTGTAGTTCTTATGTAGTTCCTAAGAACGGCAAATGAAATTCAAGCCAATTATATATTATTTTATAAAGAGAAGTCTACCCAAAATGCACCATTTTACCGCATCGCGCGAATTTACGTGCATACAGAGCGTTTCAAAATCTTTATTTAGCCAGTCGTCACTTGCAACTGAAAACAGTACGATTTCGAGGATGTTAGCGTGGCTTAATTGTGCGAACACTGCGAAACGAAAGCGATTTTCCCCGGACAAAGACCCGAAAGAAGCTCCCCTTATTATTAATTCAACTGAAACAGATAATTCTGCGTTGGAAATGTTATCTGGCGGGGAGCCTTCTCTGGTCTACGATCCACCTGCCTCAAGATCACCGGCTCGCACGGAGCCGCCAGCGTAGCCTAAGCCATGGCGTTAGTGCTAGGGTACGGTTTTTTCCTCTCATAACTGTTTTTGATGCCCTAGCCACCACCACAAATAACCTACGAATCTGTGGGAAACACTGATGTATTGTCCATTATTCAGTTGGTTTGTATTCTACATTATTGACCTGTGTAGGCTTGCCTGTCAGTTAACATCTTATTTACAAAAATCTGTCCTGCCATGTTACATGTGTCATTCTGCCAGGTAATTTAAATGTCCACTCAGTCCATAATTATATGCATATTGGTTCACTTCCTAAAATTGGCTTGCTTGGAAATGGCCTGATTTCTGTAAAAAGCATTATACACTACAAAAAAAAAAGATTCTATTGAGTGGAATATTCTCATACCATATACCGTTATGACAACCGTTTCGAGAAAGCTGTAGTTCTGTTGTAGCTAGTCTTATTTTTTTCTGCAAAATTTTTCAATTTCGCCGATAAAATATTTCACATGAATCTTAGTTATTTGGTATTAAATTCATAATTTCTCATGAAATTATCAAAGATCTACTTGTAAATTGAGAATATGGGAGCTTAAGTAATACTAGTTAAGATATGCAGTGGTGGCTGCTGGGTTGGGGTTGGGGCGGAGTGTATTGCAGTTCTAATAAGGTTCTGGTTTGGTTTCGGTTATTCGGAGATGCTGATTCAGAGTACTGGCACCTTTTTTATTCCAATTCAAGCACTGGAAGAGAGTGAGCGCTCGTGTGAAAGGTTGTGATGTTTTGAGGTGATGCTCTGCTCTCAGTGAAGAGTTAAGAGGGGGTAAGGGAACAGAATGAATGGGGAATGTAAGGCTTGGGTCCATGTGTTGCTGTGGTCTGCAGTAACAGGCAGTGCTTTAAAAGCCGGCCCACTCTACTGGCTCAGATGGAGTGAGAAAACACCTCAGCAGTGTCCTCTGCTCCATGACCGCAGGACTTCCTCACAGATACCTTCCCCGCAAAAACATACATTGCATATGAGTGAAATTTCCAATTACCGCACAATTACCCCTAGGGACAGACATATCATGAAAGTCAATATTGATTAAAAAAACTTTATTACAGTGGAAGACCAGCATATTGGCTCCATGAAAAACCTGATTCACACCCTGTGCTCCAAACATGTCAGTTTTGGTAGCCCTGCAACAATAACCATCCAACTATAATGTTACAAATCTTACGTTAAAATGCTCGTATCAGCTCCAAATTTCATTTCCAAACAGGAGCAATTGATAAGAGTTTGCATACCAAAAAGCAAATTCCTAAGTTAAAAAGTTTTGAAAATATCCTCAGTCAAAAAAGAAACTTTACACTCATAAATTTCTAAATTTTTTCTTGAAACTTAATACAAGAGATATTATTATTATTATTATTAGGGGTAAATGCGTTGTCAAAGACATCATGACACACAGCAACTCCGACATGCACAAGCATGCAGCACGTCTTGAGCATACATCAAGGTAAAAGCATGTTTCCTCGTGTTCCTAGTCACGTGACCTTATGAGACACGTGCAGTTGAGCCCACGTTAGCACGGTAGAGTGACATCTCGGAAAAACAAGTTCTTACAGTCAATTTTCCGTTGATTTGCAATGCCACGACTGTCAAACATTCAACGTGAACGTGCCATTGGCATGCTGAATACGGGAACATCGGTCACTGACGCGTTGCACGGTTATGGGATGCAGTCGACGGACTATCCATGATCTTCGGACACGCTCTCCAACAAACTGGCGCCACAGCAGACCGACCTCGTTCGGGTAGACCACGCGTGTGACGACACAAGCAGAAGACCGACAAATCGCCTTCGCCATTTGCGTAATCGATTTCTCACTGCAACGCCCACTAGGAATGAATTGTTTAGAGGTCGTGTGACTGCCCAAACCATACATAATCGCCTCGCGCGCTGCTTCGTCTCCATGCACGTTGGCCATATCGTGGACCAATTTTAACCCAGTTATCTGAGATGGACTCAGCGTGATTGGAATAGGGTCGTTTTTAGTGACGAATCCAGATTCACTTTGCACTTCGCTGATGGGAGAGTTGGAGTTTGGAGGAGACGCGTGAACGCAACGCCCAGTGTTGTGTGCAGGAAGTGGACCGCTTTTAGGGCGGTAGTGTTATGGTTTGGGGTGCCTTTAATGGTCCTGCCCGCTCCCGACTGATGGTCGCTTCAAGGAAACCTAACTGCTGCAGGATACAGAGATCAAGTGCTCATTCCAGAGCTTTTGCCATTCATGGCAGCTCATGGCCCAGGTCTGACATTCCAACACGATAATGCCAGACCTCATACGGCCAATTTAACGCGGAATTTTCTTAGGAATGCTGGCATCAATTAATCCCATAGAACATGTATGGGATGTGTTGGGCAGAAGACTCCGTCAAGTAAGGAACCCTCCACAGAATTTGCAGGAACTTGGTGCCATGTTGGTTCAATTATGGCGACGCATCCCCCAAGCTGTGTTCAGACGCATCATTCAATCCATGAGGAGACATTGCGTCGCAGTTGTGAACGCTCATGGAGGGCATACGCGGTATTGACATGCTTTCATCAAGTTGTAACTTGCCATTTTTACTCTCTTACATTTCCGTAGCATTTCCGGTGGAACTGGTTACATTATGAACATGATTTTTATGGTACACCGTCCTTAATGGGTACAGAATGGAATTAAATCATTATTTAAAACCACTTTTCTTGTATGTTCAACTTATCAACCTCCAAACGAGTGTGAAGTTTCTTTTTTGACTGAGTATATAACAAAATGAAAATTTGGGGATTGTCGATATTTTACGTTTTTTTGCAAGCACTATATTAACTTTGGTGTAGCACACTGGATCTGCATCATACACTCATTATTATCCCTGTGGATAGGAATACCACTCATTTCATCACCAAACATGTCCAGAACGTCTCCAAACTCAGTACACATGTACAAAACAGGTTGCACGTCTCTTTTAAAGTCACAAATTATACCACCTAAAATTTCTTTGAAAAAAAAAAAAAAATGTGGTATTGAGTAAATGGCTGTTGCATTTGATAATAGTACCGTAGGGGCATCTTATGTTAAAATATGGAGAGGCTACTCCAAGGCTAAGTGGTATTTCTAATAGAAAAACTGATTATGTAACGTCAGACACTTTTATAATTTTAACCAAAATACAGCCCCAGGGGATAGGATATGATGCTTAGATATAGCTCAGGATGTTTTGTAATGTGTATCTTTACCTGAAAAACACAACAGCAGTGACATATATTGGATATGTACAGTTATATGAGCAGATAGCTGAATAAAATAGATACGCTGTAACGTCAGACACTTTTATAACCTATGCCTCTGTGATCGACTACAGGGGGTATATAACTCGTCTAAAACATAAACAAGGTGCCTCTGACGACTGAGCATGCGCAAGGGATCGAGACCACTTCCGCCGGTTAATCTACGGCGTCTCAAAGTTTCGCGCCTCGATTCAGCGAATAAAAGTGTCTGAAGTAACATCGAGCGAAGTACATGCATAGGAACCTAACGGAAGTAAGTATCGATACAACAACTGGTCAGGATTGTTGAAAATAATCATAAATATGAGCAAAAAACACAGAAAAACTGTAAAGAATACACAGGAGGAGGCCAAACGTTGATGTAACGTCAGACACTTTTATCCAGTTTAAAATTGCGTTTTGATGTGTAGCATGTAGGTGAATGACAGTAGACCCAAAATCTTTACCCCAACATACTAGCCCTAGGCACTGTTCAAAGTGAGGGTAATAGTTATAATCTGTCTGCATTGGTTGTACAGTACATGGTGGGTTAAAATAAAAGTGTCTGACGTTACAACACCTACTTATTTCTGATTCAAGCCATGGCACACCAGAAGGGAGACTCAACCAACGGTTCAACCTAATGAATCTTGGAGCCAACACCCCAGGTCACATGAGAAATAAGTTTGGGGTATACTATAAGTGCCACTGTGGTAATTACACACACCCAAATATTTAAAAAATGTCCCAAAAACAGGTTTTTGAAGCATTTTTCCACTTTGAAGGCCCATACCTCAGGGAATACCCATGGAATTCACACAAGCTTACACTTTTCTGAAAGCCCTAACTGTCCTGCATTGAATGAGACTAAGATCGGCCAGATTGGTGGATTCATTTTTATTCTGTAGCACTGAGAAGGAGGAAAGGCTGGAAAAAGGCCAAATGGACGCTAATTGAAAACCTGACCCATATATGTACATACCCATGCTAAAATGTGCAATTTTTGTGTATTATTTAATAAATATTTGTTTTCTCAAACAAAAATGATTTAGAATTGAAACTGAAAGCAGTGATGTGTAGATTATACTGTTGGTGCCACACCCCTAATGTCTCACTTATTGTCCCCTCCCCCTCTCCAGAGACCTGTGTGTCTTTTAGAAGTATTCTCTCCCTAATTGGTTTGGGGCCTTACGTTCCTCCCGTCATCCAGGTGTAATCCGTTATGTGCTCCATTCCACGGTTTTCCTGCAGTGTATGTAAGCTTTAGTTCTGTGTTGCCAGAGGGTTACAGGATTCTTCATCCCTGGATTTTTTGTCCCAGAATTTTTCTTCCCCGGACTTTTTGTCCTCAGACTTTTCGTCGCTGGACTCTTCATTCCCAAGGACTTTTCAACCCTAAATTTTTCGTCCCCTAATGATTACAAAACATGCCACCATTGTTGACAGACGGATGGAGGGATGGACGACAGACAGATCACCATGATATTAGGGTTAGGATTGGGTTAAGAATTAGGCGTATAATGCAGGAACAGGGCAAAGCATTATTGGGGATGAACAATCTGGGGACAAAGAATCCGGGGACAAAAATTCCTAGGGGACAAAAAGTCCGGGGTTGAGAAATTCAGGGACGAAAAGTTCAGGGACAAAAAGTCAGAGGACGAAGAGTCCTAGAGCCATTACAAAGTTACTGGATTGTCATGCTTTATGCCCTGAAGCAACCAGTCAAGGTTTGTCTTCTAAAACCCCTGGCAATAATTATGGAATCACCAAACATGGAGGATGTTCATCTAGGTTTTTTTTTTTTTTTTTTTTCAAATGAACAAATCATAGATATGGCACAGAACAATTTTTGTTGCAAACTTAACATTCAGGATTCATGATACACACAGCAAACAAATTAGATTAAATTATTTTTATTAGTGGCATATTATGATGTCCTGAAATCTTTGAGGCAGAGATTTCACTGATGAAAAACAATATTCTCCAACAAGCTAGTTCCAACTTCCTTGAATACCAGTTGAGAGATCAGCTTTGCATGAGGAGGCCTCATCATGGACCTTTTTTTTTCCACCATAAATTTCCAATTGGATTGAGATCTTGAGATTCAGGGTGTTTTGATGTCATTGAGTTGGTATGTCTTTCCTAAAGAAAGGCATATCGACCCATTCTTCCAGCAAACAAGTCTTATATTGTACCACAGTGTGGAGTCTTTGTTGTTGCATTTTGCATTTCAAAACGCACCACATGTTCTTTACTGAGGACAGATCGGGACTGTAGGCAGGTCAGTCCAGCACCCATATCCTCTTCCATGCCTTGATCATGAGTGCAGAATGCGGTTTTGCATTATCTTGTTAAAATATATGTCGACAATCATGGAAAAGATGTTATCTAAAAGACAGCATATGTTGCTCCACAATCTCAGTGTACTTTTAAACATTAATGTTGCCTTCACAAAAATGCAAGTTGCCCTCGCCAAAGGCACTGACACAACCCCATACCATGACAGAGCATGGCTTTTGGACTTGTTGCTGATGGCAGTCTGGATGTTCCATTTCTTCTTTGGACCAAAGCACATGGAATCAATTTCTTCCCAAAACGACCTGAAATATGGATTCATCTGACCACAATGCACATTTCTACAGTGTGATGGTCCGTTGCAGGTGCCTCCGAGCCAAGAGAAGTTGACACTGTGTCTGAACACTGCTAAGATCCTTTATTCCCCCTTTTTGGACAGTAAAGTTTTAACTGGCATTTGTGGATGTAACAATGCATTGCAGTACTTGACCAAGATTTTCCAAAGTAGCCCTGAGGCCATGTGGTTATATCACTGATCACTCCCGGGTAAATGATGGTTCCCGATGCAGTACCCTCTGAATGATCAGAGATCATGGGTACTCAGCTCAGGGTCGCGCCCTTGCCCTTTCCTCACAGAAATTCTTCCTGATTTCTTTAATTTTTTAATTATGTTATCCACCATAAGAGGTCACATATCCAAATTGCTGCCTATCTTTCTTTGAGGAATATTATTTTTGAACGTTTCAATTATTTTCTTATGTGGGAAATTTGTGGGGAAATAGACAATCCTCGGGCCGTCTTTGCTCCTAAGGACAAGGCTTTCCCTGGATGCTGCTTTATCTTCTCCTGGGTTGTACCAACTTTTTTTTTTTTTAGCATGCATTACAGGCATGAATGGCAGGAATCAAAGTATACTTACAAAAAAATAAAGTTGACCAGACAATAATCTTGTCATCATACTATCTGCACTAAGAAGCAGGCTAATGTGAATTTAGAAATCACCGCTTTTTTACGTGTATATTCCACACTGTCCCAACTTTTTTGGATTTGAGGCTGTGGAACATACCCATGCAATAACATTTATGTAAAAACAATTTTGGGATGGAGGGGGTATACGATCTCCGAGTGGTTTCTAGTTTAACCATGTTTCAATTACCGTTATTCTGCCCTGTGACCCCTGCAGACATACTTCAGGGCATGGATGTTCTGGATTAGATCTGCCGCTAAACCCAAGGCCTGATTTGCATTAGCCCTATAAAACCTGTGCACCCGTATTTTCTTGACCATTTGTTCCAGGCCGAGAAAAACACGGAAGTCTGACTGGATAAACGCATACTTCCTCTCGAGTAATGTTGAAAAAATAATTGTTTATTTGTCCATTTACTGAAACTAAATATTAGCAAAAAGTGGTTGTAAATACAAAATAAAATTGAATTTGACAAAGAAACATGATTACAGTGATTCAATGAGTAAAAGTGTGGTCAAAACAATGTTTTCTACCAAGGCCCCTGCTTTCCATCGGCTTTCCATCAGCTCGCCAAAAAAAAACCGTATTCTACGTGGCATAACCTCTGACCTCACATGACCTTAAACATGATGCAAACAATAGGTGCATATACGTCTTCAAATTATAAGTAATCAATCACCCTTCAACAAAATTCTAAATATCCAAATAAAAAAGATAATGTGTATGGGTCCATAAAATGCAGCTGCTGTATTCAAACCTGTGAAATTTCAGACCTATTTTAAATTCTAGTGAAGATCCCAATGATCCCAAATATGTCCAGCTGAATTGCAGGGAAATGTGTGAAAAACCGTGTACAGGATTGAGATCTTTTTTTTCCATTTGATGTAATGCAGTGACCATAAAAACATAGCATCCTGGGTTTGAATATTTCACCTAATATAAGTGTGATGTAGCTTCAGCGAAGCGCTACGACCAACAGATACAGAATATGAAAAAAAAAAATGTCTTTCTTAAAGCAATACGTGACAACTTTTATGCCTGAACAAAAATGCCTTATAATTATTTTACTGTTATATTGACTAAAAATATTGCTAATGATCATTCTACCATTTCTATAATGTCAGCAGTTCTTTTACTATGGGTGCCTGAAGTGGCCGCGGTCCGTCCCAGACCACTAGGCCAAATGCGCATATTAACGACAGTGCAATTACACCCGGGAACTGTAGGGGCGCTGTTTAGTCAAAAGTTTAAGAAACTGTCATGCATTGCTTTAAGGGAAAACCCATTTAAAGTGGTAATCCGTAAGATTTTCGTCTCGTTACAGTCTGTTAAGTCAGTGTCTATCAGAGAGGGGGGATAAAACAACGGTGATTGGGCCTATGACCCACTGCTGAAAGAACTTGTATTTCATTCTTTGCCAGGTAAAGCGATCAGTGTGCCTGTGGCGACATTCCCGCGCTATATTCAAATACAGGCGCACATGAAGTAACGCTTTTTACGTCAGTAAGCAGTGTTTGGTCTGTCCAGAAGGTAGGAGGAGCCGCGAGCTAGCTTGAAGAAAGTAAGGAACCCCTGAGAAGCAATGGCAAGGTAGATGTCAGAAGGGATCCAGTAGCGGTACTTTCCCTAGCCTGAACCTTGGCGCTATCCCCTAACCCTAAATCTAACTTGTCCCTTACACTATATGTCAGTTTTACGGATGGGATTAAGTGAGGACCGTTAAAAATCCAGCCTTCCAAGAAGCGGAAAGTATCGCTACTGGATCCCTTCTGACGTCTACCCAATGGCAAATACCATACTGTGTAGCTATACTGTGCACAGTAGAAACTAACGTTAGCTGAGTCTCTGTTGAGGCTACTATTGAAACTAAAATAATAACGTAATTTCAGGAAGCAAACGGGGAAAAACCTACGTTAACCGACTCGACAAATTATTTTTATTTAAAAAAAAAAAAGTTATAACGTTACCTGTTAACCAACTACCGTTTTCATCATTTACACAGGGCTCTCAGCTTTCACATACATATTCAGCTTGAGTTTAAATAGCATATTCACGTTCCCGTGCTCTAGTCAGAAATTTTCTATCAGACCGTTGTAGAGATTCTCAGATGGAATTGAAGTCCTTGTGCATTGAAGTTTATCAGTTTCACATGTGTTATGGTGGATTTCGCCACTAGTAATATGAGAAAAATTGCGATTCCGGAATTCTCATGCTTTTCTTCACTCAGGGGGTTGGAAGCAGTGGAATTGCATAAAAATGTTTCAGATGGTCTCATTTCATTTAAACAATTTGAACGATCGTGAAACACGCATTTCGTTGATTGAATAATTACTGACTACAGCACGGGAACGTGAATGAAGCGCAAATTCTCATGGCGAATGCGTGAGAGTTGGCAGCCCTTTAAATTAATTGATTTATCATAATAGCCAAACATGTTACTGGAATGAGATTACCCTAATGGATGACTAACGTCACATAATTTTTACTTTTATTGAGTTCAACTGCAGTGTCAAAGAGCATCTTTCCTGTCTGCATGAGAGTTGAGGAGGCGTGGAACTGGTAAGAGCCGTCAATTTACCGACGTCATACAGGCGACACTGTTGGGTCTCGACAAGAGTTATGGGAAATGAGGTCCAGAAGCGCACCTGCAATTACAGCTTACTGCCAAAGATGTCAATAGAAGCAAACCAATTCAAATCTTACAGATTACCACTTTAAGTAAAAAAAAATCAGAGTTTAAGAGGTTAACTGCAGCATGGTCAGGAAAAAAAAAAAATGCAATTTGGGGGAGTTTGGCTGGGCATCTGTCCTTCTGTTCTGTGTGCTGTATCTTTGTGACAGGCCTTCTGTAAGAAGTGCTACACAAATAAAATTGCATTAATTTGAATTGAATTGACGAGCCAGTAAACTACATTGAAAATCCCAGGAGTGCTTGCTGAGTGTTGAGATGGAGAAACATATTTTATTGGACTCCACCCAGGCTGCCCCTCCCCCTCCCCCTCCCCCTCCCCCTCCTCTGCCCCCACACGGCACACACCCCCCTCCTCATCACTCCATCACAACAACCCCACCCCCCACCCCCCACCCCAACCCCACCACATTATTTCTCTTTTTCTCTCCCTCCGTCTCTCTCTGAAAGGCCGGTCACCCAGACACGTGGCGGCCATTTTTCTGTTCTCTCCTTTTCTTCTCAGAGACTCGTTAATGCAAATAACAGCAGCTGGAGATTTCTGAGGGGGAGCTGCGTGCGCGCGCGTGTGTGTGTGTGTGTGTGTGTGTGAGAGAGAGAGAGAGAGAGAGTGTGTGTGTGTGTGTGTGTGTGTGTGCGTGTATGCGCTTGTGTGGGTGTGTGCGTATGCTTGTGTATGTATGTGTGTGTGTGTTTGTATGTGGGTGTGTGTGTGTGTGTGTGTGTGTGAGAGAGAGAGTATGTGTGTGTGTGTGTGTGTGTTTGTATGTGGGTGCATGTGCTCGTGTATGCAGGTTTCTGTGCGTATGTAAGAGCATGTGTGTATGTGTATTTACGTGTGTATATTTGAGTGTTATGAGGGTGTGTGCTGTGCATGAATGCATGTTGTTGTGTTTATGTGTGTGCGTGTGTATGAGGCTGTGCATGCATGTATGACTGTTTATGAGAGCGTGCCCATTTGTCTGCGTGTTTGTTAGACACCTAAGTTCATGTCTGTGTTCTTGAGGAGCGAGTTGCTGTTTTCTGGCGAACATAAACTCTTGCCTGAGACTCATGCAGACGGTACACAGTGTGCAGATTTTGGGGGACGGGTGGGCGTCTGTTGCACCCCTTCTAATAGCCGGGGGCAGGGCGCTCGACCGGCTGCTTCCACAGGGAGAGACAGATGGAAATTCACGCTGCACTGATCGCGGCTCAAGTTCTCCGCTCTTAGAGAAAGTTATGTTACTTATTATATCCTTAATGTAGAGTACATGGCCAAAGGTATGTGGACACATGCTCATTCCAAAGCATTGGTGCGATACAGTCAGTCCTCTTGTTGATTTTACGGCCTTTACTTTTCTGGTTAAAATTCTCACCAGATACCAGTTCTAACATTGCAGCGGGGCTTTGCTTCCAGAATGTGTTTGTTCAGGCAGAGGTCAGGTATTTCCGCAGACCAGTCAAGTGGGTCAACATTGATCTCTACAAGAGATTTCCTGACCTCATTGTGTATATGGGGGCATTGCTTTGTAAAAACATGAAAGATGAAGTAAAGAATCATCTAGAATCTCTTCATACGCTGCAGGTTCTGCGTCTTCCTTCAGTCGAACTATGAGGTTCGATTAGTACCATAAAAAAGGGTTGTTCACATACTTTTGGCCGTACAATCCAGTTGCAGTATTTTGAGTCATTCTTTGAATACACCTCCGTCTATGACCAGAGTTTCTGGTGTTTCAACTGATTTTGTATTCAGATTGCACACCGATCTCTCTCTCTCTCTCTCTCTCTCTCTCTCTCTCTCTCCGGTACACATTTGCAAGGAAAAACTGAATTTGTAGGAAGAGAACAGGATAATATCCATAACGGAAGTTAATTTACAAGCAACTATGATGAAAATTTCTGTGGGCTTGAGATAGTGACTGGACCCCTGATTTTGAGATGGGGTATGGCCGTTACCAATATAATTACACCACTGTAGTTGCCCATGATGCTTAAATAATGGCAGCTTGTTAGACAAGAATGAGGCCTCCCAAAGGAAAGGACATGGCATTAAGAGAAATGATCCTTTCGTGCTGGGGCTGCTCACTGCTCCCTGATCACTCCGAAACGCACAAGCGCATGTCCCTGTACAGCTGTTTCATCCGCTATTAAACCAGCGAAGCGCTTCCCACAACCCTCTTCCAGAAAAAGTCGCTGTAGAAAACCTCCACCCTTCTTTTCAACCCAGAATCCCGAACCCCAGAACCCCATAATTGTACACTGCAACTCCCCCCGTCTCAACTGTCTCCACCCAGCCCCACCTCTCCACACCCAAATCCTACACCCCCCCGCCCCCCTCCGCTGGTGCAGGGCAGGCTGTTTCCCTTGGTCCTCTCAATTGTCTGCCTATGTCCTCTCATGTCGTAAAGACACATGGTGTCCATATTGAAAGGATTACCGCTAATTCATGAATGAAATCTGTTCACCAGTCCCTCTCTGAATTTGTGAGCATGACCATTGTCACAATGAAAGGTTCACCTCTTTTGTTTATGAACAAAAGGACAATAAGTTGGCAATGTCTTTTGGATAAATAGGCGGGTTTTGTAAGCAGTTTTGGCTCAATATCATTTTCAATCCACAGTAATGACGGAAAATGTTTATGGAGTAAATTGAAGCGTTTATGATTACTCTGTCTACGCTGTCTCTGTAGTGATTCGCTATATTTCCTGTGGCGTATTACGTTAGTGTGTGAGAGGAACAGACGGGCATGTACTGCAATCTAAATGGTGTAATATTACCATCTGCTGGCGAAAAGGAGAAACGCACATGATCTCACATGTTGAGGGAAAACGGACTAAAAAAAATTAAAAAATAAAAAGACAGACCCTCCCTGAATATTACCTCATCCTCCTGGAAAGACTCAAGCAGCATTTCATTCAGTGACTCATTCACTGTTCAATTTATTCACACCAGATAGCCCACCGCCTAGTCACCCAGCAGCTAAAGCTTGGCTGGTTACTGAACTGGGATTAGTATTAGCGTGCTTTGAAAGGGGATTTGAATTTAACCTGGCTTCCTCTGGCTGGCCCTTTAAAAAACATCCCACAAAACAATTGTCTATGAAATTTCTTTTTCAGGTCAATTAAACTGATGAATATTGAGATAATACTTGTGATAATTTTATAATCATACAAATCCCAATTCCAGTGACGTTGTGTAAAACGTGAATAAAAACAATACAATGATTTTTGAATCCTTTTTGACCTATATTCAATTGAGTACACTACAAAGACAAGATATTTAATGTTCAAACTGATAAACTTTATTGTTTTTTGGAAATATTCACTCATTTTGTATTTGATGCCTGCAACACATTCCAAAAAAGCTGGGACAGGGGAAACAAAAGACTGGGAAAGTTGAGGAATGCTCAAAAAACACCTGTTTGGAACATTCCACAGGTGAACAGGTTAATTGGAAACGGGTGAGTGTCATGATTAGGTATAAAAGGAGCATCCCCGAAAGGCTCAGTCGTTCACAAGCAGGGATGGGGTGAGGTTCACCACTTTGTGAACAACTGCGTGAGAAAATAGTCCAACAGTTTAAGAACAATGTTTCTCAATGTGCAATTGCAAGGAATTTAGGGATTTCATCATCTACAGTCCATAATATCATCAAAAGATTCAGAGAATCCGGAGAAATCTCTACACGTAGGCGGCAAGGCCAAAAACCAACATTGAATGCCCGTGACCATCGGTCCCTCAGGCGGCACTGCATTAAAAACCGACATCACTGTATAAAGGATATTACCATGTGGGCTCAGGAACACTTCTGAAAACCATTGTCAGTTAACACAGTTCATCGCTACATCTACAAGTGCAAGTTAAAACTCTACCATGCAAAGCAAAAAGCCACATATCAACAACACCCAGAAATGCCACTGGCTTCTCTGGGCCTGAGCTCATCTGAGATGGACTGAAGCAAAGTGGAAAAGTGTGCTGTGGTCTGATGAGTCCACATTTCAAATTGTTTTCAGAAATCATGGACATCGTATCCTCTGGGCTAAAAAGGAAAAGGACCATCTAGATTTTTATCAGCGCAAAGTTCAAAAGCCAGCATCTGTGATGGTATGGGGATGTGTTAGTGCCCATGGCATGGGTAACTTGGACATCTGTGAAGGCACCATTAATGCTGAAAGGTACATACAGGTTTTGGAGCAACATGTGCTGCCATCCAAGCAATGTGTTTTTCAGGGACGTCCCTGCTTTTTTTCAGCAAGACAATGCCAAGCCACATTCTGCATGTGTTACAACAGCGTGGCTTCGTAGTAAAAGAGTGCGGGTAATAGACTGGCCTGCCTGCAGTTCAGACCTGTCTCTCATTGAAAATGTGAGGCGCAACGTCCCAACTTCATTGAAATTGGGGTTTGTATTATAATTTAATGCTACTGTAACAGGTCAGATCCAAAACCTCTGCAAGTGTAATGGATGGTATTCAGAGAAATAATGTCCCATCAAAAACAGAGTAAGTGAAAATTAAGGAGGTATACATGATTGAAACAAGTTGGGATACCTCTGCAGTATAACCAAAAATAATTCATGAAGTTGTGCATATTCTGTCTGAATATGCAAATTATATTTGCGTGAAGGATGGAATCAGAAAATTTATCAATTCTCACCCACTCCATGGTGGTTTTATGGCTAAAATAAAGCCTAAATTATTTATTTATTTATTTATTGGACAAGAGTGTCAAATTGATGAATAATATGATGATCTAAATTTCAGCCTGGAGGTTGACAAGTTTTAGATCTGACCCTTCCTTATACCTGCAAATACTGCCATCACTGACTCCAGCTCAATCAGCTAATTCATTTGCATATATCACCTTATACACTCAATCTACGTAGTCATATGCATCAACACCAGTTCACGTAGAGATTGGACCACAATAGAACTCAACAATGCATTAATGCAGAAATAGTGCTAATTTAATAAATTCGAGAGGACGTTGCTCTGAGGATCCATGGTTCACTTCGTTTCTCAACCATTGTTTTTTATGATTTTCCCCAGCGGAGGGCGCCACATTATCAGTTTGCCTCAGGAGCCTGTTAACCAGCGCCCTCTGTGATGAGAAGTCAAAGCATGACGAAGAATGCACTTCAGATAATCGGCACAGCGAGCGTGAAATTACCGCATTTCCACGCACGTCCGGTCGCCACTCACAATACTAGGTTAAAGACAGCCATCGGCACTAAGGAACTGAGGAGATCGGCCTGTTTCCTACCTTCATTGGATGACTGAACCTCACACCTGACCTGCATGAACTCGGCAACTGCCATCCTCTGTAGATCTGCAGGTCCGTGCTGTCCACCGCAACCAATATCAATCTGACTATTTGCTTTGACAGGAAACAACATTCCAACTATAAGCACCCCTGCAAGATCTTGTCCAATTCAAATGGAAAAAAAGATAAATAGGTCCAGACTTTAGTGAATTTGAGACTGATGACACAAGCACACCATTTCTTCGTTAACAATGAAAAACTCACACAACCTATTCCAAGCATTCCTATCGCAGAGTGAAATTGAATGTGCTACAATGATGTTACACTATTATGACATAGCTCATATACTAATATGCAAGTACTGAGTACGCAATATGACAGGATTATTTTGATACTGTTAGATTGTCACAGCCCTGGTGTCTTCTTGTCTCCTGCCTCTTTCCAGCAGCCGGCATGTCTTTAGGAGATATTGTCTCCTTTAATTGGTGTGGTGTCTTGTGTGCCCCCCCATTTTCAGCTGTAATCCATCTGTATGGCCTCTTCCCCTGGTCTATATAATAGGGCTTTTCCACTAGCACCTACTCGACTCGACTCTACTCGGTTTTTAGGGTTTTCCATTAGGTAATAGTACTTAGTACCAGGTACTTTTTTAGTACCTTCTCGGCTGGGGTTCCAAGCGAGCTGAGTCTAGCCGAAAATGTGACGTCAACAGACTGCAGGCCACTGATTGGCCAGGGAGTGATGCTTGCTATGATGACCCCACCCACGTTGAGGTGGTACTCATTTGTAATGGAAAACGACCGAAACCGAGTAGAGTCGAGTCGAGTAGAGGCGAGTAGTACTAAAACTGTGTAATGAAGAGCGGCATAGGCTAAGTCTTATTTCTGTCAAGCAGAGCTGCCGGATTGTTATGCTATATGCCCTTAAACAACCAATCAGTTTATGTCTTCGAGTTATAGAGTGTATTAGCATCTCCTCATTTATTAGCGCCTTACAAAATTTAATGTCCATCTTATGATCCAGACAAAGAACGAGGCATAGATTCAGGGTACAATCCAATGAGAATATTTATTGATGAGAATAAGGTAAACGCTGGGGAAAAAGCTGAAGCCTGGAGCAGGATGAACACAGTCTGACTTAGGTGGTGCAGGGTGGTGAGGGTAATGGGCATATCTGCACCTGGCCGGTGCTGTTCTGGGGCAGAAGCCTGGTGGTGTTAACCCCCGGAGAGACAGGACTGTCAGACAGAAGGTCCGAAGGGTTTAACCGGAGGACAGTCCCAATCCTGGGGACAGATAAGGGCTTGGGAGGCGTTCCTAATAAACTGGTCAGAGGAACAGCCTGGAAAGGTAGGTAGCAGAATGCGGTCCCAATCCTGGAGACCAGAAGCAAGGCTTGAGAGTTTGTTCCTATTAATAAAGCTCTGAAGAATAATTACGTTTTTCACTAACCCTAAAGCTTCTCATAGGCAAAATATCCGCAAGTTGATATTTTAATGCTGATTTCCAGATAATGATTATTTTTTGTCTTTGCGACAGTCATTCGTAGTCCCTGGGCAGGCCTGAGGGAGAGAGGGAAAGGACAGAAGACTTGGACACACGGAGAACAGCTAAACAATGAAGCTCACCAGGTACCCAAGATACCGGCACTTAGTACAGACGCCTTTCTGAACCTGGCCGGACATGTAAGCAGCGCTGCAGGTACAGAGCTGGTGCAGAGAGCAGTCTGACCAGTGTTAATCGATCTGTCCCCTCCATACAGGTGCAGTCTTGTCTTTCTCTAAAAACTGTTGCCAGCATTTTCTTTTGGAAACCTGCCTGAGGAGGTGGAGGCATGTCTTACAACGAATTATTAGCTCCTGCACCCAGAGAACTACTCAAATTAACATCTTAAGGACTGTGTAATTTATTGCATTGTGGAAAGTTCAATCTGTATCTCTCGTTGTCTTGCCTGGCATTTGCTAGCTTGATGAATAATGTTCTTCAGGTTTTTAAAGCCCTGTTGCTTCTCATTTTGTCTCAGTGCAGTAAGTTGGTTGTCATGGAGACAGCCAGAAGGTGTATGTGTGTCAGTGTGTCTCAGTCGTTAACCTTTAAGTCTTGGAAAAATTCTCGAGACTGTAAGGAGCAAGGAGACTGTGTTGTCAGAGTTAAAGACAATGGAAAGACACAGCGAGGGCAGGACACGTGTGCATTTGATCCTGCAAGGGTTCATTATTTAAACCTGGGGTCTCAAACTGGACCATAAAAAGGGCCGAGGGGCCACAGTTTTTCAATCCAACAAAGCAGAAGCACATCGGATACAACTAATGTAATCAGCTGATCTCAGCTGCACTGTTGATTAGTTGTAACAGGAGCGCTTCTACTGGGTTGGAATGAAAACCTGCAGCCCCTCGGCCCTTTTATAGACCAGTTTGACACCCTTGATTTAAACCATCGAGATCCTAACAGGCTGGGCACTGACAGATTTTGCATATTGTCATTGAGAACCTGAGAGAAGATCTCCTGTCCCCACAGGGAGACTTTCAGAAGGCCACACAGATGGGTCCTCTGGATGGGTTCCTGTGGAATAGGGCAAGATTACTTAAAACTTTGAGCTTTTTCAAAACAACAAAAAATTGAAAAAAAAATTTTCAAAATTCTAAAATCACCATGTTCATCAGTGAACCGGAGGCACTGTCATTATGAAGCTGTAAATGGTTTTATCCGTATTCTAATTTAGTTAATTTATGTGTTTACTTGACAATTAACCTGGCAACACACATTAATCGCATTTCTGTGGATGCGCCAGAGTCTGTGCTCCCTGGGCAGCATGCTTTGGCTGCTGGGGTAAAACAGAAGATGTGGAGGATTCCCACGCAAACACAGAGAACATGCAAACTCCACGAGGAGACAATTCAGCCCAGCTGAGACCCAAACCTGCAGGCCTCAGAAAGCAGAACCTCCAGTGCAACAGTGTTACATCACTGGGGTGTGAAATTAGAGGTTAATCCAGTGCACAAACTACCCTGAAACTTTTGGGAGTGCCCAGCCAACCCACACACACACACACACACACACACACACACACACTCAGATGGCTGCGTGTTTCCAAGAGAAGAAAAGTTCCCAGACACGCTCTGTTGTATTGTCATATTATCATATATCATCCAGTTTGGCCTGCAGTACCAGTAGAAAGTTTGTACATGCTTAACCTTTGTTATTGTTCTCTGTTTTAGTGGAAATTCAGAGTTTTAAATTCCATAAATAGCCTCAAATGGCACAAGGTGCGTAATACATAGTCATTAACCCTTTGAGCGCTGAATACATCTTCAAGGTGTTATGTATGAGTATTTTATGTAAAGTACTGTATATCATTTGTACATGGAGATTTGTTACATACTATTTGTGCTGCCTTACTGGTCAGCTGTTTGTTTATTTTGTTCAACATTTAGCACCCTCTGGTGGTATGTCTGTAGAAAAACATGATCTGATGCAATACCACTTGTTTGTGATGAAATAGACCAGTGCTTTCTAGAAGCTTCTGGCATCTTCTTGCCTGGTGGGGGCCGGATCATCCAGGACTCCTGTAGATCTTTCCAGAATATTCCTAGTCTATATAAATGCTGTGATTTTGGCCAGTAAAAGAGGTTTTTGTTTTGGCATCAGAGTTACATAGTGGCATTAGAGTCTAATTATAAGATTGCACAGTGGATTATTTGTAGAAACTTTTGGACCTAATCAGTGAAGAATGAATTTGTTTAAGTTGTCATTGCTGGTTTTCTTTGTTGTGATTTTCAAGTCATAACAAAGTGGAGGTTCCACTGAGATATTCCATTCATTGGATCAACCATTGGATTCACCAAAGATTAAAGCTGAACTATTATTTTCAATCTTGTGACTATTTGAAAAAACCAGCAATCATGACTTTTGATGTTGAAAATTTTCTAAAAACTCCAACCCAGGAATCAATTATGCTGGCAAAGAAGAAGGACTTGCTGCAAATAGCCTCAACTCGTGGATTATCTGATGTGAAATCATCAATGAAGAAACAAGAAATATTCAACATTTTGGTGCAACATATCATCGATGAAGATATCTTTGGGGAAGAAGCGGCAGAATTGATTAAAGATGTGGAAGTGCCTGCAATAGAGCTGCAAAGACTTGAGGTGCAGCTACGTCAGAAACAACTAGAACTGGAAGAAAGAAGGTTGGAGAAAGAACTGGAAGAAAGAAGGTTGGAGAAAGAGAAAGAACTAGAAGAAAGAAGGTTGGAGAAGGAGAGAGAACTGGAAGAAAGAAGGTTGGAGAGAGAACTGGAAGAAAGAAGGTTGGAGAGAGAACTGGAAGAACAGCATGAACTGGAAATGAAGAAAATAGAAGCAGGTACTGTGACAAAATCTTTTGGACCTTCTGATCATTTTGATGTGGTTAAACATATCAGACTTGTCATTCCCTTCCTAGAAAATGATGTAGACTAATACTTTACCCATTTTGAGAAAATTGCTGAAATTTTGAAATGGCCAAAAGAGCATTGGACAATGATGTTACAAAGTGTTCTTATTGGTAAAGCTAGGAAAATCTATAACCAGTTATCTGTCTAACAGTGTTCTGATTATGATTTTGTCAAATCTGCCATTCAGAAGGGTTATGAATTGGTCCCCGAGGCTTACAGGCAAAAATTTAGGAATTCTCGCAAGGAAGCCAGTCAAACTCATGTTGAATTTGGCAGGTTGAAGAAACAGTTGTTTGATCGGTGGTGTAATTCCATGAAAGTTGAGAAAGATTTTGACAGAATGAGGCAACTTATTCTGGTTGAGGAATTCAAAAGGTGTATCCAGCCTGATATCAAGACTTACCTTGAGGAGAAACAGGCCATTACTTTGCAAGATGTTTCCACCCTGGCTGATAGTTATGCATTGACTCATAAGTCTTCTTTTGTCCAAAAATCCACTTTTTCTAAATTTCAAGGCAAGTCTCAGTCCAAGACTTCTTCTCATAACACTAATAATGATTCCAAGGCCACTTCTGAGAGGAAACCTTCCAGTGAGAAGCAATCCTCTGATTCTTTACCTTCTGTGTCTTGCCAAGACTGCAAAAATCAAGATCACCTTATTTCTGAGTGTTATTGTTATGACTTGAAAATCACAACAAAGAAAACCAGCAATAACAACTTAAATTTATTCTTCACTGATTAAAAAAAAAAAAACTTCCACAAATAATCCACTGTTTAATCTTATAATAACTCTCTAATGCCACTATGTAACTCTGTTGCCAAAACAAAAACTCTACTGACCAAAATCGCAGCATTTATATAGACCAGCAACATTCTGGAAAGATCTACAGGATTCCTGGGTGATCCCGCCCCCTCCAGGCAAGAAGAAGCCAGAAACTTCTAGAAAGCACTAGTCTATTTCATCACACACAAGTGGTATTGCATCAGATCATGTTTTGCTACAGACACACCACCAGAGGGTGCTGATGAACAAAATAAATAAATAGCTGACCAGTAAGGCAGCACAAATAGTATGTAACAAATCTCCATTTACAAATGATATACAGTGCTATACATAAAACACTCATACATAGCACCTCCCCTCTTTAAGAAAAGAAAGGTTTTCTTAAAGCTTTCTTTTGTTAAAATTAACACAGTTTTATAATCAGTATAATCTTGAACTTTAAACAAAAAGTATCATTGATCATTATAACAATCATATACCTAACAACCAGTGCAATTTTCACAATCAAATAGAGAAGTAAAATTTACATTTTTCACAATCAAATAGAGATGTAAAATTACGCGAGAAAGTGTTATTCCAGATGCAAATACTGCAAAAAGCAAGGTCACCTTATTTCTGAGTGTTATGCTCTCAAGAAAAAACAACAACTAGAAGAAACCAAGCCAACTGCTTTCACTAGGAGAGAATCTCTTGTATCAAAGGTCAGTTCACCTGATCTTCTACCTTCTGTGTCTGATTCTGTTATGGAGGGTTTTGAGCCATTCATCACTGATGGTTTTGTCTCACTTTCACATGATTTTTCCTCATCTGCTCCTGTTCGAATTCGAAGGGATACTGGGTCTTCCCAATCTCTTATTCTTGCAGATATTCTGCCTTTTTCGGACAAAACGTCTACTCAGGCTAATGTCCTTATGCAAGGAGTAGAATGTGGTTTTACAAGTGTACCTCTCCATAATGTTCATCTCAAATCAGACTTGGTCTCTGGGCCTGTTACTGTTGGTGTTAGGTCTTCTCTTCCTTTCAAAGGTGTTCATTTGCTTCTTGGTAATGATCTTGCTGGGGATAAGGTTGTGCCCTACCCTGTTTTAACTAACACTCCTTTGATTGATCAAGAATCTGACTCTATAGAGGAGGAAATTCCAGACCTCTATCCTTCATGTGCAGTTACTCGTTCTATGGCCAAAAAGGCTATTCAAGATGATGCTGACCTGGACTTCAACCTGGCTGACACCTTCATTGGGCAGTCTTTTCATCAGGAACCTTCCAGTCCTGAGATGTCTGGGAAATCTTCAGACTTGTCCTTGTCAGGTCATTCTAATGATATTCTGTCTCGAAAACAACTTATTCAGGAGCAACAACAAGCTCGTGATCTAGCACATCTTCTACCACAGGCGTCAAGTGAACAAGAGGCTACTCATGTTCCTGTCTGTTTTTACTACAACAATGATGTGCTTATGAGAAAGTGGCATCCACTTGATGTTTCTGCAGATGAAGAGTGGATGATCACCCATCAAATTGTTCTTCCAAAGTCTTATCATCAAGAAACTCTTAGTCTGGCCCATGACAATCCTATGTCAAGTCATTTGGGTATCAAGAAGACCCTTCAACGTGTCAGGAACCATTTCTTCTGGGCTTCCATGAGGTCCGATGTACAGGAGTACTGCAAATCCTGTCATACTTGTCAAATGGTTGGGAAGCCGAACCAGAATATTCCAAAGGCTCGACTTAAGCCCATTCCCGCTTGTGAAGAACCTTTCAGTCGGATCATCATTGACTGTGTTAGACCATTGCCGAAGACTAGATCTGGTTGTGAGTACCTACTGACTATCATGTGTGTTTCCACTCGGTTTCCTGAGGCAATTTCACTTCGTAACATCAAGGTGAAGACTATCATCAAGGCTCTTAGCAAGTTTTTCTGCTTTGTTGGTCTTCCTAAGTCTATTCAGTCTGATTAATATGCATGAGCTTGGTATTAAACAATACAGGTCATCAGCTTACCATCCTGAGAGTCAAGGTGCTTTGGAAAGGTTCCATCAAACCCTGAAGAACATGATAAGGACCTACTGCCTTGACACAGAGAAAGACTGGAATGAAGGTGTCCATCTTCTTCTGTTTGCTGCCCGTGAAGCTGTTCAGGAGTCTCTTGGGTTCAGTCCTTTTGAGCTTGTTTTTGGGCATACAGTCCGTGGACCTCTGAAGCTTCTGAAGGAAAAGTTGCTGGCGGAAGAGGATGTCCCTATTAACTTGCATCAGTATGTCTCTGACTTCCATAATCGTCTCTCTAAGGCTTGTGACTTTGCTAAGTCTAATCTCAAAGAGGCTCAGGGCAAAATGAAAACCAGATATGGCCCTCATTCCCAAGATAGAAGTTTTGAAGCTGATGACAGGGTCCTTGCACTTTTGCCAGTTCCTGGAAACTTTCTAAGAGCCCGATATTTTGGCCCTTACACTGTCCTCAAAAAGGTCACTGATCTAAATTATGTCATTTTAACCCCTGGAAGGAGGAAACAAAAACAAATGTGTCACATCAACATGCTGAAAGAATACATTGACAGAGACACTCAGCAAATGCCAGTCAATGTGGTAAATACAATTGAACCGGAAAATTCTGAAGAATATTGTGACTGCCCCTTGGAAAATGAACCTGGTCCAGCCAAACTTGGAAATTCAGACATTCTTCAAAATATTGACAGCAAGTTGTCCCACCTGGACCCTTTTCAACAACAACAGCTAAAGCAGCTCATATTTGAATATAGTCACATATTCCCTGACGTTCCATCAAGGACTGATATGGTTTGCCATGATGTCATCCTACAAGATAATGCTAAGCCTGTAAAACAGCATCCTTACAGAATGAATCCAGAGAAGCAGAAATACCTTAAACAAGAAGTCGAACCAGTTGATGCAAATGTAAAAGTTATCACTGAATTTCCTGAGCTGACAACTAAAACGCAACTAATGAGATTTCTATGGATGGCTGGCTACTACAGAAAATTCTGTAAAAATTTCTCCATCATTTCTGAACCGTTGACAAATTTACAGAAGAAAAATGCAAAATTTGTTTGGGATGAAAAATGTCAAAATTCATTTGACCAACTGAAAGCTATCCTCAAAAATGCACCAGTTCTCTTATCTCCTAATTTCAAAAAGGAGTTCAAGTCAGCTGTTGATGCCAGTGATATTGGTGCAGGCGCAGTTTTACTGCAAGAAGACACTGATGGAGTAGATCATCCTGTTTGTTACTTTTCCAAAAAATTTGATCAATATCAGAAAAACTATTCAACAATTGAAAAAGAATGTTTGGCACTTGTTTTGCCTTTACAACATTTTGAAGTCTATTTGACTTGTTCAGCTACTTCCATCAAGGTCTTCAGTGATCACAATACCCTCACATTCTTGCATAAGATCAAAAACAAGACCCAAGATTACTGAGATGGAGTTTACTTTTGCAAGAGTATGATCTGGATATTTCTCACATCAGGGGAAAAGATAATGTTATTCCAGATGCACTTTCACGCATGTAAATTTTACTTCTCTATTTGATTATGAAAAATGTTAATTTTACTTCTCTGTTTGATTGTGAAAATTGCACTGGTTGTTAGGTATATGATTGTTATAATGATCAATGATGCTTTTTGTGTAAAGTTCAAGATTATACTGATTATAAAACTGTGTTAATTTTAACAAAAGAAAGCTTTTAGCAAACCTTTCTTTTCATAAAGAGGGGAGGTGTTATGTATGAGTATTTTATGTAAAGTACTGTATCTCATTTGTAAATAGAGATTTGTTACATACTATTTGTGCTGCCTTAAGCTGGGGACACACTACAAGATTTTCACAGTCTTTGCAGGTTTTGAAAAGACTTGGAGCGCACACTACACGACTGGCTTCAGCAGACTCTTGTAAAGACTGGGGATCACACATTTAAGGACTGCAGCAGATGAGGGAGCACACACTACACAACTGCGTCCAGAGTTGGCTCAAAAAATTCAAACATGTTTGAATTTCGGCGACTGAAGTCGGACGGAGTCTGTTCACCTCACACACTTGCTGATTCCAGTCTGTACCACATCACACACTAACAGATTCTGCACTGACTTGTCATGACGACTGTCCCCAACTAGAGCTGACTGGCGCAGACAAGCCGCAACTGCAAATCGTGGGTAAAATCTGGCCAAAAATCTTGTAGTGTGTCCCCAGCTTCACTGGTCAGCTATTTGTTTATTTTGTTCATCATTTAGCACCCTCTGGTGGTATGTTTGTAGAAAAACATGATCAGATGCAATACCACTTCTTTGTGATGAAATAGACTAGTGCTCTCTAGAAGTTTCTGGCTTCTTCTTGCCTGGAGGGGGCCGGATCACCCAGGACTCCTGTAGATCTTTCCAGAATATTCCTAGTCTATATAAATGCTGTGATTTTCGTCAGTTAGGGGAGAGTTTTTGTTTTTGAATCAGAGTTACATAGTGGCATTAGAGTGTTACTTTAAGATTGCACAGTGGATTATTTGTAGAAATTTTTGGACCTAATCAGTGAAGAATTAATTTGTTTAAGTTGTCATTGCTGGTTTTCTTTGTTGTGATTTTCAAGTCATAACAAAGGAATTCAAAATGTAGTGACCCTGCGGGAGCTCTTTTAAATAAGTTGCCACATGATAGGTTTTCAACAGCGTCTGATTTTGATATCTTACATCTGCCCCCGGCGCTGAAAGGGTTAATAAATTAATTAATTCATTATGTTTCATGATAGTGTCCAAAATTCTGGAATTCATAAAAAACTAATTTGGAAAAATAAACATGCAAACAATGTTTTGTCCATTTTCCAATGAGAGCATTGAAACAAAGCTGGGTTAGAGGTTACTGTACAGTGAGGCGGAGAGGGGAGAGGTGAGCGAGGGACAGAGAGCAGCGCATCTGTGGGGAATTCCACAGTCACACCGGAGTGAGCACTCACAGCCCTGTGACCGCCACAGTGATTTAAAAATAAATAAATAAATATAAAATTTTATATGTACATGAGCATGCTCAACAATTGCTATTGCAATGTTATTTTTTTGATGAAACTAAGATTCAGGTATGTTTTTTGAGGATTCAAGTGTGTTTTGTTATGTCTTATTTCAGAGTCTGATTTCATGAAAATGTGGGCGTGTCCGAACTTCAGCCTGCTGCAGTGCGTCCTTCATCAGAACAGGATTCCAGTCATTCTACAGAATCAGTGCAGCTGAATCCTGGGTAAGACCGTGTCAGGACGGTGAGATCAGCTGGGATTTACGAGGTCACCCAGAGCCACACTTCTGCATACAGCACCTCTCCAGCTCGCACCTGTGCCAGAGCGCCAGACTAATCAACGCCCTGTCTGACAGCCTTTCAGTGGGAGACAGAGTGCCACAGTGAGCTAAAAAAAATTGGCAGACTTCAGTCTGAAACACAGCGGTGAGTCTATGGATGCCAGCAGGATGCTACATAACAGGGTGGCTACATTCCCACCCATAATGCAGCTCTCACACCAAAAACCCAGAAAATTTCTTCCCACTGACCTGATGATTGCAATTCTCGAACAGCACATATTGAATTTATTCCCAACAGGGCTCTTATTGGGCACTGAAAATGCCCCTTTAGCGCCACAATTAGGTTATAAATCGGTTCTTTCAAGATTCTTAATCTGTATCTTAGGGCATTATGTGATATGAAGACCAACACGCTGCATAAGGCCGGGTCCTTAGTGGAATAGGCTGAGCTCTCCTTCAGCTGATAAAAGAGGGTCTGACAGAACAAGGCGAAACGTTTGTGTTCATTCATCGCTCGTTGCTCGAGAGAGGTGACCGAGAGACGCTGAAGCAGGCAGCAGACACCTGTCGCACGGCAAGTGCTCTTGACAAAGAAAGCCGGACCAGAGCTGACTTCTGTCTCTGATGCATATCCAAAGAAAACAAATCTGTAAGCACAATTTTCCAATGGAGAGGAATCGATTAGATTGACTTTAGATGTGGAGGCTCATTCTGAACTGCAGTGTCCCTGAGATCACATAAAAGAGCTTTGATTAGAGGGTAATGGATGATTGACAGACGTATTTAATCAGCACCACGCCCTCCACTACCTGATGACATTACATTAAAAGAACAATCGTTTTCTGGGATGAGGACGAGATCAATCTTTGGAGTAAAAATACTTGTTTTCTACTATTCTATCGTTTTCATGAAATGTACACCAATGAGCCAAAATGTTATGAACTCTCACTGATGAAAGCTAATGAGGTTGATTATCTTCCAACAATGGTGTAGGTCAAGATCTTGGATATATTCAATGGTTAGCAAATAATCGGTTTACTTAGCAGACACATTTGATGCACGAGAAAAGGGCAGGTATAAAGACCTGAGTGACTCTGAACTATGACCTCAGTGATGCCTCTGTCTTATTGGCATCACCACCAAAACTTAGGGCGAGGCCAGCCACTCATCGGTTTCAGTCTTTACCTGGTACGGACGCAGGTCCTCAAGGATCTACTGACACAAACGTTCAGAACGGATGGGACCAAGTTTCACATCTCGCATCATTTGCGACCAGCATGAACAGCAGGACATCCATATTATCCCACCAATTAGAGTTATGGTCACATCAGCTCGGTAATACGTGCAGTGTAATGTTTGTAACATCCACGTGTCAAGCTTTCTGATTTCCATGTGCGTAATCAAACAGGCCGGTAAGCTTGAATCTGGAACATTAAAATGCCCCCACCCCCCTTCGAGACATTCTTGGTTACCTGGCCACCTTCCCTTCCTAATCATTCAATTATCCCCTGATCTCTCTTTGCTCTTGTTTACATGTGGTTTTAATTAAGTTAATTATCTCCCACTCTATTTATACCTTGGTTTTTCCCTTCACACGCAGGTTGCCTCACAAAGTAACATTTTAGTTTAGGGCGCTCCCGTTCTGTTCCTGAGTTTGATCCCCTGTTTAGTTTATTATCCCCTGCCACAAAGTGCGATGAGGGATATTGGATTGGGGTCCGTCTGTCCGTACGTCTGTCCGGGCCACAATGGGGACAAGATTTCTCTGAAACTATTATACCTAGATGCATGAAATTCTGTATGCTTAATAAGCTAGTCATGATCTACGTTGAATTTGAAAATGAATGTTGAAGTATATTTTTTATGGAGTCACGGCCCTTGGTCGTGGCGGGGGATAGTGAGGACACGGTCATCTTGTTCTTTCTGTTTCTGTTTGCTTTTTGTTTAGTTAATAAACTTCAAGTCCTTGCATTTGGGTCCTTCACCTTCATTCACTCTCCTACTGCCCCTGTTACATCCTTGGGCACCAGGAGCATTACACAATAAAATTAAACTGTATCAGCATTCTTCAGAACAAGAGCCGGGGGGTTGCATAAAGTCTTATCATTTTTCTTTGCTGTTGAGTACAAGTGCACATATTTTTACTGAAAGGGAACAGAGCCTGTCAGCACACTGAAGGAATAAATGAATTTAGGATCCGTGGTATTTCTCCTGTATCTCCAGAAGCTTGGTGGGCAGAGAAATCTGCATCAGACTGAGCGAAGCAGAGAACCTCCAGCCCCCCACCTGCTCATCTCTCTGACCCGCACCCCCTCCTCTCCTCCACCTCCACCTCCGGTCCTCATCGCTCGGCAGCAATTAGCGCAGAGGTGAACTCCTCTGCTTCATTGTCAACACATTGAGTTGCCTTGGCAACAAGCTCTCTGGCCTAATGGAGACGACGGCTGAGAGAGGACCGGTCGGAGAGAACGGGCTTCACGTGGGTGAGCTGTGTTGTGCAGACATACGTACACGAAGATTATAATCACACACACGCACAGACACACACACATGAAAACATAAACATTCACACAGAGACACGGATAAGCACACGCTGTGGCACACTGTAGAGACAGACACACGGACATACAAACACACAAACATGTACACGCATAAAACAAAACAATCATACACAGGGCCCAGTTTCCCCAGGTCATTTGTTAGCTTGAAGAGTCGTGACTGACCACAGCAGTCGTTCAGGTCAGTTGGCTGTCACTCTCTGTTCCTGCCACAAGCAGAAAATGGACCAAACTCCATTCTGTATTCAGATGAATCACACCTCACCATAACAACCAAACAAGCGCCTTCATGCATTAGTAGAGGGCCCCAAAAGACAGCAGCGAGCCTTGTAGCCCGGGCGAATGCTCCTCACTGAGCTATAGTTTCTCCGTATATGCAAGTTATAATCAGGTATAAGAGTGATTGAGGTTGCACTACGGTCCCAGGCTAAGTCCACACTAATACGTTTTCATTTTAAAACAGAGTTTTAAAGTGAAAACGATTTCTGTTCACACTAAAACACAATCTCAGAGTTTTCAAACCAAAACGGGGTCAACAGCACTTTCAAAAGTCTCCGTTTTAGGGGTTCGAAAATGCCGGAGTGGTGTGGACGCCAGGCAAAAACGTGGCAAAAGTTACGCATTATAAAATTAAAAAGTATTTGTGTGGATGTAGCCGCAGGGTTTCATTGGGAAATTCAGGCAAGGGAAGTGTGCAGCTCTGAACTCTCGCATTGAGACGGGTCTCGACGGGACTGTGTGACTCGGCAGCCTTGCAGGAGTGAGCTGCAGTCACTGCATGGCAGTGCTGAATCAGTGCTGCGGTCGCAGCTCAATCACTGGAGCTCAGGACGAGAGCCAAGTCTGGAGAGCTCATCAATATTCTGACGAGGTGGCTTTTCATGGGGACGGGCGAGGGTTTGGAGTGACGGTGCTTTTCTGAGCACCCTGGAGAACTTGGACATCCTAAAAGTTGGAAAAGACAAAAGTGGAGAGAGTTCCAGCAGTTCTTATGACGCTTCGGAGCTGGGGTCTGCAGGCCTGGTCTTTAATAACTGTGAGGACCACTTCCCTTCATTTCCACCGGAAAATCAGCAACCGATTCAGATCCATGAAGCCCAAACGACATCACCTGTCCAATCAGGTATTCCTGAGTAACAGTGACCAGGTCCAGACTAAAGTGATTCTCTGGAGTCCAGGTCGCTATCGCCAGCTGCCGTGGGAGATGTGATGCTGGGGGGAGGGGGCTAACTCTGCTCTCTGTGAGGGTGGGGGAAATTTCATCCATCTGCCAAGGGGGAGAAGCAAGGACGGATTATTGTCCTATGAGGCAGCATTTGTCAATTCGTCCTGTGAGAGACTGCGGATAAGACAGCGCCCTTGTCATTGATTGTGCAGTGGAAGGCAGGGGCGCGGAGACTAAGCATCATGGGTAAAAACTGCAGGGCAGGACTGGGTTTTAGAGGGGTGACAAAACAGCTGATATTACCTGTACCGCACACTCAAGCTGGAGCGGGACCGTACCGCTAGCCACACATCTTTGCTGCCAGCATTGAACTCATATGTTTTGCTAATACGTATCCCATCATTCCTGCTAACTCGGCCCCCGTCAGCTGTTGTTAGAAAGTCAGACACGTCCCTTTGAATGCAAGGGTGAATTGAGAAAAGCGGGTTCTGGAACTTGCAAGTGCAACCCCCCGCTTGGTTGTCATGTTTCTGTAATATGTGTCACTACAACAAACATTCAGACCATGGTGATGGCGAGCAGGTTTTGTCGCCTTGGAAAGCCTATCATCTTCACCACAAGCCACAGAATGTAAACTGTGGTTCAGACAAGCTGTGGCAGGTGTAGATATCTGAAATATTATTCTTCTTATGCTAATCATGATTATTCTACCTACACTCTCAGAAGAACAGGGTTCTTTGACGTGCCTTCATAAGGGGGAAATTTTTGTAGTACTTGAGGAAACCCTAAATGATAGGTGAGAGGTGCCAAAGCTCCACAGCTGACCAGTTTTGCCTTGCAAGAGCTCCTTGAAAAATGCAGGGTTACATTATGCAGGCAGAGGACAGTTATTCAGTAGAAGTATTACAGGATGAGTAATGGTAGTAATATCTCACGCAGTATAATACAATGTGACACCATAAACAATATGGAGCACAATATAATTAAAAACATGCCATATATAAGCGTCAATATTTATATTAAAGACAGAATTTACAGATTGAAATAGGACTATTCAAAGAAATCAGCTTGAAGATTAGAATTGTAGAGAGATGATTCTACCTGATGTATTCATGTAAATTTAGCTGGTTCACTGAACTACTGCTAATTGGGGGGGGTCGGGGGTTAGTGGACAGTTTTAATCGATGATGACACTTGGCCAGGATGGGGATGTCACTGGTTTTGTTGGCTCAATGTGGCACAATCTGTTTTTTGTTTTTTTTTTTTCAAATGGCTGAATCCATAGTAAAGTTTCGTGTCTCGCAGGAATGTCATTGGCTTATCTGACTTTTTGGACTGACTCCTCCCCTTTCCCAGCGTGTGTATGAGAGTAACCATTTTGGAGTGATTTGCGTGAGTGTGTGTGCCTGTGTGTGGGTCGTTCCTCTCCGGTAGCTGCACAGGTGGATAACAGCCGGAATGTACCATTTTCCGATTGTGTTAATGAGCATTAGCATTAGCTTTGACCTCTGACCTCCTGTGGCTCAGCCTTGGGTTTGACACACTTTTAAATTTTCTTTATCAGAGAGTACAACCTTAAACTGGAACCATAACAGTAAAATAGTAAGTGATGTAACTCTCAGACCGACAATGAAAGCTTTTAAATAACAGCAATATAAAGATACATTATTGAAGCTGAGGACAGTGATGAAGATTACAATGACAGGAAGTGCAGGAGAACGGGTGCCCAAACCAAAGTGCTTGGGCTGCGGTCAAATAGTGGGAAAAAAAAAGTATCGAGTGTCTCTCAGCTATTTTTCCTTGACCTCGATGGAAAATGTCATGAGGTTAATGTGACAGAGAATCCTGATAGGCTTAGGAACTGATGACCATGGCGCTAAGTGCTTAAACTAAGCAACGTCATCATGTCCGTCATGTCTTTTTATTTTTGTAAAATTGCCAGACAAATATCGCTGCCACTAGGGACTGTGGGATGGCTTCATCTCCTTTCTTTCGGTAAAAGATGGTTCAAGTGTATCTTGTGCTAAAGAAGATAAGTAAATATCATTTAGAGAAGTCAAACAGTACTTATACGGGGTGCTACATAATACTTCCGGATAATTTCCAAGGAGTTAGGAACTTTGAGCAAATATATGTCAATTGGACCACAGCCTTTAACCGCTTTCACACCAGGCGAGAAACGAATTTTTCGCACAACAGATTACATTCAAAGTCAATGCAAAGACGCAAATAGCGTTAGTCATGTTTCTGGTGCTGCCACAAGAGACAGCCAGAGGCCCAGGGTCAGCTGCAGAAACGCCAGTCACCCCGGCCGGTGATCTAAGCAGATAATACATGTGATCTTAATTCCGTCTGTGCTGTACAGTATGTAGAAGCCATGACGCCTCCTTCTTCACCAGGTTGTTATAGGTTACACCTGCTGGGGAGATTCATTTACTAACGGGCTATAAATGCAAAAGACACTGTTAAAATTGTGCGGTAAAAAAAAAAAAAAACATACTGCAGTTTGACACCATATATTGGATCGAAACGTCTGTTCATTATGATTTAAAACTGATCAAGGAGATTTTTATGAATATCAGTCAGATTTAATGTCTTTCTTTGGAGTTATTTATGAATCATTTTTGTAGGCAGACTCCCACAGGTTTTCCACTCATAGAAAACGCTTTGTTTTTGGTAAAGTAACAGGACTGACATCATTTGCAAAGCGCAAATGTGCAATGATACTAGAACATGCGCAGACATGCATATGCATCGTTGCCAATGCTTTCTTGGGTCAAGATGTCAGCTCAGGTAAGGGAAGGAGAGAGAAGTGTGGGACTTGCAATTCTAATAACAAATAGGCTATAGCATGACAGTGAAAACTGAACTTAGTAACCTTGTAACCTAACACATGCCCACAGCACTGCATGCTGACTGACAGTTCTGTGCAGCCAGGTCAAGATATTTCATCCAGCAATTTCCCTGGAGATCAGACTGATCGTTTCGATACGGATGAAAAGCCCTCAGTCACCTGCACTCATTTTCATCTGAGGGTAGAGAAGGTTGATTTTCCCATCATGGACAGAGAACGCTGCTGGGCAAACCGTTGTAATATTTGCAAGGAAAATAAGAAAATGATTGGTTCTTGCCTGTGGAGCATAATTAACCTATAGTCAAAAGAGTAACTGTGCTGCGGGTTATTTTTCTGTTTGTGTTTTACAAATTCCAGTAGATGTTCACCTTAGTTTCTCAGGAGTGTGCATCATTGCTATCTGATTCTGTTCTCCAGCTTACGCAGCATTGCAGATGATACATCATGTTCTCCCTTCCCAAGATTTTAGGTGCAATATAACCTGCCTCTGTATGTAACTACTGACAGAAAACCAAGACAAACAACACTGACACAGAAATGCAACCTCAACCGATTGATTTTTTTGAAAGAATTTTTTTAAAAACTGTGGACAAAGGCTGCTCAGCAAATGTTAGGATTTCCAAAATGTTTGGGGAAATCTTGGTAAGATTTAGATTTGGTACCAAGTTAACATTCTGTTAAGAACATTTTAAAGCTCAAAACAACTTCTGTCAAACTCGCGGAGTATCATGAAATACCAACATGGAGGATATCCTTCATGCCAATTGTGTAATTATAATGTTCTGAGCTATAATATAGATATGAAAAATTTGTTTAATTTAACATTAGAACATAATGGACTCTCACAATTCCAATTACTTTTTAACCTAAAAACTGGCAGACATTATACAAGGAGAATCCTTCAAAAGACATGATCGTATATTCTCAAAGGACATGTCCTGATAAGACCTTTATGGGACACAAGCCTCTGGCTTTCATTGAAGCAGCACCGCTGCAGTGGTACTACAGTACCAGACAAAGGTTTTAGTACACTTGCAATTTTCAAACAGTCAGAGGCAGTAAGAAAGACATATAAACATATTTTGTTTAAATAAAATATTTAAATTCTTGGTAAATCAACATATTTTGCTATAACTGCTGAGCGTGCTCTAGACATTGCTCATGGCAAGGACACCCATGGGGTTACAGAGGTTCAGATCTGCTGTGGATTCTCACATCTGTGTAGCACTTGCAAGTTCCTTTTTGTTTATTCTGTCCAGATGGCCTCCGAAGCTTGATTGTACTCCCTTGTTGGAAAATGGAAGTAATTAGTAAGTCCGTTTATTTGACCGAATTTACTTTTTTACTATCCCCAAAATTTAGGCCACACTACTGTGAAACAAAAGGAATACATAAGGTAACAACATGACAGGAATACATACGGTCAGTGTGTATTCCTCAGGTGTGTGACAGATGTTTTTTTTTTTTTTTTTTCGTGCGGTCAATTTGGATGGCAGGACATCTTGGGTACAGTGATGTTAGCTACTGACTAAAAGTTATTGATTGCCTCCAGCAGTGTGTCAGCTGACAGTAAAATATTCAGTTAAATGACAACTTGGGCAGTCAAATGCTCTCTTTTGGGGTCAATTTGAACCCACTCTTCTCAGAGTAGATTAAGGAGTCGATTTAACTCTTTAACATTTTTTTTTCAGTCCAGAGTGACCAATACTTTTCATTTGGAAAAATAAGCCTGATGTATTTCCCTTACTGTATATACATTCAGAAAATGTTCATAAATGGGCAGGCAGTTTATCAGTTACTTGGCTAGTTTTCATGCGTGCCCAGTGCATACATCAACAGAAATAACCCACTGCCCTTGACGCAATATTGGTGTGAAAAATGCGTAAGGACGCGTCATAATTTCGAGCCAGCTGAACGTAGGTGATTCACGCATGAGAAACCTCCTCGAATGTCGAGCTAAATCTCTCCACTAACGTCACTCTCCGTTCACCGCCAGACGCTAATGCTGGTACAGTAGGTGAAAAATCTGCGTGTGTTCCTGCTATGCATCAGGAATTAAATTAATCTTATACATGCTTTATTTCACCAACCTTCTTTGAATGCGTTCGTGTAAAATTTGCGTTGCATGCGCATATGATTGCGTGATTTGCAATTTCACTCCTCCGCTTTATGAGACACGACATCCTTTTTCTTTTCGATCAAGACGCAGGCTGTGAAGGAATCCTGTCTTTACACCTACGCCCATCTTCGTCACTTTCGACCCTCCCGAGCTATTCTGGGCGATTCCCCTGCCTCTCGCGATCTTGACGTCAAACGGGGCATTCTCTTCCTCTCTCTGATTTTTATGCGTTTAACTCCACCATCGTGCCTTGCTCTTCAAGCGTTAAAGACGAATTCAAGATAATTCTAATATTTCAACAGCGATTATCGCAAAAAAGCGGTGTCAAAATGAATTCCCCATGATGTATTTGGCATAACGCCAGTGACGTCTGAAGTAATGGGAAACTGAAAACCTTGTGCAAAAATGTAATTTACACATGCAATAGTCAAATACTTCGGCCTAATCTCGTCCCTGTATTAAACACACAAATAGAATTTGTCACCCATGTTTTAGGACGATTCTGTCCAAATTGAAAATATTGTCTATTATTTTGTATTATTTGTATTTCGAATGATTGTAGCCTGTTGAGGTGTACGTTCTACGGAAGAAAAAAAAAAAACAACCAAACAACAACAACAAAAACCTATGGACCACAAAGCTGGAAAATCAAGCAGATGTATATCTGACTGTTCTTCACGCCGTGTTCTTCTGACCGGTGATTGAGAAAATTGTACCTACACGTGATCAGTAGTTGGAAGAACATTTTTTTTCTCGGCGGAGTCGGAGAGAGGATGAGCCCGCTGTTCAGGGGGCGGGTGTATTTTCACTATAGAGCTGGGCTTATCCTGGGATGTCGCTCCTGTCACGGCAGCCCTACCAATGTAAGATTTCTCTTCGTTCAAGGCTGCAGACTTCTCGTGGAATTTAGTGTTCTGTCCCTGAAGTTCTTTATTTTCTGGCTCCTGTGATATTGTTGTTGAATTGGCGTAAAATCACAAATAGGCTCATAACCCGTTCGCGGACATTCGCTGCTTGCAATTCGAAGAGCGTCTCATCCAGGAGTTGGGTTTACCTTGTTTTGACTGGGACAACTCTCTAGCAACGCAGTTGACAAGACGCCGCGGCTGCTGACAAGTCGCTACTGGGGTAAGTTACACCTTTCATCGTCCATTTCACCATGTCTTCGTTAGACACTCGACAAGAATGGTAGTCTACTCACATAATTGGTTCCTAGTTTTAGGCACACATCTGGTAACTTATTTAAATATCTTGCATCGACCTGTCATTTCAAACAAATAGCTCATACCGGAACACTGCATTACTGTACACTGTGTATCTTTACTGCTGCTGACGCCACCATTATGACCACTAGTCGAATTGACTGAATCTGACGTTTCGTATGTGCAATAATAGGCTACTTACATTGCTTATTGGTTACAATTACGCGTGGCGTTTGCTGTTATCAGGCTGGAAAAATGGTTCTGTTTGGTGGCGTCACGGTAACAATTTGATTAGTTTATTTATTACAAGTGAGTCGTACCAATTAGGCAAGCTATTTTGCACCTCTCAGGATGTCACCAGTGCACGGTATTGGCACTCAGTGTTTCACATGGTTCAGTTGAAAGAGGTTTCAGAGGCTGTAAGAGTTGGTGCGTTTGACTCGAAAAATGACATTAATAAACATCATTGCAAGCCGTTGATTAGTCAATCTGAGTGATGGGCACAAGACTTGCTGCCAAAATAAGCGCGCATTGATTCATGTTCCAAGCGCATTTTTTTTTTCGGTAATAAGTGCAGAAGTTGGACGGATGTGATAATACAGCGTTCCTGTAGTTTTGCAACTTATTTTGTACCCTGTGAGGTGCTAAACTCGCGCTAATAACTTTGGAAATACGAGTCTAACTGGCCAGATTAGTAACTGACTACTAAGTGCATGTTAGAAACATTATGTTTTTTATTTTTTTATTTTTTTTTTTGGGGGGCTTGTTTTACTTCTACCCTTTATTTGTTGATTATTTGATGATGATGATGATTAGTATTATTATTATTATCGACAAATATCGTAGAATTTTATTCACTCATTAATTCATCGAAGTAGCTATTTTTAAGCCAGTCGCCGTGCACAGTAGTGTTAGGGTTTGGGGTTAGGGTTACGGTTACCCGGAGCCTGGCATTTTCCCGCCTACTTTCCATATTGGGAGTATGGGATCGTTCACTGCGCTTGCAAATGCGAAGTTCGTAAGAAAAGCTATTTGGAGTATATTTACCACTGGTGTAAAAATAGCCGCTGGCTTAATTAATGCCCGATATGAACGCGTTTACTGAATAGAATGTGGGCCTACGCCATCACTGAGGCATTGCTTATGACATTATTATGTCAAGAGTAGCAATGGCTTAAATAAGCCTATGAGGTTATTTAACCAAGCATAAATTTATTAACTTGCTGCAGCTGTTTGATAACACACACACACACACACACACACACACACACACACACACACACTCATGCACGCACGCGCACGCACACACAAAAAAACTATTTCAATGAGGCAGGTCATAGCAACTCTTCTGTCCCTGTAGCAAACTACTGTAGGCTACGAAACTGTGGCAGAAAGATGCTGCTTCTATGAAAGGGCTTCAAAGAACAGTAGAATGTGGCTCTTGGAGATAATGCTACCATCTGTGTCTTACTCTCTTTTTTGAAGAGGCAATTTCAAGAGTTACATCAGAATGGGATTCATGTGCAGCTGAAATTCTGCGGAACCAGACAGGGCCCACGAAGGAATACATCGTTAGAGTCAATATTCGGCTGAAACTTACAGATTGTGGAGGTGTTTCAATTATTTATCTGGGTCAGGCTGTCGAGCGTAGTTAAAAGCAGAATAACATTCGCTCAAACAGGAAATAGAAGAGACACACAGACTGTAGTGATTTAACATTGATATGTACTATATTTGTTTTAGTTTGAATTATCCAAAAATTCTCATTCATCGCTCCTTTCCTCTAAGTTCCTTTTTTCTTATGGGGGGTGGGCTATTGCAGGGAGCAGTCCTTCAAATTCTGTTTTTTTGTTAGCTTAGGAGTCGTGAAGGATCATAGTTGATGTCACAGCCGAGTGTGATTCTACACACACTGGTGCGAAAGGGGATGAGTAGCATTTAGCATAGCCGTGGAAACCCTTGGTGCCTGCTGTGTGCTGGGTTAGCTGCGTAAATATGTTTTCTGGATTTCCTGAGGTGGAGTCCAAAGTGCTTATCTTGTACCCAGCCCATTCAGCAAATGTGATTATCATGAATAGCTTTCCTTAGTTAATGTTAACATAAAGCTACGTAAAGTGTATTGCCAGGTGCCCCACTGACAGACAATTTTCTGAAATGTTGATTTAGGAGACGTATATTAAAATGTCAGTAATGCTTGGTGTTATAACAAAACAAAGAAACCAATACAACTCAATTAATGATACTTTAGTTAATATTACCTTATTGATTGTGCACAGGATATTGTGTATAGAGCAGTGACCCCTGACCTACAGGGTCGTTAGGATATTCCGCTCGGCTCCGTTCTCCCTGGATCACTCTCTGCTGAAATGGAGAATAAACTAGAGATGAAGGGAATTCTGTTACACATCTCCCAGACCCCTTAAATAGTAGTGCTCTCTCTCTCTCTCTCTCTCTCTCTCACTCACTCACTCACACACACACACACACACACACACAAGCACATCTGTTGTGCCCCAGCTGTGCATTCCGTCCTGAGACACGTCTGCACATTACAGCAAGAATCCCTGGCCCCTCGTCTGATTATGATTTCTGTAAATTTCTCGGTCAATCTGTTTCTCTCGCAAAGCTGGCAAAAAGGTTTTTGTGGCTCCTGGACCGATGAAGAAAACAAATGAGGAAAAGAAATAGATTGCTATTTTTGCTTAGCGCGGTCACATATTAATGGAGTGATTATGAATGATTTACAGAGGGTTAATGCAGAACTGGCTTCTTCAGAACTGAAACATTCTCTCTGCATTCGCTCACTGCTCCTCAGTTGTCTGTAGATGTGCACAAACAGTTAAGCCGCTTTCACACCCGACGCGAAACAAATTTTTCGCACGACAGATTACATTCAAAGTCAATGCAAAGACGCGAATACACGTGAAACGCGTGTATTCGCGTCTTTGCATTGACTTTGAATGTAATCTGTCGTACGAAAAATTCGTTTCGCGTCCGGTGTGAAAGCAGCTTTAGAGTTGCCATATGCAGATGGCTGAGGAGAAATAGACTCTAGCCTGGAATTCAAATGCAGCTCTGCCTCGGCTTGTTGCTGTGTTTGTGAGTGGAGCAGCATGGTAATAGCAGGTGTGTGAGGGACTCGTGAGGCCCTGAAGAACACAGGACTGAGCTGGCAATGAGGGAACACGAGACCCGGAGAATCAGGAACCGGGCTGCCTCCAGCCCTGGAGAAAAAACTGCACCAACTCAATTTTTTTTTTTTTTTTTTTTACTGTGAGCACCAGAATTTGATTGGACGGTGACACAATTTGTTATTTTGGTTCTGTTGGCCAATTCAATCACCAGATCTGAGTCCAACTGAACTTGTATTTTCCATGCTCTAGGGGAGACAGAGAGCCAAGAGTCCCCAAAACAAGCATTAACTGACGATGGCTGCAGTACAGGCCTGGCAGAGCATCGACCGGGAAGATACACCGCATTTGATCATGTCTATCTGTAACAAACTTCAAGCAGTCGTAACATGCTAAGGATTTGCCAACAAATGTTAAAAATTATTTCTTTATTCTACATTATTTTAAACAGTACAATATTTATGATGTGCCTGAAAATGGGGGTCTTTGTTCGAAAGGTGCTGTCATTTCTGAATAGTTCATCCGATATGGACGAAAACACACTCAAATTGTCATTGTGTCCTTTCAAATTCAATGTGCTAAAGTGCAGAATCAACGCAAAAAAAGGAGTCACTGTCCCATGAATTATGGTGCTCACCATATACGGCGGAGAAAATAAGTATTGAACGCATCAATATTTTTCTCAGTAAATATATTTCTAATGGGGCCATTGACATGAAATTTCCACCAGATGTCAGTTACAACCCAGGTAATCCACACATACAAAGAAATCATAACAAATAAGTCCATAAATTATGTGTAATAAAGTGGAATGACACAGGGAATAAGTATTTAATACATGAAGAAAAGGAGTTGCAAAAAGGCACGTAAAGCCAAGAAACCAGCAGAAATCTGTTAGTATTTAGAAAGCAATCCTGCCCCCTATCAGTGCAAATTAATATCAGCCGGTTTATTCCTAATCGATGGCCTATAAAAAGGTTTCTCATTACCAAGGTGTCACACAAGAAACATCTCATGATGGGTAAAAGCAAAGAGCGCTCTCAAGACCTTCACAACTTTATCATTGCAAAACATACTGATGGCGTTGGTTACAAAGACGTATTTCTAAACTTCTGAATGTTCCAGTGAGCACCGTTGGGGCCATAATCCGGAAGTGGAAAGAACATCATTTCACCATAAACCGGCCACGACCAGGTGCTCCTTGCAAGATTTTTGACAGAGGAGTCAAAAGAATAATCAGAGGAGTTGTCTGTGAGCTAAGGACCACTTGTGGAGCGCTTCAGAAAGACCTAGAATTAGCAGGTACTTTGTTTCAAAGAAAACAATAAGTAATGCACTCAACTGCCATGGCCTCTATGCATACTCACCGCGCAAGACTCCATTGCTGAAGAAAACGCATGTTGAAGCTCTTTTATAGTTTGGAAATACTGGGAGAATATAGTCTGGACAGATGAGACCAAAATTGAACTCTGTGGATGTCATAGCTCACATCATGTTTGGAGGACAAACAGCACTGCACCTCACCCCAAAAACTCCATACCAACAGTGAAGTTTGGGGGTGGGAACATCATGGTGTGGGACTGTTTTTTAGTATATGGTACTGGTAGACTTAATATAATTGAAGGAAGGATGAATGGAGAAATGTATTGAGACGTTCTTGATAAGATTCTGCTGCCATCTTCCTGGATGCTGAAGATGAGACAAAGGTGGACATTTCAGCAAGACAATGATCCCAAACACACAGCCAAGGAAACTCTCAATTGGTTTCAAAGAAAGAAAATACAGCTGCTAGAATTCATAGCAGAGCTCATAGAAGAGGGCCCCGGAACCTTCAAGATTTGAAGACAGTTTGTGTGGAAGAATGGGCCAAAATCACACCTGAGCAATGCATGCGACTAGTTTCTCCATACAGGAGGCGTCTTGAAGCTGTCATTACCAACAAAGGCTTTTCTACTAAGTATTAAATAAATTTCAGTGAGCGTGTTCAATACTTTCCCCCCTTTGTCATTCCACTTTATTTTACATAACTTAATTCAAGGACTTATTTGTTTTGATTTCTTTGTATGTGTGGATTACTTGGATTGTTACTGACATCTGGAGAAAATTTCATGTCAAGAGCCCATTAGAAATATTTTTACTGAGAAAAATGTTGACGCGTTCAATATTTATTTTCCCCACTGTAAATACTTCAAAACATTAATGCAAATGCTTGGATAAGTGCATGCATACAAGTCGGTGCTTTCACATTATTGTATACCTGCAGATACTCATGCATTTGTGGGTACATGCTCACGTGTATATAATCATTGCACAATATAAATACCTCTGGGTATGTACATGTGTGCACAAACGTGCCCATTCATGAGACGCTCAGACTTACCCTATGTTAAGTGATCTGCAGATGGTCTTATCCAGAAGGACCTTGAGAACACCAGCATTAGTCTCCAGACTGCTAAAATGTGAGAATGAGAAAAAGGTCCAATCATACTGAATAGATGTTAAATTTAAAAATTATTATTATTGTCAGCAAAAAAAATGAATATCTTCTTTCAACTAACCTGTGAATCCTCTTTCTTTTGATTGGGATTTTTTTGGGGTGAGTATTGTAGGATAATGAATGGCACAGAAATATCTCTGACAACCACCAGCTATATCCTGGTACTTAGTGTCTTCCTACTCAAGCACATGAGGTAAGCCTGGTATTAGTAGCACCAGGTGTGCTTGAGGTGAAACAAAGTCAATATCTGGGTACAGTTGATGGGGCCTTTGCAGTGATATGGGGGCCACTATCCTAGTGTATTCACCCCCCAAAAAAAATCTGAAGGGAAAGCAAGAGTATGCTCAGGTGACATTTGGTTGATAGTTTGGTGCATAATTTGACATTTTGCGCTCTTGACAAGTGAAGACCACAAAGGAAAAATGATCAGAGTCCAAATGTAGCATTTTTGTATATTTTACATATCATATATTATAATATTTATAATAATATATAATAATATTATATATTATTATAATGTTTTATAAATTTAATATTTTTTGCATATTTTTTCAGTGCTTTGTTTCTAAGATCATTTTGAATTTTTAATTCATCATTTCTCCACAACATGAAAATGTGACTGATCATTTTTCCATTGTGGTCTTCAAGTGTGAAGCTCATTCCCCCACTGAGGAACTAGAACTGACGACATCCAAGCAAAGGAGGGAAAGAACCAGGTGCCTCGATGTTGCATAACAGGGAGGTGTGCTTGATGTGAAGGGCATGATGATTTTTTTGTCGTTATAATGAAGCAGAGCCTCCATTATGCTTGATAGGTTTGCTTGAAAGATTTCATTTTGACTCAAGCCGATATGGGAAGGCAAGTTTCACAGCGGAGCCTGGGGTGGTAGTCAATCAGATGAGCACCTGCACTGTGAATAATCTACTGGTGGAGGTAGGGAGTGAGGATGAAGTTGCATTAGTCTAAACAGAAATAGCCTGGATCATGACACTGAGCTGGGTTGTGCAAGTGGTGTGAATGGGGCAGATGTTTTTGAGGAAGAGTCTAAACCTGACACTGGAACACGGTGCCATGCTAAGGTTTGTGCCACATGAAGGAGTCAGCGCTGCAGTCAAGTCAAAGGTGAGGACTTATCAGACCAAAACAACACAGTGTAGAGATGAGCAGGAGGATTTAGAGGACTGGACCAAGGACTGAGCCTTGGGGGACACCTGTAGAGAATTTTCGAGGCTGAAAAACTGCATAACCCATGTAAAATAGATGGATCAATTATGAAATATGAATACATACTACTGCAGTGAGTAGCAGAGTTGCCATCTGGCTAACACTTTTCTAGGAGGAATCGGCATGTTTTTATCATGCATTCATGGCCATCTTCGGGGAAATCGAGGTTTTAAAAAACGCAAGGCTATGCAGGTTAGACTATTCGGGAGGGGTTTCACAGGGCATTGCCTCTAGAGTATGAATGTTTTCTCAGCCTACCCTGTATAAAAGTACATTAAAGAAGTAGGATGCCAATTAGTTGCGAGCTGTATCACAGATCCTGAGGTCATCTGGGGAAACTACAGCAGGAGGTCGGAAACAAAGAGAAGGGGAAGCTATCTTTTGTGTGAGTGGTGACTGCGTGGAGAGACACCTGTTGCTGGGAAGTTGTATCAAGGAAGGTCTGGAGCTGTTATAACTAAATCTAGACCTTGAATCCAAATCCAGCACCGTTATTTTTTTTTGTTTGTTTTCGCTGAGGTAAGTAACTAATAAACTGAGTAATTTGTGCTTCTGATTGGCTACACTGTCCGTACATCTAACACGCAGGTAAAGAAACGGTGAAAAACCTGCTGTTTTCTGACCTTGAGCACTGAGATTTGATGATTGCTGGTCCCGAAGGTCATTTCGACCTCTGTGGCCACCTGTGCGGTCGGAGGCATGGCTGTTATTTGGGCTGTTGCTAAGCGTCAGTCTGTGGGAGGAGTAGGCGTGTCCCAGCTAGGCCCCAGCAGGAATGGCTGCGAGCACAGCGTGGGCTGTTCGATATGAGCCGAGCGCCGACCAGCTCCCACTGCGTCAAGCCGGCTGGAAGCTGCGATTCTGCTCTCTGATCTCATTCCCCGAATGTCTGTGTTTGTGCGTGCGTGTGTGTGTATGCATGTCAGTGTGTTTCCCACAGAGCTTTTGTGTAGTGATGTGGGCAGGTGAGTCCCAGAAATAGAAAACAGGCCACAGAGCACACTGTGACACTTGACACATACTATTTAAACCCATTTGAATGTATGGGGTTTCATCAACATTGCCTCAATGAATGTTAAACACTACAGCCTAAGCTCTGGCTTCTTGAAATTATAAATAGTGCTTGAGAGGACTGCTGTGCTTGGAATTATTTGCTTCCATTGAACTGCCTGGTCTTTGCATGCTGCGAAAAAAATAGGTACACAGATCACTCAGAGCTTCCTATTGTCTATCGAACACGAACATCTGAAAATGCTCATCACAGTGGGTGCATTGTTAATTCTGGGCTGGCTCATTTGCACATTTATTGGGCTTCCTTGTAAAGAGGTCACCATGGCTAGGTCCTACATGACTGACTTGTATTTACTGCATCATTTCAGCAATGCCACATAGCTCCTCCGGTAGAATTTATTAGTGCCTCTAAGTGTTCGAACAACTACAGCTCTCATCTGACCGGACACCAGCCATGTCTTTTTTGCCAATACTCTTAATAATAGTGACATGGGGTTCATCTCATTACCTAATTTTGCATCCTTGTTTCCCTCTCTTGCGTCTCTTTCTCGAGATGCGAAGGAGAGATGAGAGGACAGAGCAATCCTTAATTAGGAAATAAGACATCCTTTTTCACTTGAGTGACACATTTAACCGACGAATAGCTTGCGCCTGCCTGAAATTATTAGCGTACCTTATGACATAAATCACTGATAATGAATTTCACGGAACTGTAAGCACTTACATTTGTGAAGAGGCACTTGTCCTGCCAGGGCTTGTTCAAATTCTGCTCGCTGTGAACCTTTGGGTGGAGCTTTTAAACTCATGTAGCCATAACACTTTCATTGCATAACATTACATCACGGGCATTTAGCAGATGCTTTTACTCAGAGTGACTAATAACAGAAAGTGCATTTTAGAAGGACCAAAGGTGCTGATTACCCAAGGACAGGTGTCTCAAACTGTAATCCTGGAGGGCTACTGGGGGACTGGTTTTTGGTTTGTTCCTGCTCTTGAGTGCTTTAATTCAAGTCATTGATTGGCTAAGGAGTCTGTACACCTTGTTTATGAGGCCTGAGTGAGTCCATTACGGATTGTGTGGAAATCCCAAAAACCCTTAGACACTGCGGCCCTCAAGGACCGGAGTCTGACACCCCTGCCCTAGGAAGTGCTTACACTCCAAGTCGCACTTCAAGTGCCAGAGATGGCCGCAAAATTTGGATCAGAACTTCCGTAGAGCCTGCACTCGTGCGTCTTCTGGAATCCTCCTCTCTCCTCCATCCTGGCCTCCTCTGAGCACATTTAAGGTCCTTCAACATGGCATGTTTCGATTGATGTCTGGGTCAAGTGGCCAAGGACAGAGGGGTCGAAGAGGTGTATTGGAGTGAGGCCATGATCACCTGTTAACACACCTACCTGACATATGACCGCCATTTTTTTGACTGTGCAGGTTAGCAAACTGAGCAACATTTGCAAAGTCTGGAAGGCTCCATTGGTCAGAACTATGCATTAACTCAGGACTTGAAATATGACCACTTTAACCCAATAAATCCCGTCAAATGCAGCTGCTGTATTCAAACATATGGAACTTTAGGCTTATTGCGAAATCCAGCGGACATCCCAAGGCTTCCAATGATCCCAAATGTGTCCTCATGAATTACAAGGGAAAGTGTGTTGAATTATGTACAATATCTAGATATTTTCCATTCGATGTAATGCTGTAGCTGTAAAAACATGGCATCCTGGGTTTGAATACTGCTTTCCATGTAAGTGTGATGTAGCTTCGGTGACGGGCTGCAACCAGCAGATACAACATATGTATTTGACATTGTCCTGCAATATGAAAATAATGCTTTTTCTGACAAAGTTTTCCATAAGTAGGTTCTAAGTTAAAAGTTAGAGTTTAAGGGGTTAAATATAAAAGCAGTCTACCTTTCAGAACTCCTGTCTAATAATGGAAGCTCGGGGTGGTATTTCCTGTAATATGGTAACAGTGGAAGGGATAGTAACAGTAACCGTAGAAGTAGCAACAGAAACTAATTTCCCTCTGGTGTGAAAGCTCTGCTCCGTGAGCGATTTCTCAGGCAGGTTTTAGAAATGTGGTATATTTTTGGAGTTGCGTACCTGTATACCCTTTGGTCCCTCAGCTGTGATTCTGTCTTTATGTCCATCAATTGTGAAGTTACTCGCAACAAATGTAGCCAGACTATGAACCGTTTTTGGTCACACTTTAGTCGAAGTGTTGCTCATAAAGGCTTTATGAAGCATGTATAATGCCTTCATAAATGAGACATAATGTCTTCATAAATCATACAAAAGCAAATGTCATGCTTTGCAAAGGGTGAAATAACACATCCTTATTCAGCATGTGATGCCAGATGTGAGAATGATAATGTCACTTAGCTGACAATGTCACCCTTTATAGCATTTAGCCACTAGCTAAGTGGCATAATATCACATCTGGCATCACATGCTGAATAAGGATGTGTTATTTCACCCTTTACAAAGCATGACATTTGCTTATGTATGATTTACGAAGACATTATGTATCATTTATGAAGGCATTATACATGCTGTATAAAGCCTTTATGAGCAACACTTCATCTAAAGTGTGACCCTGTTCTTTTTTTTTGTCGTTGTTGTTGGAAGGTTGTGAAAGTCTCGTGCGTCTCCTTGTGTTCCAGGTGGGTCACTGCCACCGTTCCTGCAGCGCCCTCTGCTGGTGCTCGGCTCTAGCGCGCTGAGGAAGGGACCCCCAGTCTCAGCCGCCCGTCGACCCAGTCTGCCCGCCCCACAGCTCATCCCATTGGTCACGATGGGCTCCCACAGCCAGGGGTTCTTTCACCATCATCATCATCACCATCACCACCACCACCATCACCGGAGCTCCACACTGTCCGGCAGCATGCCGCGGCTGGTGCCCGAGTCCGGCGGGGGCATGCTGGGCGGCATCGCCCAAATCACGCCCTCCCTCTTCCTCAGCCGCGGCAACGTGGCCTCCAACCGGAACCTGCTGCTTTCCAAGGGCATCACCTGCGTGGTGAATGCCACCATCGAACTGCCCAACTTCAACTGGCCGCACATGGAGTACGTCAAGGTGCCACTGGCGGACATGCCCCACTCGCCCATCTCGCTCTACTTCGACAGCGTGGCTGACAAGATCCACAGCGTGGGGCGGGGCAAGCGTGGGGCTGTGCTGGTGCACTGTGCGGCCGGGGTCAGCCGCTCCGCCACGCTCTGCCTGGCCTACCTGATGAAGTACCACCGCGTCTCCTTAGCGGAGGCTCACGCCTGGGTCAAGGCCCGCCGACCCGTCATTCGGCCCAACGCGGGCTTCTGGCGGCAGCTAATAGAGTATGAAAGGAAGCTTTTCGGCAGGAACTCGGTCAAAATGGTGCAGACGCCTTATGGGGTTATTCCGGACGTTTACGAGAGGGACCGGAGGAGCCTAGTGCCCCTCTGGGGTATTTAGGAGAGCAGAGAGAGAGAAGGGGAGAGGAAAACGAGGAGGGGGGTTGGGCAAAAGGAAAGGGGCGGAGTCAGTGAGCGTCTGTCGGAGCAGCTGCATAAACTGAGCCAGTGTTGCACCCGCCGCATCTGCTGCGACTCTGCAGCTCCGCAGTGCCACGCTGGCCTTTGCCTCTCTGTGTTACGGAGCAGGACTCTACCCAGTTCTGGACCATTATCTTTCATTGGGTTGGGGCCACGCTGAGGTTCCTGAGAGATGGACGATGGATTCCCTGGTGTTGGCAGCGGTGAAGCAGGGTCATATTACAGAAAACAAACCAGCACCAGGATTGTGTGGCCCTCAAGCACATGAGAAAACAATGTGCTCGCGGTTGTGTGTGCGTGTGTGTGTGTGTGTGTGTGTGTGTGTGTGTCTTGGGGGCTTGGGTGACACTCATGGTGAAGTGACTGACTCTTTCCCTACTTTAATTCCCTTTGTTGATGGTGTTGCGCAAGTCTTTGTTGTTGATGGGAGGAAGTGGGTTAACTTGCCTTTGTTAATTCAAAAGAACTGCAGTCGCATCCGTGAAAACAAATATATACACAATTAGACACTCGATGCTTTTCTGAGTAACAGTGGAGAAACTGATGCATAAAACTTCAGCTACAGATGCTGAAAGCTATATAAGTGTATCTTATTCAAATTGTGTCAGTTATGAGATAAAACTATTCCCCAGTCTGATTGAATGAAGAAATATAGAGCATTGAGATGTCTGACTCATCCAGTGACATTTATTCTTACCATCTGTCTTCTAGTCTCCATCCTGCGTCAGCCAACTGTTCAAGTCTTCAATACAGTTTTTCCTCTTAATTTCTGAAGTAATAATTACTGACAAACATATTAACAGGCTTCTCCTCCATTTTAATTTCACGGAATAGTGTACTGTTGATAAGACTATTTGTGGGGTTTTGAAAGGACTTCTGGAGATTAAAGTTTGATGTAGTTTCCTATTAAAATGAATAAATTCTTGTATAGAAATAGAAATGATAAATCATTCCATTTTTACATTATTCTTAACCTATCACTTACTAATTATGATTCTGATTAATACTTAGCAAATTTGTTTTATTCATGCACATGGAATCTTTTTTTTTTTTTTTAGTACTTTATTCATTTTTGCATCAAAGCACCGTTAACTATGTATTACAGCTGTTCAAAGTGTAATTCATTCAACAGAACATGATTTTAAGTAGAACTGGAACTGGTTTCATAGCTGGAGCAAAAGAGTGATACGTATCTATTGGCCAAAAGGAAGGATTTCAAGAGTACTTCAATTTTCTTTTCAGGTCAAGGGTAAGAGCGCATGCTGGATTAAAGTAAACGGTATTTGAAGGCATCCAAGTTCAAAGATGTGAAATGGAGACGATGCACATAATAAAAAGATGTGATTGAGATGCGCTAGCGGTCTTGAGTTCATTCAAGAATCTTATGTTTTAGTGGGCCATCACTCTGCACTGTTAGTGGAAACGTTCCCATCACGCTGCAATAACAACGTTTATTGCACCCTTTGGAAATAACCGCATCAATAAAATGGAGTGAATCAGTCTTGATTACCTACCAAGAGCATCTTACATCATTCAGTTCATTGTATTGTTCTTTTGTTTTTGTGAACGAGAACTTCATTTTACTTTGCATTTTCCTATGATATATTATAGTGAAAGGCCATTTTTGCTCAAAACCAATGGTAAATAAAAAAAATACGCATATGGAGTTTGAATATTATGAGTTGAATTTTTGTAATTTTTTTACAGTTGTAAAATAGTAACAAAAACAAGAGCCATCAACGTCATCAACCAACTTCAGATTTGCGAAAGGCACCACGTCAGGTCATGATTAATGTGCACACCAAGTATTGTGGGAAAATATTGAACGGTTTTCAAATTATGCTCCGGAAACTAAATGTTCACAGACGGACGGACGGACAGACGACTGCACGCATGACTATATCCCCCATTGTATGCCGGGGGGATAACAAGGAATTAATTCAACTTATTAACATTTGTAATAGTGAAAAAGAAGAGTCCCATCATGCTTCAGCTCAGCTACACAGCAAGGAGAGGTGCTCATCAGATACGGACGGTATCAGATAACAAGTTTCCATGGAAACCACAAAAATTAAAAATTCCAGAAATTCCTAAGTATCAAAAGGAACATCTAGACATCATGCTCAACAAATCTCTCAAGTTTCGTGAAGGTCGTATGTATAGTTTCTGAGATATGGCCCGGACAAGCTAAGTTCCAATTCACGCAAGTTTCCATGGAAACCAGAAAAAGAAAAAATTCCAGAAAATCCTAAGTATCAAAAAGCACATCCAGACATCATGCTCAACATATCTGTCAAGTTTCATGAAGATCGGATGTATAGTTTCCAAGATATGGCCCGGACAAGGTATGATTACAGATGGACGCCCGCCCACCTGGACGGACAGACAGATGGACACACTGATGACTATATCCCCCCTGCATTAATGCTGCTGGGGGGATAAAAAAGTGACCAAACAATAAAAAAGAGGGTCGCCATCTTTCCATCCATCAAAAAGGTTTAGCCAATGAGAGGCTGAGGAACACTTCAGCAGTCATGTGACCATGACGTCGACTGACCACAGCTTAACCAGAGGCCTTCTGTGGAGAGCTTAAAGCCATTGTGTCAAAGTTGGCTGCAATTAACCTTGGGGGCGTTACGATATCGTCATCAATGAATGGAAGTGAAAGGATCTAAACGGCTAAATTAATTATTTAACCCTGCTTCTAGACTATAAAGCCTAAATTTTATTTTAGTTTTGGCAGACAAAGTATTGATTGCTCACTGATGAGCCAAAACACTGAAACCACAAACGCAGCGAATAATGTTGATGATCTCATAACGACAGCACACGTCCAGGTCTACAGACAAATCTTAGACAGTAAGCCAGCAGTTGGTTCTTGAATTCAACTTGTTGGATGCAGGAGAAATGGGAACTGAACGACTTTGACTAGGGAAAGACTGAGACCTGAAGAGTAGCTTAGAGCATCTCTGCAGTGGCAAGACTTCTGGGGTGCCCCCTGTCAGTAGATGTGAGTACCTACTGACAGTGATACAAGGAGGGACAAACCATGAACCAGCGACAGGGTTTTGGGCACCAAAGGCTCATTGATGCACAAGGGCTATGAAGGCTGTCCTGTCTGATCAAAACCAATGAAAGGACGACTGTCGAACAAGTCACTGAGAATTTCAGTAATATTTATGTAAGGAATGTATCACAACACACAGTGCATCAGACCCTGCTGTTTATTGCACTTTTTAGCTTACAGACTAGTAAAAGTGCCGACTCTAACCCCAGCCCACCTCTAACAATACCCCAATGGGCACCTGAGCTTCGGAACTGGACCTTGCGGCAGTTGAAGAGGGTCACCTGGTCCAGTGAATCCCATTTACTGTTACATCATGTGCTTCAGCTGGGTACGTGAGCTCCATTTACCTGTGTAGAGATGGCATCAAGATGCATTATGGGAAGAAGACAAGCTGGTGGAGGGAGTGAGATACTCTGGAAATGTTCTGCTGGGAAACCCTGAGTTTGGGAATTCAGGGGACGTCAGTTTGATGGAGCTGTTTTAGCAGCACGAGGGGAACCTTCTCTATATTAGGCAGGCGATTTTAATCTTGCGGCTGATCAGCATATACCAGATTTGAATTGAATAAATACCAATGTTCTTCTGTTTTTCTTGCAGGGCAGGCAATTTTACTCACAGACAGCATTCTGCAAATGTATTACTTTAGGACTGATTGCGACTGGACACTTTCCCTTGACGGCATCAGGAGACTTCAGTTAGCTTGCATCGCTACCTTTGTCTAACTTACCCCATGACAATAATGTGATCACAATCACAATAAATATGGGATCAGCTTTTGTGAACATTATATTCCTTTTGTATTTTCCACCTGATAATGAAGAAATACATGAGGCATGTGGTTGAATAAGAGAAAAAAACAAACTTTCATATGCTGTGTGGTGTACTGCTATACTGCTATCATCTGTAAGGGGCAACACAGCATTTCATTTCTTTGTTGGACCAGAGAGACCCTTTTGTGGCCATGCTTGTTTGAACAGGACAGTCCAATAGTTCAGATGTCACATAGCAGTCCACTTTCGTGTTGAAGCACGATTTCTTTCACATTTACTACGAGTTTGCATGAACCGTACTCGAGGTCACCTTTTTCAGAGCGGACTCGCGAACTGTGCCCAAGTACGGTACACTTTTGTTCACACTTATCAAGTGATACAGACTTTGGGGGCCAAGTGTACTCGGATCCAGGCCCGGGTCTCTGATGTGAAGGCAACCCAAGTTTCCCATCCGTTCTTGAATTTCTTTAGATCGGGGCATCGTATGCTGCTTTTTGCCCACTTCACTTTGCCAGACAGGTTCTACTAAAGTAATATTGAGATTCAGCAGGGCTTGTAATCATCATGCGTAGATGTGTCTGCCGAAATTTTTACAAATGATCAATTAAATTTCTTAAATAGGTTGATTGAGTAATTAATGGGGCAATTACTTTCTTGCATAAGGCCAAGTAGGCTTGGATCGCTTTTTGCCTATAAGAAGTGAAATCAACTTTAAAAATTGCATTTTGTGTTTACTTGAGTTACCTTTGTCACACTTAAATGTTCCAGATCATCAAAGTAATTTTAATCAGACAAATTTGCAAAATATAAGAAATTACAAAGGAGGCAATGCTTCTATTTTCAAATACAATTACATAAAATCTGACACTTTCGTTATCGCTTAAAGGCCACTTTTCGAGAGAAAAAAATCTTAAGCCATTAAATGAGGGGAATTCATCAAAAAAAAAAAAACACATACCCATACCCATCAGATTAATTGCAACAGGAGGCTGTGAGTATATTTTCACACCAAGCTATGAAAAGCATTCTTACCATAAGCCAGGACATTTTTGGAGACGATGCAGAGCGCATTTTTTTTTTTTTTTTTTTTGTAATTTGCTTTGTCACTATCTGCGTCATAAAGACGCGGTCAGCCGCTGATGTAATCTTGGAGCACAGGGCCCTGCTGCTGTTTAAGCGCCATTTGCAAGAGGGATGTGGTGAGATATTCTCTGTTAGAAAGGGCGCAAATCGCCTATGTACCGAAAAAAAAAAAGAAGATGGGGACAAAAAGCTCAGTCTATGCTCGGGAGTATGGGGGGGGTCATTTGATGATAATACCGCCAGAGAATGAAAAGAGCGGTAACCCAGGTAACGGTCAGCGAGGGTAGATCTGTCGCTAGTGATTAGTACTAATTCATAATCGTCTCTGACACACAGCGATCAATCGCATGAACGAGAAGCTAGAAAGCCAGCACAGCATGCCGACCACCACGCCGATGAAGTTCATCAAAAATTTGATTAAATGAAGGAGAGAGGGCATCTACAATCCGCACGGTCCAGAGACACTTCGAACAACTTTCAGGGTGGCAATTGCACATTTTTTTTTATCCTTGCATCTTCCACTATTTGTTCATTAAATTCCAAATAATTGTTGTTGTTTTTTTCCCTCTTTTTTTTTCCAAAATATTTACCTTTCGGGAAAAGACCTGGTGTGAAGTCAACGACATTACTCAGATCCCCGAAACAAATCAATCTAATAGAAAATTAAAGCGGGGGAGGGACGGAAGTGGGAAACAACATGGAAAGATGATATTGGAGTGAGAGGCGTTTCTGGATCTCTGTGGATGCGGAGCGCCAGCGGAGAGGGGAAGCGTGACCTTTGCAGTGATTTACGCGGAGGCAAATTCAATCAGCCGTCGAAATTACACTCTGGGTGATGAGAGGCACTGCTTTCTCTTTGTCTCGCGATTGCTGGGAGTGCATCAGTCCGTGCTCTGGGCTACTGGCGGAGAGAGTGTAGGAAAATCAAGGTCTCTCAGAGACTGGCTAGGTGTGCAGTAGTCTCGCGGTGCCAGACGATCAGAGATCTCTGCCTCCAGATTGCTGGGGACATCATTAGAGTTACTAGGGCGCCGGTGAAAACGGGCACTAACAAAGCAATGCCCCATAGAAAGCAACGCCTTATTTGAATAGGAACGCTTTCCTGGAGATAGTATGCTCCCCCTTTTCTCCTCCGTAGGTAAACCAAAGAGGGTCTAATATGGCAACTTCGTATAGAGAAAATAATGGATTCCCTGTGTCCGCCCGCGGACACGGAGCTGCAAATGTATGCACTCAGTTACAATATTCTACCACTAGATGGCACACCCGGATCAGTTTGTGAATATGCACAAGCAAGCCGAGCTCGAACACAGTTTAGAATATGGCCGAGTTCACTCCAAAATCCCTTTTTTTCAGGAGTTGCCTGAATTAAACTTTTCAGCTAAGCCTGATGTGCAAACTGTTCAACATAACTGCCCGTAGTATCTATCCAGTAGTTCAAAAAGAATGATCTCTTGCTACAGAAAAAAAATCGTTGTCATCTGTAGCAACCATTTCAGCTACAGTGAGCCAATGCTATCCCATTTAGTAGTAAAGAAAAATCAGTTTTCTGAAGCAAAAATTCAACATGGTATTGATACTATGTCATTCTGATATCAATTATAGTCATCACATATGAAAAACCTGTAGGTCCCTACCGTGGATTTACGCGTAGACTCCTCCATCGACGAATTCAGCACTCTGTTATATCCCCGTAAGTGCTCATGTTAATAGCCAACAGCTCAATTATTTACTAACGCTCATCTGCTTAACGCACACTTATAGTTCACGCCCACGTGAAACTTCCGCAGTAATAATGTATTAGTTGACTAGTTTCTTATCCAATTCCAGAGAGTTTAAACTTTCCGCAGCCGATGAAAATGCTTTGCCGCAAAAGTGAAATGTATCCACACACATTGAAGGAGTTCTCATCGGTGAGCGCAACTGAGACAACCCATTACCTTGCCCATGACACCTGTGTAATGTGGTAAAAAGCCACTAGATGGCAGTATTGACATTTTTTTTGTTAAGCAGTCTGGAGCTAGGTTTGGGGCATGTCCTGGGCATGCCTCAGAGGGGGCTGGAAAAAAGTATATAAGGAGAAAAATTGAGAGAGTGAAAGGTAGTAGGAGAAATTGCAAGGAGAAATTGTGGAAGGAAACATTTGACCAGACCTGTCACTCTTTTCAAGACCTGTGAAGCTTTTTGTGGATTTTTGCCTGTGTTGGAGCATTTTCCTGTCCCAGGACATCGCAACATAGCAGCCCATCTCAATTACCAAGGGACAGTAACTATCTTTTTTTTATTTCAATCTTGGTCAGTAGGGTAGATTGTAGATTAGTTCTAAGTGTTTGTTTAATTAAATCTGTTAAAGTTTAAGAATTTTGTCTGTCATCCCTTGCTGTCCGTGACATCATAACAAATTGACGCCATAACACCTGTTACTGGTCGGACGGTGTTTACAAGCACACGACTTCAGGAAGTCACCGCCACAGAGATATAAAAAAACTACAGTGGACAATGTCATTGGCTGGACCAAAGCGCACACGGCAGAATAGCTCCGCCATCTTGCGTATGTGTATAAATGTCCAATGAGGCACATGTAAACAGTGAACATGGGTGTCGACAATTTTTTAATTTTTTTTTTTTTTTTTTTTTTTGGGACTTGTTTTCTGCGTTCTTTTTTATCTTTTCATACTTAAAAAAGGACGCGAATAAGGCAGTGTAAATCAACAATATTTATGCTCTATTATTTGACAAAGCTAAAGAATAAGCTCTACGATTGCCTTACCCTTTATATTATCGCTCCGTTACCTACGTTTTCATTTCGTTCAAAGAACAAGCGTTGCATTCAGCTGTGCCTGTGAGTCTGACTCGGGTTTTGTCGTTATATGCATATATGAATTTACATGTATGCTTTGTGTATTAAGATTGGAACAACTTCATTCTGAAGTGTTCATACCTACTTGTTGTCTTCATTTAATCCGTCTTTGCCCTGAGACGATGGATAACAGGATGACGTTGCCCCAAGTGGGATCAATGAAGAAGTCTCAAAACTAAAGTATGTAAATGAAACTGCGCCAGTTTCAGTTTCCGCAAATATGCTGATAATAATAAACGAAAAAACTGAAGCCTTTTTTGCAAGGTAATTTAACTGGCACCTTTTTGCCAGTTATTTTAACTGTAATTTTACAATAAATTTACCACAGAGTTCAGTGCATGTTCAGTGTAAACCATGGTTAAAGGGGAACTCCGGTCGATTTCAACACGTATCTTTGATGTTTGTGGTGAAGGAGTACTGTCAATAGCGAGACAAACGAAGAAAATTGGATTTGCCTACACCGAGTTATGCCCCTGCTAGAGTTTGCACCTAAGCGGCTCAAACGGGGCAGGCTTTTAACGTGCTTTTAGCCTCTTAACACGATCGAGATGTCATTTCAAGTCCATAGCCATGTTAACCTAACCCTTCCAAGTGACCACAGTGAATTTGACTGCAGTAGCTGGTCTAGAAATCGTAAAAGTTGTGCTAATTCACTCAGTGCACATACCTCTGTTTACCTCCAGTGTTCCAGTGAAGTCCACACTAGTCGATTGTCGAACTTGTACAATCCAATATTCCAAATGTAATTTTTCCACCAAGAAATTATGGTTATGAACTGCTGTGGTTATGTCCATTGTAATGACTATGTAGCAACATAGCTACACCGCAGCCAGTCCTCAAGGACCCCCTGTCTGGCAGGTTTTTGTTGCAGCTTTACTTTTGCACACCTTATCCATTTAAGGCCCAATCCACCTTCATGCAAACCCTGTTCAGGCAGATCTTTTTCAACCAATCAGCATGAAGCCCTTAAATGGATCAGGTGTGAAAGAGTAGAGCTGGATCAAAAACCTGCAGGGCAGGGGGTCCTTGAGGACTGGGTTGGGAACCACTGCTCTAGATAAGCGAAGCGTCTTGAGACTGACTTGTGAGTCTAGGTGCGCAGTGCTTCCATGTTGATGCACCACATTCGCTTGAATAATTATAAAACTCTATTCATCAATTTGCTGATCTATCCCTGCCAGATTTGCCCCTCTGATCATGATCTTGGTCGCATCCAGTCTTAAGCTTGGCTCCGACCCTGCATCTACCAAGCCTGAGAAACGGAACAAAGCCGTATCCAAAATTTTAGCAGCTGTAAACAAAAGTTGTTCGCCAGCAAGAAGGAAAAAAAAAAAAAAAAAAGAGGCTGGAACCAGCAAGACTGAGGGATAAACAGGGGTGACTGCGGACGGCTAGGAGTGGAAAACCAATTGCAGAAGACAAAAAATATTGTGCAATCAAAATGTGTTCGCAATATTTCCACTTGTATGAAGATGGATGACAGCTGTTCAGAGATGGTGGTCCTTAAACACTGTGTATAGCATTATGCCACTGGAGTATTTTACCGGGGAATGACAACCAACAGATTTTCAATCTTCCATTCCAAATACAGTATTCTTCAAAAACATGTCGTATTGGATATGTACAAGTCTTTCTAGCAAGCTTTACCACAGACAGTAAAAGTCTGGTAACCATCGTATGAACATATTACCAACATTCACCCAATGAAATCTCCTCAGGGTCATTTCTCAGAGGCTGAGGACTTGAGAAAATGACCTCGGAGAGCATGACTGCATCAGACAAAACATTTGAACAATCACCTCTCCTTTGAAAAGGACTGCGTTTCAAAGCTTCCCATTCCAGAGTGCATGAGCACCTATTTACTTTTCATCCTGGTAACTACAGAGCATCCAAAAAAAAAAAAAAAGTTTTTTAAAAGAAGATGTGGTGCAGGTAAGTGTGTACTAAAGGCTAAGTTACCTCGCACACTGCTCAATCACTGCAGCAGGAGCCGCACAGTTCCCTCTGCAGCAAACAACCAGCACCTTTTCGCTGCTCGGGGAATCAAAAGCACTGCTACTGAATACACAGCTGACCCCACAGTTAAACCACATATTTTATTTAGTCGCTTTTGATATGCAACAAATCTTGAGCCTTGGGCACCCGCTGTCGTTCTCTAAGCACTCCAAACTCGGAAACGCAAATCAAATCTCCAGCGCTATGGGCAGCAGTAGGGAGAGCTGAGAGAGATGAATGTGGTCTCTGCCAGCAGAGGGAATAAGGGGCTGACGGGTGAAACCTGCCTCAGTTAAAGCAGTAAAGTAGCACTTTACCTCCCGCAGACCCATCAATACATCAGGGTTGTGTAATACAGGCCAGTAGATTTCCCTGGGGAGCCAAACCTGAGAGGGAATTCAATACCGCTGCACTGTGGTGCTGGAGGGAACGTGCTCATACACACACACACGCACGCACGCACGCACACACTCAAAAACATGCACACAAGCACACGTGCGCACACACACACACACACACACACTCAAAAACATGCACACAAGCACGCGCATGCACGCACACACACACACACACACACACACACACAGCGACATTGTGGTTGTGCAATGAGCGTGCTCACAAAAACACAAAAGCATGCAGTCATGCACGCACACATGCACCCGCACATACAGAAACACACAAACACACGCACACAGACACAAATATGTGCGCGTGCGCACACACACACACACACACTCATTCCCTCATACACATTCACCTGCGGACACAGAACATGTATGCATGCACAGTAAATCAATACACAGACAGGCACACAAACTCATTTTTCAATTGAGAGTTTCATAATTCAGCACATTTCTCATTTCCGGCTGAACATATTCTCTCCACAACTTACTCACTATATGAGATCTCAGAAAGGAGATTCCATCTCGGCAGGATATTAAATTAAAGCAGCGTGACCAATATACTGTAGCACGCCCTGGCAACACTGAGCTTTCCGAAAGCAAACCGTGCCAATCCCAGTCAGAGGAGTCTCTATTCAGAAGGATCATGTATCATAACGGATGTTAGTTACGGTCTCTGAAAACAGCCGCCCGACAGTAGTGTGCACGAAACCTCTGGAGTCAACTCAACTACAACTGAGAGGCCTAGTTCTACGCAGTCATAAATGTGCTGCACTTTGAAAGCAAATGGGATCCTGAAAATTGACAAGGTGTGCGATGTTTCATTAGTTTGCGATAATTTAAGTCCTGCAAGAAACCCTCGACTCGATCTGCTCACCCTTAATTGGTCATTCACAAAACATTCTGGAAGTTTTCATAAAGCTTAAAGTTCCCTCAGCTTCACAGTTCAATTCTGTATTTATTACACTCGCCTTTGCAACACTACAACCTGAAACCCATTTTCTACTTTAAGCAATCAATCCTCAATGTCCTTCCTCCACCTCTTATGAAATTTTACAGTATACGCTGTTGGTTTATAAACGGACAACTCGCTCTAAACATTTATGAAAGAATTCTTGTAAGTCACTGAATAATGGCATCTATAGAATGTCTATAAGTGAATATAAATAAAAAAAATGAATGAAGTTGATTCAAGGCCGCCCACCCCAAGTTACAACCCATAAAGTCTGATATAAACACAAATATGCTGTTCCAGAGTTGTTTAAATTTTGGGGACACAAGCTTTTTCATGAAACTAAAAAATAAATAAATAAATAAATAAATAAATAAATAAAGGTGTTGCCAGACAGAACAAACCTCACCTGCCAGCACTTATTTTAGTTCTATTCATACTGATGCAATTCTACAAGTGTGACCCCAACCGTTTTCAACTTATAGCCCTCTGAAAATCTGTGACCTTCAGCTTGACCATTCAAGGTCACTCAAGGCCAAAAGTCATGGTGTGAAATGAGATTCCATATATGAGTTCCTATATGGTCATTATAGTAAACATCTGTCTATCTGCTAGTGTTTTTGAATTACAATGAAAAATCTATTACATTATGTGGCATAAATTTTATTCCTGGATAGTGTGTTATTTCTTTAGTGCTTTTGTTTAAAAAAAAAAAAGAAAGGAAAATGCCCATTATTCTCTTCAAACTATGCTTTTGTGACCAGGCAAATTTGCACATTTTCATTTACATAAGGTCTGAATAAAACAAAACATGAATCAAATTTGATTAAAGGAGGTTTTACAGGGTATAGGCAAATTTGCCCACGGCCCAATTTGAACCATCTTCTGGTTATATGTACCTACTTGTGGGACTGTCCAGAAAATAGATTTGAAATGTGAAATTTGCATACGGGAAGTGAACTGTGACCTATTTAGTGATTTCAAGATTTTTGTGGGGCAAGGCCTCGAAAAGTCCATATTTAAACCCATAAATGATTGTTCTGAAAAACCAGATGATTTTTAATGGCTACACAACAACATGACAGACATTTTGATACCAAACATAAGTATACATGTGAAAAACTGAAGAAGTTTCAGACAATTTACCATTGAAAGGTTCCTATGAAAACACACCTAAGATATTTTCACAAAAGTTGCCTCGTATAGTTGGCTAAATAATGTGCAAGTGTCGTTAAATTGCGAGACCGGTAACATGGACCTGGATTGCGAAAATTGGAACCATCCCGGTATTTAGAAATTATTACTATCTCCTTTGGGTGTCAAAATAGGTCACTAAATAATAAACATGGAATGCTTGTTATAGAAACTTATCCAAATTAAGAGCCTTAGAGTGTAGGTACATGATTGACGAGACACTGGCCTTCTGGATCATTCTGGATCATAAGTAAAATACATCTGAAACACATTTGTCCTTTTAAGATTAGACAAATATAGATTGTTACTACAACCCCAATTACGAAATAGTTGGGACGAAGTGTAAACTGTGAATAAAATCAAAATGCAATGACTTTCAGATCACGAGCCAGTATGTTATTTACAATAGAACATAGATAACATTTCAAATGTTGAAACTGAGAAATTTTACATTTTTATCCACAAAATGAGCTCATATCAAATTTTCTGGCTGCAACAGGTCTCTTAAAAAAAGTTGGGACACAGGCAAAAAAGGGCTGAAAAAGCAATTAAGAGCCATTCCATGAAAAAATGGCACTTTTTGAAGAAGTTGAGGAGTTGACCCCCCTGGAATTGAATGAAACTTGGCAGATAGGTAGATATGGTAGTCTCACAGAAAAAGCCAAATTTTTAGGTTCGTATCTCAAGAAATCTGCCAGTGGCGCCACCGGAAAGCCACTAAAGTGGCCCAGTTTTGCTTTTGACTCCACATTTTACATCAATTATTATGAATTAAGGGTACACAGTATCGGATGTGTTATACTTTTATAATGACCTTTCACACTTCAAGTCTGGATAGACATCAGCACCACATCAGCGCCAAGCTGGGTAACTATATTATTGAGCCGGAATTATTTGAGAAATTACGGTAAAAATTCAAAATGGGAATAGGAAATAAATAATATCCCAGACATATACCAAACTAGAATGCTTTATTATGTGTTTACTCACAACAAAACTATCATTTTCAGTTAATATTCTCTTGGTATCTTGCTGGGTTCATGCAATGGATGGCTGGAAAGATGGTCGAAATTGATTTCGATGCATGTTTTCGGTATATTTTCTCAGTAACCCAGATATGTTCCATGGTGATAAATGCTGTTTGTTGTGCTTTTGGAGCTCTGTTTTCAGGAATATTAAGTATTTCTTTGGTAGGATCTACACTTTCAAGCTAGACGGAGCCAAAGTTGGAGTAAAACTCAAAATGGACCATTTCATAGCAGACTGTGCCTATGTTTAGGCGGCATTATTTTGTTTACCCAGCAAGACGGAGATCTGAAATTCTCTGGATACATAGTCCCTTTGAGGTACATTACAGCATTAGTTAAATCTCAATGGTAGTATTTTCAGTATTGATGATTTTAAACATCAAAAGTCGGAAAAATTCGCCTCCAGGGGGCACTGTAGGCTGGATGCAAGTACTGGCCATCCCTAGCAATGTACTAAAGAAATTTTTTTGAATTGTGATACAAACCGCCAGTTTTCTCAGAAAGTGAAAAGTTTGGTTTGGTACTATGCTGGGTAGATAGCTTTCTGACTAAAAGGTGGCGCTCTAAAGAGCTAATGTTCCACCGACCTAATATTCCATATTCCCAGACATATACCAACGTTCTGTCTTTTGAAATATATAAAGCACATACACAGTTATACATAAAATTTGTAATCCCTTTGGTATGAAGCTTGGTTGGTTGTAAACTGGCGGTGACTGTGAGCATTACAAACGCACAATACATGGGTTATTACCAAGTACAGGTACAGCGCAGTCAGAAACGTACAGCACGTTATAAAACATGACCAGTCCAAAATTTTTAAATGCCAAAAAAGAACTAATGTAAAAGGTGTACCACTGTAAGTATGTATGCAGACATGCGTCAACTGAATACGTATACTTACATAAAATAAGTCCATAATTTGGACTCTGAAAAAAAATCTTCGTCTCACAACTGTGTACATGAAGAAAGAATGCATAGTACAAAAGTTAAAACTGTCTTTTACTTTTCATGTTTTCCAAAGCGAAATGATGTCAGCACAGCATGTGACTACCTCGATCAGTCAGTCTGTTTTTGGAATTGGATTGTGGGTTGGCGGCACCTGGTGGTGCGCACCAGAGGTGCTCCTTGGCCTTGGCCTTGAGCAGCCATCCATGGCCTTCTTCATTGGATCCGGGTCGATGTTACCCAAGGAGCCAGTCGAGCCCGGGGCAAGCCCTACTACACTGCATCCTGGGTCTCTACAGGGCTGCTTGCAGGCCATTAATAGTGAGCTTGTCTGTCTCTGAATTAAATAGCAGGTTGCAGCCTATATGGCGCAATAGTTGCGTCAACACCCATGGCTTGGTGTGCACAGAAATGGGAAGTCTGTAAAAGAAACCCCACCCTTCCTCCCAGCGGGCATCCCATGGGCTAGACATCATGGGCAGGTGTTAGGAATGAAGGCATACAAGTTACCACTACAAATGAACTGCCCTTTTCTTGGCAGGCTGCTGCTTGCTTGCTAGGACCTCTGTGCCCTTTATCAGGATAACCACTCGCTAGACGCGACTGCTGTGCCCTTTTTCATACCCAAGCACCCTACCTTAGGGAAATCCTAGGATTAACACTGAAGCCTGCTTTCTGATTCTAATAGTAATGCAAAAATGCAGAGAATTTGTTATTTTCTGAAACTCTCCCAACACTACAAAACTGTACACTGTACTGACTACTGGTAAAAGTCTTGCATGTTGACACAATGATACAATCACCACCAATATTCTTTTCCAATATACAACCAACCCAGCTTTATACCAAAGAGATTACAAATTTTATGCATAATTGTGCATGTACTTTATATATGTGAAAAGACAGAACTTATGTATATATCTGGAATTATGGAATATGGCCAGCAGCCATACCACCATTCAATCTGCTCCAGCTGCGTGGCTGAAGCTAAGCAGGTGTGGGCTTGGTCAGTACTTGGATGGGAGACCAGCTGGGAAAACCAAGTTGCTGCTGGAAGAGGTGTTGGTGGCCAGTAGGTTGTGATCTTCTTTCTGGTGGAATAATCTTCAATGCCCCGGGACACTGTACTGAAGGAGACGCCGTCTTTCGGATGAGACGTTAAACTGAGGTCCTGACTCACTGTGGTCATTAAAAATCCTATGACACTCTTCAATAAGAGTAGGGGGTTCCCCGGTGTCATGGCTAAAGTCCCAACCTGGCTCTTTCAACCTGCCACCTAATCATCCCCTGATCTAATTGGCTGTGCAAATTGCCCTCTCCCTCCCCACCTCAACCCCCAGGGCTCCCTTGAAAAAGAGATTTCAATCTCAACGGGACTTCCCGGGTTAAATAAATAAAATATTAGGTCTTTAGAGCACCACCTTTGATCAGATAGCTATCCACCCAGAATAGTACCAAGCTAAACTTTTCATTTTCAGAGAAAACTAGCTGCGTGCCTCACAATTCAAAAACAATTTCTTTGGTACTTTGCTGGGGATGGGCGGTACTTGCATCCAGCATACAGTGCCCTCTGGAGGCGAATTTTTTTGACTTTTGATGTTTAAAATCAGCTACACTGAAAATACTACCATTGAGATTTTACTAATGCTGTAATGTACCCCAAAGGGACTATGTATCCAGAGAATTTCAGATCTCGATCTTGCTGGGTAAACAAAATAATGCCGCCTAAACATAGGCACAATCTGCCATGAAATGTTCCAATTTGAGTTTTTCCCCAACTTTGGCTCCGTCTAGCTTGAAAGTGTAGATACTACCAAAGAAATGCTTGGTATTCCTGAAAATAGAGTTCCAAAAGCACAGCAAACAGCATTTACCCTCAGTACAAATTTGGGTTACAGAGAAAACATACCGCAAACATGCACCAAAAATGAATTTCAACCATCTTTCTGGCCGTCTATTGCACAAACACAGCAAGATACCAAGGTACTATTCACTGAAAATGATAGTCTTGTTGTGTGTAAACACATAATAAAGCATTCTAGTTTGGTATATGTCTGGGGTATTATTTTATTCCCATTTTCAATTTTTATTGTTATTTCTCAAATAATTCTGGCTCGATAACTTAGTAACCCAGCTTGGCGCTGATGTGGTGCTAAAGTCTAACCGGACTTGAAGTGTCACAGGTCATGATAAAAGTATAACATATTTGGTACTGTGTACCCTTAAGTCATGATAGTTTATGTTAAATGTGGTGTCAACAGCAAAACTGAGCCACTTAAGTGGATTCCAGGTGGCGCTATCGGCAGGCACAGTGAAATACGGACCTAAAAATTTGGCTTTTTCTGTGAGACACTCATATCTACCTATGTGCCAAGTTCCATTCAATTCCAGAGGGGTCAACTGCGCACTGAATGTCTCGTGGAATGGCTCTTAATACAAGAGAATCAGCTGAAAGAACATTTAGCAAGTAATTAAGTTAACTGGCATCAGGTGTGTAACATGATTGCCTGTAAAAGGGATGTCTTAGAGAGGCTGAGTCTCTCAGAAGTAAAGATGGCCAGAGGCTCTCCAACCTGTGAAGGCTTGCGTAAAAAAAAAAATTGTGGAATACTTTGAAAACAATGTTCCTCAACGTCAAATTGCAAAGGCTTTGAAGGTCTCATCATCGATACTGCATAACATCATCAGAAGATTCAGAGAAACTGGAAAAATCTCTGTGTGTAAGGGACAAGGCCGAAGACCTTTACTGGATGCCCGTGATCTTCGGGCCCTCAGACGCCACTGCATCACTCACCAGCATGATTCTGTCATTGACATTACTAAATGGGCCCAGGAATACTTCAAGAAACCACTGTCTGTAAACACAGCCCGGCGTGCCATCCACAGATGCCACCTAAAACTCTATCATACAAAAAGGAAGCTATTGTTGAGCATGATCCAGAAGCGCCGCCGTGTTCTGTGGGCCAAGGCTCATTTAAAATGGACTGTAGCAAAGTGGAAAGTGTCCTGTGGTCAGACGAGTCCAAATTTGACATTCTTGTTGGAAATCATGGGCGTTGTGTCCTCTGGGCTAAAGAGGAGAAAGACCACCCCTCCTGTTATCAGCGTTCAGTTCAACAGGGTATGGGGATGCATTAGTGCATATGGTGTGAGACACTTGCATGTTTTAAAAAGCACCATGAATGCTGAAAGGTATATAAAGGTTTTAGAGCAACATAAGCTCCCCTCCAGATGACATCTATTCCAGGGAAGGCGTTGTGCATTTCAGCCGAACAATGCAAAACCACATACTGCAGCTATTACAACAGCATGGTTTTGTAGTAGAAGAGTCCGTGTGCTGAACTGGCCTGCCTGCAGTCCTGATCTTTCACCGATTGAGAACATTTGGCGCATAATTAAACGAAAAGTCCGTCAAAGGAGACCCAAAACTCTTCAGCAGCTGGAAACCTGTACTAAACAAGAGTGGGATCAATTCCAATGGCTAAACTCAAGAAACTTGTCTCCTCAATACCCAGACGCCTCCACTCTGTGTTACACCATAGTAAACAGGCCCCTGTCCCAACTTTTTTGAGACCTGTAGCAGCCATCAAATTTGAAATGAGCTCATTTTGTGGATAAAATTGTAAAATTTCTCAGTTTCAACATTTGCTATGTTATCTCCGTTCTATTGTGAATAAAATACTGGCTGGTGTGATTTTAAAGTCATTGCGTTTTGATTTTATTCACAATTTACACTTTGTCCCAACTATTTCGGAATTGGGGTTGTATATATAGTATATAGTTGTATGTTAATTTATTAGGATATAGTAACACTTTCAGGATCACCTGTAACAGTGATAAGATCAGTTAACGGTGGTGTATTCAAGCCATTTTTCTCATATACTACACATTCCTCAGAAAAGGTATTTAGATGTTTTCATAAAGTGTTGTACATTGTGTAGGTTCTGTATCTCCCAGGCCTTGTTTTTACTCCCCTGAGCAAAGCGTAGTCTGCGCTTGTGGTCACACTTCAATGATTTTGTGAACCTCAAAGCATTCAACATTGTTGTATGTCAGGGATAGGGAACCTTCTCCAGAAAGAGCCACTGTGGGTGCAGGCTTTCATACCAACCAAGCTGCTACACACCTGATTCTACTGATCAACCTCTAGAATGTTTGTCAAGGGCCTTGATTTGTCTTAAAAGGACAAATGTGTTTCAGATGTATTGTAGTTATGATCCAGAATGATCCGGAAGGCCAATGTCTCGTCAATCATGTACAATTACTCCAAGACTCTTACTTTGGATAAGTATCTATAAAAAGCATTCCATGTTTATTTTTTAGCGACCTATTTTGACACCCAAAGGAGATAGTAATAATTTCTAAATACAGGGATGGTTCAAATTTTCGCAATCCAGATCCATGTTACCGGTCTTGCAATATAACGACACTCGCACATTATTTAGCCAACTATATGAGGCAACTTTTGTGAAAATGTCTTAGGTGTATTTTCATAGGAACCTGGTTGTTTTTCCAAGATGAACTTCACGTTTCGCATCAATTTTGGTCAAGACAGATGCATTTTTCAATGGAAAATTGTCTGAAACTTCTTCAGTTTTTCACACATATACTTATGTTTGGAATTAAAATGTCCGTCATGTTGTTGTGTAGCCATTAAAAATCATCTGGTTTTTCAGAACAATCATTTATGGGTTTAAATATGGACTTTTCGAGGCCTTGCCCCACAAAAATCTTGAAATCACTAAATAGGTCACAGTTCACTTCCCATATGCAAATTTCACATTTCAAATCTATTTTCTGGACAGTCCCACAAGTAGGTACATATAACCAGAAGATGGTTCAAATTGGGCTGTGGGCAAATTTGCCTAAACCCTGCAAAACCTCCTACGTATTATATCACCTCTTCCTATTCAAGCGAACAAAAGGTGTCGGTCTTACCTGTAGAGTTTTCTGCAGTGCTAGTAGGTGAAATGAGGTGCCCAGAGTTTGTGCTGATCTCCGACGGGGATGCCAAAATATACCTTGTTGGCTTCATATATTTTAGCAGATGCTCTCACTGAGTACTTATTTGCTTGTTTTGATAAATTGGCCTCATACATTGCAGAATGCATCTGGAGAATTCCTGCAGCTTGATGCCATCTCTGAAAAATTCAGATGTCTGTGTCCGCTAAGGCAGCTAGAACTAAACTGTGGTGCTGAGTGGTGAGCCGCTGTATACATATATTACTATCTAGAAAATTTTAAAAGGTTCTTGAAATTCTTGAAAGTTCTACAACATCCTAGAAAATTCTTGAAACTTCTTGGAAGTTGTACAATATTCCTGAAAGTCCTTGAAAAATTCTTGTAAGCTCTAGAAAATTCTCTATTAGCAAATCAGCACTGAATCTACCTTTCATGTTCTGAAAAAATGAATACATTTGAAAATTTCATTACCCCAGTCACAAAAGCAAAATTTGAAGAGAAAAGTAGGTCTTTTCCATTTACTTTAGGTATAAGCCATTGGGAAACACTTTCTGCCCAGGAACAAGAAGTCATCAAAATTTTGTTAGTGTCATTTTCATCGATGACCTTCACCCCTCTGCGATTTAACCTCCAACTGCTACAGAGACTATCAGAGCTACTCAAAATTTAGTCAAATCATCCACAGACTATTGCCCACCTACAGAGAAAGTCAATCAGTGTGATCATCTAGACGCTAGATTGTGAACACACAGACACACAGACAGACAGACAGACAAACAAACAAACAAACCGATAACAATACCTCGCTCCACTGACTCTGTTGAGGGCGAGGTTAAAAAATAAAAAAAACAAATAAATGAATAAGAAAAAAAAAAACAATAAAATGTTTATCATATCAACTCAACTCCAGCTATATCTGAGCTGCAAAACTGAGGCCTGGCAGCATATTCCTTATCCGAGGACATGCACAAGCGATATCTCTCATAAAATGAAGCGGAAGCCATTTTGTCACAATACTAATAATTTATTACACAAATATCATAACTTTATATGTCCACGCAGTCAATAATAATTTTTATCATTTTGTTATACTCAAGGTAATCAACCGACAAAGTGCAAACATTAGGAGCTACGGTCAGGACCACAGACTCTCAGTGTTTCCCACAGAATTTTTGGAGAATATGGGGGCACATGTGTGGTGGCAGACCGATGTCTGGGGGGGTGATTCCCATTTTGCTGATCGGGGGGTGGGGGGTTGAATTGCGCAAATTCCGCGTCTTACAGTACCTTTCCTATTTTTCCGTTTTTTATTTATTTATTTATTTTTTTCCCAAACGTTCGCATGTTAGATCAACACGCGGCAGTTGTGCATATTGAGACTATGGTGGAGGAAATTACACAATGGCGAGCCGCCGTAGTCTCGTCAATGTATGGGAAACACTGGACTCGGGTCAGGACTGGAGCTCTCAGCGTTGTGACACGAGGGTTCTAGAAAATCTGTTCATGGAGCCATTTTGTTTCCATCACGCTGACGGGCACCCTCTCAAAGTGAATGAGATCTCGCCCCCCCCATTTTCTCTTTTCTGGTGTCTGAGCATTTACCTCTCTAAGGCTTGATGAAACCGTTGCCAGCTGGTTTATGGTTTTTTTCACCCCAAAAATAGTGATTTTGCTTCTGAGAAAAGCACAAAAAAAATCCAAGGATTTCCATTACGCGAGAAAGTGCGATGATGGAAACAAAATGGCTCCCATTCGAGAGTCGTCGCAGCACTATCTGGGGACTCAAATCAGGATTGGAAATGAGTTTGCCAAAGACTGGACACAAACAGGTGGTGTAGCGAAGGAGCAACAGCCCATAATATACATGGGCAAATCCCATTCAAATCCTCCTACAGCCACACTCCTTTTCAGTGCATTTACAGCACTACGAAATTATTCACCGTGTCACCATGATAGAAATAATACGAAAAACATTCAAGATCAGTACATCAAACCATATTCTTATTTAAATGGAATATCACTGCTGTTCAGCATAGTGAGCAGATTAATTCCCATGAAATCTACAGAAATGTTTTAAGACCCAGAACCCAAAGAGCTTAGTTCCAGCAGGAAAGATACCACAGCCCAAAAGAAAATGCTTTTAACGAGACAAAGAGGCAGCATTAGAGCTGAAGACTACAGTTACCACATTATCTCTCTCCCAGTACTTCACTTTAAAACTGCATGTGGAACGACTACTGGCGACAGTTTTTCATACATTATAAAAACTGCCATCTCATCCTACATTTAAACCCCTCAGGAATGATATGCCACAGTAGGCCTGGCCGGCGGGGATAATGCCTCATCTTTCGGGCCGAAAAAAAAAAAAAAAAAATGTGCAGACCTCCGAGTCCAGCCATCTGTCCTCAGAACTCAGCAAAACCCTGCCCCAGGATGCCTCACTTTCTCATCCCGAAATCATTTCAAATCGATGGCCGCATGCAAGAAGGGCATAAGTGACATTTTACAAATTTTACAGGAGAGCCAAAAAAAAACTGCCACAGCGCCACCTGTTAAAAAATTTGCCAGCAAATACGACTTTTTAAAAAGGCATTTTAACCCCTTAAGGACAGGAATTGAGACTTCAGACTTGGTCAGGAGATGGGCTAGTCTCAAGTTATTCCAAAACAACCAAAAAAGTCATTTTTTACTGAAGTGTCACTCACGCCCTTCTTGCAGGAGGCAATCGAAATATTTACCATTTTTGCACAAGCAGCATGACCCAAGCAGCCATTAGCTGCCGGGCTCAGAGAACGGGCACAGATAGCCCGAAAGCCCGGCATTAACCGAGACTCTACAGCAGAGGTTTGCCTGGGACAGACGAGGACAAAGGAAATACAGAGGGGGGTAAAGGCCGCAGCTAAACAATGGCAGCACAAGATGGATATAATATTACAGTGGAACAGGAGAGCAGCATTTTCCATGCAGTCACGCGCCTGGTGTTCAGCAATGGTCCATTCGCCCTGCGGGGGGGCAGTGCACTGCGTGAGGGGAGACGAAAATTGACCAGCGAATAAATAAACAATTTCAGCTGCACTTTCTCAGGCAGGCGGCCGCGACTCCTACATTCGATCCAAAGGCAAGATTAACCTCGATGTGCGGCTTCAGGGGGCAGGAATGCGTTCGAGCTCCAGAGGCGATTAGCGATTAGCGCAGGCGCTCGTTGCCATGGCGCCGGCTCTGGCAGAGGGCCTCAGAGCAGGTCTGGCAGGATCAGCCCGGGCGGTTTGGGCTCGACGCAGTTGATCCAGAAATTGGCGCAGCTGGCGTGGTACTGGTGCCCGCCGTAGAAGAGCTTGAAATTGTCCGTCTCGGAGTTGAATGCCTTTGTGAAAAAGGGAGGGAGAACATGAATGAATCTTGATGAATGAAAGAAAAATGGGACACACGATATGAAGCCCAGGAGATGCAGAGCGCGGCTGCGAATTCACACATTTGAAGAGTGTGCTGCACACTCGCTTGACGCAAGCAGTACGCGCTCGCAGACAAAGAACTCCTCCACACTGACATGCAAACTGAAATAAAACAAAGTGTGCAATCATATCGTTTTATAACCTGTATGTTTGTACTGTTATTTATATATAGTTCGGAGTTCTCGCATGCAAATGAGGGAATGGACTGTACTGATATGAGACACATAAAACAGCGTGTTGACCAGGAGAGGAGCTCGAACTGGAGTGAGTCATAAATTAGTGGTCATGTCCTCCCACACAGAGACAGCAGTCATGCGTGTGTGTATGTATTCATGTACCTTCACCCTAAGAGCGCTGAATACATTTTCAAGGAATAAAAATGTAATTATCCTGCGCTGTTGAAAATCTATCACGTGGCAACTTGTTTAATAGAGCTCTTTTAAACAAGTTACCACATGACGGATTTTCAACAGCATCTTATTTAGATATCTTACATCACTGGGACACGATAGTAGCCTATCGTGCTCTAAAAGTTAAAACACATAACATCACCACCTCTCGATCAGAGATATGGGAAATCTGGCAGGATACGCACACGCGCGTACACACACACACTCACACGCGTATACACACACTCACACGCGTACACACACACACACACTCACACGCGCGTACACACACACACTCACACGGTAGGAAGTCTGAAAAACGTAGACGGACATGAGATAAATAAGCGCACTGAGCACTGGACAGGTCTCAGACAGGCAAACGCAACTGCGCTCCCACTTCTCCAGCTGCACCCAAACACACACACACACACACACGCGCGCGCGTACACACCCAAACACACATAAAACAGCAAGGGAAGAAGAGAGGACAGAAAGCAGAGCATCCCTTATCTCCGACTCATGCCAGTTCCCCCTCTCTCTCCCCCCCTCTCTCTCTCTCTCTCTCTGCCTCTCTCTCTCTCCCTCCCTGCCCGTCTGGCCGCCAGCGTCGGTGTGTTATTTACCCACGCCAAGCTGCTTCGTTTCTATGGACACTGGGGAGAGGGGAGACGCAGCCAATCCTGAAGCTCTGATAAAGAGGCCTGGTTGAATGGCAGCTGCAGCAGGTCGGCGTTTAAGGAGAACTTACCTGCGAGGATTCGCTTACTGGACCTTCAAACAAGACTATGGCCTCAAACTACTTTTGGTTGGGCCGGCATCTCGTTTTTAATGCCTGTTCACGTGATAAAGACGCTTGAAAAAGCAGTGCTTTTGTTACAAGGGAGCATCCCAGTCATGAATCGAATATGACACAGGCCAGAGCTGACTCCGGCCGGCTGCCCAATTGGGGGGGGGGCCTGTAATTTGGTTCTCTCCCAGTACAGATGTAACATCGTTCATTATTCTCAGGTGTCTGTGGCGAACTCTCTCACACACAGAGAAGGGCCTCGTCTACACTAGGTGTGTAGATATGAACAAAAGAAGCAGGTAAATGTCACAGGCAAATCTTTCATAAAACCACACACCGCCTTTTCTCTCCTGAGTGGGCCATATACAAGCATTCTTTGTAAACAGTCCCAAGCTAGCACAGCACCTACTCTGGCCGCAAACTGCACAGGGAGGCTCATAATTGGCCATTGCCTCCGAATAGAGGGGGCAATTCCGTGCCAAATCACCAGATTTCAGACAAAGTTCCCGACTGACCATCTCAGATTTTGTTCATTTTTATTTTAACGTCCTTGTTACTAACAACTGCTGTGCAAAATTTTAGGCCAATATCTCCACTAGTTTTGGAGATATTTAGTCTTCAAAAAGGGGACGTGGCCCCATATTTAGCATAAAACGAGTACTACAATCAAACATCCATAGTTTGATGGCTAATAACTTTTGAACTGTTCACACTAAATGCTTCAAATTTTCACAGATGATTCTTTGATATAATAAGGCTGTGCACACAGAAGGAGAGCTTTTTATGTGACATATTTGCAGATTTATGGCATGCCAAATATGGCTTCCTGGAATGCGCGTTTGTCCATGGTAGCAGTTTTGGCTATCTGTATCTCCAGATTTAATGGCACCAGTGTCTGATTCTTTTTAGTACATGCGACATGTTATAGTACTATCAGGAAAACATGTTATATCTGTAACAAAAATTATATTTTCTCATATATAAGCCAATAAAAATGGAAAAAAGCTTGTCGCGTCTGTATTTTGAATGCTTATAGCAAAAATCTGACAAGGTCTACCAGAAAACAAATTAAATCAGTGAAAAGAGCAAGGTCTGATTGCTATATGTACCAAATATGAAGTTGGTGCTGTGAAGAAAACTATTTTATTCAAGCTGTTGAATATAGAAGGTTTTATGACATGCGAAAATGCCATTCACAAGGTTACATTTCATGGATATGCTCCCACCGGATTAATACTGCCATCCGGCGGGAGCTAGGACCATGGGCCTAAAAGAAAGTAAAGGACCCAAACGCACAGGCTGGAAAAAAGCTTTAAGGATTTTGGATGTGCAAGTACAATTTATGCATCCTCACGGTCCTGCAAAGTCTTACAGTTGGCCCAGAAGAGAAGATATCTGTTAGGTTCCACTGATACACATCATAAAGATCATAGATGCACCAATCACATCAACTGGTAGACAATGTGTAGTTCCGTCTGGTGTGGCTAAAGAAATTGACCAGTTATTCAAACGCTTCAAATAGACATGCTAAGTCTACATAAATAGAATTAAATTTGTGTAATTGACTTTTGTGAGATTTGTTAATCATTTATCATATTTACAAATATACTAAATATATGTATAGTCAAGAGGATTGAATTAACAATGATGTAGCATGTGTGATGTAACCTTGTGAATGGCATTTTCGCATGTCATAAAACCTTCTATATTCAACAGCTTGAACAAAATAGTTTTCTTCACAGCACCAACTTCATGTTTGGTACATAAATCAATTAGACCTTGCTCTTTCCAATGATCTAATTTGTTTTCTGGTAGACCCTGTCAGATTTTTGCTATAAGCATTCAAAATACAGACACAACAAGCTTTTTTCCATTTTTAGGGGCCTGTATATGAGAAAGTATGATTATTGTTACAGATACAACATGTTTTCCTGATAGTACTATAACATGTCTTATATATTAAAAAGAATCAGACATCTGTCTCATTAAATCTGGAGATATAGATAGCCAAAAGTGCTACCATGGATGAACGCGCATTCCACGAAGCCATATTTGGCATGCCATAAATCTGCAAATATGTCACATACAAAGCTCTCCTTCAGTGTTCACAGCCTTATTATATCAAAGAATCATGTGGGAAAATTTGAACCATTTAGCGTGAACAGTTCAAAAGTTATTAGCCATCAAACTATGGCTGTTTGATTGTAGTACTCATTTTATGCTAAATATGGGGCCACGCCCCCTTTTAGTTGGCTTAATATCTCCAAAACTAGTAGAGATATTGGCCTAAAATTTTGCACAGTAATTATTAGTAACAAGGGCATCAAAACAAAAAGTTATGAAGCAAATCTGAGATGGTCAGTCGGGAGCCTTCTGGTGATTTGGCACGGAATTACCCAGAGGAGATATTCAGCAGAAAGATGCCTCATCGCTCAACAGGGACCCCTGCTGGTCAGCTGCGCCAAGAGTCTGCATGCGCACGCAGCAAAAGGACCTCAAGGTCATCTGTAAGGATGGCGGTGCGGAAATCAGCCGTGAGTCACATCTCACATGACAGAGGACAGCTTGCACTTCCCTGAGCCCTAGCAAACTCACCGGGTTGCAAGAATGAGCACAGCTGGTGATTAGTATCGAATTTTCCATATTTAGAAAAACAATTATAATATTCTAAAAAACAGGACCAAGGGTCCTGTAGCTTACTGGCAAGCAATCTTACAATGATGATACAAGTTATGAAAATTTCCTGTGAAGTTTGACCTACAAATCATTGAACAGTCCTTAGCTCTAAAGCAGTTTTGGTGATACAAGAGTCACTGAAAATTTAATTTGTCAACTGCGAACTTTAAAAGGTCACAGAGGGTTAAGTTGAGGTAACCAAAAGGACTCCATATATGACTTCCTAAATGTCCCTAATATAAACCTTGGCTGTATCTGTGACCAGGCAAGTTAGACCTTCAAAAGGTCACCGTCAAGTTTCATGTCACTGAATGAAAATTCATATGCGACTTCCTGCAAGTCTGTAAAACGAACTTAGGCTCTATTTGTGGCCTTTTTTAGTGATACAAGCCATTGAATTTTCATTTGGTCAAGTTTGACCTTCAAAGGTCAATATGAAGGTCACCAAATTAAAGTTCATATATGACTTCCTATACGTCTCCAATACAAACCTAAGCTCTATCTGTAATAGTCCTGGTGATAGAAGTCATTGAAATTTCACTATGTGAAGTTTCACCTTAGAAGGTCGCTGAAGGTCAAGTTTAAGGCCACCAAATTAAAGTTCATACATGACTTCCCATAAGTGTTCAATGCACATATGTTCCCAATCTTCAATATTTTCAAGCCTAGAAGCCTTAGAAAATTTTTGCTTGACCTTAAGTTTGACCTTTCAAGGTCAACTGAGGTCAACTTTAACAGCCAAAATATAGGTCATATATGACTTCCTATAAGTCGATAATACAAACTTAATCTCTGCAACCATTTAGCTTCCACAGGCGATTTGGCCCATTCTCCATAAGACCCAATGTTAAAGTACAGCGCCCCCACTAGACCCACTTCCGTCAATTAAAATGGAGAAAAATGATTAAATCAAAAATCTGAAAAAATACATCAGGACACATTGTCTAGTAGTATGCTATGGCAAATTTACAGGAAAATTCATCAGGCCAAAAAAATAAAATAAAAATGTTCCGCACGTCGGACGCCAAACCACAAAAGTAGCTTACCGGCCCAAGCTAATAAATCAAGCAAAATCAATTGAACAGCCTGAACAAGGCTGACGCACAGACCATACGACCACTTTGTTCTGGCTTGATGCACAGTCGGTTCACACAAATCGTCACGTGACGTTTAAGAATTCTAATTTGTGAGGCCAAGGCTACAGGGCAAGTCAGGCACTGGCTTTAGAGGGCAGAGTGTCACAGCTGGTTCAGGCAGTAATCCAGAAGGGACACTACAGTCCATTGCTGGACACGCTTCATCAAGAAAAAAGAAAAATACAGAGGTTTCAGACGGAATCCAGAGCCCTTCACTTCCTGACCAATTTCTTGAGCTATAGGTTTGAATCTATTAATTTTACGTTTGTGGCCATTACACCACATCCATCCAAACACCACAACCCATAACACAAATGAGAAAATGAATTTAGATGGCATATTTAAAATCAAAAGCTAACGTCTCAATTTGGTATATATTCAGACCATGTATAAGCCACTGAAATTTGAAAGAAAAACCAGTCACAGACGCGAGCTAGCCAAAGAGGCACTGACATTCAAGCTTTTCACTTAAAGACCCATTATCGCTTACCATGATGCGCTGCGCAGTGTTTATGAAATGTAACCACTGACCGGAATGCCAAGCTTGTCGGTTTGATGCTCTCGCTGGAGTCTATTCAAATAGGGGTCTGCAAACTACAAATCTAAGAACACCTTATGTCACACACTAAAACCTAATCGATAAAAACCTGAAGGAGAGCATTTCTTACTTGCCAATGGCAATAAATCTGCACCTTCTCAGGCCAATTACATTGCCACCAGACGAGGACTGTGGAGTAGATGGGGGTGGCCCAGTGGCGCAGCGGGTAGCGCTGCCGACTCACAGCAAGGTCGTGGGTTCGAACCCACTGCGTGGAGTGTGTATGTTCTCCTCTGTTCGCGTGGGTTTACTCCCACAGTCCAAAGACATGCACGTCAGGCAAACTGGAGACTCTAAATTGCCCACAGGTATGAGTGAACTGGATGCTGACATAATGGCTGAAATATTTCTGAAAGTATCGTCAAACAATAAAGAATCAATCCGTCTGTGCCGTACATGCTGAGTTTGCATTGCTGAGGAGAAACTCCGCAAATTCGCCGTTCGTCTCGCTCCTGTGTCCAACGACGTCTTTTCATACGAGAGTACACAAATTCTCTTAAGCAAACTGTGACGGTGTCTCCGTTTCTCTTTGGCAGTCCCTGTTAGGCCTTTGATGGCATCAATCTACAGTTCAAATTTCAAAATGATACAACTCTGAATTTAAAGCAAACAGACAGGTGAACAAAAAAGCTAAATGACTAGAAATTGAAAATGAAGAAATTATAAATCCTTACAGATGATATAAAACAAATGCTGAGATGGAGACGGAATTAATTTTGGCCCCATCTTCTGACTGTTGTGGGAGAAAATTAATATTTTGCATTAGATTTCTGTATGAACTGACCGAGATCACAGTGGGGTTTTTTGTGTTCTGCCAGATACATTGAGTTCTGTTTAATTAGGAAGCATCAGGGCACAGAATGTGTCTTCTGATCAGCGGAAGATACTGAGCGACAGAAATCAAGTGTCACGATGGTGCGCGCGCGAGACCGTTCTAGCGTTTCTGTGCGTGCGCGCGTGTGTGTGTGTGTGTGGTGCTTGTTTACAAAGAGGGAAAGTAAACGTCTGGGACACACACTGCAGAATGGAGGCACAGAGCATATTGTGGCTGAGATAAAGAGACCTGACATCAGCAGTTAGACAGATATTAACCCTTTGAGCGCTGAATAAATTTTCAAGGAATTAAAAATGTAGTTATCCTGAGCTGTTGAAAACCTATTATGTGGCAACTTGTTTAAAAGAGCTCCCGCAGGGGAGCTCTTTTAAACAAGTTGCCACATGATAGGTTTTCAACAGCATCTGATTTAGATATCTTACATCATTGGGCAACTATAGTTGCCTATGGCGCTGAAAGGGTTAAGGATCTGGACAATGAGTGCATAACACACAATATGCTCCCGCCCGGGTATTTAAGCAAGCTGGGAAAGAGCTTCAGAGAGAGTCTTTCCTGATTTCTTAGTGAGTGGGGTGACGCTCTCCATTCTTTATTATATTGCTGCAATATTTAATGAAGTCTTAAAGGATATCCATTATGTTTTCATGCTCTGTTAGAGTATCCTACCATACAGGCCAACAGATACTGCCTAATTCCCACGAGACATCTCGTGTATCTCTCGTAGCTTTCTCGCGATAATCTCCTCTTTATGTCGCGCTATTATCAACCTCGTACCCTGCCGAGACAAGCTTCGCAGTAGGCCGGCCGCCGAACCCACAGAGCCTGCCAAATGCGCGACGTAATGTAGTCCGAATTAGGCCTATGCACAGTTGTTACTGAGAATTACTTTTTATATACGGATTTAAGTTGTTGCGTTGCTGCGTTGTTGTTGGTAATCTCTAATCATTAATCCGTGGAAATCGAGGGTGGGCTGAAAAAGAGTAGGCTATACGATATCCAGCAGCGGTTGAAGAATCACTTTGAAAATCTCAGTAAACATGTACCACTGGTCTGAATAAAACATAATGTGCTACATACATGTAGATTGTAATTTATTTATTTATTGCATTTATTTCAGCCTGTTTACGGTTTCATCATTCCCAGATAGCAAGCTCCTCCGCCCCGGATCTGCCCCGGCTCTGAGCCGGATCAGCTGGAGTCGGCACAGAGCCGGGGCAGATCCGGAGCGGAGGTGCTTGCTATCTGGGTTTCATCAGTTCATGTGGTAGAGGGACATAACTCATATTATGTTTGCTGTTTAATAGTCTTCTGTTTGACGATGTTGGTTTATTCTTAAACATTTATACTGTAAATGCACCGTAGAATGTTTTCTGTGCACGTCACATTGTGTCATAAATAAAGTAACAAATCTATCGATTCACGAGTCAAATTATATTTAAAGCGATGCCTTGTTGCAGTATCCTGAAAACGACAGAGCTCACATTCCATGTCCTTTTTCCTTCAATTGGAATTGGTTAAGTGTACAGTAATTATTAGTTTGATATGTGTTTGGCGTATAGATTTCGCCTCTGTATGTACAGTTTGATGGATTTAGTTTGAATGGATATCCCTTCTTCTGCGATCAGACAGTCTCTTATGTGCGATGGCGTTTCTTGATTTTCATACAGAGACATTATACGCGCTCCTAAATAAGGGGAAATACGACGTATCTTCTCTACTGACATCTTGCTTACTGAAGGATAATTTTGCTCATTACGTATGAATTTAAAGGACTGATGAACGGGCCTCAAGCTGCGGATTAAAAAAAACGACTACTTTTCCATTTTGACATCTGGAACTCGCGGCCTTTGTATTATCTAAGCCGTGGCTTCTTTCACAGGTGGCATGAAACACTTGAGTGCAAAGGGACATCTACTCATTAATCAAGCATAGGATTATAAAAATAATGTCACGCGAGGTTGCATTGTTAACAGAAGAATTTGGTTTTTCTTTCTGTATTTGTGATAATACAGCTATCCTTAAACACATCCCACGTCCCAATCGATCGGTCCAAAACTCTAAACTTAACAGAGCCGGTAAACCTGTCAATCAGGGCCCGTATTCACAAAGCATCTTAGCGCTAAAAGTAGGTCCTAACTGCTGGATTTAGGAGGAACTCCTAAAAAAAAATTGGGCGTGTCAGTCGTAAATTTAGGACTCCCAATTATTTTTACTAAGTGTTATTCACACAGCATTTTAGGCCTAAAAGTAGCTCCTAAGTCTGGGAGTGCTTAAAAGTAGTCAGGAGGACTCCTAACTCGCTAAAACCTATTCGCAAAGAATCGGAAAATGGCTGCTGCTGTTGAAAGACGGAATGACTTGGAAATTCTAAATGATGCGCAGTTGTTGAAAAGATATCGGATCGACCGTGAAAGGAACTTATTTGTTGTTGACTTGGTGAGGGAGAGAATTACGTCTCCAACCATGAGAAACAACCCAATAAGCTCCGAAATAAAATGTTTGGCAACACTTCATTACTTGGCCTCTGGAAAAATGCAACTTTGCAACGCGGACAATTTAGGGATTTCACAATCATCTGTCAGTCGCTCAATTCAACAAACAATCAATGCGCTCTGTGAACCCCATATCATCCGACAGTTTATCCGGTTTCCAATGGACATTCGCCAACAACACAGAATCAAACTTGAATTCATGCACATCTCAGGTATGCCCGGTGTCATCGGTGCTATTGTCGAGACCCATATTTGAATTATTTCTCCGACCCAAGATAAAGAGGTATTTGTAAACAGAAAAAAAGTTCATTCCATCAACACCCAGACAGTATTTGATGCCGAATACAATATTTTGGACATTGTTGCGAAATGGCCAGGATTCACGCACGACTCTCGCATTTTAATGTAAAGCAGCTTATGCCAATTATTTGACAGGCATTATGTGCCTGTGGGATGCCACTTGCTCGGGGACAGTGGCTTTGGTGCTGTACCTCCTCCTGCTATGCATGAATTATTTTATTACGCTATTGAGCGAAGGTTACATTTAATCGATCATCATAATAATACCAGCCTATGTCATATTTTGTATGCACATTTAAATTGTAGGCTATAAATTACAAACCAAGCTTAGTATGCCTTCCTGTTTGAACGATAGCCCGTTTATAGGCTGCAATCTCGAACCTCCTCTGTGATTGCAGCCCATACCACCGCTTCTCGCAGTCGTCCGACTCCGAGACACCGAGAGTAACGCAGCATTGATCTGTAGGCTGATATTATCCCGCGCATCCCGTTTAGATTTGCTTTTCACCCCCGAGGCAAATTTCCCTTTGATTACATGCTTTCGCTCCAGCACCAACTGGGCCAGCAGCAGTAACTGGACGTGGCTCCAGCTGGGCTTTCGCGTCCTTTTTGAACTTTCATCCATGACAGTTTAGGGCAAACAAATTTGTACGGCCTGACATTTAAATGATTGCAAAATATTCTCACTGGGTAATAAGTTGCTAATTATTGGGGCAAATGACGCATTTTATTATTGCCTCATTTTATGCTATTGGCGTTTTTACAACTATCTCATTCCTATGTATGTTTATTTGCCTAGAGCGTGATATGTGGGGACTGCGCATAGTGCATTTTCAGGAGTGCTCAACGTGTTATTATTTTATGGGACAAACCAGCCACTTCGACTATTTCCTCATTTTTTCCTCCATGGGTTGTATATGTGATATTTTTTTTCAATGGGCCGCCCTGTCACCAAACAACCAATCACCGTGCTCATTAACCCAAGACTCGTGCATGAGAATTGACGTCATCCATAACAACGGAGATTTACTCCCACCTATCTCAGAGCTACTCCTAGTCTAGGAGTTACCAGTTTTCTTGACTAAAAGTTGCTCTCAGCGGCTTTGTGAATAACTTTTAAGATTTTACTCCTACATAAATTGTTTTAGCGCGACTTAGGAGTACTCCTAGCGGCAAGATAAGATGCTTTGTGAATACAGGCCCAAATAAATACAATAATCAGACTAATAAATCTTTTTTTGACCAGTTTAATAATAATGTGATGACCGTTACACTCAAAATATAAATTTGTTACTTTTAACAAAATGTTTAACAAATTAATTTGTTTCATGAGAGATGACAAATTAATTTGTTAAAATCAATCCAACAAAATTAATTTGTTCAGGAAGTAACACATTAGTTCGTTTTACTAACAAAGTAAAATTGTTGCTGTATTAACAAAATAGGCCTATTGTGTTAGTAACAAATTAACAAGTTAGTAAACAATTAAGTAACAAATGTGTTTTGCTAACACTATTGGACCATAAATTATTTTGTTAGGACGATTGTTAAAATAAATCTGCACCAACCGATTATGCGGCCGATGTACATGTAGATGAAATAATTTAAGTGCGTACTTTTATTACTTCACAGTGAAATGGTAATGCAAGAAGTGAACAGTAAGGCGAGTTTTTAACCAATGCCAGTAAGTTGTTGACAAATCAATCAGCTGTTAAAGGAACAAAAACAGGCATCAGAGGCAGTCTCCTCATGTTTAATGACCTGGTTTGCGGAAGATAAAATATGGTGGGATAGGAATATCATCTGCACTCACAAATATCTAGATTGCGACACAAAAATAAAGATAGAATAACGTTATTGGTGTATGTCGCTAAATATTAAAACTTAAAGAACGACGACATATAGCTAGAAGCCTATACAGAGAAAAGATGGCATAGGTTAAAACTCGCCTTCCCGTTGCGTTCCTGCTCATTTCAAGATCCTTCGCAGTCAGACGACACTGAAATTGGCGCACGTGATCGATTCTCGCCAATGAAAAGTGACAACAGAAAATTGGCTGGGGCCGTGCGGAAAAGTAACAAATCTATTTTGTTAAGACGACTTGACAAAATCTATTTTGTTAAGATTTTTGTTAGAATAACAAATCGGATTCTGTTGCATCAACAAATTAATTTGTTACAAAGGCGTAACAAATTTGTTTTTCTTAAATTTTAACAAAATAATATTTTGAGTGTATCATCAATAGGCTACATAAGAAAATCAAAAACATAAATGAAACTGTCCAGGAGCCATATTTTAAACGCGTGTGAGACAGTAAACCTCAGAACTGGATGTTAGACATTCGGAGTCTCCTTCACTAACAATGCTGTTTACCGACATCAGTTTCATGCGAGACTTATCGCGATACACATGCATACTTGTCACCGGCACTAGGCCTATTACTTTTCCTACGCATGGTATATGTGACTCGTACATTTACGCTGCGTCGCGATATTCTCGTGTATGTCTCGTGTATTTCTCCTGATAATCTTGCGTAGAAATGGCACTGTCTGCTGGCCTGTACAGTAATTTTCCCCCAAACACTGTAATCAAGGCTTTTGTGGGCCACTAAATGATTGTCTGACTGCGGTGCGTCACAGTAAATGATAAAGGGTCATTAAAAAAAAAAAAAAACTTTTAAAAGATGCCATTTTCTTCTGGACTAAAATTCTATGACACCTTTGAAGTTGGTTAATTTGACATGACAGTCTAAACTCACATAAAAAAACGTGACAGTTTAAACTATCTCAAAAATCATACAACAAAAAATTGCGGCCACTCCCCAATAATTAAAATTTTATCCCCAAATAATAATAATCTGAGAAACCAGATGTCACCAAATATGAAAAGTCTGCGCTCTTGTGCCCGTTCATTCTCTCGCGGTGGAGTGAGTTTGGAGCCAGTGAGGAAACTGCCAAACAACAACCGAGAAAAACAGAAATCAGAATCAAAAAAATCCTCATCATTCTGGCTCTGTGGGCCACTGCAATGGATTAGATATCAATCAATCAACCAATCAAATGTACTTGAACCAATCAAAATGTGAGACTTTCAGGTTTCATTTACATTTTTTTTCCCTGAAAAATAGTGAGTGTTCCCAGTAAAAATTGAAACCATTCTAATATACACTCCCCCCAGGGCTCTTTAGTATTTGGACAGACAAACTGAATCATAAATTAAAATTTCATTTTGAATACTTGGAAGGAAATCACAGCAGTTAAACACTGCCTGAAGTCTGGAATCAACAAACATCACCAAATGCTGGGCATCTGCCCACAAGTCACTCTGCCAGGGCTTCAGAGCAACAGCCTTCGGTTCCTGCTTGTTCTCAGGATATTTTACCTTCAGTTTCGCCTTCAGCAAGTGAAAAGGATTCTGGTTTGGATTGACGACAGGCAACTGACAAGGCCACTGCAGAACATTCCACTTCTTTGCCTTGTTGATTTGGTTTTGCAGTGTGCCGTGAGTATTTGCCCTTCTGCAGTGTGGGGCACCGTAGGATGCATTTTGAAGCATTTAGATGAATCAGAGAACAAAATATATCCCTACAGAATTCAGAATTCATCCAGCCGTTTTTGTCAGCAGTAAATACCATGGACCTGGTTCCAGTGGCAGCCATACATGCCCACGCATGACGATGCTTCATACACGAGCAGGTATTCTTTAAATCACGTGCAGTTCCGTCCCTACACTCTTCTCTTCCCATCATTCTGGTTACAAGCTGATATTCATCTAACATGCTCATAGGATATTGTTCCAGAACTATTCAGGCCTTTTTAGATGGCTTTTTTTGGCACACAACCTGATTTCGAGACTTAACCAGGGTATTGCATCTTGTGGTAAACCCTCCGTATTTATTCTAGAGAGGTCTCTTGATTGTTGATACCGGCACCAATATGCTGACCTCCTAGAGAGTGTTCTTGATCTGACCGCCTGTTGTTAATGGATTTTTCTTCACAAGGGACATAATTCTTCCGTCGTCCTCTACAATTGTCATTGGTGGTTTTCAAGGCCTTTTGAGGTTCCTGAGCTCAGTTGAGTATTTTTCAGTCTTTAAGAAGGATCCAAATAGTTGATTTGGCGACACATTAAGTTTTTGCCATTTCTCTAAAGGTTGAGTGGATTTTCCAGCCTAATGACTGCTTGCTCAACTACCAGTTGCAGCTCTTTGTAATTTCTATTGAGAGTTAACAGCCACAGATTCCAAAAATGCCAAACTTTAAATCAACTCAACACATTTTATCTGCTTTCTTCTACATAAAATAACGAGCCAGGGGTCAACACACAGGTAGAACTCAAATAAGCTGTGCATTCATGCGTCCAATTACTTCTGCTCCCTTACAAGGCGGTGGGGGGGTGGTATTACTTATAAGAGGAACAGTAATTCCAAAACCATTCACCAATTTTGGAGGTAAATATCCAGGAATTAAAGATGCAAGCCTCCAATTTGAGCTCATATTAATGATCAAGTTCAATCTCCACTATAGCGTAGTTAGACAGCCGAAGTCATCACATAGTCTATCTCCAATTATTTATGGACATGACTGTACATTCATTGTACGTCACAACACTATTCAACCAAATATCAAGTCAAGCAATATCAAGATGAACAAGAAACAAGGTTAACACAGGTATTTGAGAGATGTCAAACTGCTCAAATGTAATGCAATAGTTAAATCAAGGTGCATGAGAAGACTCGTGCAGGCAGTAGGATAGTCCATGGCATGTTTGCGATGACGTGTACGAGATGTAAGGTGCAGTCCGGAGGGTAGATTACTCTCCAACCAATAGCACAATCCTCTGCGTAAGGATTAGATCAGCACTGGGACATCTTCACAGGTACCCTCTCTTCCCTCTACCAGTTACTCGCTCTGCTTTCTGCTGGTTTGAATACAGCACAAAAACATAAAACGATAACGAACTGAGAACAAAGCAGAAGTCAAGCGGAAGCTCCTCTAGCCGTTAGAGTGTGTCTGTCAAAGAAGGAATTTCATTGGACATTTTAGCACCCGAGAATCCACCAGTAATGCACAAGATGGTCACCCCCAGACTGCACAATCCCCCTGTCCCTCCGCCACACACAAAACGGCCTGCCACTCAGACCGGGTTCCTCCCCAGATACAACACCATGGTCTAAAGTACTAACCCTCCACAAACAGGCGGTTCAGAAGAGTTTTCAGACACACACACACACGCCGCGTCATGCGGGAAATCTTTTTTTTTTCTGCCGTCAGGCTGATTGGCTGCTTTGTTTCCTAAACAGCCCTAACAGCTGGCGAGACGCGACTCGGATTCCTTGACAAATACGCCGCTCTCTTATTGCTGCAGAGGCCGTCCTCACACGGAGCTGTGAATCAATTTACACGGAGCGGAGAGTAAATGTGATTCTGCAGAGTGACGGCGCTCTTCAGTCGGGTGAGGCAGCAGACATACATGAGGAATGCAGAACAGCAGAGCATCACGTGAGACGGAGCTGACGGGGAGTCGGCCATGGAGGTAATATAATAGAACTGGAGAGAGCGAGGAAGTACCACCCCTATTGCTTTCAGTGGAAGATGCTAGGCTAGCTACTTCAGCCCAGGAAGTACGGAATTGACCGACGCCATCTATAATAATGGCGTTCCATGGGTGTTTATTTCCAGCACCATTTCATAAGATTGCCAATCTGATTACACAGCACAAATTGCCAAGAAAGTGAGTTGTCTGTGCGGATTGGCAAATGTTTTCCAGGGGAAATGACGAGCAACGCTGTTAATCCAGAACGCGCACACACTTTTCACTCTTTTCGTTGAATCGCTGGAGTCAGAGCAACAGCTGGACACCCAAACTCGTCCACGAGCAGTCATCAAGCTCTACGCATCAGTTCTTATTTTACAGGCCCTCTTGAAAACATCGAACAGTTGCGTCGGACAAAGAGCAAAATAATGAAGGATTACCGAATACATTTGCCTTTGTTTTCGCTTTATTTGGCAAGAAAAAAAATGCGCACTTTTCAATTGGTGTCTATGGAGCTGCCACATCTTTGGCCACAAAATTGCCTCCAGTGGGAAACGCGGAAGCAGGAAGCTAACATGCTAACTGGCTGAAGCACAGGTACTTCCTCGTTCTCTCTGGTTCTATTATATATCTCTATGAAGTCGGCCCTGAGAAACACACTGACAGGCAGGAGATGAAGTTCTACACACTTTAATCAACAGCTTTCAAGACCCATAGGACATCTTTGCATAGCTTCAGAATGAGGATTATGATAATTTATTATTATTTAATTTGTTACATTGTTTTAGTAAAAAGACGATAACACGCACACAAAAGTTCGCACCTTGTCAGGTGCTAATCCTAACCCTACCCCAAACCCCGACCAAATCATGCTTAATCTTAATTTTATTCTAACCACAATTCATACCTGACCCTTAACATTAACCATGACCTCAGAAATCACGTTTTGCCGTATCAGGACCAGGCTTTGGTCCCCATAAGGACTACTTGTCCCAACCAGGTCAGTGTTTATACTGGAAGAGGACCCAATTAGATAATGCACACACAGACACACACAGACACACACGATCCCCTCACCTTGCTGCGAGAGTCCACGTTCAGCAGACACACTCCACAGGCCAGCTCCTTGGCGTTCTTTATCCCCGGCCTCAGGATACAGGAGGAGAAATCCAGCGAACTCTCATCAGGCTACAGCGCAGACAGAGAAATCAGCCTGAGAAATCACCTCATGACCTCCACTGCTCTCAGGTCATACGGTCACTGCCAACAACGTGCTACAGTCATACAGAGCACCCCATCAAAGCATCATCGTCATGTGGACGTGTTAACATAGCTCTCCTGTCACAGAACCAAGACAGCGCTGAACTGGTATACAGACTACACTTACATCACATAGACTAGGGTAACATGGCCTCATGGCCATGCGGACCATGCTAACACAGTAGCACTGTCATACGGACCATGCTAACACAGTAGCACTGTCATACGGACCATGCTAACACAGTAGCACTGTCATGCAGACCATGCTAAGACAATACAAACTCATAATGACCACACCAGCGCAGTTTCACAGTCATGCAGACTGACACAATAACACTGCACAGCAGACCACACCAGTGTATTACCACTACCGTACAAACCATGCCAACACAACACTACCGTCACACAGACCACATCAGCACAGCAGTAGTCATGGAAACCATAATAACACAGTATTACGGCCATACAGACAATGTTAAAACAGGATCATCAGAGCATCTGTGTGAGCAGGTGCGCCTTTGGTCAGTTTTCAGTATGCTGCCAAACCACAGGCAGCGTTTATCCCGCGCCGAGCCACAGCCTAAAAGGGGGATTACGTGGCGGCGCATTCCATCCGTTTGTCTGTCTGTCTGTCTGTCCATATCAGAAGGTACTTTACTTCCAAATAAACTCCTACAGTTCTCATAGGGCATCGCTGAAACTTTGCTCATGTGCTGCAGATAGACTGATGACTTGCATATGGCGGTCATGATTCTGGCGGGTGACGCTGCGCTCTCAGAACGCTCTCGGTGGAAGTGCAGATGTGTTCGGTCCCGAGATGCGACACACGGACACAAACGCAGAAACACGCGAGATCTGAAACGGCCCATAATAAACACAACATCTGCATTCCTCTAAAAACAGCTGCGAATGTGAGCTGGAGTACAAGATGAAAGAACAGCGATATAAACACAGACTTCACCTGCAGGAATACTCTCCTGCACTACTCTCCTGCACTACTCTCCTGCACTACTCTCCAGCACTACTCTCCTGCACTACTCTCCTGCACTACTCTCCTGCACTACTCTCCAGCACTACTCTCCAGCACTACTCTCCAGCACTACTCTCCTGCACTACTCTCCAGCACTACTCTCCTGCACTACTCTCCTGCACTACTCTCCTGCACTACTCTCCTGCATTACTCTCCTGCACTACTCTCCTGCACTACTCTCCAGCACTACTCTCCTGCACTACTCTCCTGCACTACTCTCCTGCACTACTCTCCTGCACTACTCTCCTGCACTACTCTCCTGCACTACTCTCCAGCACTACTCTCCAGCACTACTCTCCTGCACTACTCTCCTGCACTACTCTCCAGCACTACTCTCCAGCACTACTCTCCAGCACTACTCTCCCGCTTTATTCACTTCACATTAACTCAGCAACATTCCTGGCAGCTCACTGCTGCTAACACCACATGTGTAACTTATTTGTGAAGTAAAACCAGTTGCTGGACAGGCAGTGCTGAACCATCTGCCAGCGGACCGCACCACTGCGGAGTCCCTGAGGGAGAGCCGCCACGAGGTAAAAGCTGTGCCGCGCCTCCAGCCCCCGCCAACTGTGATCTTACCCAGCGCAGGTCCCCGCCATTAACTGTGACCTCCCACAACGAGCTACCTCGCGATTAACTATAACCCTCCAGAACAAGCTAACAGCCATGAACAGAGACTATCCAGAGGGAGCTACCTTCCAATAACTTTGACGACCCTTAAGCTACCAGCCATTAACTGTAACCATGAAGAACATGCTAACAGCCATTAACAGTGACCACCCCGAACAAGCTATGTTCCATTCAGTGTGACTTCACCCAGGACAGCCTGCCTGTAATTCCCAACAACCACCCAAACCATGCCATCTGCCAGTAACTGTGACCACTAGAATGAGCTCCCTTCGAAGTTACCCAGAGTGCGCCATCCGCCATTGAACGCAAATACCCAGAAAATGTAATCAGCCATTTACTGTAACTCTTCAGAATTGGTCACTTGCCATTAGCAGACTATCCAGTACAGGTCACCAGGCAACAACAAGGACGACACTGTACAGGACACCTGCTATCACCAGAGACTATCCAGAACCGATCACCTGTTGATAGTGAGCGAGGATGTGTCACACGCTATTAAATTTGAGTTCATGCATGGACGAGATCGGCCCAATGACGACCATTACTGCACCCGCCCACGACTAAACTGCTACTTTAATCAGGACAAGCCGCCCACCAAAACCTTTGCATCGGGACAGATCGCCCACTGACGCCGCAGCTGCGGACGAGCTTCCCGTCACTCACCGTCACCTTCGCCAGGGACATGAACCCCATGAGGTTGTTCCACACCCGGCTGACGTCCTTCAGAAGCTCCTGGAGCTTATCGGAGCACACGGCCGTGGCCTTGATGCCCAGCTCCACCCGTTTGGTGACCCGGTATACTTCCACCACTCCTGGGACGGCACAGCAAAGGGGGGGTGACAGGCAGAGATGCGGAGCACTTGAGATTTAAGACCCACTTTACAGGGACTCTATTCAAATTACGGAAATTACAAAACTTCAAAAAAAGACACTAAGGAAATGAAAGCCAAACAGCCCCACAGGCAGACAGACGCAAAGAGTGACAAACAGCGCGACAGAGACGAATACAGAGAGACCTTTACGCTCATTCATGACAACAAAAGGCAAACAGACAGTGCAGACTGTGTGACCCAAACAATAGGCACAAAATATTAATTACCAAATGAAGAATAGACGCACGTCTGAAAGAATAGAGCCATTTCTCAGTGGGTTTTGCCTGCACCCATAGGAGCAGGATGGATGAGACTTTCACCATGCAGAAGTGATGCCGAGTATGAGCTCCGAGCCCAGCTTCAGTAAGGCATAAACCCCACCTGACCTACTGAATTACGCAGTAAGTACTGACACCGAACAGACCTGACGTAAAAGGGGAACCCGCTCTCCACAGCCCTGAGCGTATGGAGTAAGAGCGATGTGTAGTGATTGAGTAAGTACAGCTGTGCGTGCTCCTTCGAGCAGTGAGAGGGCACCACCTTCATCTCTGTGAGCAACAGCTGAGTACTGACGGCAGCCATTGTTCGTGAGTAATACATCAGTAATGACGGCCGAAATAACAAGCATGCAATAAGCAAGGCGACAGCCGTCACTGTGTGCGTGTAATGTTCGAGTAGTGACAACAGTTATTGTGTGTAATCAGTAGTCCAAGTCTGTCCTGAGCCAAGTGGCTCAACAGGCTGGTGTGAAACCCCAGTTTCTGTAGCGTGAAGCAACTAGGAGTATTGCTACTCCCCCTGGATGGGATGCTAGTCCATCGCAGGTTACCCCCCAGCTCTTGGTCTGGTTTCCCCAACCATTTGCTGGGACCCAATTATACACCTGGGAGGAGCGAGGCAGTGCGGGAGTGAAGTGTTTTAGCCCAAGAACACACCGCGAAAGTCATGGCAAGGACTTGAACTTAGGACCTTTCCCAAGTCAAATACACTTAACCACTGCGTCCTCACGACAGCAATTATACGCCGAATGAAATGAGTAGCCGCAGCAGTCACAGTCTGTGTGTAATGAGTGAGTAGCGAAAGCAGCCACTGTTAAGTGTTTCATGAGAGAGGGGCGACAGCTGTAGGAATATTCTGGAGGAATAAGCAAGGAGTGACAGCAGTCGTTGGCTGTATTTCATTCCATAGGGTTAATCCCTACGCCCAACACCCTGCGAAGTCACTTCCCTTCGTAGGGAAAACTCTGAAGGGCAGCAGGGAGTAGGGTTTTCAAGTAACGGTCATTTGGAATGTCCTTCGACACATATCCGGGCTGCTGCATTCTGTTTAACCGCTTTGCGCAGAATACAAACAATGCCAATTTTTTCCTGTTATGCGTGAGCCTATTTAGGCTTTATAACTCAGTATTTGTGTCACAGAGACTCTGGAAAATTATTCCAGTGAAGCAAGACATCAGGAAATTCAATTACAAAATTATTTAGGATTTAAATTTTGCAAATTTACAAATGCCAGCATCTATATCTGCGCATTCTGCTTGAGCAAGTGTAAACAAGAGCAGCCTGTTCACGGGAGAACTGCTAACACTGGCCATTCATCGGTTTCGCTGAAACTTTATTACCAACCGCATTGCTTTCAAAACGCAACAAATTTCCTCCGTTAAAAAAATAAAAATGTCCGTATATAGCTAGTGTCAGCCAGTCGATGTTAGTCAAGCAATCTGGCTGGGCTTGGTTCGTTAGCTTTCTGTGCATTGCTGTTATTTTCCTGTACGTCAGTCACACACGGCACTGGGCTCAGGCCGTCGCACGGCATCACGGGAGCAAGCAAAGTGACCATCGCCTGCTCACTTCGGAAATGACCGTTTTGAAGGGCACTGCGAAGGGATGAATTTTGCAGACGTTGGATTGGGCTGACCTTCAATGGCTTTGGTGGGCGTGGCCCTCTTTACGTTAACTATGAAGTGAACAAGCCTAGCTTTTGAAATATGAGTAGTAGCAGCCGTTATAGTCTGTGTGTAGTAAGTGAGTAGCGAGAGCCATGATTGTGCGTGATGAGCGAGTATTCACAGCCGTCACTGTTTGAGTGTAGTAAGTGAGCAGAGATAGCTGTCATTTTCTGTATGTAGTAAGCAAGCAATGCAGTCATTGGCCATGTGTAGTGAGTTATGGAACAGTAGTCTTAACCAAATCTGGATTGAAAAACAAGTGGCAGCGGCGTGTCTTAGCGCACAGCAACGAATAGCGAAGAGGCCGTCCTTCGCTGTGGTCAGGGACTGCGTGAGCAGTGAAAGGTCAGTCTCACCGAGCAGATACTCCATCCCCTGTGCAGACTGGATCACCTCCGTGCAGACGGCCGAGCTGCTGATGCTGTTGAGTGTGTTGTTAGCCTTGCTGATGACCTGCAGGTGACAGAGGCCGGACACGATTACAGCCAATCAGAGCAGAGATCCCAGTGGGCACGCTCAGAGGAGAGGGTTTTGACTGCGGGGGGGGGGGTGGTCAGTTACCTGCAGTGCGCTCTCCAGACATCTCTGCCACTCGTAAGCGTAGCGTTCGCTCTCCTAATTGAGAATACACACAGCCGCAGATACAGGAGGGTAAGAGACGCATTTGTACGGCAAAAACATCGCATAAAAGTTGATATTTACATGTCACATCCAGCTTTGGACGTACCCTGTGCAAAATTGAACCAAATCCTAATTGTGGCAGGCAGGGGCAGGGTTCTCACTAGGTCATTTGAGCGTAGGGGCTCCCTACACTGTGATTTGGGCCCCTACGCTGTCTTTCAACCAGCGTAGGGGTGTTTTGATAGTACTAGCATACTAATACCAGCTTGTTGCAGGGAGTATCAGAAAGAAAAGGAGAACAAAGTAATTTACACCCCTCAAAATGCATGAAATAGTGTTTCAGAGGGTTCTAAATTTCAAAATTTTCCAGGGGGGATGACCCCAGACACCCCTACTAAGCTCACACCTTCGACGCCAGCCACGCGGCTAGCACCATGCCAAGTTGCCCCTACGCAGTGAAAAAATCCTGGTGAGAACCCTGAGGCGTAATTAGTCTCAATTACTGTACGTAATTAGCCACAGCATTCCCACGGGGAAAAAAAAAAGTTTGAGATGGCGCAATATAGACTGCCTCTCTGCGCAACTGCGCCCCCTGTGGTTGCCTGTGGGCTTACAGCCTGGGCGCAGGACAGGATAGCATGTGGAACCTTCCGGCTTGACAGCTGGAGGGCTCAGCCGGCGAATGGCAGAGCGAAGAGAAGCCGCAGCGTTTTTTTTGGTGGGAAAAGCACGGCCGTCCACGCTCTCCTGAGCCGAGACCGTGCCGCAGTGACGGGTTTCGCTGACAACAGAAATTAAGCTTTCGGAATTTGAGCAGACAGGAAAAACAGGGGGATGAGAGTTTAAACACAGAGTGCGGCACTGAGGGAACAGACTGGGCCTGAGACTGTATTACTGAGAGCAGCAGACTGTGGAACCGTCTCTACCTCCACTTCCCCTGTCAGGTCCTTGTACTTGTCGCGGATGACGGGAAGAGCGGGTTTATCGCTCAGCGTGTTGGATCGGTCGCGGTGGGGCTGCTCGGGGGCGGGCGAGGGGGTAGAGCGTCCCATCTCTTTCTCCCCGAAGCTGTGGCTCCTCTTCTGGGAGTCTGACCAATGCGAGCAAGAGAGAAGTGAGCATCATCAGGTTGAGCTCCGCCCCCAGAAAAATCAATCCCTCCCCACTGTCCACAACCCCCACAATCAATGCGATTTTACATCCCATTGCACCAATTAGAAATACACAATACAAATCAGCAAAAAACACTTACGCTCCAACGAATTAGATTAAACAGCAGAAAGCAGAATCGATATGCTGCAAATGAGCTTTTTATCACTCGATAGAGGCTGGGATAAATTATACATGAGTTCAGTTAACACCATAGCAGCAGGAAAAAAATAAAGAATACATCAGCAGCAGAGGTGGATGCTATTAATTAAATCTGCTGATGAATCTACAGAGTTTGGTTAATCTGTCCCCAATCAGCCCAACTGCATTCGTGGAAATTCATATGCTACCACCTAATGGCCAGCTGAAGTATGGCAACATTCTGGCAATGACCCAGGTACATGAATTAGTGCAACATCTGCAGGTATTTGCAGTAAAACACAATGCCACACAGACACTGATCACGAAAGATACACTTTATTGAACCCCGTGGGGTAATTCGTCCTCTGCATTTGACCCATCCTATAGTTAGGAGCAGTGGGCAGCCACAGAGCAGCGCCCGGGGACCAACTCCAGTTATAAAGCCAGTTCCTTGGTCAGGGGTACTGGCAGGAGTGTTCCTATGATGCATGTTTTTGTGGGTGGGGGAAACCGGAGAACCCGGAGGAAACCCACGCGAACACGGGGAGAACATGCAAACCCCAGAGTCCCCAAGATTCAAACCCACAACCTTCTTATATTATCATATATTATATTTATATTACTTGTTATTATCAGGGCATATAGGAAGTAAGAATACTGCTCTCAACATTTTCCATGACGAACAGGAGTGGGGACTCACCTTGCACTGAAAGGTCAAAGGTCGCGAGCTCGCTCTGGATCATCTCCTCACTGGACCTCACCTTGGCCTGGGAGCTGGCCTTGAGAAAGTCAAATTTGTCGAATTTAGGCTTATCGCCCTGGGAGGTCCCCAGCTCGTCAGCGACTTCTCCCTGGGACGGGTCACATGACGAATCCGCCGGCAGGCGGGGCGAGTCGGGCTTGTCTGCCACGGTGACGGCAAAGTCTCCAAACTCGTCATCTGCGGCAGCGCCCCCTTCCTTGAAAGACACAAAATCGGCGAAGGGCTCGAAGTGCGCTGTTCCTGATGGGTCATCTTTGGTGGGGAAAGCGGCGCCCTTAGACGGGCTGGGGTGGACGGCCACGCCCTCCGAGGCCCCGCCCATCTTCTCTTTGCTGGGCGTGTCCAACGGGCCCATCTGCAGCTTGCTCTGATCTGAAGAGAGCTCATCCTTCTCCTGCCAATCATAGCTCACCATGCCACCGCTCGCGGAGGTGCCAAATGGATCAAACTTCAAATCGTCGACCTCTGACGAGACACAGGAGGGAACACAGAAGTCACCTGGTAATCATGGAACAGGACCTACACCAGCCAACTCTGGGCTGCGAGCAGATCACCATGGCGAGCGCCGCAGAAAGCAGTGCGCCACACAATACGCTGCTGAAGTGTCAAAGCCTATTTATACCGACAGCATCGTTTTAAAAACTGCAGAATCACACGCTGCCTTCAGAACTTCACCAGCAGTTTGGAGGCACGCTGAGAGCGACAGGTATCACACTTCACAAATTCACAGGAACAGCAAAAACTCTTTTAGGGAAAAGTCGGGCATCTTCCCAACAGGTAATCACAGGGAAAAATCACTAACGCAGCCATGGAAACAATATAATGGACATTGAAAAGGGCAGGTCAGTTTGTACCCTAAGAAAGGAAAGAGCATCCAAATATAACTTCAGCAACGACATGAATAATTCACTAGGACACCCAGGCACACATTCACACTCCTGTTCCCTCGCGTAGATGCACACATACACACGCCCACCTGCTATTAACGACATCACACCTCCTTCAGCACCCCGAGGGGCGAGATTCACAGGCTCAACACTTCAACAGAATTTTTTATTTGAGAATCCCTTCAATGCTACGCAAAACTGGCGCATCTTTTTGAAAAGGCCTAAATTCTAACAATTCAGCTCTTTTGGAACTACCCCATAAAAATCAGTGTGAAGAATGGACACCACTACCATGGGATGAGTTTAGCAAGGACTCTCTTAAGAATGCAGCAAAATGGCCCAATTTTTCATAAACAATAATAAGCCTTGTATTTCTGCAGAATATCTCAATGAAAATGGAAGTGTGCAAAGTCCATTACCACCCGAGAATGATGAGGAAGGAAGTGAAGTGCTTTACAGCAGAAAAGAAAGCAAGATTTGCCATTACAGCGCCAGTGTTGCAAACTTCAGGATAAAACTGAGATGATGCATGAAAAGTACTGTTCTATAAACGGCAGCGCTGACATTCTGACAAATATAAACATGTTTTATAGTGTACTGACTGAGCGCAGAGGACATCAAGTAATGGATAAATGGACAGAAGCGTATATCTGAAGGACTTTGATGGGAACATGAAATTCATGGAGTGGCATTTCCAGTCTCACTGGCAATTAGGATTAATGGCATTTAATGAATTCTGGCATGCGGTGACATTTGGCAGAAGTCATGGTATGACAATAAGCTTGCTGAGTGGAGTTTTTTGAGAGTAAATATGACTCCCTAACCGAAGAATGGAAGGGGTGGTTTCTATAGATTCGGAGGAGAGGTTTCTGCCTGTACGGTGGGGCAGTTTCTGCCTGTATGGACGGGCACTATCTGCCTGTACAGAGGGGCAGTTTCTGCCTGTATGGAGGGGCAGTTTCTGCCTGTATATTAAGACAGTTTCTGCCTGTCGAGAGGGGCAGTTTCTGTATGTTTGGAGGGAAGGTTTCCATCTCTCTGAAGGGCAGTTTCCACCCGTATAGAGGAGGTTTCTGTGCATTCAGAATAGTGATGTGGAAGAAGGAGGCACCCCTCCCCTCCCCCTCCCCCATCATTCTGTGTCTGTCCCGGGCCGTCCCACCTGTCCCCTCCCACTGTTATCTTTTCAATGTCCCTCCAAGACCCCCCTGTTTATCATTCATTGGTTTTCCTCTCCATTTGTGTTTCTGTGTCCAATCAGTATGAACTTTACTGTAAAGAACAGCCCCCTTTGTTTCAGTATAAACCTGTAAGAGCCCATTCTGGGGGCCTCTTTTTACCTGGAGCCAGGCAAAGGGCCACAGACTGCAGCAGTTGGTTTGTGTTCGTACAACTCGCTCATAATTTCACCTGCAAAATAAATTTGATAAAAGACTTCTGGCTTTAATTTCTCAGTCCTGCAACAGTGACATCTGCATACGTGTCGGGGCAGGATCTGTAAGCTCATTGGTTGAGCACACAGCCAATCCTCTCACCTGCAGCTGGGGGCGGGGGGGCCGAGAGGCTGGGCAGCTCCAGGGAGCTGTCTGACATCACGTGCTTCAGGTCGCCGCCCAGGTCAGACAGCTTCATGTCCAGCTGCATGGACAGCGCGTCCTCAGAGTCCTCCCGGCCCGCGCTGCTGCCCCCGATGGACGGGAGGTCCAGGGACTTGACCGAGACGCAGTCCTCTTTGGCCCGGCCCGCCAGGCTGCGGTCAGAGGCGGTAAGGCTGGCGGAGAGCCGCGATGGGGGAAAGTCGGCGAGGTCGTCCCCCTCGCTGCGCAGGGAGGAGAGGGACCCCGTCCCGCTCTCCTTGGACAGCTCCAGCGACAGCTGCTTGAAGACGTCGTACTTGTCCGAGGAGCGCTGTCGGGGAGGCGTGCCCACGAGCCCCGCCACACTGCCCGCCCCGCCGCCAACCTGGCTCTCACTGGAACTACCGAAAGCCGCAAAGTCGGCAAAGTCGTCCTGGGCAGCCCCACCCCCATCACCCGTGGGTGCCGCGGCCATCGCAGAAGACGAGGTGGAGGACGGGACAGAGCTGAAGAGCGAAAAGTCTCCGAAGGTTCCGACTCCTCCTGCAAGGGGCTTGACTCCGCCCCCTGAGGGAGCAGCTAGAGTGGGAGGGGCAGAGGGATGGGCTGTGGGCGGGGCCTCTGTAGTCGGGGGGGGGCCAGCTGCAGGAGCCAATGAGGAAAAGAGGTCCAGGTCTGCTATGTTGAGAGAGGCTGCTTTGGGCTGAGAGAGAGGAGAGGCGTGGGGTTGCTGGGATACAGAGAGAGGGGGGCACTGAGGGGAGGCGGGGGGGAAAGACGGCAGGAAATTCGTGGCCTGACTGGGAGGGGGCTCTAGAGGGGAAACGCTGTCGGCTGTTTTAAAACTTGTGAAGCCGTCATCGGCGCTGGGGGGAGCAACGTCTTCGGGCCCAAAGCCTGTGGGATCACAGAAGGGTATTGAGTAACACTGTAAAACACGGCTCCATTCAGCTGCATTCATAATAAGTTTCAGGCCATATGCTGACTTTAGCAATATGGGGCCTGTTTTATCAAAATAAAAGTCCACATCACTGCATGATGATCAGGACTACAGAAATTACAAGTCAAAAATAAAAATCCACTACTTTGTCAATCATTGCACAGAAAACAGCAACACGTCTTCGGTCAGGGAACAGTTGTAGAGATATAAAATTAAAGACAAAACAGAATAGTTTAAAATGAATGTATAAAATAATATAAAACCCTTTCTAAAAAGAACAGATGTTTTCAAAGCCTGGTTCATTTTTCCCGAAGAATATATTTCAGAAAAAGTGAAAATAAATTTGTGCTTTAAAAAAAAATTTAAAAACCCACTTAATGCCACTTAATTTTCACAGTTTCATGGCAGTTTTGAGAATTTTGTACTCATACGAGCACATCGATAAACTGAAACACACTTCTCAACCGAAACACGGTGTACATGTACACGCAAACACACACAAACACATACACACGCACCACTGCACAGCTCAGACATGGAGAGAAGAAAGCCCTCACACTACACAGCGTCACACAGAATCAAACACCACAGTCTCACACAGAGGAGAGAAAATAACCGAGCTGACAGGCACAGAAAAAGTGATTCTCTGAATTACGCTGTGCCAGAGGTTTTTGAAATCGTCACACTCCCCACTCTCAACTGCTCCAAATTTCACAGCCTGCCTTTGTGAGCTCAAATGGCTGACAGCACTGACTGCTACAGTAAAATGGGGAGAATGAATACTGTAATCAGGATGGCATGAAAGCTGAAAGGATGAGTCTCTTATTTTGCCCCAGAGAAAACACACTGGGGGGGAAAAAACTCTCAGAAAGATGGTCAGAATATTAGAAACACCCAGAAAACTCAAGTAGCCACAGCAACCAAGACTTACAGGGGCTGAACATTTTGTCCCTGCTGGACTCTGCTCTAGTGTAACGGGGACAGAGGAATGAACTCCATCAGCACCATTCATGTGCATCTGAAGGACAAAACTGAAACACTATGAGAGGATGTCTCACACATGGGCACACACACAGACACACACAGACACACACACACACACACACACACACACACGCACGCGCGCAGACACACACTGAGAAGTTGATAAGCTGCCAAGTCATTGTTTCAGCTCCAACTGCCATCATTTTGCAGTCAATCTTTCCCTGTAATGACTCAGTCCTTGAGGCGGCCATTTTCTTCAGTGTGGTGTTTATAATACACACTCTAGCCCAATATTAGAGGCCGCAGGAGAAGGCTACACTCAACTGTTACTGCAAAACTGTAAACTGCCCTAAAAGAGCTGGGGACAGGAGAGATTGGCTTACCTACACCCTTCTGATCGCCAGACTGGCCAAGCTGCCGGAAAATGCTGTATTTATCCTCAGGATCTACATGACAGGGAGAGAGTGGAGCCTGTTTGAATGACCTCGGCATGCAAAGAATCTGTGGACTCGCAGTTTTCTGGATTCAAATGACAGACCTGCAGTGATGCAGGCTTACAAGAACGCAGAACAATGCAATGTAAGAGGACCAAATTCGTGAAAAAAGTGACATTTACCCATATTTATCACTGAATATCTGCCCAAGACTTTACTAGAAGAAGCATTCTATGGGTAACAGGTATGCTGGTTGAAAGTAATGTTGGATGCAGTAAATGTTCTTGTTTCCTGAATTTTTTAGTAAACCCCTTACCACTCCGTTAACATTTTTTTTAAATGCCTATAAAGGATGTACTCAAGGTAAATTGAAATCTGTTCTTGTTTTTAACTTCCCTGACGGGCCCGAGGGCAGGCCGTCGGAGTGTTAAGGGTTAAGCATGAATAAATACGATATTTAAAAAATTATGCAGAGTGTTAAAGGTTATTTATACGAATCTCTTTCCCATCAAAACAAACACAATCAGGACTGAAATCCCTGCACTGGTTTAACAGCTCCAGAAGGCCTGATGTTTGAAGAATGAAGTAATCTGAGATGAACATGGTCAGAGACGCTTCAACAGGAGCAGACACAATCAGTGATAGAGAATGGCATTCAGTAGTGAAAGCACACAACAGATACAAGGCCAAAATTACACGTCACATGTTGTAGTCTCATTTCATTCCAACGCTAATGAAAGATTGTGTTAAACGCTTTTTCTGGATGAATATTTGCAATTTTCCAGCCTGTAAGAGTTTGAGCAATCCTTGGTAGCACTATCTAATCCACTGCGCAGAGAGTGCCTATAGTTAATGGTTGCTACCATTCATTTCTGGGTGCAACAGCTGATGCCAGGAACGGACCTGTCTAGAATTACAGTAACTGGCTTTGTGGATAAAAACAGCGCCCTCACGCTTTTCAGTGCAGTTCGGAACAGTATGTGTGACACTATTGCTTTTCGGTTTCCACCGGCTGAAGTTGAGGACGGCACCCAAAGAAACGGAGTCAGACGAGCTACTTTTTCACTTCACCTTCCGAACTGCAGCGCGCCTGTATGGTGAAGCTACAAACACCACAGGCTGCCGATTCGCCAGACAGAATAGTCACGCAATCGACAATCTGCCCCTCAAGGAACGCCATGCACAAACATCCCCGGCGTCCTTAAAACTTTTCACATCAAATTTCAAAGGTTTTTATTTGGCTACCTGTAGGAGACCCAGTGTCCATACCTGCCGTTTTGTCCGTCTGGCTGTCTGCCCATCTATATTGATCGTCTATGTCAAGAATTATAAATTACCCAGAAGCCTCCAGGCATCACGTCATCAGGGCTTTGCACAACCTGATGAAGAGTGGTATCCCGAGTGTATGCCAACTAGTTGTTTTGTTCTTTCAATTAAAAAAATAATAAGATGTCGGCTCAACTGTGTAAAGCCAATGATGCGCAGCCTTCCCTCAGAATTCTGAACGATGACCACTTTCAGCAGCAGCTGGAGAGCGCAGTGAGGAACGACAAGGTCCCTCGGCTAGTTTCACATTGTTTCGCTGCCAGTGGATTCCATTGCTAACAAAACAATTTAGAGAAACGATAGCTACATCACGACAACCTTCCAGTATCAACTCCTCCCACATGTTGGAGTACGGTTATCAGTGACGACGTGTCACCGATCTAGGGTCAGGCACAGGATAGGCACCGCAATCGAACAGCACTGATAAGCGGAAAAGCGCTGTAAGCAGCTCAAAGGTCAAAGGGCAGAGGCAAAGGCATTACCCGAAGCCGTGGGCGGGGAGGGAGCCGGCTCCGTGGTCAGCTCCTTGAAGGCGGCGTATCTGTCGGAGGAGGATGACGCTGCCCCAGACACTGGCATCAGCACAGGAGGCCCACTAGGAGGCGCACTACGAGGAAACAGCACTAACCCATCATTCCCCATCATAGGGCCGGGAAATATATTAATATTATATCGATAGAATAATAAAAACAACAACAACAACATTATTTATACAACAGTTAGTTCCGACATAGTAATTTGATTGGACGAGAGGCATTCCATGAGTGCTGATGATAGAGGACAACATCACTGGGACAAATAACAGCAAAATCACTCCACTCAGGTGTTTTAATAACCGTTAACTACACTAACTGCCGACCACAAGCTTAGCACAACATAATTAGCAACAGTCAAATCCCGGTCCATTTGTGGAAATATTTGCACTGGCAAAGCCACATAACTGATTAAATAAACAAAGAAATCATAATCTGTTGTCACTTACTGCCATCAACGAATAAGTAGCGTTTGTAGGAGTGTCCTATAAAAGCCTCGCGCCTCCGACCGCATCGCAGCCGTAATGATGTTCAGCAACAACACTGCTCCCCCTCGTGTGATGTTGCATAATTCATACTTATACTGAGCATTTTAACATGCAACATATGATCAAATGCTCATCACAATTAATGAAAAAAAAAAAAAAAAAAAAAAAAAAAAATGATATCGTTGAGGATTTTAGATAGTAATACCGTAATATTGTGACCTGACATAGGTTTTGTCCTTTCTGGTTTTAAAGGCTGTATCACTGTAAAGGTGAGCAGTTTTCTGCACTCATTATACCGTTCTACCCGTTACCTGTACCAGCTTGGTCATTGTATCCACATTACTAATGACTCTTTATCAAAATAACATTATGTGAATATTTTGTAAAATCACGAACAGTAATCTCCTCAGTATCGCCACACTATTGATATCGAGGCATTCGGTCAAAAGTATTGTGGCATTTGATTTTGTCCACATCATCCAGGCCTACTCCACCATGACTCCACCCAAAGCCAAAACCGTCACTTCAATTCAGTTAATTAACTGCAACTTAACCGACCGACCGAGAATTCCTAGAAAAGTTTCTCTTCCTCAAACCAAATGAATTACGGTGTAATTAATGTAAACCTTATTTCAGCATACAGCAATCGGAAGTTCTGAGGAATCTGAAAAACAATGACCACATGAATAATTACCTCCGCCAAGGAGGTTATGTTTTTGCCAGCGTTGGTTTGTCTGTCTGTCTGTCTGTGAACAAGATAACTCAAAAAGTAATGAACGGATATCTCTGAAATTTTGCGGATGGGTCGCTATTACATCAGGGATGGACCCTATTGATTTTGACCACGATCAGTCAAACAATATGGCCGCCAGGGCAGCCGTCTTGAAATTCTGTGACACACGATAACTGAACTTGACTCTCAGTGATATCACTCAAATTTTGTGAGTTGATTGGTCTCGCATCAGGGACAGAACCTATCCTTAAATTTCTTATGAGCCATGTTCACTCAGCAAGATTTCGACTGCTGCCCTGGCGGGGGTTTGCGCTCTCGGAGTGCCTCTAGTTTAGAGATACAGAGGAGGCTGCAGCCAGTCTCTGAAGGGCTGATACGCTGACCGCCGTAAAATGTAAAGCTTTCAAAAACAAGACAATCAAGGAAAAAACTACATGGCATTAAATAAACTACCAAAAAAATAAGAATGTTAAAATATATTTAAAAGAAGTGGTAATATACAGTGTGTTCTGGGTTTATGATGAAGTCTCTCAAAAATTGCTCAGTCATAATCATCTGATGATTCTAAGTCTTATTTCAGCCCCAATAGAGATTCAGCAGGACTCGTGAGTGAGTCCCTTTGAGACTGGACTGAGCTCAAAGCCCAGTGGATGAGACAGAATTTCCAATGATCTCTTATTAAACAGTTTCCTCACTACAGAGCAAAACTAGAAATTTCAAAAATTGTTGCCTCCATAGAAAAATAGCGCCATGGGTACTGCAGCGCACTTAGTTTATTTCAGGCTTTAGCGTGATGTAAGCTCACGAGTGGCAGGATTTTTATGCTCAGGTCCAACATTGAAAAAAAAAAGACACCTTTTGTAATTTTTGCTGGGAAAGAAACAACTTTCAAGCAAAATTCAGTATCATGGGTTGATGTTTCATCACGTCATTATTTTGAAGCTCAGTGCTTCTTTCATAGTGCAGCTCCATTGAAATATCAGGCCCCAGACCCCAGATCAGTGTTCCCAGCATTATGTACTGAGGAGTTCACCAGCTGGACATCGAGCTCATGCGTGTTGCTCAAGGGAGTAGTATTATAGCAAATTAGGAGCCAAGCTTTTTATTTTTATGCCTTCAAAAGTATGTGCGTACTAAGTTTCAGCATTCTAGCTGCTTTCCCGCACTCTCCAACATGATATAGTGCAATTTTAAATATGGTTCACTGGCGTCCATGTTCGATGTCAAGTTTTGACGCTTCAAACAAATTTTAATCTGAACATCCATATGTGTTGAAATCCATATGTGTTGGAGTAAAATTAGCTCCCTTTAGGTTTGGTGGACTAACTGAGCTAAAAAAAAAAAAGCAGTCGCCAATTAGATCATTCTGCAGCACAGGAAAAAAAAAAAAAAAAAAAAAAAAAAAAAAAGGGTAAATTAGGCATTCACTTGAAAATGTACTGCTGTAAAGAAGCAATCTTTCATGTTCCAGGCTGCAACAGAGCAGTGATTTTGACAGTGTAAATGAGCCTCTGAGAGGTCTGTTCGAGCGGACGGTCATTAGGGCTATCAACCTCAGTGTCCATTAGCCAGGCAGCAAGAGAGCTACTCCAGGGGACGGGGGTTCAAAGACAGAAAGACAAGCTCAAAGGTAAACTTCAGCTCGCCAAACAGAGTACATTAGCTGGGGGAGCAGAATCTCGTTCTTAAAGTGGTGATCTAGGAGGATAGGTGATTAACCCTTTCAATAGTAAACAAAGTGATATGAATCAGAGTAACTCACTGGATATACATGGCATTTTTGTGACTAATACGGAATTGGCCCAAATGCAAGGGTTTCTGGGACTCGTGTCCCAACAGGATATTTGGAAACACACGTATCCCGTTAGTGCTCAAGGGTTAAAGAATATTAGAAGCTACTGAGTTTAAAAAAAAAAAAAAAAAAAAAAAAACACGTAAGCACATTTTACATTTTGAGATATATACTGCTTAAATTTTGCGGATTACATCCCATGCTAAAGCTAGGACGAGGTATTGCCTTCAAAAGGACATTTAACCCTCGGCACCAGAAATGACCGGGCCTTTGTCCGTCGGGCTCCCTGAGCGACAGGGCGGTTAAACAGCTCTATGCTGGAGTCCTGAGGTCAGCGCTGTACCTGGTCTGCGGCTGGGAGGGAGCCAGGAAGGGTAAGCTGGCCCCGCCCTCTCCCTGGAACTCCGTGAAAGACACGCCCCCGGATCCCGCCTTGGGCGCCTCCTGAAAGTCCTGGAAATCATCGTCTTCAGGTTTGGACTCCTGCAAAAAGCAGAAATAAAACAGTCAGTTATTAAATAAGGCCGACCGCGGCACAGTTAAAGCTGCAGACAACACTTAGCTCCACTGTGCCAATTATCGTGTCTCGTTATGCCTCGACTAATTACAGTGATTATACCATTTCTTTTTAATTATATTTTTAAATCACGGAGGCTATCTCTATATGTGCTACGCTAACCCAATCAAGCCTGAGATTTGGCGCATTACACGGGGGGATGTCCACAGGTCTCGGAGAAAACACAGGTGTTTAGCACAGTGTAATACCAATTATAGGCAGTGGAAACTGTCATTAGAGAGAGCTATAGAACAAAAATAATAACACTATTAGAAATAATAATAACAAAAATTGAGGTTACAGTGAGCACAGAGGGCATGTTTCAGCGTGGCGCCTTATTGCTGCAGCACTCCAAAAAAAAAAAGTCACTACTTTTTTCTACAAGATAAAAGACCAGCTACTAAATGTTTCGGTAGGAATGAACTGGAAGCCCTGTGGTTACCTGGGCAGGTGGGAAGCTCGCGATGAAGCTTGGGGGGGGCTGGGCAGCAGCGCTGGGGGGTGCAGCATGAGCAGGGGGCGGAGCGGGGGCGGGGGCAGGGGCTGAGAGGGCCACGCCCATCGGCTGTGGCACGCCAGCGGTCATAATGACGGGCACAGGCGGGGGCATACTGGGCTGCTGGGGCAGCACCATGGCCACTGCGGACAGGTTGGGCACCGGAGGGGAGGGGAACTGGCTCAACACCTCCAGGGTCGCCGGGAGACCGCTCTGTTGGAGAGGGTAACGAGAGTTAGTCGTCCCGCCCTCGCGTCAGTCCATCCTCCACCCCACACTACAGGAGAGGAGCAAGGCTGCAGGCCTGTCCAATCACAGCCATTTCCCTCATCTATCGAGGAAACTGCATGTTCAGCCTGGACTGCTCAGCTATTTCGATAATGAACCCATACCACACTACGCAGGAGGACAAGACGAAGGCAGACCATTGAACAACCAATGACATTCCAGCTTACCTGGGTCACACCAATCATGGCCAGCACGGTGTACAGCTCCTCCTTGGTCAGTTTGCCAGGCGTGGTGCGATTGGCTGCGGCCCAAATCTGTCCCAGAGCTTCCCTGGGCAGGCCGGACGACATCAGAATGGGGTACAGCTTTGCAGTGTCGATCCCCGCCGGGGTCATGGTGAACTCCAGCACCTGCTTGTACAGGTCTGGGAGACGGGCGAGACCCAAGCCCAGCACATGGGGAGATCAGCATCTCTCACACTGAAATCTACAGCCGATTCGGTGAGCTGCATTTTTCTAGTCCTTTATTCTAGCACTTTCAGCTGGAAATGATACGATGACAATAAGGACGAAGTGCAGACTGTCACCTTTAATTTGAGGGCGTTTTCATCCATAGTAGATAAACCGTTAAGATATACCAGCACCTCTTGTACATAGTCCCCCCCCATTTTTGGGCGCACTCTGCTCGCTTCAGGGACTTCAGCGACCATCAATCGCCTCTTAGGATTCAGATTCAGAGACTTTCTAGGCCAACAGAACAATAATATCAAAAATGTGATGATGGCGTTTCCTCATTTTAGCCATTTTTGTCCTCCTACCTCATTAAGGCTCTGTGGCTGAGGGGGAAGTTTGGGGGGGGGATTGTAGTTTTTTTAGCCCGCTTGGCCTCTTGGCCAATCAGGCTTATGCTGTGGTTAGATGCCTTCGTGGTGGCCTGTCGTGCATCCGTCCGTACGTCCGTAAACTTATTGCCTTGTCAGCGCTCTAGCACCTTCAGTTTTTCGGGATCTTTTTCATGTTGTATATGTGTGTCTATGGGATGAAATCTAGGCCAAGTTCAATTTTAGCCACGTTTGGCCAAGCGGGTGCAGTGGCTTTGCCACTATTTTTTGTTGTTGTTTATATAATGTAAAGCACTTAGTGTGATATTTATTGTATGAAAAGTGCTACATAAATCAAGTTTGATTTGATTTGATGTGTTGCTGTGCAGTGAATTCCAGTGCTCACTGCATCTCACACATTGGCTAGAGTTGTTGTCATCAGTTTCTATAATATTTTTCTCATTTTGTTATCATTGAAAAGAAGTGATCCATCTTGCCATCTTGCACATTGCCTGAACTGCAGGACTTATAAACATTCATAAATGTCATGCTGTCGTAATCATTATAAGCCAAACTACTCAAACAACATTGTCAGGGCACTTAGCAACTGCTCTAGTCGTTTCACGCCTCCTTATTTGTGGAATTTGACTGGTGCTCTTGAAAACCACTCCAGGGTGACTGAACCCATTCATATAATTTACACACAAGTCATTTATGCAGTGGGGCATTTAATAATAGACACTAGTTAAACCTTAAGGTCCTGGGGGTAATGCCATGGTACTACACCCAAATCCCACGGGCTTGATAAAGAAACAAGATGAATTATGTATGGTTAACAATTTACTTTACATCCCTTTATTTGGGCAATATCAAGTCTTGAAATATAAGGAAAGTTGTTTGCCTAATAACAAGGAATATTTTGATTGATAAATCATAGAGATTAATAAAATATTTAAGGACTACAGCCCTTTCAATCTTAGACATTAAAATATTTCCTCACTTGCAACAAATGATACACTGTCATTGAACAATAAAGGTTGAAACTTTTTCTATATATTAAAAAATGAGCTTTATAATGACATAACCATTTTCAAATAATCTTAGATATTTTAGTGCTAGTTATTCTTGAGTTACAAATTACAAATATACACAAAATTATGATACAAACTATTCAGTGTCAATTTCAAATATTGTGCTGCCATTACAGTCCACCAATAATGCGAGATCTCCAATGTGGTATGTGATTTCAATCGTTGAATACTGAATAAAGCTGTATGGGTGTATGGCGCGATTTTAGAGTCAAAACAAACCTTAGCTCCTCTCCTATTGGCTAAAGTACAATAGAAGGCACTAGGATGAATATAACAGTGATTTTGATTGGTGTGAGTCACACAAGGTCTAGAGTGCCATATGGCACCTCTTGAGATTTCAACGCAGTCACGCCTGAGTGCCATATGGCACTCTTGGGACTTAAAGGGTTAAGCATCTCGCTCATGGTAGCTCATAATAAATAAGTCCATTACAGCATGACGTCACATCACAGCTTTATTAAGTCTCATGCCCCAGGCTGATTTAGTTTTTATTGAGACATAGGCCAATACTGCATTTCTGACAGCTTTTACACAGAAGCACATTTAAAGGACTTGCTGAGCTAATGCATATAATTTAAGCAGAAAGCAGAGCATCACAGTGTTTACCTGGAATGAGGCCGTCGTTGTACAGCCAAGTAGGGGCCATCGGCTGGAGGGCTTCCTGCGAAGGAAAGACCCCGACTCCTGTGGAAGGAAGCACGAAGACAGCTGAAAGAGACAGCGAGGTCAACAGAACTCTCCGGCATTTGCAGCCCTAAACAATACGACAATCTGATTGGAGCATATCCTCATTGGGGGTGTCCCATTTTAACCAATAAAATGTGCTGCCCACGTCCTACTTGCTGCTTTTTATATCAGCAAGGTCCTTTCTTCTATATTGCCAACCATTTTCAGTGCACGTCATCCAACAATACCACAAACCCCAGAATGAGAATTCAGGTAATATACTGCCGCATCATTGGCTCTGAGGTGTAACAGTGGAACTTCGAGACACCGATGTCTCTCTGCTCTCTTCCACTCCATCGCCAGTCTAAACTCAACAGCCACTGCTGCTCAGCAGCCATCACTGCCAGACTGCAGAAACTTCAAATTACTCCTTCCATCCACAAGACAGACAAGCAGACAAAGAAATGGAGGGAAAATTACCCAGAGGTGTAAGAGAGAGGTACAAACCTCAGTTCTCACCACCCGCTTCCAAGCCAGTACCATCACTTCTCTACAGTAGTTTTGCCCTGTTAATCCAAAGCTTTGGAGTAGAGGGTTTGGCAAACCAACAAATGCAAAGTTTGAGTATAAGAAAGCCCACATTTTGACTATCAAGAGTGGCAGGGATGAGGCGATTTGAGGCCAGCAGAATCCGAGTGAGAGCAGTGGATTAATGGAGGAACTGAAGTCCGTGGGATATTGCATGGCGCAGCAGAGAATTCAGTCCAGCAACCTCTTATAACGACTAATACAGCATCATAGACTTTCGGAGGACATTCATCAGAGATCACAAAGTCGTTTCACCCACTGGTACTCTGGAATTAGCATAAACCTGGCAGATGCTTGTTAACAAGCGCTATTATTTTAATGGTTTCATCTCCACCGCTGTCACTGGCTAGACTTAAAGTGCAGCTCATAAGATTTTACCGCACTGCCGGGAGGTTTAATGGCAAAAAAAAGGAGCACAGTAGATCTCAGGAGGACTACAAATCCCAAAAGGAGTTTTTAACGGAAGACTAAATGCGCATCACTTCAGGCAGACTTCTGCAAATAAGATACACAACTTCCTATAAAGTACCGATTAGAGCACTGAGCGTGTAACTGATGCAAAGGAGATGTTATTGGCATCGTACCAACCCGACCACTCAAAAGTGAAATTTTCGCCGAGATTAAGTGACATGTCATGCTGCAGCAAGGCAAAGACCCAAAATGACTTAACTCACCAGGGACTTTTTAGACAGGAGATGAAAAAAATATGGAGTGGCCGGCTCGATCACCTAGTCTGTTGTGGGACCAACTGGATAGCAAAGTTAGTGAAGCGTGCCCATCTTCAAAGACACGCTTATGGGAAATACCGCACTCTGCATCAAAATCCATTGAGAGCCGGGATACCTTAGAAAAGACTGATACCCAAATTGCCTAAAATTTACAAACGAGTGATCAATTCTCCCAAATACTTCGTTGAGAAATTACAAAAATAGATAACCGCATTATTTAGCATTAAAGAGCCATTTCGTGAGAAAATGGCACTTTTTGAAGAAGTTGAGGAGTTGACCCCCCTGGAATTGAATGAAACTTGGCAGATAGGTAGATATGGTAGTCTCACAGAAAAAGCCAAATTTTTAGGTTCGTATCTCAAGAAATCTGCCAGTGGCGCCACCTGGAAGCCACTAAAATGGCTCAGTTTTGCTTTTGACACCACATTTTACATCAATTATTATGACTTATAAGTACACAGTACCAGATGTGCTATACTTTTATCATGATCTGTCACACTTAAAGTCTGGATAGACATTAGCACCACATCAGCGCCAAGCTGGGTAACTATGTTATTGAGCCTGAATTATTTGAGAAATTACAGTAAAAATTGAAAATGGGAATAGGAATAAAATAATATTCCAGACATATACCAAACCAGAATGCTTTATTATGTGTTTACTCACTAGAAAACTATCATTTTCAGTTAATATTCCCTTGGTATCTTGCTGGGTTCGTGCAATGGATGGCTAGAAAGATGGCCGAAATTGAGTTTGGTGCATGTTTGCGGTATATTTTCTCAGTAACCCAGATATGTTCCATGGTGATAAATGCTGTTTGTTGTGCTTTTGGAGCTCTGTTTTCAGGAATATTAAGTATTTCTTTGGTAGGATCTACACTTTCAATCTAGACGGAGCCAAAGTTGGAGGAAAATTCAAAACAGACCATTTCATAGCAGATTTTACCTATGTTTAGGCAGCATTACTTTGTTTACCCAGCAAGACGGTGATCTGAAATTCTCTGGATACATAGTCCTTTGGTGTACATTGCAGCATTAGTAAAATCTCAATGGTAGTATTTTCAGTGAAGATGATTTTAAACATCAAAACTCGGAAAAATTCGCCTCCAGGGGGCACTGTAGGCTGGATGCAAGTACTGGCCATCCCTAGCAATGTACTAAAGAAATTTTTTTGAATTGTGATACAAACCGCCAGTTTTCTCAGAAAGTGAAAAGTTTGGTTTGGTACTATGCTGGGTACATGGCTTTCTGACTAAACGTGGCGCTCTAAAGAGCTAATGTTCCACCGACCTAATATTCCATATTCCCAGACATATACCAAAGTTCTGTCTTTTGAAATATATGAAGCACATACACAGTTACACATAAAATTTGTAATCCCTTTGGTATAAAGCTTGGTTGGTTGTAAACTGGAGGTGACTGTGAGCAATACAAACGCACAATACATGGGTTATTACCAAGTACGGGTACAGCGCAGTCAGAAACGTACAGCACGTTATAAAACATGACCAGTCCAAAATTTTTAAATGCCAAAAAAGAACTAATGTAAGAGGCGTACCACCGTAAATACGTATGCAGACATGCGTCAACAGTATACGTACACTTACATAAAATATCAGTCCATAATTTGAACTCTGAAAAAAATTCTTCGTCACACAACCGTGTGCATGAAGACAGAATGTATAGTACAAAAGTTAACTGTTTTTTACTTTTCATGTTATCCAAAGCAAAATTATGTCAACACAGCATGTGACTAGCTCTATCCATCAGTCTGTTTTTGGAATTGGATTGTGGGTTGGCGGCACCTGGTGGTGCGCACCAGAGGTGCTCCTTGGCCTTGAGCAGCCATCCGAGGCCTTCTTCATTGGATCCGGGTCGATGTTACCAGCGGAGCCGGTTGAGCCCGAGGCAAGCCCTACTACACTGCATCCTGGGTCTCTACAGGGCTGCTTGCAGGCCATTGATGTTGAGCATGTCTGTCTCTGAATTAAATAGCGGGCTGCAGCCTATATGGCACAATAGTTGCGTCAACACCCATGGCTTGGTACGCACGGAAATGGGAAGTCTGCAAAAGAAACCCCGCCCTCCCAACCAGCGGGCATCCCATAGGCTAGACATCATGGGCTGGTGTTAGGAATGAAGGCATGCAAGTTACCACTACAAATGAACTGCCCTTTTCTTGGCAGGCTGCTACTTGCTTGCTAGGACCTCTGTGCCCTTTATCAGGGTAACCACTCGCTAGATGCGACTGCTGTGCCCTTTTTCATACCCAAGCACCATACCATAGGGAAATCCTAGGATTAACACTGAAGCCTGCTTTCTGATTCTAATAGTAATGCAAAAATGCAGAGAATTTGTTATTTCCTGAAACTCTCCAACACTACAAAACTGTACACTGTACTGACTACTGGTAAAAGTCTTGCATGTTGACACAATGCTACAATCACCACCAATATTCTTTTCCAATATACAACCAACCCAGCTTTATACCAAAGAGATTACAAATTTTATGTTTAACTGTGCAAGTACTTCATATACGTGAAAAGACAGAACTTTGGTATATGTCTGGGAATATGGAATGTTAGGTCGGTAAAATATTAGGTCTTTAGAGCACCACTTTTGGTCAGATAGCTATCCACCCAGGGGTGCGTTTCCCAAAATCACAGATGCTAACTTACATGGTTGGACCCATTGACTGTGAATGGACAAACTATGCAAGTTGCTAACTTAGTTAGCAACTACGCTTTTGGGAAACGCGCCCCAGAATAGTACCAAGCTAAACTTTTCATTTTCAGAGAAAACTGGCTGTGTGCATCACAATTCAAAAACAAAAATTTCTTTGGTACTTGCATCCAGCATACAGTGCCCCCTGGAGGCAAATTTTTCCGACTTTTGATGTTTAAAATCATCTACACTGAAAATACTACCATTGAGATTTTACTAATGCTGCAATGTACCCCAAAGGGACTATGTATTCAGAGAATTTCAGATCTCCGTCTTGCTGGGTAAACAAAATAATGTCACCTAAACATAGGCACAATCTGCCATGAAATGGTCCATTTTGAGTTTTCCTCCAACTTTGGCTCCGTCTAGCTTGAAAGCGTAGATACTACCAAACAAATGCTTGGTATTCCTGAAAATAGAGTTCCAAAAGCACAGCAAACAGCATTTACCCTCACAGTACAAATCTGGGTTACAGAGAATACATACCGCAAACATGCACCAAAAATGAATTTCAACCATCTTTCTGGCCGTCTATTGCCCAAACACAGCAAGATACCAAGGTGTTATTCACTGAAAATTATTGTGTGTAAACACATAATAAAGCATTCTAGTTTGGTATATGTCTGAGGTATTATTTTATTCCCATTTTCAATTTTTATTGTTATTTCTCAAATAATTCTGGCTCGATAATGTACTAACCCAGCTCGGCGCTGATGTGGTGCTGAAGTCTAACCGGACTTGAAGTGTGACAGGTCATGATAAAAGTATAACATATTTGGTACTGTGTACCCTTAAGTCATGATAGTTGATGTTAAATGTGGTGTCAACAGCAAAACTGAGCCACTTAAGTGGATTCCAGATGACGCTATCGGCAGGCAGAGTGAAATACGGGCCTAAAAATGTGGCTTTTTCTGTGAGACACCCATATCTACCTATGTGCCAAGTTCCATTCAATTCCAGGGGGGTCAACTGCGCACAAAATGTCAATCTCTTGTGGAATGGCTCTTAAAAACTTCAACAAGACAGCAAGAAGTACTTTTCACTTTCTAAATGAAAAGTGATTCCAAATTTTTGAGCAGTGGTGTACACAACATGGAGGGCAAATTATGAAATCATCTACCATCTCCAGATGACAGCTGTAGAACTGTTAGAACTATCGAGGTCTTGCCCTTCAAAGGAAATCTGTAGGTCATCCTGTTTTAGCAAACATCTGTGACCCTGCCGTTAGAATATGAATTCTGTATAAAAAAAAAGCTTTTCCAAGCTTTAATGGCGTGTATAAACAGCTAATGTAAGGATCAGAACGAGTGACCATGTGACCGTCATGTGCATGGAATTAACTGCTTGTAATGAGGACAGATGTGCTTTCCATAATGTCAAAAACCAAATCATCCCCAGTTTGCAGCTTGGTGTAACAGCATGTTCTAATGAGCTGGTTCTCTTTCCTTGAGAAGCATGACATATAGGTTCTTCTTTCCCCAGCCAGCAAATTACTCAACACCTACCGTAAGATATTGTGGGTAAATGGTTCAAAGGTATACCACATCACGTACTAGACAAGAGAGAACAGATTTATTTGGATACATCTCCTGATTTTGGCCTGTTCAGTGTTACTTATACAATTTTTATAAAGTGTACTGCAGCTCCCTCTCTTCCCTGTGCACATCAAGCAGCCATTTTGGCTCAAGTTATTTCCCACAAACCCCAAGCCTCAGGCATGAATGCCCGAACAAACATCAGCACCCATTTTGAGGACCATCTCCACGTCGCCCAACTGGGAAATAACAACATTATCAGTTCCAAAAATCTATCCTTTGGCATTAAAGTCCTGTCCGAGAGCCCTTTTTATTAGTAGTAGTTGACAGCTCTAGGATATGGAAGCCCATAGTGGACAATATTCAAATGAAAATGTAATCCCACTATTGCATTATAATTTTCCACTTATGAATGAGTTATTTGAGACAATATTAAATTGAAAATGCATTAATCCAATTATCACTTTCATTTTCACATACACATATGGGAAATCTATGGCTATATTCAAATGATAATGAAATGCTGATTGACATTTAATTTTCAAAGTCATGCTCTGCAATACAGTGGACAATATTCAACTGCAATAAGCAAAACAGCACCCCCAGCCTATTGCATTTACATTTACATGTCATCACGCTCTTTTAGGGTCAACATGATAATGAAAATGCTGTTTTCTAATCACTTGGAAATAATAATAATATAATAATGATGACATTTGACATTTCATTTTCAAAGACTTATCCTGCAATACAAGGGACAATATTCAAACGCAGTAAGGGAAACAGCGCCTCCCAGTCCATTGCATTTTCAAATACATGTCACCACGCTCTTTTTGGGACACAATGAAAATTTAAATGCAATCTGTCAGCGTCTCATCAAAGGCGGGTCTTCCGCTAGGGCGTCACTCATTAGGGGCGCGAAAACCATGTTCCTTATTTGCATACCAACCAATCAGCTTCTGGGTAGCGCTTATGCGCGGGAGGCTTACTGATAATATCATGATGGCCAGGCCGCCATGTATTGTGTGCCATCGCAGCGCGCCAAGGCTATGTTGCGCTTTGGATGTAGCCATCTCGGCAGCTAGTATGCTAGCTAACGTTAACTAAGGAAAATATTTGTAAATGATCATCACATTAAAGCGATATGATTTGATTTTTGCCCCAACTCTATTAACTGAGCTAGCTGTAATATGCATGAACTTATCCGAGACTTCGCGGCAGTGTTGTGCAACTGTGACCCAAGTGTGCTTGCAGATTTCAGAGACGTTAGCTAACTTGCTAGTGAGTCTAAAAGCAATCGCTTAGGTACAGCTAGCTAGCTATGATGCCTACTGGAGAAGCTCTTACAGCCCTGATTTGTCACTTTAAACGCCATCTACATTAACGACCTCTTTCACCATTGATTAGCAGCTTCTTTTACCTAAAGAACAAACTGACAGTTCAGCCTGAGGCACGTTATTTCATAGCTAGTTAAAGCAGCATTATCCTTCCATGCGTGCTATAGCGTATTACATTACTCCAGATAAAACGCTATCCGTCCTCCGACCCTGCTGACGCTAGTTAGGGGAAATGTTTGTCATCATTTTTATACTTAATCGCTGTGATTCGGTTTTTGCTAGCTGAGGATTGCTCTTGTGCTTGCCGAGTTGCAAGTTCGCCACTCCTGAAACATGCACAATGTATGCATCATGCAGAACGGTCCGATAAACGGCCAGCAGTCAGGCTGCCGCTGTTCCTGGTTTAATCGCGATTCCCAAGCCACGTAGCAATGGGAGAAGTTTTGATGACTGGCTGAAAACAATGTTCCTCACTTGCTAACTTAACCTGCTGAAATATGAACTTCTTTGATATGTTTGGCAGCACTTCTGTACGTCCCAACAGTACTATCAGATTTCTGGGAGATTTAAATTGATAGCTCATTACCTGGCTAGCTCAAGAACAATCTGCAAGCACAAGAGCAATCGCTGTCGGCTAGCTAGCTTGTGAAGCTAGGGCAAAAACCGAATCACAGCGATTAAGAATAAAAATGATGACAAACATTTCCCCTAACTAGCGTCAGCAGGGTGGGAAGACTGGTAGCGTTTTATCTGGAGTAATGTAATACGCTATAGCACGCATGGAAGGATAATGCTGCTTTAACTAGCAATGAAATAACATGTCTTAGGCTGAACTGTCAGTTTGTTCTTTAGGTAAAAGAAGCTGCTAATCAATGGTGAAAGAGGTCGTGTGTGCGAGATGGCGTTTAAAGTAACAAATCAGGGCTGTAAGAGCTTCTCCAGTCGGCATCATAGCTAGTTAGCTGTACCTAAGCGATTGCTTTTAGACTCACTAGCAGGCTAGCTAACGTCTCTGAGATCTGCAAGCACACTTGGGTTGCAGTTGCACAACACTGCCGCGAAGCCTCGGATAAGTTCATGCATATTACAGCTAGCTCAGTTAATAGAGTTGGGGAAAAAATCAAATCATATCGCTTTAATGGGATGATCATTTACAAATATTTTCCTTAGTTAACGTTAGCTAGCATACTAGCTGCTAAGATGGCTACATCCAAAGCGCAACATAGCCTCATGCGCGATGGCACACAATACATAGCAGCCTGGCCATCATGATATTATCAGTAAGCCTCCGTGCGAACAAGCGCTACCCAGAAGCTGATTGGTTGGTATGCAAATAAGGAACATGGTTTCGGCTCGCGCCCCTAATGAGTGACGTCCTAGCGGAAGACCCGCCTTGATGAGACACTGACAGATTGCATTTTAATTTTCATTGTGTCCCAAAAAGAGCGTGGTGACATGTATTTGAAAATGCAATGGACTGGGAGGCGCTGTTTCCCTTTCCCTTACTTATTGTCCCATGTATTGCAGGATAAGTCTTTGAAAATGAAATGTCAAATGTCGTCATCATTATTATATTATTATTATTTCCAATTGATTAGAAAACAGCATTTTCATTATCATGTTGACCCTAAAAGAGCGTGATGACATGTAAATGTAAATGCAATAGGCTGGGGGTGCCGTTTTGCTTATTGCATTTGAATATTGTCCACTGTATTGCAGAGCATGACTTTGAAAATTAAATGTCAATCAGCATTTCATTATCATTTGAATATAGTCATAGATTTCCCATATGTGTATGTGAAAATGAAAGTGATAATTGGATTAATGCATTTTCAATTTAATATTGTCTCAAATAACTCATTCATAAGTGGAAAATTATAATGCAATAGTGGGATTACATTTTCATTTGAATATTGTCCACTATGGGCTTCCATACTAGGACTCTTCGTCCCAAGACTTTTCGTCCCCATGAAGTTTTTGTCCCTGGATGCTTTATCCCCAATAATGCTTTGCCCTCTTCCTGCATTATAACACTATCCCTACCCCCAACCCTTCTATCACAGCGATCTGTCCGTTCGTCCATCCGTCTGCCAACAATGGTGGTGCATTTTTTTATCATTAGGGGACGAAAAATCCGGGGACAAAGAGTCCTGTAACTATAGACGACTGGATTCTACAAGAATGAAGAGTGGAAAATGAGATGGAAAGCAGTGAGATGGATGAGGAGTTACCTTTGTCCGCAGACGGAGAGCTGAAGGCGACAGGAGAGGGTTTGGAGGCTGGTGGGAGGGGCACAGAACGAGAGAAAATTTGGGGGAGGGGGGCGGAGCGAGGTCTCGGCACCTCTCCCACGTCTCCACCCGGCCAGCTGCCTACGCCTGCTCTGAGGGCGGGGGACAGGGGCAGGCTGGGCGGGGCAGGGGTGGAGGTGGGGGCGGGGGCGGGGGCGGGGGCAGCGGAGGGGCCCTGTATAAAGTCGCTAAACTCGTCATCATCGGGGAAAGCGGGTGGAGGCGGGGGGCGAGGGGGGACGGGACAGTGGAATGACGATGATGAGTCTGTAAAGATGGGAGGAGAGATAATGGTGGAACACAGGCACAGCACACAGTTACAGGCAGAGACGCGCACGAGCAGCAGGGCCCCTGTGCCACACAGGCGAGAGTCACAGGAGCACAGAGCCTTGTGCAGTTCAGAAATGAGCCAGCCCATCACTCACCGCCCTTAAACACTTTACAGTACTAAACCGGTATGTCCAAAATGGAAGGTTTAAGGGTCCAAATCAGAACTGAGCGGAACGGTGTCCAAGGGTGGTCACTCCCTCTTTTAGGCAGATTACGGTCTTCTCACTTGAAACGGTGCCAATTATAAATAATGTACACAGGCTGTGATTTCAGGTCTAAAAACCTTATCAGTACCTGATACGATTCAACTTCTTTTTTTTCCAAGATCCAAACAAATTCTCATGTACAACCCCATTTCCCAAAAAGTTAAAATGTACATAAAGACAAAATGCGATGATTTGCAAATCACTAAAACCCTATATTTAATTGAAAAATAGCGCATAGACAGCATATCAAATGTTAAAGCTGAAATTTTTATTGGTTTTTGAAAAATATCCACTCATTTTCAATTTGATGCCCGCAACACATTTCAAAGACATTGAGACAAGCTCAAGAAAAGTATGGAAAAGTTGAATGATGCTTTAGAAAATACACCAGAAGGAACAAATCAGAACCAGTTAGGTTAATTGGTAACAGGTGAGCAACATGAATGGTATAATAAGTCTTTCAGAAGTTAAGATGGCGAGGGCTTCATCAGTCTGTGAAAGACTGCATGGGGATATATTTCAACAATTTAAGAATAATGTTTCTCCAAGTAAAACTGCGAAGAATTCGGGGATTTCATTCTCTACGGTACATAATATCATTAAAAGATCTGAAGAATCCGAAGAAATCTCTGTGTGTAAGGGACAAGGCCAAAAGCCAATACTGAATGGCAGTAGTCATCAGGCCCTCAGGCAGCACTGCATTGAAAGCAGACAGAATTCAGTTGTGGAAATCACTGCATGGGCTCACGAACACTTCTGTGAACCATTGTCAGTGAACAAAGTTTGTTGTTGCATCCACAAAGACAAATGAAAACTCTGCCACGCAAAGATCAAACCATATTTAAACAAGATGCAGAAACGCTGCCACCTTCTCTGGGCTCAAGCTCATTTAAGATAGACTGAAGCAAAGTAGAAACTGTCTTCTAGTCTGACAAATCAAAACATCCTTTTCTGTTCTTTTAAGAAATCACTGACAACACGTCCTCCGAGCTAGAGAGGAGAGGGACTTTCCGGTTTGTTTTTAGCAGCCATACCACAACTCGATCTGCTCCAGCCGCGTGGCTGAAGCTAAGCAGGTGTGGGCTCGGTCAGTACTTGGATGGGAGACCACCTGGGAAAACTAAGTTGCTGCTGGAAGAGGTGTTGGTGGCCAGTAGGTTGCGATCTCCCCTCTGGTGGAATAATCCCCAATGCCCCAGTGCAGTGATGGGGACACTGTACTGAAGGAGGCGCCGTCTTTCGGATGAGATGTTACAACGGGGTCCTAACTCACTGTGGTCATTAAAGATCCTATGACACTCTTCAATAAGAGTAGGGGGTTCCCCGGCGTCATGGCTAAAGTCCCAACCTGGCTCTTTTGACCTGCCACCTAATCATCCCCCATCTAATTGGCTGTGCAAATTGCCCTCTCCCACTCTACCTCAACCCCCAGGGCTCCCTTGAAAAAGAGATTTCAATCTCAATGGCACTTCCCTGGTTAAATAAGGGTTAAACAAATAAGGGTAAAAAATAAAAATCAGCACACAGTTCAAAAGCCAGCATCCATAATAGAATGGGGGTGCAACAGTGCACATGGCATGGGTTAACTCACACATCTATGAGGAAAACATCAATGTTGAATGCTATATACAGGTTTTAGAGCAAAATATATTGCCATCCAGAAGTCTTTTTCAAGGAAGGCCTTGCTTATTTCAGCAAGAGAATGCCAAACACCACATCCAGCAAGCACTACAACAACAAATGGCTCTGAGGTAAAAGAGTCTGGATGTTAAACTGGCCTGTCTACAGTCCAGACTAGTCACCCATTTAAAACATTTGCCATATTGTAAACAAAAAATATGACACAGGAGGCCACGGATTGTTAAGCAGCTGAGATCTTACATCAACCAAGAATGGGAGAACATTTTGCTGTCAAAACTACAACAGCTAGTCTCCTCTGTTCCTTAACACTTAGACAGTGCTGTTAAAAGAGGAGGTGATGCAACACAGTGGCAAACATGCCCATGTTCCAACATTTTTGAAACATGTTGCCAGGATAAAATTCAAAATCAGCATATTCTTTTCAAAAAACAAATTTTCTTAGTGTCAATATCTGATATGTTGTATTTGTACTATTTTCAAATAAATATAGAGCTTGATTGATATGCAAATCATTGCATCCTGTTTTTATTCACATTTTACTCGATGTCCCAACTCTTTTGGAAATGGGTTTTAGTTCATTCGTAGCGCTGGCGTAATCAATGGTTGCAGAGTACATTGGTTTCCTGGCAACGAGCATAATTTCTGAAGTGCACAACAAACATTATAATTTAGTGAAATATACAAATAAAGTTGAGTATGAGCACAACAGAAAATGTATTGAACTATGAACACAGATTGAGAGGAATGTCAATTAAGGTTACGAAAGCTATTATAGTTAATAAGGACTAGAACATCACAAAAGCACACAAGATGAAAACGGAAGCCGATTACATCTTTGGAACCACCAACTGATGGACAAGCTCATTGGTCCTGACTTTTCACCGTGAATATCGCTCCAGTCTGAGACCAGAATGGTCGCATTTGCGACTAAGATTTACGTTTTGCGACTTACATTCTCACATTGCGCGACCAACCCTTCATGCACTATGCGCCTATTCTGGGCAGCGATTCACTCCCTAATTATCAGTCGCCGGCCGCGAATTTTTTTCTGCAGGTCGGTTGGTACCAATCAGCCAATCACAGATCGGCTGGTGCCATCAGCCAATCACAGCTCGGCTGTACTCATGCATCGATGAGAATGGCAAAGCATTAGAATTTGTCTCTGTCAGCCGAGTTGTGCGCGCGGCAAATTTGTAAAACCTTGTCTGACGATAACGACGTAAATGCTCCACAATACGCGAAATTACCAGTACACTAGCTGGTCTGCTGCAGAAGTCAAATAGTCTACGTATTAGGCCTTGGCTTCGGTGACTAATACTGCAGATCGGAGAGCAAATTTCATGATCTCAGAAAGTGTTTTCATTACCGATTTTTTATTTCGCTATTTAGATTTTGCGCATAGAAAGAGTAATAGAAACGCACCTAGAGAGTGAGAACGATGTCCAACGTTATTAGCCCGAAAACACAGTCTGCTTCGTGACCGTAGACTGTTCGTGACACAGTTTTGAGTCTTGTTGATACCAGCTATGGGTGCTTGCGTCCAGTGGCGAATGGTTTTATTTAGCGTTTCAGTATCAATCGCTAACCTTCTATCCTAATGGATTAGGTTGGATGCGCACTTCCACCCTGATCTGAAGTTCCGCGTGCACATGATTATTCATGCAGTATGTATGAAATCGCTGACTGGTTGGTCCAAGTGCAAGATTATTTATTTTCATTGGAGTACGATAAAGATGAGAAAAGCTGCGGTTCTTATAGATTTATAGTCCGTTTTCTTTGCGGTTCCGATAATTGGCCAGCTGTCAGAGGAATAGTGTTTTGTCGATTGCAGCAAATATTCAAAACTGATTCAAAAACTAACTGGTGACGCCTGCCCAATGTACTCCAGCGACGACCATAGGCTTATCAGCGCAATGCCTCAGATATGAGTCTGTGTCACGAACAGTGTACGGTCACGAAGCAGACTGTTTTTTGGGGCCAATTACGTCGGACATCGTCCTCACTCTGTGTCGCGTTCCGTTACCCTTGAAATGTGCAAAAAGCTAAATAGCTTAAATTAAAAAAAAAAAAAAAAAAACGCTGGTAAATAATAAGAATTATTATTATAATAAGCCGTCCTACTACATTGTAACCGGGGAAAGAATTTCTTGAAACTTTGTGCAAACGAACTTGGTATACTGCACCTACTTTTTACCAAATATTTAGCGTGGATCACTTTGGGAACTATATTAATTTTACTGTTAAACTTTCAATTTATGATGAAAAAATGTAGCCAAATTATGCTTTTTACAGCTTCAATTCCTCCTGGGTCTCATATTTTCGAAGCAATTAAGCCATGTTTGGTGTCAAATTGTTCCTTGGGATGGCAGCAACAATAACAGTTATAAATTTTAGAACTAGCACTGTGATAATTGGGATTTATTCACTGATTTATCCCTATATGTTGGTTTTAGGGGGTGCTCATCTAAATTTGGCCATAATTTTTCTATGAATTATTCAGTTTATGCACAGGGGAGGGTTTGATGAAAAGTTGTCCCTTGGGGAAATGTAAACTTGTACATACATTTAGACTTGTATGATAAGTCTCCAAAATGATAACTGCATTTATACATTTTTCAAACATTCTTGTGAACATCAATATCTACTTTTCAGTGCACAAAGTGCTTTCTGATAATGTTTCTTAAATAAATGCAGCAACAACTGATAGTCTGTTCAGGTATCTTTATTTGGGCTTGTAAATATTCAGAAAAGTATCATGGTATTTTGAGTGACCACAGTTTTGGCCTGCGCGCCTAAATTTTTGTCTGTGCGCCCAACTTTTTCAGGTTGGGAGCGGATGCGCTCCTAGGTCCAAAAGTTAGTCTGGAGGGTTGATGGATACTACCTGCTGTGACATCATTGTCTGAAAGGGTTATTTAGCACAATGAGGGAGTTTTAAAGCACTACAATGGTGTGTGAAATGCACAAGGTGTATCCGAGTGAAAAGGAGGGTGCAGTATGCAGTTTGGCGCCTCTCTAATGCCCAATTCTTGCCCAGTCTGGTATCGCTTCGGGCGAGTCTGCTGTTGAATGGCACTGTTGGTGTGTCCATCGCCAAGCACAGCAAAGTGTACTGCATCGCGGCACTCGAGTAACCAAACCTGAATTTTTGGGGAGCGAGGAGGCAGCCGAGGGGTGCATTCTAGCGTCTCTGCTGAACCCATCCAGATTTCCCCTAATGGCCTCCAGAGCATCGTCTCGACTCTTCTCCCCCATCTGCGATCACAAACACACACAAATACTCCCTCAGATGAACAACACAAGCGCACATGCGCACACACACAGCACGAGAGAGCGGGCTGGACGGCAAGTGAGAGTGTAGAAGAGCAGACTTAGGTAACTCCAGTCCTGGAGGGCTGCTGCAAACAGGCTGTCATGGTCTCTTTCCAATCAATGGGCAGTTAGCGCCTAGAATACAAGGCGTGTGGACCATTCAGCCAATTAGTGGTTTAAATTAATCACTTGTGCAGAAATACATGAAATACCTGCAGACCAGAAAGTGTAGCCCTCCAGGACTAGAATGCCCCATCTCTGCAGCAGAGCATTCAAAGAGGACAGCATCTGTAACTGTTCAAGTAACACAACTGTCTGCAACTGCATTGAGAGAGTAAACGGGAAGTGCTTAGAACATAGCTACCAAGAGTCCAGTGAGCTAACTAGATAGCTGGTTGAGTAAGAAGCAATGTAGCTTCTGCTAGCCCCCCCTGCCCGCTCACTTCCGCAAAGCATGTTTGTTCTGAGAGTGGGAGAGCCGAGACAAGAGAGCAGCAGGGATGCCGGCAGACAAAAAAAATGACCTTAGAGTCATTAACCACAATTTTTTGGTAACATGTTATCAAAAATTGGCCCTTCAGCCCTGAAGTGCAGCAGGCTATCAGAGACACTTTGAACCTCCATGATAAGTAACATTTTTCAGAAGTTGGATGTAAAATCGGGCATATTTTCATTTTTATCATTCATTTGAATGTTTATTTGCACCGTTTTAACCTTTTTTAAATGAGCCCTTATCATTATCTTTGCATTCTCATATTTTAGCCAAACGGTAAAAAATATTTGGCGCGCGCATCTCATTAGAACATTGTTCCTTACGGCAGTTTTGCAAATGAAACTGTCTGATATCGAAAACTCAGATATAGACATAAGCCAGCAGAGAGAGTTCAGGGGCTCCCCTTAAACAGCGTAACCCCAGGCACTGGGCCTCAGACGGCAGCCCTGAGCCTCAGACAGCAGCGCCGGGCCTCAGACGGCAGTGAGAGCTCTGACCTTGGGCTTAATGCTGCTCAACATCCGGAGCTTCTGTTTCTGTTGCTCAAACTGTCTTCTCTTCCTCTCCTCCTCCAGCATGCGCTGCTGCTGCTCCATGTGCTTCCTGATGGATGGAGAGAGAGAGAGAGAGAGAGAGAGAGAGAGAGAGAGAGAGAGAGAGAGACTCATCCTGATACAAGTTTCACTCTAAAAGCTTGCAGTCTGCAAACCGCAGTGATGTCATCTCAGAGGCTAGCCCAACCTTCTCTGCAGGGCGATACACTAACGATAATTTTGGTGTTAAAGACACAATGGAAGCAGAGTATATAAGGCGTAATGGTACTTACTGACGGTCCTCCACCATCTGTTTCTGCACGTCTGCACTGTAATGGGGCCCCGGGGCCCGCATGCCCATGAACTGGGGCTGTCCCATCATCGGCATCCCCATGGGCATCCCACCCTGAGGGGCCAGAGAAACGCCAAGAGCGATTACTGACGGGCAGCTCTGCTACAGGGTCGGGTCACTGACAGGCAGCTGGGCTACAGGGTCGGGTCACTGACAGGCAGCCGGGTTACTCAGAATTTGGTCACTGACAGGCGGCTGGGCTACTGAGAGTTGGGTCACTGACAGGCAGCCGAGTAGCGGAGAGTCAGATCTCTCAGGGTTCCTGACAGTTGGGTCACTGACAGGGAGATGGGTAACAGAGAGCTGGGTCACCTGCGGGCAGATGGGACACTGAAAGGCAGCTTTTAGTTCCTGATTGGCAACTATAAATGATGCCACTTTCCTCTCCCCAGTTTACCTGACTGTGACCTCCAGCCATAACACTGAACTCTGTATTTCCGCACCTGAGTGCAGCCTTTGTTTTCTAGTATCACAACCATTCACTCGGCTTCCTCTGAAGTCCTCACTCATTCTGTACAGGTTCTGAGTGGCCTGAAAGGCAGCACTATAGACACACAGAGGCCGCCACACTGCAGCGCATGACATGAGCCACAAACCTGCATCTGAATTGCTCCTGGAGGCAGCTGGGCTCCAAAGTTCATTCCCACAATCCCCTGCATGTTGGGCTGCATCACGGGCACCATGGGGAAGCCCGGCTGCGGCTGCTGAGGCTGCATGGGAACACCTGAAGAGCAACACCACGCCGTTAACATCGACGTCTTCAATACGCAACACATACGAGTAAATACCTCACACAGATAGCTGCAGGTATGCTAAAGCTGTAACAGTCAAATAATCAATTAGTTACCAGCTATTCACTCAATCGTAAACTGTTTTGATAATCAATTAATCATTTTGAGCCATTTTTGAGAAGAAAATTTCCAAATTTTCCAATTTCAGCTTTTCAATGCAAATAATTTCTGGCTTTTTCAGCTCTCCGTGTCGGAAATACTAAATATCCTGGATTGTGAACTGTTGGTTGGGACAAAACAAGACATCCAAAAATGTCACCTTGTGCTATTGGAAATTGTGATCAACATTTCACCATTTTCTGACATTTTATGGACCAAACAACTGAACAATTAATCAGAAAAATTATAGCCCGATCAATTGATAATGAAAATAATCACTAGCTGCGGCTCGGTTAGGTTCATGAGCCTCTCATAACAAACAGAAAAAAAACAGCAGGTCGGCTCAAATAAATCCATATTATGGCTCATCAACTGCAACGTGCACATTTTAGCAAAATATGCTGATCAGAAACACTCCTCTCTTTGAAGAATTTGGCACCCCAAGGTACATCCGAGAGAATCAGTGTTTCTTTTTGCAGAATGAGCTCATCCGAGCTCCCGTATTTAAATGTAATGCTAACCTAACCACACTTCTGAAAGCAAGCACTACTGCATTTTAATTGGCAACACAACATCCACATCCAACTACACCAAAATTGTGTGGGCCAATGCAGATTACGTGTGTGCAAGAAAGACAACAACATTAAAGAAGTAAAACCACTTTCTTGCCACAAGCGCTCATTGCAATGGGCCATGTTTCAGTCCTTCCATATGCAGCACAAACACAGGCTGCACACCAACACAGCAAATATTAGCCTCATGTAACCGCAGGATTAAATTTAGAGACACAGCACCAGCGGCAATCAGGCTTCTTCCACTAGCGCTGACAGTGAAACCAGTCTCATTTAGCAGCTTAATCACCAGTCTGCTATTTTCAGAGCACTGCTATGACAAATCATTGCAACACCTGTAGGACAGGATAATGGCTCCGAACAGCTGGGCATCGGGATCCAGAGGGCAGCAACTTACAAAGATTTATAAACACACTCATTTTTGGCCGTGCTGAAACAGGTGGCTGCTCGTAAGGTAATTAACCGTTCATTAATTAATTAGCTTCATCCACTTGCTGAGAAACTCATTCAATCACCGCGATACAAAGTTGCCCCGAGAAACTGCACATTCAGTGATGTCCTCACATACACCATTCAAACACTGCAAGCCATTTCTGATTGGCGAGGAAACATGCCAAAGACAGGAGTGGGAGGGGCCGCTCATGACAGGGGTATAAGGAGTTGGGGAATAACGGCTGCAGCTGCAGGCGGGAGGGACCATTGTCCTGTTCGCGGGGGTGACAGGGTCACAAGTCACGTGCGCTGTAATGACTGGTGGTACAGACGTCTGTATGAGACGTAGCACGTGCATCTGGGGCGGAGTCCAACTGCCAGCCATCAAGAGGCTAACAAAGAGTGAAGTAAAGCTCCAATTCTTTTCAAAGTGATTTTGTTGGCCAGGAAAGCTACATCCAAGCCATATTTCCAAGAAGTGGGCAACGTTTATTGATGTCATTAATTCAGTCCTTTGGAGACGTGGAACTTGTTTTAAGAATTGGGTGGTGCTCAACTTTTTCCCCGGTGTAAAGTCAAGTGATGGTTAGATTCAGCAGGGCTGGCAGTACTCATGCTTAGGTGTGTCCAATGAAATTTAAACCAGTGATTAATCAATTTGTTTAATTGGATGATTTCATGCCAAAAGGGGCAATTACTTTTCACACAGGGCCAGGCTGGGCTTGATAGCTTTTTTCCCCTTCAATAAATCAAATCATTTAAAAACTGCATTTTGTGTTCACTCCAGTTGGTCCAATATTATTTAAAGGGATATTTCAACATTTTGGCAAATTGGCCTATTGCCATAATCCCTATAGTTATGAGTAGGTACATTACCTTTGGTTATCCGTGCCCGCTGTTTGGAGATTCGAGGGGGGGAAAGACGCGAGCTGTTCAGCGAACATAATGAAAGTGAACGGTACAGGTCCCTCCCTCCTTCAGAACTCTTCAGATACGCAATCCAGCAGCTCCAAAACGCTCTCGTGGACAACTTGTGACCTGCACATTCACCACGCTATGAAATGATAATGTATAATTATGAAACATTACGACACCTGAAGCAAATACTCGGAACTACTTTCTTGAGTAACCCGCTGGGCGGATTAACACAGAGCGCAGTGTGCACCTGGTTGCAAGTAGCTGCAGTAAACATACGCCTTAGAAATCACTCCGCCCAGCCGGTATGTCTGGAATGTAGTTCTGGTTATGCATTTGCCTTGAAAATAACTCTGTGTCATAATTATACATTATTATTTTATAGCGTGGTGAATGTGCAGGTCACAAGTTGCCCACGAGAGCGTTTTGGAGCTGTTGGATTGTGTATTTGAGGAATTTTGAAGGAGCGAGAGACCTGTACCGTTCTCTTTCATTATGTTCACTGAGCAGCTCACGTCTTTCCCCCCTCGAATCTCAAAACAACGGGCACAGATAACTAAAGGTAATGTAACTACTCATATAACTATAGGGACTATGGAAATAGGCCAATTTGTCAAAATGTTGAAATATCCCTTTAATATTAATATTTACTCTTGGTCCAATATTAATATTAGCTTGATGATCTGAAGCATTTCAGCGTGATAAATATGGAAATAGAAATCGGGAAAGGCAAATACTTTTTCAGAGCTCTCTACATCAGCCAAACGAGCCAACAGATAAAAGCCTGTGGGTGGGAGGGACCTGTGTTCTGATTGATGAGAGAACAGAGTGTGTCACAGAGAGAGGGCAGGCAGTGGGAGGGACCAATCAGAGCCAGGATGGCAGTACTCACCTTGAGCTGTGCCCAGGGCCCCTCCCACAGGGAACATGAAGCTGAGGGGGGGGGAGAGGAGAGACACAAGTCAGTACTGAAAGAGCTCTACCCATAATGCCCTGCAGCACACTGCCAGCTCAGATGTACAGACTCCCTCAATGACAAGGCCGCAACGACCTCAGCAGATGATTCATACACACTGCCGAATTTGACTGAAAAGGCTCAGTTTAAAAACACCAGGGCCCATTCCTCCTCATCTGCAATTGCACATCCAGATACATGAACTGTGAACGAATCTCGATCAGAAAATCAAAGTGCATCCCCCAATATCACATACAACTAAACCAAAAAAAAAAAAAAAAAAAGTTTTGTGGTTGCTGAGAACAGGCTACAGGCTGATGGAGATTCTAACTTGTTACACGATACTAATTACAGATAGTGCCTTGTAGCCCTGTTATCACAAAGTTATTCACGAACGCATTCCCGATGCATCATGTTTAGTTGTAGGAGTTAGCCCAGCATACTGCCAACACCATAACTGCCCACCAGCTGATCACAAGACATTCAGACAGTGTCATTTCTGTTGTGAACGAGTGGCTGACTCACAGGTCTCCTTCCTGGCGGAAATAAATAAAAATTCTTATTTAAAAAAGGTATACAGAATACAATTTTCCTTAAAAAAATGAATATATAAATAAATAAAAATTAAAGATGTAAATAATCGTAGAAAAATAATCTCTCTCAATAATCACTTATGACCCAATAGAAGCATAAAGTGGTATCTGTATCTGCCCAGAACCTGCTGTCTGCCTGTAGTTTTAAAATTTCTCTTTGTACTGGACATTTTTGGGCGTCGGCCTCTGGGCAGTGGCTATGTAGCCCCCAGCCAATAACAGCGCACAAGGTGTGAGGGGCAGGACATAGCAGAGCACTGCAGCCAAGTGCTTCACAGCAGGGAGGAGGGGCCATCTTGAATGTTGTGTTTACAAACTGCAACCGAGAAATCCTACTCATTAACTCAGTACCTTTAAACACTGCTCTTTGCGTATGGCAAGAAGGAACTGCAGAGGAAAAATGGATCGGACAATTATTCAGCACTTAGCAGAAAGACATGGACCATTTATTTTCATACTCCAGCATGCTTCGGAGATCAAGAGTCAACATCCTTCTGTCGTAAAGTCTCTAGAGCTATACTTGTCATTTACGGTGTTCCAGCCTGGTTTATCTTTTTTCTGAAATAATTATCTTGGGGGAGATTTTCCATACATCTGCTCACTTTCAGACTTAAATCCATCAAACAAGCACAGTACCTGACTGTACAAGCTGGGACAGAAGTGCTGGATTAGTTTTCACTAGGTTGACACAAGCTGTGCCACAGGCCCCAGCAGATAGATACCGGGTGTTTGTCGGCACAAAACCGCCAAGTGATAAGTCGCCACAGCTTGGCCAGGTGGGTGGGAACTACAAATAACTGCACCCATACAGTTCACTCCTGATCTGCCCAAGCAATAGTACTGTAAATGCCTTCCTCAGGGGTTTATACAAGCGCCGATCCGAGTCACTCTCATTACTCAAATAAAGGTAAACAGAGGGCCTCAGCATGAAATATTTATGAAGGTCTGCCTTCTTCAGAAGTCTCTTAATTATTTAACAGGCTGCCTGTGTTCTGTGGAAATGATACCGATACAAATGGAGCTCGCCTGAGTCTACACCACTAGCAGATGAGTCTCACAGCGCAGTTCGCATTGCATCTCCTTCAAGATTAAACACTGCAATGGCACTGGCAGGCATACAGCACTTAAGATAACTGAACTGGACAATTCAGTTTGAAGTCTACCACTGGGGTAGCAGAATACGGAAAAGAACTAAAAGCAAGATGATGAAATGAATGAAGTATAATCCAGAGTGCAGACAGTCAACAAAATAGAATTAGGAAAACATGCACTGCTGTGCCCAGAAGAACAGGTAGTTGAATACATGGAAAATACTTACATTTTGGTGACTGTAAAAGTCTTCTACAAAACATATCATACCGTAATCTTGTGGCTATTTGAGCAAACATTTCAGTGAAAGGTCAACCATCAAATCATGGCTGATGTTCAAGAAACATCCATTTCAATCATGGACTCTGAATAGTTTGAAAGAACCTAGTAGCTCTTCATTGCAACTCAAATGACATTACAAAGAACCCAAAAAGCAAAACACACTCAAACTTATAACTTAAAATACTGCAAACAATAGTAAAATTTTTAGTAAAAAATTAATGCCAGGATTTGTGCCAATAAAAGAGCAGTTTAGAAGGCTCAAATACAGATGCATGCACCTGACCATGTCCTCCAGACAAAGCACACACTGAAAACAGCCTAAAACTGACACTTAAAGAAAGCAAGCTAAAGCAATAATTACACTGTATGTATTTGAGGACCAACCAGTCTGACAGATGGCCGTTATTCAGCTACATCACGTCACATTATGCACAAGACGTTTTCTCACAGTACAAAGAAAAAGACTGCGACAACTCACACGTCAGAGCAGGGATGAGAACAACACCGCAACACTAGGCGAGGGTTTACTTAAGTGCAATAATGCATAGAGAACATGTTGTTATGAGGTCTGTGACTAATCTCTGACTGGTCAGTTGGTTGCTCTAATGAAAGCTGTGCAGACCAGAGTCTGAGGGCCTGGAGAAGGTAACGAGATGCTACACATTCCCCAACTGACATCACTGTAAACCAGGGGCTTCTAAACTCAGAACCCTGTACACTACTGTATGCTAGATTTCCTTCCAAGCACAATGGCAATGGAATCATTTTAAAAAGCAAATAATTTCCCTTAAATAGGCGCTTTTCATGTGGGATTCATTAAACTCAATCAAATTATGTCAAAAATAGCTACACGTGACGAGTCCACGGACAAGTAGTGCTTGTTGGCGCTTATGGGCTATATTGTTAACATATACACACATAAAAGGAGGCATATAATTAATGTCCAACTGATCAAATATAGACTGAGCAGAATCAAATCAAATCAAATCAGAGCTGCTGACTGGTGAAGGTCCAGACCCCTGGCTACCAATTATAGCCATCTGGTAGATAAATAATGATTCAAAGACATTTAGCAAATGATAAAAATGGACATTTGCATTGTATTGATGTTTAGCCCCATTAAACTCTCAACTTTTCACTAAAGCTTTCCCTTAAGTAGGTGTACCGTCAGAAAAAGAATTTTTTTTTATTTTTGGACAATGTCATATACACATACTCTGCATCTGCTGGCTGTAGCACTTCACTGAAGATATATCACGCTTATATTGAGAGAAATATTCAAGCCCAGGATGCCATCTTTTAAAGGCTATAGCATTACATCAAAAGGAAAATATTTAGATCTTGTACACTATATTATATACACATTTCTCTGTAATCCAGAAGTACATATTTGGGATCGTTGGAAACCTTGAGATCTCCAATAAAATTTAAAATAGGTCTGAAGTTTTTAATAGGTTTGAATAGCAGCATTTTATGGACCCATATCTGGGTCAGTAGGTTTCATGTGGTTAAAGAAGAAAATTATTAATGACTACAAAATTAGGAGCCTATTGATCTCAGTCTTACGTTACCTCTATTAATGCAAATGATGGCAAAAACAGAATAAATAGAAGATGAGCCATTCCAACTCAAATGGACCAGGGGGTGACACCACCCCGTCACAGATTTAGTTGATTTTTGCTCCAATAGTCGCTATATGTACATGAACAAAAATCCCAAAATTTTGGCTGCCAACTGGTTACAAAATGGCAGCCATTTTAAAAAATCGCCTTTTATGTGCGTTGCGACCTGCCATCCCACTTTTTCAAACCCTTTTTTCGCAATAAATCAAAAACTATAGCACCTATTGGCACCAAAATTGGCACCCTTATGCAATTTTTCATGCTGATTCTGAATACGCAATCAAATAAGAGATAACTCCTATGGTTCAGAAACTATTGGATGAAAACCCTTTTTGGGGGTACCGAAATTTGGCCCCCCTTATCTCAATGCTGCCACCCGATATCAAAATGGAACTTGCTTTATGCTCATCACCATCACTTCAACTCTATAATATATCAAAAAATTAGAGAGGTGCTCTGCTTTGTTTTGATGTAATCCTCTAAAACGTAAAATAGATATTTTGTGAAAACAATATTGCCATGTATACACACGTACAGAGTATATAGTAGTATCTATAGGGATATTGCAGAACTATGGCAAAAGGTCAGCAGTTTGTAGCCTAGTAATCTAGCATGGATTTGATCTGCACAATCTGTACCCAGGTACCTTGCTGACTCTGTAAGAGGTCACATAAATGGCACTTGTTTACTGCCTTGAAACAAGAACATAGCATCAGTTGAAGTGGGCTCTCTCATTCATTAAGCCAGTGGTCTTCAACGTCGTTCCTGGGGACCCATTGATAAATTCTCAGGAGCAGTAAGTGACACAGCAGCAACGTTATTCAGATAGACATCTGATCTGGCGTGAAACTGCATCATTATACACCTGTGAAACAGGTGCAGTTGTGCTACAGCAAGCAATGAGTGAGCAAACCATCAAATCCAGGAACAGAATCTGATTAAATCTCGATAAATAAATGGATGTCGCACAGCTGGTAGCTACAGTAACACCACTGACCCAATGCCACAGGAATGAGCACCAGAGGACCCATGATGGCCTATAATTTCCCCCAGCGAACCAGCCATCATGAAGTTTGCATGGAAGCGAACTGAGAGCAAGCTAACGGTGTAAATACCCAGGCTGTTAGTTACTCATGCTGACATTAAACCCAGTTATAAATAAAGTTCCAGTTATACGTAAAAACTTCGGAACAAAGTAATGGTCATCACGAAGTCCGACTCTAATGTACCGCTGATCCGTCACACCTCCAGCAAACCCAGCCAGGTGACGTCAGTCAGCCAAGTTCACGCACCTTCTTACGCTGCTTTCACACTGGACGCGAAACGAATTTTTTCGCGCGACAGACTACATTCAAAGCCAATGCAGAGACGCGAATACTATTCGCGTCTCTGCATTGACTTTGAATGTAATCTGTCGCGCGAAAAAATTCGTTTCGCGTCCGGTGTGAAAGCGGCTTTAAGCAGGCTCGCTAGCTCACAGCAGAGGCGCGTTAGCTCTCCAGCAACACACGCCAATATAATAACCTTACCGACATAAAGGATCGCTGAAAACGGAGTTATTTAGCAAGTCGACCTAAATAAATCAGATTGCTTAAAAATCATTGACTTCGCCAAGTTAAGTTAAACTGATTGTTCTACCTCGTAAGCTAACTTAGTCAATTCAATTAGCTAGCTAGCAGGCTAAGCTACGGTCTCTGTAGTCGGACCATGCCGTCTGTCTGCCTGCAAAGTAAGCGATCCGCCGATTAGAATATATTCATCGTCAGCCAGTGTGACTGAAAACAAAATGATAAAGGATATTTCAAATTTCAAGATTGCTGTCATATTAGGAACGCGTTAAATATTGGAATGATGCAACAAGCTACCTGCCGGCTCCACCAGTTCCTGGTCGCAGAGCCATATTCAAAACAACTTCAGGGAACCAGCGCTGCTTTCGCACTGACGCCGACCGCACGACGCAAAACTCGGCGACAGGCGGCTCTGCCAAGCGCCGCCCTATTTAATCTGAAGTCAACGGGATGTGAGCGCGTCTCTACGCTGAACGGCCGAGGCGATCAAACTATCACGACATCAGAGGGCCCAGATATGGAAGGAAAGGTTTTCTGTACGGATTTTTTTTTTTTTTGTCACCTTATTCAAATTGCACTGCATTTTGCAAATGGCAATTCAATATCAGCAATGTGGTCATTTAATTTAAAATATGCATTTTGCAATTAGCAATTAAATATGCAAAGTGGCAATGCAATCCTCAATTCAATTTGAATTATTTTGAAAGCTCATTCAATTGCTTTTCGTATTGCCATAGTTTTTTGGTCTGTACTGAAATGGCAATGCATTTTGCAATTGGTAATTCAATGTACAAAGTGGCAAAGCAATCAGTTTGAATTTTTTTTGATTAAAAATTAGAATGAAAGCTCATTTAATTGCATTTCATACTGCTGAGGTTTTTTGTACGCCACCTCAGTGTCACCCAGACAGTACCAGGACATTCTGATGTGGTGTTTTAACATTAGAGCCCTCTAAATTGTCATATTTTTTGTGTGTTCCCTCTAAATTCAGATTGTCATATATATTTGTGCCGTGTGCAGATTAAATTAAAAGTTTACCCGTGTTGCCACAAAAAAAATTTCAGTTCACTGTAACAGTACACTACCTCATGGTGTAACTCAAGCAGAATCATGGGATTCTGATGATGTAAACCAAAATGAAAGCCCCCTGAATTGCAATGTATTTTTGCTGCGTTCCCTCAAATTTAGATTGGATTTAAAGGAAATTCCCAGTTGCCTCAGAATAATTTCATGCCAGCATGATAAAACATCACCTCAGAGTGTCACTCAGACAGTTTCAGGACATTTTCATGTGATACATCAAAACTGAAGCCCTCAGAAGAAACCATAGATTTATCCTGTGTTCCCTCGAATTTCAGTTTAGAATTAAAAGGATACTCCCTGTTGCCAAAGACTAATTTCACAACAGCATATTACACAACCTCTGAGTTGTGTAAGTTAGAGCGTACCAGGACATTTTGACATTTTGAGAAATTAAAAATAAAAGACCTCTGAATTGTCATATACTGTATTTCAGCCATGTTCCCTCTAAATTCAGATTAGACTTTAAGAGAAAGCACCAATTACTAATAAAAATTTCACTACAGCATAATAGTACACCTCAAGTATCACTCAAACAGAATCAGGACATTCTGATGTGGTGAATCAAAATTAAAGTCCTCTGATTTGCCATATAATTTTGCTGTATTCACTCAAATTCAGATTAGAATTAAAAGGAAAATCCTATCCTTGTAGCCACAAAATAATTTCACCACAGCATGAGTATACACAACCTGAGTGTCACAGAGGCAGTATCAGGACATTCTGATGAGGAATTTCAAAATTACAGCCCTCTGAAATATCAAATATGTTTGCTGAGTCCAATATAATGTCAGATTAAAATTAAAAGGAAACCCCAGTTGCCACAGACTAATTTCACTACAGCAAGATAGCACACCACCTCAGTGTCACTCAGTATCAGGAAATTTTGATGTGATATTTCAAAATCAGCAACCTTAGAAATATCAAATTTTTTTGCTGTGGTCCCTCTAAATTTAGATAAGAATTACAAAGAAACTCCTGGTTGCCACATACTAATTTCACAATACCAATTCAGTACACCATCTCCAACTCTCACACAGGCCATATCAGAACATTCTAATATAGTATTTCAAAATTACAGCCCACTGAAAAAAAGTCATATTTTTACCATGTTCTTTTTAATTTCACATCAGTAATGAAAGGAAATTATCTGTTGCAACAGACCAATTTCACAAGACTGATAGTACACCACCTCAAAATGTCAGTACCAGGACTTTCAGGTGTGTCTTTCCAAAATCAAAGCTATTTTAAATACCATATATTTTTGCTATGTTCCTTCCAATTTAGGATTAGAATTCAAAAGGAAACTCCCCTTTGCCACAGACCAATTTCACAATAGAATGATAGAACACCACCTTGAGAGAGAGTCAAACAGTATTTAGGTCATTCTGATGTGGTATTTCAAAATTAAACCCCCCTGAAATATATTTTTGCCCTTTTCTGTCACAACTCTTGTGTCTCATTGTTTCCACCCAGTTTCCAGCAGCCTGCATGTCTTTTAGAGGCGAGTCTTCTTTTTTTGGTCTGACATTGTGCATACTTCCCAGCCCCATGTCTAATCTATCCTGTTCCCCTCTCCCCCATGTGCCTGTGAGCATATGTGTTATTTTCTGTGTGCAGAGTCACTGGATTGTAAGGCTTTATCCCACTAAGCCACCTTTCATTTAGTCCTCTAGTTATTATGCAAGAATTGTCTTCTGAATTTAGAATAGCTTCATGAAACTTAATACGTAATGACTCTTCGGAGTCCAGTTTACTGGAACAAGCTTCCAAGCCTTTCCATTGGTTTCCAGGATCTGTGCCAGTTTGTTTCTCTGCTCAGTTTATTAGGAACACATCCCAAGCCTTCGGCGGTCTCCAGGTTTGGGAGAGCAAACTTGCTCAACTACCTGGCCCTTCTGTTGAGCAGTCCAGCTTCAGCGAGAGCGCAACCACCAGGCTACTGCCCCGAGAAGCCATCGGCCAGAAGCAGCTTTGCCCCAGAACCCAAGCTATACTCCAATGCTTAAAGCTCAACTGTTTTCCAGTCATTTGAGGTTACGGCCTTATTCTGCAGTTTCTACCGTATTACTACCAATAAAATACACCCGGTTGGATTGTACTCTGCTTCTGCATTTGGTTCCTTGTCGGGATTGTAACAGTTTTTCCTCCAATTTCAGATTAGAATTACGACGAGAAAACTCCCTGTTGTCACAGACCAATTTCACTACAGCTTGATAGTCCACCATCTCAGTGCGGCACAGAGACAGTGTCAGGACATTTTGATGTGAAATTTTAAAATTAAAGCCCTCAGAAATATCAAATATTTCTGCTGTGTTCCCTCCAACTTCCAATTAATTGCACATTTGAATTAAAAGTAAACATCCTATTGTCACAGAAAAATTTCATTGCAGCATGATTCATCACCACTTTACTGTCCCTTAGACAGTATCAGGAGATACTGATGTGGTATTTCACTGATAAATCCAATTTCATTAGTAAATAACAAAATAAGCAGTCACACAATCGAGCTAACGCGCAAAACGGCTGTCATTGATGTCACATAACGCAGCGGAAAATAGGAGCCTAGTGCAATGAGATTAATTGTTTCGCGTGGTCTTTTATCCCCGAATAGTCCCTGTACAGTTAGTTCCATCGCAAAAGTAATGTATGGTTAATTAAAAAAAAAAGACAAGGTTTCTCAAGGGCTATCAGAGAACTTGTTGTACATGCAGGCACTCCGTATCCACTGTTATGCAATGTGACAGCCATTTTGCGCAATAGCTCATTTGTGTTAGGGGTAATTTTGTTATTTGTTAGAGAACATTCTTAATGACTGCATTGAAGGTCAGAGCTTACATTTTTGGCATGATCTTCCGCAATTAAAATTTGATCATTCGTATGCCTTCATTGGAATCATTTACCATGATTACATACCTTGTCACATTAATTAGCCTTGTTTCTGCATCATCGTTGGCAGAACAGGAAAACATAATGGAAGGACAGGAAAAACCATTAAAAAGGTCAGTAATAATATTTAAATGAGTATAATGTACAAGTTCTTATTGAGAAATGTTGTGTTCTGTACTGTTACAGAGTCAATGTGGAGAACACCACCTGTGTAAATCAAAAGCCATTGGGTAAGTGGACTATGATCATTTTGTTATATCTTCTATACTGCATAAGCTCCTCAAATAAATCTTTTGGTTCCTTAAAAAAAAAAAAAAAAAAATGGTCAACTGACTTTAAATGAAACCATCTGCACATTACAAATACCATCAAACAGAACAGCTCTTCAACCTTAAAAACAACCTGATCTGACAGTTCACTTTTAAATTCCATTTAAAAAACACAAATGCATGCCAACAGCTGCAAGGGGCTGTTCGTGTTCCGCCATTTCCAGAGACCCTTTGGTGTGGCCCGAGGGACAATATCCGCTAAGGCAGAAAAGTGTCAGCAGAATTTCATTTGATTATAGCATTTTAAAAAATACTGTACAAAGGCTAGACAAAACCGAAGGTGTCTGGGTGGATAAAAGCAAGCATTCCGGAATCCACTCTCTCATGGTCTCTCTCAGTGTCACTCCGTCAGCCCGAGGGGTTCGCCGTGTCCACCTTCTGACTGCTTCTCTGTCTTTGCTGCGTTTCTGGGGAGGAAAGAAAGACGCGTCGAAGGCACAAACAAAGATGAAATGTTACCTCTGCAGTCGCGCAGACGCCCGTGTGCTCTGCAGACTGGCACGGGTTAGATACTTGAGAATGAGACTGAATAAGGGCTCCTACACCTTACGTCAAATTCAAGACCAAATCAAAAAATTTTTGAAGTGCATTTTCACGCCTTTGTGAGTACCTTACAGCTGTGGTAAATCGCTTATTTACTGAATTCCTCAGTCAGACAGCAATTTACCATGAAAGTACTGCAATTAATGCTACAACTTAAAGCAGTTTCAAGTACTTCATTAAACATCAAACCACTTTTCAAAGCTTGAGAGCCACACATTAAAATGTAAACATTTTCCAGGATTTACGGCAGCCATAGCAGCCCCGCTGAACGCACAGGGGGGGGGGTCCCCACCTTTTGCCCTTGCCGTGACCCTTCTTCAGGAGGAAGCGGGGGGTGGTGCGAATGCTGCTCCTCCGGGGCGGTTTTTTCTCCAGTCGCCGCTTTACTTTGCTGCATTAAATCACAGGGTAAAGCCGCATTACAGCCTGCAGCTCCTGTGTGCCGTTTCCACATCACCTCAGGCACTCGGCACGTTACTTCCTGCGAGGGTTTCTGACTGTCTGTACCCACTGATGCATTTCGTGTTGCACTTTGCACTGGATAAGATCTTCCGCTAAGCGCCAATAATGTGAAGAAATGTTCTCAGATTCTGCTTTAGCTTTCATTTTAAACACTCAATTTCCTTTGGGTTGGCTTGAAAAAGCACACATTATCCTTATAAATGTTTAGCAACCAAGTAAATTAATAATATTTAAAAACACACATGAAACAGTACGGTTGGCCTCCCTTCCCTTGAATCAAAGTAAAAATAATTTGATTTAATAATTTAATTAAATAATAATAATTAATTATTATTTTTTTAATAATTTAAAAAAATAATAATTTTTTTAATAATTTAATAATTTCACCTCACCTGTGAATCTTTTTGAAACCGATCATGTAGTCAGGGACTGGGCAGCCAGCCTGCTTAATGACATTGGCAATGCTGCAAAAATAAATATTAACAATACAAATTAGCAGTAATGTCAGAGTCAGTGAAAAATGCTTTTTCCCCCCAAACCACATCTTTCCTTTCCACATCCTACAATTCCCCTCACTGCACTATGCACAGTAGAAAATAACGGCAGTAACTAGAGTGTTTTTAAGGCAAAAAAACAAATGTCTCCCCCCACCCATTGATGTTCACAGACATTTAGGAAGAAACTAAAAGTTAATAACCTCAAAATAGCAAAAAGCACATCTGCACGACCTGATGCAAATGTGTGCACATTTTCATGGAAATATATCGGTTTCTGAGTTATGGTCCAGAAACGGTGGGAATGCCGATGCAGACGGTTACTCGGATGCTGACGTACACGCACGCGGGAAACCGGACAAAAGCAATATGTCCCCTCTCGCTTCGGGGGGGACATAATCATGGTATCTGCTACGCATGTGGAAACTCTCGTGCACGATTTCAAAAATGTTTCACAAAAGCTCCACTATGAAAAATACAACACGGCAAGAGATGTTAGGAGCAGCGAATGATATAGCGGGAAGAGTTTACGACAGCAGCTGCCACACGATGGCCCACAGTACCTGCGCAGCAGCGGTTTGTCGTCCTCGGTGAAGAACGTCAGGGCCTTTCCCCGGTGACCCGCCCTCCCCGTTCTCCCTGCGGGTCGAGAGGAGAGAATATTCACTCAAACACAAAGGCACAGGGTCACCCACGCTACACCATTATAAAGCCCACATCACTGCTCATGTGATGGCGAGGAAGGGCCACCTGTAGCCGAGTACGTAAGGCCATATGAAACTATTAGTTGGTTAGTATCCCCGCCTGTCCCAAAAAAACGCTCCCGCCTCCAATTTTACATTTTTACCTCCGCTAAGGAGGTTACGTTTTTGCCAGCGTTGGTTTGTCTGTCTGTCTGTGTACAAGATAACTCAAAAAGCAATGAACTGATATCTCTGAAATTTTGCGGGTGGGATTGGATGGACCGTATTGATTTTGACCACAATCGGTCAGACAACATGGCCGTCACGACAGCCTGTGCATTTTTACCGCACTCCAACAAATAATATCGAGTGGCTAACACAGCAACCATCTTGAAATCCTATGTTGCAGATATCTTAAATTTCTTATGAGCCATGTTCTCTCAGCGAGATTTCGACTGTGCTACCCCGGAGAGCCTCTAGTTTCATTTTGAAAAAATCCACCAAAATCGGACCAAAAAAAGTGAGAATAATAATCAGAATCCCTGTGCATGCAGCGATGATCTGCCAATCACTGTCCCACTTCAGGGTTTGGCATATCTGATCCCTTGTGTGAATGCATGTACTTGTGATTTGGATTTGTTTGCATTATCCAGATCTCAAACTCTTAATAAAATTGAAATGTGAAGGAGGCGAACCAACTAATTTTTTCGTATGGCCTAAGTCTCTAACCGTGAGTCAGAAGGTCTGTGGTTTAAGCCCCACTGCGGCCACAGTGACGTCACTGCAGCTGTTGTCCTGCCTGGTCCAATCAACTGAGAATTGGTTTGAATGAAAGTGTCAGGGAAGTAATGGCAGTGTATTTTCATGCCGTGGCCACACGCACTGGGGGGGACGCATACGGTTTTTGAACAAATCAGACACGGTAACTCCCCTCAGAGCAGGGCTAGTCAACATTATCCTGCATGTGTCGGTGTGGCTGCAGCTTTCATTCCAACCAAGTACTTACACACCTGATACTACTAATCATGCTCATTAGCAAAGACTCTAGTGGTTGATTAGTGGTGTCAGGTGTGTAAGTGTTTGGCTGGAATGAAAGCCTGTGCCCACACCAGCCCTCTCTGGATAAGGCTGAATAGCCCAGCCTTAGATAGTAGCTGAACAGATTAGGTTTTGTAGGTCATCAGGTCAAAGGTTAAGGTCACATAAGGCCTGCTGTATGTGGGGAGGAAAGATCAACTTTTAGGGTCAATGACGATATAGCAGGTGGAGGCAAAGCGATCAATACTTTGCGTTGGCTTCCACCTCGTTTTTTCACATTTTTGGTAACGAAATGCTATTTAACATCCTTTGCCATTTTGCTACCAAGGTTACCAAATTCTGCTACGACCATATAGGAATATCTGTCCTGCCCTATTGCTAACCAGTGGCGGCTGGTGAACTGGCGATAGAGGGAGACTCAAAACAATCCCTTAAAATTAAAGATTGCTCATGACCCGTTTTCAATCATTCATTTAAATTACCATTACAGAAACTCCGATAACTCTCAACATTATCAGGTGTGGCCAGTTTTCATTTATAACACATAGCGAGTACGACTCCGGACTTCCCACATTTTTCTTTATTCAGGGATTGAAAGCAATGCATATGTTTCATGATCGTTTAAATGAAATAAGATCATTTGAAATGTCTCTATGTAATTCCATTACTTCCAACTAGGGCTGTCCCGATCGATTAATCGCGATTATTTTAAGCGCAATAAAAGTAACTGCCACTATGAGGCAGACAGACGAGCGTGCTTATTACCTTTTCTATGACACATACCTAATGTGGTCATTTGAAATGCTTCCGGGAAGAAAACTGATTTGAAGTCCGCTAATTACCAGCGAGGTTGGACAGCCTCCATCGCCCTGGCATAATTAGCTTACCTTAAATCAACTAGAATGTGTTTTTACTCGTAAAAACGGATGTCTCCCCCCGGCCCCCTCCCCTGCCTAACACGCCGGACGGATGGACGGACGGACAGACACAGACCAAAAGGCACCACTGCAGGACCTGAGTAGTAAGTATGCAGAGTTTCACTGAGATCATGCAAACGGTTGCGGAGTTACGCTCCGAACAAAAATGGATGACAGACAGACGGACAGACAGACACAGACCAAAAGGCACCACTGCAAGACCTGAGTAGTAAGTATGCAAAATTTCATTAAGATCACGCAAACGGTTTTGGAGTGACACCGAAACGGCGGGAACGCCGGCCGATGCAAACGTGAATGGGAACCGAGCCTAAACAATCTCCCTCTCCCTCCGGGGAGACATAAATATATAATTCATTATATCTGAAACCCCCAAAAGGCACATTTGCATGATATAGAGAAGATTTATACCAAGTTTGGTTGAAATCGGAGAGGTAGTTTTAGAGTTATGCTCCGGAAATGAGCCCAACCCTTCAAAAAGACTCCAACTTGTTGGCATGGAAACAGAAAAAAAACAAAATTCATAAAAATCTCAAACCCCCAAAAGGCACATCTACATGTTCTAGAGAAACTTCATACAAAATTTGGTTGAAATCGGACCAGTAGTTTTTGAGTTATGGTCCGGAAACAATGGGAACGCCAACGCCAACGCCGACGGGAACTCAACCAAAAACAATATGTCTCCCCCCTCCAACCCTTCGGGGGGGAGACATAAATAATAATTCCTGTGTACTTTACCTAACCTGCAATCAAGTCATTTACTCAGCTAACTGACCAATCAAAAGCAAAATGTGGCCAATAATGATTAAGAAGAGATAATGAGAAGCAGACCGTGTTAATAATCTGAATAAATAGCAGACCTCTCATAGAATTCGTACATATCATTAAAAAGATTTCTTAAAAATAAAATCATTTTAAGATGGTCCTGGTTTTTAAGCGTTTCAAAACATACGAAGTGGAAAACACTTTGTGAAGCACAGCACCCTACTTCCACCCCTCCATGCCCAAGGATTTCAATTCTGCGCGAGAATCTCTTACAAACGCATTGATGGAATAATTGCTGACTACAGCAGAGGAATGTAAATATGCCACTAAAACTCACACCGAATGCATGAGGGTTGACAGATATGTGTTATAAATTAAAACTGGCCACGCCTGATAATGTTGAGAGTTTTCGGAGTTTCTGTAATGGTAATTCAAATGAATGATTGAAAACAGGTCGTGACCAATCTTTAATTTTCAGGGATTGTTTTGAGCCTCCCCTATCGCCAGTTCACCAGCCGCCACTGTTGCTGACAAACTCATTTTCAACAGTATCCCTTACAGTTGGCGAACTCGCTGCGAATAAAACACGTGGAAGACTGCCGACTCACCGATACGGTGGATGTACTCCACAGCGCTGGTGGGGAAGTCGTAGTTGATGACTAGATTTACGCCCTTGAAGTCGATTCCTCGGGCGAGCAGCGCGGTGCAGATCAGCACCCAGATCTTCCCCGAACGGAAGCTGCTCACGATGTTATCCCTCTGAGGGAAACAGCGGTCAGGGTCACACAAGATTAGAGTGCAGTCTAAGCCAGTCATAGATGTCAATGAACGTGAACTTTGTTTCTTGAGAAAGGGGCTGGATGATAAACTGAATTGCGATAATTTTAAGCGCAGTAAAAATAAATGGAGCCATAAGGTGAACAGACAAACTTGCTCTTTTTCTAATGTGGTCTTGAACAGATGGCAATCAAATGCCAGAGGCCATTTGAAATACTTCCGGGAAAAAAATTGTAACTCTGTAGTCACCTAATTAACGGCAAGGTTGGACAGCTTCCATCACCTTTTAAGGCATAATTAGCCAACCCCAAATCTGTTCCTGTGTACTCTGACTAACAAACAATCAAGCAATTTATTTAGCCAACTGACCAATCAAAACCAATACATCAAATCAAGAAATGATCATGAGAAGCAGACAGACCTAACCAGGCCACAGTTTAAGACTGAAAGAATGCCAATCATCCTGGCAGTTAGTAAAGAATCTTCCGCTGAATTCCATCTCTCGCGCCATTTTTGCATATCATTGATTAAAAATAAAGATTAATTTTAAGAGGGCCCTGGATTCTACGTGTCTAAAAATATACACAAATTGAAAAACATTTTTTAAGTGTATTCAACGCGAATGTGAGATGATTTATTTTTGCACTGAATTAAATATTTAAATGTATGAAAAAATGTAGCAAACGCATTCAGGCAAATCTCAGCCATTCATGCCATTTAAACTTCAAAATGTGTAAACAAATATACAGTCCAGTTAAAACGGACTGTCTACTGCAGTTTTTCCTAACCCTGTTCCTGGAGTACCCCTGCCCAGCATATTTCAGACGTCTCTGATTTAACACACCCAGATCAGGTCATAGTGAGCTGATCAGCTAAATCAGGTGTGTTAAATTAGGGAGACCTATAAAATGTGCATGACAGGGGTACTGCAGGAGCAGGGTTGGGCCTCACTGATTTAACACACCTGATCAGCTCACTAGCGGAGTACCTAATAACCTGATCTGGGCGTGTTAAATCAAGGAGACATCTGAAATATGCCGGGCAGGGGTACTCCAGGAACAGGGTTGGGAAACACTGGTTTACTGATCCAAAGTAGTGATTCTGTGAATGAACTGTTTGACTGCCAACTGAGCAAAGTAACCGGAAACAGGGTGAACGCAATTGTTGGTTAAAAGGTGATGATTCTGCAGACCGTAACGTAACTCCGTTCGGCACATTGCTGATAAATACTGCAGTCGGTGAAGCTATTTTCCGGAAACATTTCAGATGACCTGTGATGTTTGGCAGCTGTTGTTCAAGACCGCATCACTTTTGAATGATGGAAAACGAAAGGAAGAAGCTCGTCTGTTCGCCCCCTGGCGGCAGTTATTCTTATTGCACCTACAATTAACACGATTCACTTTCTCATACAGCCCTAATAAAGAACTGTCAGAAAAGCTTCTGTGAGTGACGACCTTAATATAATAACCCGAGTTTAATACAAGCTTTTTAATAATGTACAACTTTTGTGGAGAGTCTAGGTTGCATGCGTGACGCTAGAACATTCCATCTCTTTACCAAAGAGCACCAAGTCAAATTTGATACTCAAGATGCAACTCCCTACAAGCTTTGTTGACCAAACTTCTTTCTTATACTTCCTTTATTTCATGAATTAAATTTCAGTTCATTTACTGAACAACTGATCCCAATCCAGGAAGTGAAAGACTCAAATAATATCCTTTCTCTCGATCAGACCAAATCCTGAAAAGGGACATCACTTTGAAAACTGCATCATAAATTCACAAAGTGCAGCTAAATACAGAAGTTTAATTCAAACTGTATAGTTGCTGCAGCATGTAGATCGCAGTCACTGTCAGTTCCAGTGACGGGCGCACAGTGCACAACCGGGGCGAGAGGAGTGGCTGTGCCCGAGGGTACCTGCTGCTGGGTACGGTCTGCGTGAATGACGTCCACGTTGATGCCCTCGTAAACCAGCTCGTGGAAGAGCTCTCGGGCGCGTTCGATGGACTGCACGAACACCAGCACTGGCGGCAGGAAGCCCTGTTCCGGAGCAAACGTAACCATTACATGCCGAACGGCCGCTCAGTAGAGGCCAGACACTGGCACTAATCAACAAACATTTACAGTAGTAAAAGCCAGACATTACCTCTACCAGCACCCACTACCTTTCAGTCACTGAATAAAACAGATTTTACAGTCCTTTCATGGAAGCCAGACATTAGCATTACTTAATAGTTATTTGATAGATGCCGGATATAACCATTTCCCCATTTGATGAAGGCCAAAAATTACTTTGCAGTCATGTAGTGGCAGTAAGAGATTACAATTACCATACAGTCATTTAGTAGAAGCAATCAAATATTATCATTATCTTACAGTCATTTTACAGAGGCCAGATGTGTCACAGTCATTTAGCAGAGGTTAGACATTTCCATTACCATACGGTCATTTAGCAGGTGCCAGATCTGGATAACACCATTTCCAGAGAGAATGATGTCCTCTCTCTCTCGCACAGACACAGACACACACAAAATAACACACAGCAGAGCTAAAGTCAAGCAGGGCTGAACAAAACCACACCTTTTTGATCAGGTCTCTCATGGCCAGAAGCTTTCCATTCTCAGTGCCCACGAAGAGCAGCTCCTGCTCCACAGTGTCGACTGCGGTGTTCCTGAACACAGAGACACAAACAGCGCTCAGTACAGGCTCCTCTCGCACCATCGCAGCTGCCTTCATAAGCAGCAGGGCTAAGTGTGGGGCAATGCAGTGTTAGCAAGTGCTCCAGCAGACGGCAGGTGTCATGAGTACCAGACGTCAAGCAGGCGTACACCCCGGGCGAAACAGGTACCGCAGTGACATCAAACGTAGCCATGTTTTCATGACGTGATACACAAAGCCTTCTGGGTAATTTCCAATTCTAAACGTAGACAGTAGATAGGTAGATAGATCGATGGAGAAAGAGATAGATGGAGAGATAGAGATAGAAATAGAGAGAGACAGATGGAGAGACAGCAAGAGAGATAGATACAGATAGATAGATATAGATAGAGAGACAGAGAGATAGAGAGAGAGAGAGATAGATAGATAGATCTAGGCCCGAGTCACAAGTAATGGTCCATTTCATTACCACAGGCAGCTCAAGCATTCACTGCACAGCTCCCTCTAAAGCCCAAAGGCTCAACACTGAATAACATTAGATAACTACACAAAATAAATTCATATGGCTGAGAAGGTGTAGCATCAGACAAATATTTTTATCAATTAATATTTGTTGATAATTAATAATTGTTGAGTGGCTCTGATATCTGAAAATTTGCGGTAAATGCAACACACAATTGCAGAATTATGGGCAGGTCTCGGTATCTTTAGGTGTCAGAATACTTAATAATAACATCCTGAGAGCCCCTACGCTACATAAACAACATACAAGGCGCCACTACATAATATAAAGGAATTCCATAAATGCAATGATATATCCATCTCCTACTGGCAGAAGATACAAGCAGAATGACAAGATCAACAAAACATAGGTGCTGAAAAAATACAGCTCGTTTCAGGCTGTGTTAAAGGCTACAACTCCAGCCACCACAGGTTACCTCTGTCCGATGTTGATGCAGACCAGGTTGTCCAGGTTGAGGCGGCACCACTGTTCCACGTCTAAGGCGAAGGTGGCGCTAAAGAGGGCCCGTCGGACATGCGGGGAGGAGCAGGCTAGGAAGATGGTGGCCAGCTGCTCGCGGAAGCCCTTCTTTCCGTCCTCGAACAGCTTGTCTGACTCGTCCACCACCAGCCACTCCACGCTGCGCCGCAGAGAAACGGTACGGGCTCCATTACAGAGCTCTGAGCTGCCCCCACTCCCCAGTCTTATGGATGAGACTTTAAAGGAGCCATGTCGAGATTACTGCACATGCTCAGAACTTACATCCGAAGGAAGTGAATCTACTCAACTTGCAAGTCAATCAGATTCCATCCTTGCCAATCCGTCTTCGTTTTGCATTGTATTTATATATTACCCCAGCATTACGCTTTTTACATTAAGGAGCTTTCTATAAAAATTCAAGGATTCAAAGTGCTATTTTAAGCTTTAGCCAAGGGAAACGAAGAACGTAAGATAGCTGAATCGCCAATGATCACAGAAGAAAAACACTATCTAGATTTTGACGTGCAGTCGAGCAGATTTACTTTGTTCAAAGTTCTAAGCATGTGCAGTAATCGTGACACAGCTCCTTTAAACTTATGTCCTCACTCACTCTGTTCATTAAAGGTCCCATGACACTCATTACAAAGAGAAGAGTTCCTAATGGCCAGGCTGAATTCCCAACCTGACTCTTTTACCTGGTCACCTAATCATGCCCTAGTATAATCAGTTATAAAAATGCTCATCTCCATCACCCCCTCAGCTGATGTCTGGTGAGTGTTTTGCTATAAAGTGGCTGTCACGCATCACCAGGAGGGGTGCTACACATTGGGGTGATTCTCGCGTTACGCGTGTGACATTTGGAAGGTATTCTAGGCATTTTTCAATGCACTATACTTTAATTGGGTTGCAGATGGGGATCAATATAGGACAATCACAAAATACCTTTCCTATCAATGTGGTACTTCAACTTGGTATTTGCCTAAAACATTGGAAGTACAGGACCAGAAAGAGGCTGAGTTACGTGTGTGACACAGAAAATGGGTCAATCGCAACATTTAATTTACATTCCAAAAGTTCTGTGATTTGAACGAAGATTATGACACTTTGGCTTCATCAACTTTAGCAGTAGTTATTCCTCTTTGCATTAATTAAAACTTTAATAAAAATACCTTGCTCATTTGCATACTACAACCTCATTGGCATGCGTTACGTGTGTGACGCCTTTGTTACATGTGTGACCGCGTGCAAATCCTGCAATACGCAAGTCCATTTCATTTAAATAAAATAATATCTCTGGCTATTGTAGGTCCTTGTAATTAAGGATGGAGGTGTTTAACATACATCTTCTGTACTAGCCAATGCTCATGATAAGAATATTGGGTTTGGCAGTATTAACATGGCGGACAGAAGTGAACAACATAAACGTTTCACAGGTTAGTTTTAGTCACCTTCAAATTGGAATTGTAAACAGCAAGCTTTCCGTCTGAGTGCACGCTCTGACCGTAAAATAAGCAGTTCCTCTAATGAGTAACTGCTTGCTGATGCAGCTTTGTAGAAAAATGGATGAAACTCTGAACTTTATCGTGGAGAAAAGGCATGTTTTTGGTTTGGAGAGGTCAGTGGTGACCATTGATGTCCAGCTGCACCTATATTGATAAACTCTTGCTAAATTAAACCAGAAAATCATTCATTCGTATTGAATTTCATGCATCAAAAGTTGATTTGTGTTAAAAATCTGATTATTTTATGATTTGACAGTGTGCCAGTTTGAGGGCTGTGTGTGCCCCCTGGAGAGCCGTCTCATTTGACTTCCTCTTTCGAAGCCAAATAAGATTTTACGCTCAGATGAAGCATACTTGTGGTCTCAGAGTTAAAGATCCCAAAAATGTATTGTTCTAACCCCCAGCCATTTTTCAATCATCTGCATTTTTTTAAGCATGTCAATGCAGAATTTTCATGAAGGTTTTTTATGTTTGCAGCCCCGTTTCTCTACCTCAGTGTTTCCCAAACCTCTCCTGGCGTACCCCTTCCCTGCATGCTTTAGATCAGTGTTTCCCAAACCTCTCCTGGCGTACCCCTTTCCTGCATGCTTTAGATCAGTGTTTCCCAAACCTCTCCTCGGGTACCCTTGTGCTGCATGCTTTAGATCAGTGTTTCCCAAACCTCTCCTGGCGCATTCTTTGTGCTGCATGCTTTAGATCAGTGTTTCCCAAACCTCTCTGGCATACCCCTTGTCCTGCATGCCCCCCTTGTCCTGCATGCTTTAGATCAGTGTTTCCCAAACCTCTCCTGGCATACCCCTTGTGCTGCATGCTTTAGATCAGTGTTTCCCAAACCTCTCCTGGCGTGCCTTGTGCTGCATGCTTTAGATCAGTGTTTCCCAAACCTCTCCTGGCGTACCCTTGTGCTGCATGCTTTAGATCAGTGTTTCCCAAACCTCTCCTGGCGTACCCTTGTGCTGCATGCTTTAGATCAGTGTTTCCCAAACCTCTCCTGGCGTACCCTTGTGCTGCATGCTTTAGATCAGTGTTTCCCAAACCTCTCCTGGCGTACCCCTTATCCTGCATGCTTTAGATCAGTGTTTCCCAAACCTCTCCTGGCGTACCCCTTATCCTGCATGCTTTAGATCAGTGTTTCCCAAACCTCTCCTGGCGTACCCCTTATCCTGCATGCTTTAGATCAGTGTTTCCCAAACCTCTCCTGGCATCCTGCATGCTTTAGATCAGTGTTTCCCAAACCTCTCCTGGCGTACTTTGTCCTGCATGCTTTAGATCAGTGTTTCCCAAACCTCTCCTGGCATTGTCCTGCATGCTTTAGATCAGTGTTTCCCAAACCTCTCCTGGCACCCTTGTGCTGCATGCTTTAGATCAGTGTTTCCCAAACCTCTCCTGGCGCACCCCTTGTGCTGCATGCTTTAGATCAGTGTTTCCCAAATCTCCTGGCGTAATGCTTTAGATCAGTGTTTCTCTCCTGGCGTACCCCTTGTCCTGCATGCTTTAGATCAGTGTTTCCCAAAACCTCTCCTGGCTGCACCCTTGTCCTGCATGCTTTAGATCAGTGTTTCCCAAACCTCTCCTGGCGTACCCCTTATCCTGCATGCTTTAGATCAGTGTTTCCCAAACCTCTCCTGGCGTACCCCTTGTGCTGCATGCTTTAGATCAGTGTTTCCCAAACCTCTCCTGGCGTACCCTTGTGCTGCATGCTTTAGATCAGTGTTTCCCAAATCTCTCCTGGCACTTTTATCCTGCATGCTTTAGATCAGTGTTTCCCCCAAACCTCTCCTGGCGCACCCCTTATCCTGCATGCTTTAGATCAGTGTTTCCCAAACCTCTCCTGGCGCACCCTTATCCTGCATGCTTTAGATCAGTGTTTCCCAAACCTCTCCTGGCTGCATGCTTTAGATCAGTGTTTCTTTATCCTGCATGCTTTAGATCAGTGTTTCCCAAACCTCTCCTGGCGTACCCTTTGTGCTGCATGCTTTAGATCAGTGTTTCCCAAGCCTCTCCTGGCAGCCCACCCCTTGTGCTGCATGCTTTAGATCAGTGTTTCCCAAACCTCTCCTGGCGTACCCCTTGTCCTGAATGCTTTAGATCAGTGTTTCCCAAACCTCACCTGGCGTACCCCTTTCCTGCATGCTTTAGATCAGTGTTTCCCAAACCTCTCCTGGCGTACCCCTTTCCTGCATGCTTTAGATCAGTGTTTCCCAAACCTCTCCTGGCGTACCCCTTTCCTGCATGCTTTAGATCAGTGCTTCCCAAACCTCTCCTGGCGTACCCGTTGTGCTGCATGCTTTAGATCAGTGTTTCCCAAACCTCTCCTGGCGTACCCCTTGTGCTGCATGCTTTAGATCAGTGTTTCCCAAACCTCTCCTGGCGTACCCCTTGTGCTGCATGCTTTAGATCAGTGTTTCCCAAGCCTCTCCTGGCATACCCCTTATCCTGCATGCTTTAGATCAATGTTTCCCAAACCTCTCCTGGCGTACCCCCTGTCCTGCATGCTTTAGATCAGTGTTTCCCAAGCCCCTCCTGGCGTAACCCTTATCCTGCATGCTTTAGATCAGTGTTTCCCAAATCTCTCCTGGCGTACCCCTTGTGCTGCATGCTTTAGATCAGTGTTTCCCAAACCTCTCCTGGCATACCCCTTGTCCTGCATGCTTTAGATCAGTGTTTCCCAAACCTCTCCTGGCGTACCCTTTGTGCTGCATGCTTTAGATCAGTGTTTCCCAAACCTCTCCTGGCATACCCCTTATCCTGCATGCTTTAGATCAGTGTTTCCCAAACCTCTCCTGGCGTACCCCTTGTCCTGCATGCTTTAGATCAGTGTTTCCCAAATCTCTCCTGGCGTACCCTTTATCCTGCATGCTTTTGATCTCTCCCTGCTCCAGCACAGGTGATTCAAATGATCAGGTCCTAATTAACCCCAGAAGCTGCTTGATAATAAGCGAATCATTTGAATCACCTGTGCTAGACAGGGAGAGATCTAAAGCATGCAAGACAAGGGGTACGCCAGGAGAGGTTTGGGAAACACCGCTTTACCAAAATCATGAAAATAAACTGAAATCCAATGGAATACTGAATGCTGCAAGTGTATCATCTCAGTTGAGCCATATTCCCCCTCTTTATGAAGTTTAAATCTTGAATTATTAAACATTAAATACGGTAACGCATAAATAGCCATATTTGTGCTTCCGCGCAAAGAGGTTAATTTAATCCAACTAGCAGCATTTCCACATTACTTTCTGAACATTACATATTCCGCGATATTACATCTAAATTCTTTCCTGCTTTGTACATGGGTGTACACATCATAGTTGCAAAAATCTGGCAAAATATTTAGGTCAAATGATGGGGTGGCTGACCTTCATGTTGAAGGCTTTAGTTGTCGTGACAGAAGTGTGAACTAAACCTTTATTAGTCTAAAGATAAAGGAAACAGGTCATTAATGTCCTGTCATAGCATAGGCTTTGCACTTTGGTCACACATGTAACGTCAAATGTCACACATTTAACGCCGCGTTACGTTTGTGACACGTACATTTTTGGCTAGAAAACAGATTCCATTTGTGGAACTGAGGAAGTTATGCCCTCCAAGCATGGAAGGTATGGTATTAATTTATAATCTCAAGTTTTTCATATTTTCCCTTAGATTTATTAATTTTATAAAAACTATTGTTGCTATGTGTTACTTGTGTGAAGTCATTCACCACCATATATTTTGACCCCCTTAAAGAGGGCAACTTTTAAGTCTGCAGGGACTTTTGCCGCAAAAGTTGAAAAATAACAACCTCAACAATATATTATTTCTGCTGCTGAGTTTGACACTCATCTAAATCACAACAAGATGACCTTAATTTCAAGAATGACCCATATCTCAAAAAACGGAAAAAACTAAAGGACTTTAAAGTTGGGAAATTTTGCCCCCAAATGCAATTTTTCTGAAATTGGCATTTGCCATCCTAAACTAGAGTAATATTAGTTAGAAACACATGCACTAGTTATTTGATGGAGCTTATTTGAAAATTTGCCCTTCCAGGCTCATATTTCAGAGAATGGCCCATTGACATTAGCTGGGACAGGGTTCCACCTCGTCCTCGTGAAGTATTGGGGACTTTAAGCAACGGCGGATTTTGAGACGGCTACAGCACCCGGAAATACATCTGCGCTCCACTGATCGAGACTTCAGCCGGTGCGCCGGCGTTGCCTTGCCGTAGCAGGCTGATCTACTACGGGGGAAGAGCCAATCTCACGCAGTCGCGACAACGCGTGGTTGAGGTGATTGCATTAAACGGTTTTCATTGGATTTCTGAGATGAAATGTGTTCTACAATTGATAGTGACACACTATACATTACATGTTTCAGCGAACCATTCCCGAAAATTACGGTACTTCTATGAAGCCGATTGAGAAAATTCAAAGACGAGGCTAATGCGGGGAATGTGAACTATAACATCAGTATAAGTGCACAATTTCAACCGCGCATCCAGGACACCAAAACAGGCTGAAAAAGACCGCGATTTTCAGCGAACACTGCACTGCAACCAACCCGGAACTTTAGGTATCTGACGTAAACATACGGCCAGCCTGGCGCCTCTTGTCACGTACCTATACTGTGTATATTTCACTATATAAAACCATAGTGAACTATCTTCTGCTGTGGGCTATATTCTCCCCTCATCCTTGCATTGCATCACTGCATACGGTATACAATTTCTCTGTATGCCCATACATCTCTATATTTACTCCAATGTACATTAGTGTCTTTATATTCCCGTGCATATTGCACACATATGCTATATATATATATGAAGGGTTTGTTTCCAAAATGCAGTAAGTGCCAAAATGACAAAAATTGAGATAATATCATAGATCAATAGCCCAGTGCTTCTTACACATGGTGCAAAAATCAGTTTATAGAAATTCATACAATAAGGTGCATTTTTTCATGGTCAAAGTTTGTGTTTTTCTATAAAATGCAATAGGTGCCAACCTAGAAAAAGCTGATTTACTCAAAATGAGTAAAATGGATATATTGCGTTTTGGAAGCAAACTCTTCATATATATATATATATATATATATATATATATATATATATATATATATATATATATATATATATATATACATATATACATATATATATATATATATATATATATATATATATATATATATATATATATATATATACACACACACACGCCCATGCACTTTACCATTCCTTCACACTCTGATTAGATGTGTGCTTAAATCAGCTGACTGCAACTGATTTCCCACGGATCGATGTGTGTATACTGACGGAAAATCTAAAATGCCGCGGAAATGTCACTTTCATCTGACAACGTTTCATCAGAAGACGATTTGAGCCATTGCTGTGCGCTGCTGTCCGTTAAAAAAATCTTGTACGTCATTCATCTGTCCAAAGGCGTTCTGGTCCACTGTAGACAGTCAGCCACTCTGCTGTTTTTATACGTAACCACAACTGTCAGAAGGTTGTGACGTCGCCTGTACCGTTGTGAAAAGTCAGCCCGTTGCTTAAGGTCCCTACTATGGCTTTGAGGCTACGGCACCAGCGTCAGGAGAGATTTATTTCCGGGCGCCGTAGCAGTCACAAAATCCGCCTTTGCTTAAAGTCCCTATTTTGTGCCCCAGGGAGGAAACTGCTCTGTAAATGCAATGAACGCAAATTCATTTATCTCTGAACCAACCCCCAACCAACCAACCAATCCCCTTTCACACAAGTCCAAACCTTAGCACTATAGGGTCATTCACTGGGAGATCCATTCCTCAGGTCATGGTCCTGCAATGGTTTCACCATTTCGTACTTTTTAGTCCAATCTCTTATATAAATTTCACACCAAATACAATAGATCCCCATAGGATTAAGCCGCAAGAGCCCATTCATCCTACAGTAACCTCACCTACTCAAGTCCAGAACCGGAGGGTCTTGTTTCAGCAGATATATTAACCTGTTGGGAGTGGTCACCAGGATATCTGTAAAGTAACGGACAAAACTGAGGAATGAACACAATAATCACACACACACTGATGTAACTGCATAATATTAGGGGGGGAAATCCTTCCCCAACCATCATATTGTCCTCTTAACTTACCGAATTTCTTGGCAGATTTGGGCCCAAACTTTTTGGCAGCGTCAGAGCCTTTGTCTATAATGTGTACCCTGAAGCCCACACCCTCCGATAACTTCAGCAACTCTCTGTGGGTCTGAAAGAAGCATCAGCTCACTAAGAGAGCTGTTTAATACCATATACTGCAGAGGAATTACACAAGTGGCTATGCATTTGTTTCACACCTACACATTCATTCATAATTATTAATATCTATCAAACTCTACCCATTTTAATGAGCCAAATGCTACTGCTTTTTATGCAAGCTTCAGAAACCGCAAAGGCACGTGACTGATACATATTCTGCGCATATCTGTGACAAGAGCCTAATACCATTGCAAAAAATATCTACATTAGCTTGCAGAACTCATACCATCACATCAACAATACTGTCAAATATGGCACTTTATCAATAGCTGCACTATTTTTCAAAACATTTGAGATTAATTTACTGATTAATGGCAAATGATTGGCCAGGAATCCGACACGTCATGCTGGTCGTGCTAAAATCCATCTGTAGTAAACACATTATTCTCAACAACGCCAATCACAGCTTTTCTCAGGCTTCGGAAGGCGGAGCTTCAAAGTGAGTGACAGAAGAGTGGACCTGTACCTGGCTGGCGAGCTCTCTGGTGGGGGAGATGATGAGCGCTCTGAAGCCCTTGTTGATTGGCTTTCGCAGGTGGGCGAGGAGGGGCAGACAGAAGGCCATGGTCTTGCCCGAGCCGGTGGGAGCACACGCCAGGATCTCTCGCCGCTGAAACACAGGAGAGTCACACTCCAACTCTTCCCAGTGCTACCGCACCCTGCTCCCAGAGGTCTACAGTCCTGGGTCTGTACTCCACACCTAATGCAGCACACACAGCACTCAACAGCAAGAGACTTCATGGGGCCTCCATCAGTAAAGCCAGGTGTGAATTCAGAAGTGAAACAGAAACCAACAGGACAATAGACAGGGATCCTAAACCTTTTCCAAAGTCAAATTCAAGCAGCTATGAAGCATCTTTGAGCTTTTCAAACACCTTACAGCTGTGGGAAATTACATATTTATCAAACTACTCAGTCAGATGGCAATTTATTATGAAAGTAATGCAATTGACATTTCAAGCATTTTATTCAAAATACAAGCACCTCTCCAATCTTGACAACACAATCTCAAAATTCAAATGTTACAGGATTTCCAGAACCCACAGGAGCCCCAGATAGATCTTCAGGAACAGGTGTTAACCAGTCCTGCCTTCCTTCAGAAACACTCGCAGAGGTTATAGGAATGTCAGCATTACCGCCCTGGAAACTGAACCTGTAATCCGGCCAGGGTACTCACTCCAATCACTGATTTACTCTTCGCTCTGCTACCCTGCGACAGGCCCAGTAATCAATCACTACCCTCCATCACAAAGGAATTCCAATACACTTAATGAAAAAAGTTAGAGGGAGCCCAGGGTAAGTTTAATAAAGCAAAGTTGAGATAATCCTTTACGGAGGTATTTTTCCATGCAATGCGAAACAAAAGAAGTTGATCTGAGAACTTTTCTAATAGCGTCACCTCAAAATGACATTTGGGCACAGATGGTCCACCTGTGAAGTAACACACTTATCATCAGGGTCACATGGAAGCTGGAGCCAGTTGCAGCCCACTATGGGTGAAAGGCAGGAACATACCCCGGACAGCCAGCCAATCAATCGCAGGGCTCACAGACCATTCACTCATGTGCATTACACACATTGTCATTTAGCAGATGCCCTTATCCAGTGTGATGTACAGCACAGAGCTTCTGAGAGGACAAGGGGTGCAGCGAAGCCAGTACAGGAGCACCACTTAAAAAGCAAAGAAAACAGGAGTGATAACGTATAGAAAGGACTTCGAACAGTGAAATACCTGCAGAGAAGTTAGAGGTCGGCCGATATGGGTTTTCCGATGGCTGATGCTGATTTTTAGAAGTCAGGGCAGCCGATGGCCGATATACAGTAGGATGCCGATTTTTTTTTTTTTTTTACTAAACTTTACTTATTTAGCCAACGGTAATAGGGGTGAACTTATCTGATGCGTTCTGTGGCACTTTCGTGCGTCTCAACGGTACTTTCAGATTTTTGGGACGTTAGCTAGTCGGTTAGCTTCCTCAAGAGCGAACACTATTGCAGCTAGCAAGCTAGTGAAGTTAAGGGAAAAGGACCAAATCACATCGCCTGAATACGACGATTATTTACAAAGATTTCCCGGAACTATAGTTGGCTAGTTAGAAAGATGGCTATATAATCTGATGAGAATTGTGATATGCGATCGCATACATGGCAGTATAACGCAGCTAAATTACCTATAAAAAAAATTAAAAAACAGGTCTGACCCCCACCTGTCTGCTTGCTCTTTAGTGAACAGAAGCTGTCGATCACGGCTGAGGGAGGTGCGTGTGATCACGCTGAAATTCATCAGTCGTCAAAACGTCTCTCAGGAGTCGCAAGTTTGCCTGCTGGCCGGCTGTCATTAATCTTAAATTAGGGCCGTTAACTTCAAAAGGGTGTTCGGAATCCTGACTCTGACACATTTCTGTTCATTTATAAGTAGGTTTGGCATCTTCTTCAGAGGAAAAATACATCTGTTCGTAACATTATTTCTCCATTGGCAGAATTTCCACTGAAAATCTGGGATTCCGTTTATGACTGCCAATTCTGCGATTCCGCCCGCCATTCCGCATTCGCAGAATATCGCTACCCCTACTAACGATATTCACATTTTCTCTCTAAAAGTAACATTTCATATCTAACCAATTAAATATATAGGGCTTTCAAAGATTTTCTTCACATAAGTTGCGATGTGTTGACAGGTGTATTCCGCATTTCGTCTGATCTCCCAACAACAGATGTGCCTTCGTGTTAATCATCTTAACATGCGCATGCGTCGGTCGACGCAGATTATTTAAAAATAGCAAAGATCGTCCCCGATTAATTGGTCGACCTCTAAAAATAATCAGTGAAACAATTCAATATACTCCTTCCTATGGGTAATTTAGAGCAGTGGTCTGCAACGCTGTTCCTGGGGAGCTGCCTTCCAGCAGGTTTTTAATCCACCCCTAATTCAGTGCACCACATTCAGCTAACTCGCAGCTCGTCAATATCTCTAACTGGGAAATGAGGAGTGCTTTATTTTGGGAGGAGTGAAAACTTTCATGATGGTAGCTCTCCAGGAACAGGGTTGGAAACCACTAATAGAGTCTCCAGTTAGCCTGGCTCGCATGTCTTTGGACCGTCGGAGGAAACCCACAGGAACACAGAGAGAACATGCAAACTCAACAAAGAAAATGCCCAAGGGCTGGATTCGAACCCACAACCTTTTCAGCTATGAGGCAACTGCACTACCTATTGTGTCAACATGTCACTGCAAAGACAGTACATTTTGCCCAATTCACAGCTCTTCCACACCATCCATCTTTTCTGCATTCTCTCGTTTGTCTCCCAGGACGGTGGAAGGAAGAGCAGGACAGGGTCGGGGGAAAAGTCAGGAAGGCAGTGAAAAGGCAACAGAATGAGCCCCATGACTCCCGCGCCAGGCGTAAAAGTGAAGGGATCTGCGAGACGGGCCTCGTGAGGAGGACTCACGTGCAGCATTAGGGGGATGGCCTGCATCTGGATGGGCGTCGGCGTCTGGAATCCAGCCGCTTGGATGTTCTGGACGATCCGCGGGTCCAGTCGGTACTCCTCCTGAAGCTCCTCGAAGGTGGACACCGGCTCAGGGATGTCGGTGCCGTGGACATTGATGCGGTTCTGATGCCTTATTCGATTAATCTGGAGGAGGACAGAGGTTTTCAAGATCGAAACTGAAACCTTCAATGCATATTTACACAAAATCACTGGGATGGCTGCATGATCATTAGCAGTGAGTCACATGGCATTTAGCCACTGAGGAAAATATCTAATCCAAAAGGAATCAGAGCAGGGTATACATTGAGAAATGGACATCAAGCACAGATAAAGCCTGTTGTGCGCATCTAGGCACACATTATATCTGATTTTTCCCTCCTGGATTCTCTTAGCTGCAAATCGAGAAAAACTGAAAAGAATTACAGAGCAAAATAAACAAATCTGGTCAACATGGCCAATTCCCTGATTTTATCACAGCTGATACCAGCACTCAGGTAAAAGAGTACAAGCAGCACCACAAAATGAGAGTCAGCGCTAAGGAGAGAACGAGTGAGGGCTGACAACCTACACCAAGGGAGTAATTTACGGGTGGCGTCAGGGGATCAAGTATCAATAACACCCCCCCCCCCGCAATAACATAGGCGTACCAACGTCTATCTATGCACCTCAAACCCCCTAATGTTGTAATTACAGTTACACCTTTGAAAATAGTATACCCACTGATCATTGAAGACCATATCAGTCCTTAGCTGCCTGAGATTCAGACTGTTAATTCCATGCGCTAATATGAGGACGCAGGGTCACGGAGGGTTAAAAGTCCTGAGACTGCGCACATAGGACTGAGGAGAAAAGGCTAGACTGAGCTGCGACCGATGACGAGGACTGATCCTAAGCGCCGAGACCGAGGCCCCAGGCACAGGAGGCCCGCGGAGTGGCGCAGGCCTGTGTACCTTCTCCTGGTGGAGATGCTTCTGCCTTTTCTGGGAAAGCTGTCCTCCCTTGGCCTCCGTCCTCATCCCCTCTGCCGTTTCATCCAGGGAAGACGTCCATCGCACACCCTCGTCAGCTGCTTCACTCGGCGCAACACCAATGTCCAGAGAACCAGCATCTAGTGTTCAAAAATAAGTGCATAAATCATCCATGCCTTCCCTAACATGTGACAATAATCATGTTTCTTCTCAAATACATCAGTGCACCGAGAGAAGGGAAAAAACATCTTATGAGAGAACTGACCCGCCTTACAGATCTCTACTGCCCTTGAGACTGCACAAACCTTGCGTTAGTTTTTTCCGACTTTTCTTGTTCTTGACCGATTTTCCATCCGCTCCTCTTCTGCGCTTGCCGGTGTAACAGCTCTGTTCTTCCTTAATATCAGAAGCTTCCTTCTCACTCTCCGCGGTGCCTTTGCCAAGCTGCAGCTGCTCATCATGCCTCCCAGTGCCAAAGTAGTCAATGTCCATCAGGAGATCACCAGAGCCTCCTCCATTCTTACTTTGTGGTCTCAACACCTGAAAAATAGAAACTGAATCATTGTGCTGGTGCAAGAAATACATTATGCACACAGTGTCCCCAAATGACCGTCATGTCAGTGACTCACGGATAAAGCTGCTTTCACACCGGACGCGAAACGAATTTTTCGCACGACAGATTACATTCAAAGTCAATGCGAAGACGTCTGTGCGTTGACTTTGAATGTAATCTGTCGTGCGAAAAATTCGTGTCGCGTCCGGTGTGAAAGCAGCTTAATAGTTACATGTACTTCCCATTCATTACAGCCGGTATTCACTCACACAAGGTGTCAACATCGTACAGTGACTAATGAACTGGTCTAATCTCTCAGCAAACGGCCTGCTAGGCCATCGCAGGCTAATTGCTAGTAACGGAGAATGTAAACCTTCAGCAGCTCAAGTGGCGTACACCAGGTGAGTGATTTAACTCATGTGCAGGGGAGTCGGGGCAGTCAAACGGCAGACATGGACTCAACCACGCTGCTGTTCGGCAGCTCATGGGTAACTAAGTTACCGCTTCTGATTTTTCCCGCGATGAACACAGCAAACACGCGCGTAAATGACCTATAAAAGGAAACATAAGAAAAGCTCTCACTACTTTACACTTACTTTAAACCGTTCGGCATCCTTTCCAAACCTTTTAAAGTCAAATTTCGCTCCTGCTCCTAGCTTCCGAAACAAGTCGAAAGCGTCCATCTTTCACTCGCCCAGCATGGCAACTCAGACATTACTAGCTGATGCAGTGCATTGTCGAACTTGCATAGCGAGTTTCGATTACCAAGCCTTTCAAGTGGCAACGTTCCATAAACTTGTGTCCGCAAGATGGCGGTATTTTATCAGTTCTTGAAACTAAAACCAAAGGCATGACGAAGTATAAACATATCTTGATTTTTTTCGAGGTACAGTGTAATTACAGCAAGTTATTATATCGTATTTGATTGATTCGATCAATTTTTTTATTTGTGGCGGGGGGGGGGGTTAAAATGCACTCTATTTAGAGCACAGAGGATAGTATGCTCATTTGTATCTATCATCATCCTGGTCGTCGTCGTCATCATCATCAACATCGCTAACAACATTTCCTCTCACAGGCGTTTGCAAATACTGCAAATACTTGTGCAACTACGTCAGGTACAAGAACGCTTCTCTTGTTAATCTACTCAGTGAATCAAATACCCAAATGAGCATGTTTGATGTTGGCAGTACTTGCCGACTAATTTTTGTAATTTTTAATTAGTATTTGATTTTAAATTAGTATTAATTAATTACTTACTTTAACAAAAAAGACAACTGCAATATCCTTTTTCTATCCTCTTTGTTTACCACACCTAAAATCAGATATGTAAACCTAAAAACATTACTGTCATGAATAAAAAAAATTTGAAGATTTATTTGAACAACTGCTTATTAAATCTACCCTTTCACACTCAAATTTTTGTACAGTGATAAGGGGGAAATTCTATCCGACCACCACCAATGTGTAGCATCCACCTAAATGATGCGTGGCAGCTACTTCATACTAAGGTGCTCACCTCACAGCAGATGGACAATGCCTGTATCACCTTGCTGAAAAATGAATTCCCCTTTTTCAACCTTAACTCGCAAAGATAAGATTCCCACCCAGGTATATAATATGGGTTATATATATATAGGTATATGGAAATAATCTTTACTAGGACTTCCAGATCCAAGCAGCAAGCTTACAGGTGAAATCATGTACCATTTACAAAAGACAAGTTCATGAGCAACATCAAGTCACAGATGTTCCCACAGCTCTTACAGACAGCCATATATTTTCTAAGCTGGAGCTGAATATCCACTTAAATTGTCTCTTTTTTCAAAGAACTTTCTGTCAACTTTCCCCTATTTTACACCTCTTTGAATTCCTTTGACACGAAGCCGATGGTGGCGCTGAGCTCTTTGTGTGGCTCCCTTGTACACAAGCTGCTCCTCTGGCATCCCCGTGGCAGGGTCTTTTCAACAAGAGCGGGGTCACCGAAACCACCCTCCGCTCATTCACCCCCCACTCTGACACGTCCTCGGAGATTTACAGCTTAATTAGCTCTGCCTGGGACAAGGGAGGGCACAAACTCTGCCCTTATTCGTCATCCGGGCGGTTTCCTCAAAACTGGCTTTTTCCTTCAGCAGAAGCGCTGTGGGCTCTGAACTGCCCATCAACACATCCTCGCCACCTCTGTCAGAGAGGGATGCGACGATTCCTCGGAGACCATTTGGAGTGAGTTTGGAGTGTGTCACTGGGTCAAGAGAGGAGCACATTAACATTCACTACAGAACACAAACTGCTCCCAAATAAACAAATTTACTACCTGCAATGTAAATGTAGGCAAGGATTATTGTGTCAGTGATTTAAAATTGTATAAAAACACCTCCCTTACATCTGAAAATACATTTTTTTAGAAATATTTTTCATTCTGTGATGCATTATTCACATTTTTGAATTTGGTGACTTGTCCAATTTTGTACTGTTAAAAATAGGTCCACGAGAAATGAAGCTCACCTGGACATTAAACTTAAGGATTAAAAGACTGGGGAAGGCAGGGCCGCACTGCAGCAATCATACCTACACAGCTGCACAGCACTGTCTGCATGCAATACCAACAGCATCAGGTGGATATGACTCCCTCAATCTTTTTCATTAAGGCTGGTCGGCATCCCTGACAGTGTTCTGTGTTACTTACCAATGCATGCATATATATTATGATAAAACTGAATTATTTGCAAAAAATATTCCTAGTATGCCTACATTGTAACTATGCACACAGCCAATGCTGGCTGAACTGCTGCCAAAATGCTAGGCAGGTGGGTCAATGTGCCATCTCCCGAGCTGTGGCAGCCGTGTTTGAAATGAGATTGCTATTTATCTATAAGTATTTATCTTCACTTTGGTAAACCTCATTGGGTGAAAGATGAGCACAAAATTTCTGCTTCATCAGCCGAGGAATCTTAAAGGAGAGCATTCTTATTCCCCTGCCCTATAATAAAACACATGATTGCCACATGTGTCAAGATATTATTTTCATGAAGGCTACTGAGGCGGCCATATTGAAATTTGTAAACTGATCCCTTAAACGAGTTTGGTTATCCTCATTAGCAGGAAGATGTCCACACAGTTTCACTTTCTTTGGACAAGACGTTTTGGGGAAGTTTTTTAATGCTAAACACCCATAACATATTTTTTGAGTGGAGCTGCTTAGTAATAGTACCGACACATACTAAATTTCAGCTTAAACACTGCATGAATTAATGAAAATGTGTGAAACTGGCATTTTCAATATGGCTGCCATGACTGTCATATTGCTAATCAGATTGCAACAATTTACACGAACCTCTGTGTCCTCAGTGGCGGGAGGATGTTTGAAAAGTTTCGTCTTCATTAGCCTGACACTTTCAGAGAAGAAGATATTTACGAACGACAATGTGCGACAAAGACGAGTGACAAAGTTGAACAACCACGGATGTTAGACATCGTTCAACCAGAACGGACTGCTGGTCCAGGTGAGGTGAAAAAGTCTTAGTTCACATTCTTCTGAATAAATTTACCTGCCTTCTGCTCTCCAAAACACTGGCTTTTAAGCATTGCTGTACATGCTCTGCGGCTCAATCGTTTCCAGTGCATCATTGCTTCTGGAGCGACTGGTCACTGCTTTCTTCCAAAACCCACAACTGGCCGAGTGACTGTTGACCATGTTAGAGAACAAAAGCATGCTTAGAATGTAGTACCATACTTTGCACATTAGATTGATTTTAAGTTAGTATAAACTATCTGGCAAAATATACAAATGTAATAAATAACCAAATGAAAATTCGTTCTTAGAATGACGACTTGCCGAAATTGAAATTTAAAAAGTTGAAAAGATATACCATATTGTCTAAAGGACAGAATAAAAAAAATTCAATTTGGCAAAAATCGAAAAAATGACGTCATTTTTACATACTTACGTCATCTTTGCATTGTAAGTGACGTCATTGCGACCCCTAACCGCTAGAACCGCGTTGCATTGATGAAAAGAATGGAGTTAGTTTCAAGTCTCTAGCTTAGTTAGAAACTAAGTTTTGGATCAAAATTTTTTTTCTACCTTTTGAGGGACCTTGATCTTGACCTTTGATATAGAAACTTAAAAAAGTATAGGTCTGGGGCGCCCTGGTGGCTCGTCGGTCTAAGCGCGCGCACCATAAAGGCTGTTTCCTTCCCGCAGCGACCTGGGTTCGATCCCGACTCGGGTCATTTGCTGCATGTCTTCCCCCATTCTTCTCCCCAACCTTCCTATCTCTCTACACTGTATAACTATCAAATAAAGGAAAAATTCCTAAAAAAAAATATATATATAGGTCTGTAGCAAGTAACCTATGCCAACATGTCTCCAAGTTTTGTTAAGATTGGAGCAGGATAAATGGCAAAAGGGTGCGTGACTAACAAACTGACAGACAACCAGATGTCTAACGCAACTGAGTGATGTACATTCAGAAATCGTACGATTTCGGCAAGTAACAAGTAAAAATGCATATTACCAACAATGTAAAGATTAACACTTAACCAGGGCGTCCAGGGCCGATGGGCATGTGTGTGTCCCAGGCAGGGCTAACCAGCAGTGGAAGCCAGCCCCAGTGTGTTTGGGGCTAGCCCCTAGGGAGCCTCCTTACCGGGGTCCTGCAGGTGAGGTGAACATTAACCGAATGCCGTGCTGGCCACTCCGGCCCCGTAAATTATTAACCCATTCAGCGCCAGCCACGTGACAGCATCAGCATGGACACCACTGCGACCCCTGCGGACCATGAACAGAGCCCAATTCGTCATTATGCAATCTAAAAAGGCCGCAAAAGACCCAACTCATTTATTCTCATTTAAGAAACAATGTCCAGAAAGGACCCCCCCTTTCTCTCTCCTTCTATCCCCCGCTCTCTCTCTCTCCCTCTCTCTCTTCAGTTGTGACATCTTTGCAGTACGACTGATGCACAAAAGACCATAGTGAAAAAGACGGATCCTTCAAATCATGAAAAGATTCCAATTAATCTTTTTTGGCTCAAGGCAATGGTCCGAATAGATTACAATCAGGATGTTATCAATAGTGATGTTTAACATAGATATTGATAGTTCCTTTCGTCAATTCTATGTCCAGAATCATTAATCACAGTCTCAAGATTGCCTCTCTGAAAATATATTAAACGCACGTCAAATTACACCACCCAGTACCAGAAAATTGACCTGCCTTATCTGTCTTCCTAATAATTAGGTATATCAACTGAGAACCGTATTTTTATTTTTAAGTGACAGCCCGAGGGAGTCACACCAGGTATTGTAATGCGCTATACTGAAGAAGCTGGTAAATTAAGGAGAAGTCGTGCTTATTGAGCCATTAAACATCGCTTTTAAAACCCCACAGATAACACTCCCTGCTATGTTTAAAGGGGATGCAGTTTGAGTCTTTTTTCCCGCATTGTGATGCGTGAGCTGGGGAGAGAAAGGAGAGCTGCACCGAGAGAGAGGAGCTGGACCCGGGTCAGCGCGGCTGTCCGAGGCCCTCGACTGATCACCGTCCTCTCTTCTTAAAGGCGCTATATTTCAGAGCGACACAACCGATCCTCCAGCGACGGGTTTGCCTCAGAGTCCCCAATTAGCCGTGGTCGAGTGTGGCCTGCTGACCCCTGACCCCCCGCTGGGGACGCACAATCGCCCCGCCCCGCAGTGCTCGGCCGGAGCTGACGTAGTGTCCATTCTGCAGAAGGGGCCGGTGGACGAGCCCCCGAATGTTCCCAGCAGGTTCCCCTCCCTGCCCCCTTTTGTCCTCTCCTTCTGTTCTCCGCGTGTCCCGCTCGCCCTCCGCGCTGACCTCCCAACCCTCCCCGAGACCGGCGTCTTCGTGCTACCCCCGAACCCTGGCTTTTTTTCCCCTCGCATCAGCAGTGTAACACAGGGGGAACGAACGCCCACCAGCTGGCCGTAATCTCTGCATCATCCGCCCTCTGAGTGCTGGAATGCCGGCTCGCAGTTAGAGAGAGAAGCCCACTGTAACTGCCCTGCCTTTAACGGCCGCTGACGTGCAGAAAGCTGAAGGCTGTTTGCTCAAATGTTGTGTATTGGAACGTTTGCACAATGGTCCACGCCTCATAACTTTTCATCTCACTTTTGATCTTTAGCCCTCCCTTTCACTCCACCCCTTTATCTTTCTCTCTATCCCTCTCTCCTTCTCTCTCAGGGTGGATTTTTTTTTGTATTACTCAACTGTGCAACATGTTCTGAAGTTTGTGTTATTGAAGGAGGATGGTGGGCTAATATACCATGTCGTTAAGAATGGCAGGCTGGAATTTAACTTTTCATACCTGAACAGTTGTGTGGTGTTTTTTAAAGCCTAATGCTTGCTTCTCCTTGCCGAGGTTGCCTGAATTTCCAGTGGTCATATTGCAAACATCGCTTATTTACTTAATATTTCTGGAATTGTGACAAAAGAGGTTTTCAAATTCCACTCCCAAATTTCTCTTTTCCACTGTCTCTTTCTCTCTCTCTCTCTCTCTCTCTCTCTCTCTCTCTCTCAGTCCCTCCCTCTGTGTTTATTGAAAGTCCTCACTGGAACAAAGCTGGAGCAGTCAGGGAGCTGCAATCTTTTGGCTCGAGTCCCGCGTCAGGTAAGGCTGATAAATGGGGACAGACACCAGGGCGAAGAATGTAGGTGAATTTGTTTAACAATGGCTGATAGATTGAATGCACGAAAATCACTAGGAACAAAAGCAGCAGTGTTTTGACAAAAGTTTTTTTTTTTTTAATCTAAACAGAGGACAGAGACAGTGAAAAAGTGAATCTTGACATTGTTCTTCCCAGTTTAAATCAAGGGGGTGTCTCAAAATTATCTATGGGATAATTATCATACCTATCTGTATGTACAGTGGGGAAACTCCCATGCTCTCATACAAACTGTTAATATGCATATTAATAAGAATATTCAGTTCTATAGAGATATTAAAGATGGAACGTATATTCAGTTTTAATTGTCAGCCATTTCAGTCATTGGTAACTCTTAATTAGACAAAATCAGTATAAGCATCTCATTATCATTCTTTGTTCTGTAGCCCTTGCTTTTTCTCTCGGTGTTGTCCCAAACCCAAAAAGTGCTAATAGACCCAGTCTGTGATCTTTACTGGCTCCCTGGGAGAAAATCAAAGGGATCTTTTGCGAGGCAAACTGAGTACCATCATGGGATTACAAGGGTCTACTCAGCAGGACTCCTCTTTTGTCACACAAATAAAAGTGTAGCACAGCCGCTCAGCCACTAGGGGGAGTACAGGGGACAATTGAACAAAATCGAACATTCACTTCAGTACGGGCACCGCGGCAGTACCCGCATTACACGGTCTCAAGGAAAGGGAAATCGAATAGGGCCAACGTACAATGTTGTACGGGAAAAAAACCTGCTTAGGATAAAATAAAATAAAAAAAAAAACATCAGCAACAATATTTCACAATAAATGGAACAAGCAATAGCCTACCATTTGTGAGCCAAAAGTAATAAAAATGCCTTTTGCGTGAATGAGGCACCTGGATGATTACTGCAATCACTATCATGGCTTTTGCAACACAATGAGACTACAATTCCAGCCAAAGGGCTATATTTTTTCTTTTTTTGTTTTTCTTGAATTTTTTTTCAAAGTTCTAAATCTATCTGTTTGAGGGGCAGATTTTTTTTTTTTTTTTATGTTTTTTCAATACCCTACGTAGGTGTTCCGGACCTCAGCTGCTTAGCATTTCCGGTGGTCATTATTACGTCAGTGTTTGAATTTTCCCCTAAGAGCATTCTTTCACATATTTGTGATTGTGTTAAAAAGCCAAAGTAATGAAAGATTTGAGCGTGGCCATGTTTCACACCATATCTCATGGAGCTGGAGACGGACCCAGAAATAGCAAAGAGAGCCATCTTCAAAGGCCTCTGGACCCGATCCTTGAGTCCTCTTGTGCGCTCTTTCGAGGTGATTGACTCCTGTCAGACAAGAACACATGCAGACTGAGCGCTGGTTGAAACAGCTATGGGTACCATTCTAACATACTTTTTTTTTTTTTTTAATAAATTTGGCATCTCCAATCCCACCGGAATCTGGAATGCCCAATTGGTGAACTATGTATAAAGCTTGCTCGTATCTAACATACTTTTACACACAGGCCATCAGCAATTCTGATCTGCCACTCCTTGCTCAAGCAATAGTGTAAGTGTGAACACACACAAACACTGATACACACACACACACACACACACACGGTGCCACACGCATATGCAAAATTCCAGCACTGCAAACACACTCTGATGTGAACATGAACTGTGGAACGGATTTATTCAGAGATTAGCCAAGGCAAACAATTAAAGAAAGTAGCAAATTTTCTGCTCTATTTTCAACAACAAAATGCAATGCGCGGTACTGAGGAAGTTTTGCCAGGTA